>CM038045.1:197290514-197890514 GCA_021397845.1 Areca catechu
AAAAGCTGTACTAAAATTAATTTGGTCCCCAATGCTTTATGAAGACTCTTCCAAAATTGTGAAACAAACCTACTGTCTCGATCCGATACTATAGAAATTGGAATCCCATGTAGTCTCACAATTTGTTCTATATACAAATTTGCTAATTTTTCCAGAGAGAATCCGATACGAAAAGATAAGAAATGAGCTGACTTCGTTAGTCGATCCACAATCACCCATATCGCATTATTTCCCTTAGGAGTTTTGGGTAATCCTGTCACAAAGTCCATAGTAATGTGCTCCCATTTCCACTGGGGAATCGCAAGAGACTGCAATGGCCCAGCAGGTCTTTGATGCTCAGCTTTTACCTGTTGACACACCAAACATTGAGCCACATACTGAGCTATATCTCTCTTCATACCAGACCACCAAAAGTTTCCACGTAGATCTCGATACATTTTTGTACTACCCGGATGCATCGTATATACTGAACTATGTGCTTCTTCCATAATTTCATTCTTTAATTCTGAAAGTTTAGGAACACATAATCTGTTACCAAATCTCAAGGTATCATCTTTATATATAGTAAACTCAGATTGTACACCAGACTCAACTGTCTCTTTAATTTTCTGAAGCTCTAAATCTTCCTTCTGAGCTGATTTAATTTTGTCAATCAGGATAGGTTGTACCATAATATTTGTTAATTGCATCCCAGAATTATGAATTCGTACCTCTATCCCTGATCTTTCCAGATCCATTAAGATGTGCTTTTGATTAGTAATTAAGGTTGCCAACTTACTCGGGGTTTTCCTGCTCAGGGCATCTGCTACAACATTTGCCTTTCCTGGATGGTAGCTGATAGTCAGATCATAATCCTTTAATAGTTCCAGCCATCTTCTCTGTCTCAAATTCAATTCCTTCTGAGTAAATATATATTTTAAACTTTTATGATCTGTAAAGATTTCACAACGACTACCATACAGGTAATGTCTCCATATCTTTAGAGCAAATACTACAGCTGCTAACTCTAAGTCATGAGTGGGATAATTTGATTCATATGATTTCAGCTGTCTAGAAGCATAGGCTATCACTTTTCCATTTTGCATTAGCACACAACCGAGACCCTTTCGGGATGCATCACTATATATGCAAAACTCCCCTGTCTCTGCAGGAACAGTCAATACTGGGGCAGTGATTAACCGTTTCTTCAATTCTTGAAAACTATGCTCACAATCATCTGTCCATTCAAATTTTGTTCGTTTCTGGGTCAGGCGAGTTAAGGGAATAGCAATAAGAGAAAACCCTTCAACAAACCTTCGATAATATCCTGCCAATCCCAGAAAACTACGAACTTCGGACACATTAGTGGGTCTCTCCCACTCTACCACTGCTTCCACTTTCTTTGGATCCACAAAAATACCATCCTTTGATATAACATGGCCAAGGAAAGAAATTCTGTCCAACCAAAAGTCACATTTTTTTAGCTTGGCAAATAATTTCTCCTCTTTGAGTATTTGTAATACTATCTTTAAGTGCTCCTCATGTGCCTGTAGACTTTTTGAATATATCAGTATATCATCAATGAATACTACTACAAATTGATCCAGATATGGTCTAAACACTCGGTTCATGAGATCCATGAAAACTGCAGGTGCATTTGTCAGACCAAAAGGTAAAACCAAAAATTCATAGTGTCCATATCTGGTTCTAAAAGCTGTCTTTGGTACATCCTCTGTCTTAATCTTCAATTGATGATAACCAGAACGAAGGTCAATTTTTGAGAATACTTGTGCCCCCTGTAATTGATCAAATAGATCATCAATCCTTGGTAAGGGATATTTGTTCCTTATAGTCACTTTGTTCAATTCTCGATAATCAATGCAAAGCCGAAAACTTCCATCTTTCTTCTTTACAAATAAGACTGGAGCACCCCAGGGAGACACGCTAGGTCTGATAAATCCTTTATCCAACAGTTCTTGCAATTGCTCCTTAAGTTCTTTTAATTCTGCCGGAGCCATTCTATAAGGAGCTTTGGAGATGGCACCTGTACCTGGTATAAGATCGATAGAGAACTCAATCTCTCTATCAGGAGGTAATCCTGGCAGATCATCGGGAAAGACCTCCGGAAATTCTTTCACAACAGGTATGTCTTCCAACTTAAGATCCTGCTGTTGAGTATCTATCACTGTTGCCAGAAACCCTTCACAACCTTGTCTGAGGAGTCGCTTGGCAATAAAAGCCGAAATTATCCTCCTCATAAGAGTTAACTTGTTTCCCTTAAAACAGAACTCTGACTGATCAGGAATTTGAAATTTTATAATTTTCTCAAAACAATTGATGGAAGCATGGTTTGCTGTCAGCCAATCCATTCCAAGGATTATATCGAAGTCTTTCATATCCATGACTATCAAATCGGCTTCCATTGTTCTACCTTCGATATTCAATCTACATTTCTTGCAGATTTGATTAACCACAAAAACATCCCCACTAGGAGTGGAAATACAGAGTTCAAATTCTAAAGATGTCGGGGTTAACTCATTATTCTCCCTAACCAATCTAACAGATACGAAAGAGTGTGTAGCACCAGTATCAAAAAGAACATAAACATTACTGGAAAATAATTTGATCATACCTGTCACTACAGAATTTGAAGCATTAGCATCCTGCTGGGAGAGTGAATAAACCCGTCCCTGAGTTACTGTTTTCTGTTGCCCTTCAAATTGCTGTTTTCCACGAGGTAACTGATGCTGTGACCCCTGACCAGATGGACATACAACTGCCTTATGTCCCGGTTTACCACAGTTATGGCACTTCCACTCATCTGGCCACGTACAATCCCGCTTATAATGAGAACCACCACACTTAAAGCACTTGACATCTTTCTTTGGTTGGGTCTTGTCATCAGAAGTAATATTATCAAGCTTTCTGGTTTTTACATTGGTTCCCTTATAGAATTGGCCTTGATTCCCTCTTGTTCCAGATCTCTTCTTTAATGCTTTCTCCCTTTCAGCTTGAGCCACATCCAATCCCCTTTCAATAATTAATGCTTTGTTTACAACCTCTTTATAAGTTGGTAGCTCAAAAGCAATCACTTGATGCTGGATCCGACTTCTGAGTCCATTTTCAAATTTCCTGGCCCGGATTCCTTCATCAGCTAAGAGTGATGGAGTGTATCTCGACAATTCCTCAAACTTTGAGGCATACTGAGAAACAGTTAAAGTACCCTGCTCCAAGCGATCAAATTCTCGAAATTTTTGTACCCGAACACTTTGAGGAAAATATCTCTCATAGAAAACCTTTCTAAAATCTGTCCAGGTAAAAGGTGTATCATTTGGTCCTTGTTTTCCGAGCTCCAGTTCCCACCAAGCAGCTGCCTCATCTTGCAATAAAAAGGTAGCGAATGTAACTTTCTCCTCTTCTGGACACCGCAAGGCTTGGAAAACTTTCTCAACAGCTTTAAGCCATCCCTCTGCCTCCATGGGATCAGCAGTCCCCTTGAATGCCGGTGGCGCATACTTCTTGAAATCTATTAATGTAATTGGCCGTTCCTGAGGAATTCTGACTTCTGGCTGTTGTCGTTGTAGTAATAACTGTTGCATAAATTGCTGCTGTTGCTGTTGGGCTTCCATAAATCTTAGTGTATCAGCTCTTGCAGTAGCTTGCTGCTGCACTAAAATTTGTAATAGCTGAGGAAGACCCATCTGATCCCCAGGCTGAACTCCAGATCCACCCGGTGTTCCTGTTTCAGCAGTTCCAGTCTCCGGGGTGTTATCCAAAGGATTAGGCACTGGTTCATGATGATGCTCCTCATTACCGGTGTTGTCTACCAGATTCGGCATTGGGTCCTGTGGACGTTCCTCATTATCAGATAAGGCTCCAGCATTCTCATGCTGCTCAATAGGATCCCAAGCATTTGCTCCATCTGCAAATCTTGTAGGCCTCCTAACACGTCCACGTCCACTACCACGCGCCATGGAAAACCTACACCAATGTTGTTAGTAAACAACTAACACTCAGATGGTCAAAACAATCATGACATAATATCTACCCCACATATGGATCAACCCACACTCTCTCTCGTTGAGCTTTTATCCTAAGATCCTAGAACCTGGTTTGCTCTGATACCACTCTGTCACGCCCCGAATCCAATACCGGAAACGGCTACGTGACCGGCCGCACAAACCCTAGGTTTTACCCTAGAGATTATGCAAGGCCTAGGTACACAACAATTCAAATGTATCCAAAGTAAATGAATATTGTATAAACAAATCATTAACAATGTATAGTTCATAATTAACTCGAGATCATAAAATGGTCCACTGACTCAAAAGTCAGTAACCGGACAAACTAACTATATATCTCAACAAACATGATGCTCCGTCTCACGCCCAGCCCAGATCCTCCTTAAGTTTCCTGAGTCTCTGAAAGAAAACAGATGGTAAGGAGTGAGCTACATAGCCCAGTAAGGGTTCCAAAATAATCACCAATAATAATTTACATGTATATGAAAGCAGTAAACATTACCATGACGAAATTAACAATTCCGATTTCATGTTTAACAAAACTTTGGAAACTTTATTTTTTTCCTCTTATAGAATTTCCAATTATTTAACCATTATCTTTAGGGTTCTGGACTAACCACGGTCACACTCCAGCCTGTGACTGGCACACTATTGTCACACTCCAGCCTGTGACGGGCACACTGTTGTCACACTTCAGCCTGTGACGGGCACACTGTTGTCACACTTCAGCCTGTGACGGGCACACTGTTGTCACACCCCAGCCTGTGACGGGCACACTGAGAAACCACGGTACCGCCGTGGCATGGCTAGTCCAAACACCAGTTCTCTTAACACATTATCATTTCTCTTCACATAATCGAATCATGTCACTTTCCAGCGATCGCTATCACGATCAAATACATTTCAAGATCACATGGCAAATACAAACATCGCTATCACGATCAAATACATTTCAAGATCACATGGCAAATACAAACAATTCTAACCACAAACTTGATCCGTAACCCGGAAATCAAATCATGCAATCCGAAAACCACTATGCATGAAAAATATTTATTTATGCTCAAAACACATCAGATCATGTAAAATATATTAATAAATACGGTGATTAGGTTAGAATTCCTTACAAATCAGCTATTCACGCTTGTACTAATCCGAACCCGAAATCGGTGCGACGTCTTCCCGCTCAGAAGACTGATTCTCTACACAGATAAATAAATTTTAAATTTAAACTAAATTCTTAATTTTTTTTTTTCACGAATATCAAAAAAATCCCTGATTTTCTCTCTCTTCCTTCCTTCTCTCTCCTCTTTCTCTCTCTTCCTTCTCTCTCATCCTTCTCTCTCTCTTTCTCTCTCCTCCTTCTTTCTCCTCCTTCTCTCTCCTCCTTCTCCCTCCTCTTCTCTCTCCACTTTCTCTCTCCTCTTTCTCTCTCCTCCTATCATATTTATATTTTTACTTTTATTATTATTTATTATTATTATATTATTATTATTATTTTTTTTTTAACTAATATTTTTTTTTCTGGCCGTACATAACCTTTTTTTTTTTTTTTTTTCCTTTTCTTTTTTTTTCTTTTCTTTTCTTTCCTTTTTTTTTTTTTTTCTTTTCTTTTTTTTTTTTTTTTTTTTTTTTTTTCCTTCTTCTCCTTTCTTTCTTTCTCTTCACCCGAACCCGAACCACTGTGTTTTGTTTTTTTTTTTTTTCTTTCTTCTTCTTCGACCAATCCGGCATCGCCCCCCCCCCCCCACCTGCCGGCAAGTTGCTGGCTCTCACCGACCAAGCAACGGCGGCGGTGGCGACGACGACGGCGGCGGTGGCGACGACAACGGCGGCGGCCGATCCCAACGAACCGAACCAAAATTTCATCCAAAAATTAACAAAAACTCACAAAATTGCAAATAAATAAAAAAAAAACCTTACCGGCGGCGTTGAGGAAACTTCCGGTGTTCGTCGGAGAGGGAGAGAGAGCGGGATGGGGGTTCTAAGGGCGGCGGTGAGGGATTATTTTTTTTTTTTAAAAAAGAAACGAGGGTTCCCTCTTCGTATAAAACCCAACCACCGAGCCCCAAACCCCACGAAAACCGACTCTAATCTTCTCCCACTCCCCTCACGACTCTCCCACCGAGTTTTCCGGCGAAAACTCCGGTCGGCTAGGGGTTTTTTTTTTTTTTTCCTCCCCTGTTTCGGTCTTCTCTCCGTCTCCGCCTCCCTTTTTTTTTTTTTTTCCTCGTTTGGGTTGAAGTCGGCTGGGTCTGCCGACTTCAGCCCAAGCCTGGTTTTACATATATACATACATATATATATATACATATACATATATATACATACGTGTATATGTACATATGTGTGCGTGCAGGTATATGTATATATGCATGTGCGTGCATATGTATAATATTTGCTTAGGAAGGTAACTATAAGGACTGATGTTGAAGGGTAGACATCCGTTTTCCATGTTTAAGAAGCACATGGCGGGTGGGTGAATGCGCTAGTGGGAATTAATGATTGTTGGTGTGGTTGGTCCATTATTTCTTATGGTCTTTTTTTAGTGTGAATTTCTAATATAATTGTAGTCTGCATAACATGGATGGACGCGTGACAATGAATTTCAAATGAATTTGAATTATGGACGGTTATAATTTTATAATTAGTAGGAATATAGAAATGGAAAATAGTTATAGCTCGTAAGAAGGTAGGTAATGGCTCATAATAATAAGGGAGTTTTGTCTGACTTCCACCTCCAAGTATAACAGATCCTTACTCTATACATGTATAAATGGGGCCGATGGACCTCAAGGAGAGAGGGCTCTCAAGGAAAGAAACTCCCACAACTTAAAGCTCTCATGTCGAGAAGCTCTCGAGCTCTCACCCATCATCCTATTTTTTCTTTCTTGTAGATTTGCAAGTCATGTCAAGGCCAAGTGCATGAGAAATAATGATAAGGTCGAATACCATAGAAGTCATGACAGGGTTTAATACTTGAGAAGTCATGAGAGGGCGAGGGCCGAGTACCTGAGAAGTCATGACAGAGATGAGTACATGAGAAGTCATGACAAGGTAAAATACCAAAGAAATCTCGACAAGGCCAAGTACTTGAGAAGTCATGATAAGGTTGAGTACCTGAGAAGAAGTTATATGAAGGCCAACTTACGAAGCCCATACGAAGACCAACTTGTAGAGATCATATAAAGGCCAACTTATAAAGTTTATACAAAGACCGACTTGTAGAGGTCATATGAAGATAGACTTGCAGAAGTCATATGAAGGCTAACTTGCAGAGGTTATACAAAAATCGACTTACAGAGATCATACAAAGACCAACTTGCATAGTTCATAAAAAGGCCAACTCGAAGAGTTCATATAAAGGCTGACTTGCAGAGATTATATAAAGATCGACTTATAAAGGCCATACAAAGGCTAACTTATAGAGTTCATATGAAAGTTGACTAGAAGAATTGATATAATGGCTAACTTGTTGAGATAAAACAATCAATCTAAAAAAGTTGAGTAAAATCAAACTGACCAGAACGGAGTAAAACCGTTTTGACTATCATTTTATATTACATTTTATTTATTATTCTAAAATCCTGACTTGACTTAAGCATTAGAAGGCCTGGTCAAAGCAAATCTGGCAATTTTTTCCTTTCTTACTTATGTGTAGATCAGCGACACTGAGGATTTTTTATCACCATAGATCAAGCAGTACAAGTTGCATCTCTGAATCCTCATGGTCCTCAACAAGATCTACTTGGCACCAAACTAAATACTCTGCTAGACTAGATATTAGTAGCAACACTATATAATGTGAATGACTTTATATAGTCAATGCTTAAATGAAGATGATCCTACATTTAGGTACACGTTTCATAGAAAGTTTTATGAAATATATTATTTTCTACCTATATAAATGGATATAAATTTTATTTTGCATTAGGGGAGAATGGTGTTATGCCAGGTGATAATTGCACTTATTCTCTTTTGTATTCGGATGTTGATAAGTATTAGAAATCTCTTCAATTTTTTTTAGATATATATTTAAAAAATAGAATGGAAATAATGACAAATATCCAAAGCTCTGCAAAATAGTTTGTTACTGACTTAACAAAATCCAAGGTATGCTAGGCACTGAGCTTTAGAGAGATTTCGGCCATCCTTTATTTAACATAGGTTTCATGTTCAGTTTTCCTCCAAGATACAATGGACCTAATCCCTAGAGGTGTTGTGACTCTAGCAAATCCTTGGTGAACTTGTAGTTGATCAGAAGTCATCTTGAAAAGAAAAAAATAATAATAATAATTTAGAGAAAGTAGAGGAGGAAGGAGCTTCTTAGACTCGAAGTAGTTCAAATGGGAGAGGAGGTTATTATTCTAATGGATTGGTTAGGACTCCTTTTATCAACATCTAAAGGTATAACCCCCAAGCTGGCCTAGTAAGATTCATTAACACTCAGTCATTCAATCACCCCAATAACTCTCGTTCAATAGCTAAAATGGTCAAAATTTTAAACCTATAATTAAAGAATTTACAATAGCCAACATATTTAAAACTAGGTCTTAAATATTTGAAATGATCAAAAAATCTTTGATTTTTTTTCATTTTATATATAACAATCCTCCACAAAATTCAAATATTTTAAAAACATATAGAAATCAATTTTTATTTGGGCAACTTGTTCAATGTAATAGGCAAATGTATCTTTTGGACTTAAACCTTCATATAGTGACTTCAAATTTTTCTCATAACAACCTTAGAGTAGTTGAGGTTTTGAACTCAGGATCTTTATGTTACAAGCTCAACTTGAAGCACACACTGCACAAACACTATGCAAGTTCGATCAAGAGTGTGATGTTATAACCATGTGCTTGTATCTCGATTTCATGAGTGCCCTAGAGAATAAACCTTAATTTTTATAAATTGTGGACCCATAGACACACTCATATAGGTGAGTCTCCAAGGATATTTGCAATAATATACCCTACCATATTTATGGCCTTGACCTTATTAAGGGTTGCACTCAACCTTGATAGTTGCAATAATAAGCACTATCAAAGTCTATCATCAATAGGGATAGTCCTGGAGAGATATCTCCTCAATAAGTGCTTTTCCTGATTACTTAATTAGCTTATTTTAATCCATTGAACCTATTTCATGGGATATCCACTCATATAGATTGGGTTGCTACTAAAGGTAATCTAATCTATAAACTTAAGCCCCATCCCCCTTGATATATCTATCACTAAAGCACTTAAGAGGCCTTAAGTAAAAGGGTCAGTAAGGTTGTTTGCAGACTTGATAAAATTGAGTGATACAACACCATTCTTTTCATAATCTTTGATCATTTTAATCCTAACTTGTATGAACCTTGATATTTTGGTTCTATGCTTCTAGCTGTTTGTCCTCATTATAGCTACTTCGTTATCAAAATGAATAGATATGGCTGGTATTGGCTTTTCCAGTAAAAGAATGTCTAATAGTAGATTCCGTAGCCATTTAACTTGTAGCTTTCTCAAGAGCTAGTAGCTTTGCTTCTATAGTTGAACAAGTTATTAACATCTACTTAGGTGACCTCCAAGTAACCGCAGCTCCATCTAAGGTAAAGACATAACCACTCATCGCTTTAGTTTGATCACAGTCAAAAATCCAATTTGCATCGTTATATCTTTCTAGGATAGCGGGCTACCCAGTGTAGTAGAGACCATAATCAGTGGTTCCCTTTAGATATCTAAGTACTCTGATAAGTGCACTCCAATGAGTCTTGTTAGGTCAACTGGTATATCTACCAAATCTTCCTACCACATATACTATATTTGGTCTAGAATTATTTGTCAGATATCTCAAACAACCAATTATTTGTGCATATTTTAATTGTTAAATTTCATCTTTTCACTTTTTCTTAATTTTATACTAGGGTCATAAGGTCTACTCACAAGTTTGCAATCAAGATGACTAAACCCTTCTAGAACTTTCTCGATATAGTGTAATTGAGAGATCTCAAGATTATTTGAGGTTTTATCAATCTTGATCCCTAGTATAACACCTGTATCATCTAAGTCATTTATGTCAAACTACCATGGTTTGCCACAAACATTACATACCATTTTTCTCCTTGTAGATCTTAGGTTTAGGTGGGTTTTGGTTATTTTTATTTTTATATTTTTTGTTTCTCGATGATATTTGCTTGAGCAACCATATTGTTATTAGAGATTTTATATCTAGAAATCTATGTTTGTCTTCTATTTGAATAGAGACTGTTAGATCATTTAGACTCAGATCTTCTCTTTTATGTTTAAAAGAAAGTTAAAAATTTTTCCATGAAAGGAAAAGTTTATCAATAATCGCATGGACTTACAGCCATTCATCAAGATGGATTCCCTTGGTTATGATCCCTTGAGCAAGATTCTATATTTCATGTATTTGCTTAAGGATCGGACAACTATCAACTATTTTATAATCAAAATATTAACCAACAATATATTTTTCCAATCTTACGCTCTCTATACTATATTTTTTCTAAGGATTCCTAAAGTTCTTTCGTGGTCCTTATACCATTTCCTCTCTTTTTACCCTATGTTCTCTCCCAAGAATAATTCTCTCAAACTTAAGAGATTTAATGGTCGGTTCTTTAACATGTGGCAAGTTAAATAATCAATGGCTTATAGCCCTGCACCTCTACTATGTGGTCGTGGTGGACACTCCTGTTGTAGAAGGTCTTAACCACCAAAACCAAGAAATATATTTTACCAAATTTCTTCGTGATGATTATCTATCATGCATGCATTCTAAGTTGTCTATCCGATCCTCTTCATGATATTTTCATTAACATAAGGACTTCGAAAGAATTTTGAAAGTCCTTGAAAAGAAAATATGGTAAAGAGGGTGTAGGATTGGAAAAAATATATTGGTGGTCAATATTTTAATTATAAAATAATTGATAGCCATTCAATCCTTAATCAAGTTTATAAACTATAAAATCTCGCTCAAGAGATCATAGCCAAGGAAATCCTCCTTGTTGAATGGCTACAAGTCCCTGCTATTATTGATAAACTTTCCCTTTCATAGAAAGATTTTCAACTCTCTCAAATATAAGAGAAAATATTTCAGTTTTAATGATTTAATGGTTTCTATTCAAATAGATGAAAAACATAGATCTCTAGATATAAAGACATTAAAGACAACATAGTTATTAAAGTCAATATCATTGAGAAACAAAATAAGTATAAAAGTAAATAGAAGGTTCAAGTCCAAAAGATGCCTTTGCCTACAACATTAAACTAGTCATCCAAATAAAAAAATATTTGTGTTTTTTAAGAATCTTTGAATTTTTGGGGGTTATTTATGGAATGAAAAAAATCAAAGATTTTTTTTGACTGTTTCAAATATTTAGGACCTAGTTTTAATTGTTTTGATTGTTACGAAATCTTTAATTACATGTTTAAAATTTTGACTGTTTTGGTTATTGAATGAGAGTTATTGGGCCGGTTTAATGGCTGTCTGGTAATGAGTTTTAATGGGCCTATTTGAAGGTTACACCTTTGAATACCTATAAAAGGAGGCCCCACCAATCCATTGGAATAAGAGCCTCCTCTCCCATCCAAAGTAGCTCGAGTCCAAGGAGCTCTTTCCTCCTATACTCTCTTCAAATAATTATTATTTTTTTCTTTTTTGGGTGACTTCTGATCAGTTGTGAGTTCGTCGACAACCTGCTAGAGTCATAGCACCTATAATGGATTAGGTCCATTGTATCTTGGAAGGAAACCGAGCCTAAAGCTCATGCTGAATAGAGGGTGGCCTGAATTTCTCTATAGGAGAGTGCCTAGCATTCCTCGAATCCTATTAAGCAGTAACTGGACTATTTTTGCAAAGCTCCAGATATTTGCAACTATCTCCGCTCTATGTTTTTAACAATTTATTCATGAGGGATGAGATTTGTCTATAGCAATACAATACTATAATACCAATATATTTTACTATTTATATTGAAACAAGGTTGATTATTTTGAAATTTAATATTGTAAAACAAATTTGATAAAATAAACTATTAAATACTATATTATTTGATTTAATACAGTCAAATTCCAATTCATCTTTCCTTGATTATTAATATATCATGCAATATAATAATATCTTATTATAATATTAAGTATTATCTATTATACTATAGAGAAAAGTATAATATAATATAACATAATATTGTTATTATGTACTATGATATTATAAATTATAGTAAATATGTTATAATTTAATATGAGATATTGCAGTAGTATTTTTGTATTTATTAATTATTGATTGGCTCACATAGCTTGGGATGCGAATATTTGCTTTTATAATGTTGTACATTGGCAGTATAAATCATGTAAGTATATGCTAAAGGACCAATGACTTTATATTTCTTTACTGGCAAGAAATTTAGAAAAATGTTTATGGTTTACGCACACATAATTTAGAAAATTGAAGGGCATAAATGATGGCTGTACATACCAAAATGACAGGAAAATCACAATAACCAAGTGCAGAGTAGGTCTCCTCCTATTGGCAACTTGATAACTGAGAAGGTCGCTTCGATCTCCAAAGAAAAAATGCATGGGTCGGTACTCTGAACATTTTCAAATAAATTGTTATATATTAAAAAAATGCAATCACATAAATTATTAAATATATTAGGCATTATAATTAAGTACAATACCATTCAAATATTTTCATCTCATGCCTCGTGAGCATACCTGCAATGGAGCATGAGCAGACTAACCCTCGCTTCTGACAACATATTATAAGCCGACTCAGTATGATTGGCATCTTCATTTGGTCATGCTGGCTGCATGCTCTTAATAGATTGCCATACCTGGTTTCAAGCATCAAAAGCCAGTGTGTCATCATTGCCCGGCCATCGGATTGCAGCAGCTGTTATTTGGCCATCCAAGTTTGTAATCCATTCTTACTAAAATAAATCAAAGCCAACACGATACCACCATTTTCAAAATGGAATAAAAATTGAAAGCCATGGTAAACTATGTCATGCATATCATAAGCAAGACCATACAAAAGTAGATGGAGATCCCCAGTCTATAACTTAAATACATGTCTGTTTTCATGTGACAACTTTGATTTGAGGGAATGTAGGGGTTCTAGACCTGAATGAGTCAGAAAAGTAATTAGGAGTCTTGATAATCATAGACATCTGTTGAGGACAATATGATGGCAGTTTTTCTTTCTTCCCCTTCTTCTGTTTGTTCTTCATCTGAGTTGCAAGGCTTGCAAGCCCCAAAATAGATAGGTCTACTGGCCAAGCATGCTGGACTAAGCCATCTCTAGATTTTCTAGATATTGGAAAGAAATCACCTCTTCAGACCAAGACAATTAGATCCTATAATACATGTTTCACTTTGAAACTGTTATTTGTCGTTATGATGGCAATAATTTTGCCCTGACAAGCCAATAGATGGTCTTTTCGGGTAAAACTCAATGGAAAATACATAAGTCTAATGAACAGGAAAAATGTAACTGATGTAAATATAATGGACCGTGAATGTAATAAATAATAGCTCTTATTTTTCTTATCTAACAACTGGCTCGAGCAAGGTAACTGCTAGATAATAACAAATCTGTTATAGAAGTAATGTATGATAGTACATGCAGATGTACTGGCTCATTTTCTAAACCACATTTTATTTGGATAACTCAAAAAATAGGGAGAGGGAAATAAGGCTTCTTCCCCAATTCCTGGAGCTCCTCTCTTCACCTTCTTTACTAATTCCCAGCTATTTGGTAGCTATCACAAAGGATAGGATAATCGAGCAAACATTACCTTAGGCCGTGTCTTGAATTTCCAATCACCTTATCCATTACATATACTCCATGCAGCTCAGCATTGCTAGGTAGTCAAGGGCGAGGGTAGTGGAGAAATCTGTGGCCTCTGCTCTCACACCTAAATATATGCATGTTTTGATAGCACTGTCTCTGAAGTCTGAAACATATCATTAGTCGGCAGATACTTATTGCAGTTTGATACTCAACTACACATCTAATTTACCAAAAAACGGGATGCTTCTAACATTTACTTTTACTGTGCTTGTTCATATTTCTCATTAATTTAATATATTACCAAATTGTGTTGGTCTTGTTGCCTATCTTCTGGCAACTATTGCAAGTTTGTAAATCAAGTCATTTGTATCATTTTAAAGATCTGGGTAAATAAAGTGAATAATCAGTACTACAGCAATAGAAGAGAATAGTGACTAGAAAATGTATTCCAATGCTAAAACCCAAAACACATCACATTCTACTCTTTATTACATCAAGAGAGAAATTTGAATAGAATCTGCTGAATGTTCTCAATTTGCAAACTGGTATTTTTTTTTTTTAAAGAAAATTTAGACTTCTACTAAACAAAACATGCTACCATTGCTAAAAGTGACAACGTTATGTATCATTGAGTTAAACATTGGTAGAAAAGAGATGCTTATCTGTTACTCATTTCCGTTTCAACCAGTGCCAAGTGATTCATATGTTTCGTTTTCCAACACTTTTCTTCCATCACTGCAGTTTGGTGATGATGAGTTTGGACACATGTTAGTTGACATACTGAAAGTGAATGGGGTGGACACTGATGGTTGTCTCTTTGACCTCCATGCCCGCACCGCCCTGGCCTTTGTGACTTTGAAGAGTAATGGCGAGCGGGAGTTTATGTTCTACCGCAACCCCAGTGCAGACATGCTCCTGACTGAGAAGGAACTCAATCTTTCCCTCATTCGCAGTGCCAAGATCTTCCACTATGGCTCCATTAGTCTCATAGCTGAGCCTTGCCGATCTGCTCATCTTGCTGCCATGCGTGCCGCCAAGGAGGCTGGCATCCTCTTGTCCTACGACCCCAACGTGAGGCTCCCCCTATGGTCATCTCAGGAAGCAGCTCGAGATGGAATTATGAGCATCTGGAAGGAGGCTGATTTCATCAAGGTAGTAAATATACTCCTCACTGCATATAGGAAAATTAGCAAGTTTATTGGTGATGTTTTGTTAGGAAGCCTCGCCTGTATGCTCTGGCCTCTGGATTAACAAAAGTTTGAGAGCATGTTATAGGCGCCTCTTGTCTTGCTAGCCAAGACAGCTGAATTTCTAGCAAAGACAAAAGGTGGCATCCCATTACATGGATTGCAAGTTGGTTTGTAGAGGTGTCTTATGTTACTAAATGCAATCACCCAAGATTTCATCTTGCTTGAAGCATGTCCAGATGATGAGGAATGAAGTTGGTGTTCAATTTTGCACTTTGGCTAATGTGTTGTGGCAGGTCAGTGATGATGAGGTGGCTTTCCTGACACAAGGAGATCCACAAAGTGAGGATGTTGTTATGAAACTGTGGTATGATGAGTTAAAGTTGCTTATTGTCACAGATGGCGAGAGGGGATGCAGATACTTCACTAAGGTTTATTGTCCTTTAACATCCTATGGCTGCTTCTTATAGTAATTCTTTTAAAAAAGGAAAATGTTATACATGCTCTGAATTGTATGAAGTTTCAAAATGGTGTTTACTTTAGATTTTGTATCTTCGACTTGGTATCTCGTAACATTCTTCATTCGGTGTCTTTTTATATGTAGAATTTCAAAGGAAGGGTACCTGGGTTTTCAGTGGACACTGTGGACACAACAGGCGCAGGCGATGCTTTTGTTGGTTCCCTTTTGGTTTCCATTGCCAAAGATGACTCCCTCTTCCATGTATTTTCTTCTTCCCTCTGAAATCAGCTTCTTTACTGTGATAATATATAATCTTTTAGCATCAGTGTCCATCATTCACAGTTACTACTGCTTTGTACCTGTAGAATGAAGAAAAGCTGAAGGAGGTGCTTAGATTTTCCAATGCCTGCGGAGCAATCTGCACCACCCAGAAAGGAGCGATTCCGGCCCTTCCAAACATATCCATGGCCCAGGAGCTCATTGCAAAGGGAAACTAGGGTATCAATGTGCAATGATGTACTTGGGGCAAATTTAGGTTTTCTTGTTATTTGGTTTTGATGCATCCTCTCTGGTTAGTCTTTTGTCATAAGCATCAGAAAATTTACACTAGTTATTTGGTGCCTCTAAATTTAATCTAGTTTGCCTTTGGTGCAATAAAAATTTCATCTGTGAATCTACCATATATCCTTTCTTATAGTATCAAAGGCTGCTTAAGAATTGTCCATATAATGGGCTTGCTGTGGCAATCCATGCGACTACCCAAGTGCTAGCACAATTGACTGTGTTGAAGTATACAAGTGGATAGACATTCCCCTCGTTTACTAGGTTTTGTGAGGAAAATGAAGTCAGATGATGGTACATTTATAACCATGTACTCTGAGAACAATGCAGAATATTGCTGTAACTGATGGATTGTTTGTTTCTGCCTCTTCCTAAATCAAAGTATGTTGTGCTCGTATGCCATATAACGAGTTTTAAATAGCTGAAATACAATGGGGACTCGATTCGAACAGCCTAACTATGAGCAAGATATTGTTTTTTATTAAATAGGAGAGGGTTAAACTCAACCCTCTCCCACAACCCCCCCCCCCCCCCCCCCCCAACCACACTGGTTCAGGCAGGATTTGAACCAAAATCATTTACCAACCAGATTAGCTGGAACCCACTAAATTCTGTTCTATTTATATTCAAGGTTGAATAGCTCTACCAATGAAGAATTTGATAGTCTACCTCAGCATGACAAGAAAAGCTCAGAAGTTCTTGATAAATATTGAAGGTGCATATTGGGATCGATGTGCAATTTGTTTAATGGAATGTCATTACTCTAAATTTAATACAAACTAAATCAAGGAGTGATCTGCAAGTTGTACCAAGCATTCAACCAACTACAGCTACGAGACAGGCAAGCCAATATGAGTAAATGCTGTCAAACAGAAGACATTCAAAGAGTTGAATTGATGGTGTTTACGCTCAACTCCAATGATCGACTCGTACTATTGAGAACCACCGGTTGGTCATCTCGAATACCTACAAAATAAATCTCTAAACGGAAGTTTTCTGGTGGGGAATACTCCGATGCTTAAGTCAATAGAATTCAAGCAATAAATAGAAAATTTTTAGAGAAGCTAACTCAGGAGTACTTTATTTTCTTGCTTACCTACGGAGGTCCCCTCTTATCCATATTTATAGGTGTTCGTCTTAATAAAAGTTAGTTAGGAGAAGTTTCTTACAGTTAATCTAAACATCATTTTGTTGAAATTAACTTGAACGCGTTGTAACGAATGGTTGTTATAACGCAATTTTGTTATGACAACTGTTCCTTTTCTCGCCATCCCAATTCTTCTTGACTTGGTGGGCGAAATTTAGTCATTGATCTATTTAGAAATAGTTCACCTGATATTTCTTTAACTTTGGATTAGTCAGATTTTATGAGTTGGACAGATAGTTATACTTCAGAGATGAGCCAGTCAGATTTTATATCATTGGCTTATCAGTTTCTGAGCTTTTAGCCTTTTGCCAGTCAGTCCGACCGTCCCATCATAACACTTGCCCCCCACTTCCAATTTCAAGATGTTTTGTCATCTTTAAAAGAAGGGAGTTACAATGTTTTTTTACAACGGTCATTAATGCATTCTGGCGAGTCATTTCGTTGTCAGTGTCATCGCCGAAGGGCGTCTTCTAATGATGATGAATCTCGGAATCAGCTCTGGTAGAATTAATTTGTTTCCTTTCGGGAGTTACGCCGTTGTTAGGTATCGAATTCTTATTGCTAACAGAAGCATTCTCATGGATTAAGATGTCGCATCGATTTTTCTTCCATCAGCTTCATATCTTCGGTTGGGATCCTGACATATGGCACGATCAGGAGTGTCTCACGTTGCTCAAGAAAGGAATCATAGCCATTATCGTCTTTGATATAAAGAGCTCCCTTCTTCCTGGGTTTAAGCTTTCCATCATTTAGGGTTTTTTCCATTCTAGGGTCTCCGTCTTCTTCTCAAGCCTTTTCCTTCTTCAAGTTCTTCCACGAGTCAGATTCCCTTCTTATTTTTTCTTCTTTGAAATGGTTAGGCTTTTAAAGGTTCCTGTCATTGGCAAATCTTCAACCCTAGGAAAGAAGCCAAACAGTCTTCCGGTAGCTCCGATCCTCCGAGGGCAAGAGGTTCGAACATGGAGGACCTCTGTCCAGATTTAGTTAGGTTCTCTCTTAGCGAGTCTAGGTTAGTAATCCTGCGGAATTATTATAAGATTTTGCAGGATTTTTCAGCATTTGTCCCTCATTCTGGTGATAGAATAAATAGGTCTCCCCAGGTAGCATAGCCGTTTATGAAGAATACCTTAAGGTAGGTCTTCATTTTCTCCTTCATCCTTTTGTTGTCCGGCATTTAAACTGGTATCATACAGTTCCTTCACAGCTGATCTAAATAGTATTCGGATCATCTGTGCCTTTTTTGTCCTATGTATGATCTTCAGATTGAACCTAGGACCTCCCTTTTTTGCTCTCTCTTTATCCTAAAAAAGATTTTCACAGCCAAGGATGGTGGGTTATCGGCCCCCATCATGGTCGAAGGTTTATTTCGGGGCTTCTGTCTGCCATTCATGGATGGAAGTCCTATTTCTTCTTCTTATTGTCCGTCCAACCCTGAGGCTTCAGTATCGAGTGGAAGGAGCCCCGTTTAACACCAAACGATGGAAAAAAGGTCCTTGTAGCTAACAAAGAGGACTATGAGAGGCTTATGGGAGTTAAAGTTCCTTCAATGGACTTATTAAATGAGCATAGTCTCTTCCTCGCCTAGATTAGCATATTTCCTAGTTTAGGTATTTTTCGATGGATGAGATGTACTCTTCTTTTTCTTTTACTTATTTTGGCTGACTGATCTTTTTCTTTCTTTTCTTGCAGACAAAAGCATGAGGCCAGATGCAAGGAAGCTCCACCAGGCCGTGCGAAAGAGGCAAGTTACTACCCCTTCAGAGGAAGCTCAAGGTCCGAAGAGGGCGTGGATAGCCACTACACCTTCAAAGGTCCCGGTGAGAGAGATCGTCCCAATTGGGGTGAGGACAACCTCAGACGATGATGACATTCTACTCGCCGATCTCTGATCGAGAGCTTCATCCATTGGACAACCTTCTGAGTAGGCATCGATCCCTCCACCTGTCGATGCTTCCTCGTCATGGGCTAGTCAGCAGGATATGGGCAAAGCTTCTCAAACCAGTGTAGAATCTGGAGATCAACGAGACAAAGAGGAGCCAGAGCAGTTCATTGACTTCAATATTTTTTCTGATGACTCGGGGTTGGAGAACCCCGAACTGGCTCGTCGGCTGTTGAAGGCCATCATTTTTTCGAGGGATTGGGAGATGATGAAGACTCGTCGCCTGGACGAGGTTATTCCATCTATTTACCCAAGCCTCCTCAAGGTAACCTCCTTTTCCATTTCTTCTTCTATCTCCTTTCCAAAGTATGAACATTGCTAACTTTGATTTTTGTCGCTTTATTTCAGTTCATTCATGAGATTTCCTTAATTGAGGAGAGCATCTCTGGCTTCACTGAGCTTAGCCAAAGTCTTCACGACTAATTAGAGATGGCAAAAGGTGAAAGAAAGGTCGTCGAAGAACTAAGACGAAGCTTAGAGGAGAAGTTGGAGAAGAGTGTCACCGACAACTTTGCTTTACAAAAGGAGTTGAAGTCAGCATAGGATAAGCTGGTCGAGGCCGAGGCCAAATTGAGGAAGAAAAAAAGAAGCTTCATTTTTCAGAGATGATAATAAAAGAACTTACGTGAAAGTCTGACAAAGCCTCGACCCAAAAGGTAGCAGCAGAGGAAAAGAAAATGCTTGCAGAGGATAGAGCCCACCGAGCTGTTGAAGAATACAAGAAATCATCCATCTTTGCAGATGAGATGATAGAGGCAGGGGTTGCTAGTTATGAGATGGGCTTCATCGACTGTCAAGAGAAAGTTTCGAAGCTCTATCTCAACTTGGACCTTTCAAGCATAGCTATAGATGAAGACGATGGAAAAGGAGGCAGTGAACAATAGATAACAGAAGAACCTGAGATTGCTGCCCCTCCTGAAATAACCAAGTGAGCCAAAGTTCTTCAAGGAAGCATGGAGCTTGAGCCGAATGCTGCTAAACAATCATATAACTTGTAGCTTTTTCTTTTTTTGTATGTATCAAACTTTATATTGAAGATATATATGTATCAGACATTAAAGTAACAATGAATCTTTTTTTTTTCTCAAAATGTTCTTTGCATTGTTGTCTTTGTGTGAAAGAATTCTAAGTAATGCTTGCACCTTTGGTATTCTATACTATATTCTTAGCAATTTTTTAAAGAACTGATCCTTCAATGGACTAGGTGCTTCAAAACATAGATGTATTATATCTTCAGCAAATTTAGATGCCAAGCTCTCAGTAAATTTTAAGTGGCTTAAGAGCATTCTCAAGTATCGAATCTTTGACAGATTTGCAAGATTAGCTGCTCGATCTTTTGTAGATAATAATACATCAATCTTTTGATAGATACTTCTTTTATCGAGAATACTGATTGAGTCGGTTGGTTAGGCAAACCTTTCATTTGATTGAAATGGTTAGTTAGGCCAACTCTTCATTTATCGGGCATATCAATTAAGTTGGTTGGTTAGGCCAACTCTTTATTTATCGGGCATATCAATTAAGTTGGTTGGTTAGGCAAACTCTTCATTTATTGGACATACCGATTGAGTCGGTTGGTTGGCTGACTCTTTATTTATTGGACATACCAATTGAGTCGATTGGTTAGGCAAACTCTTTAACATAGGGATTAATATATTCTCATGAAAAAATATCCAAAGGAGAGCTTTATTGATAGTATATGCATAAGTTTTCTACATTCCATGGCCGAGTGATCCGGTACCTATCAACTTTCAATCCTATAAGTTCCAGGATGTATCACTTCAGTGACTCGATAGGGTCCTTCCCAGTTAGGAAAAAGTTTTTCTTATTCTGTTAGTCTGGATACTTCGGATCTTTGCAATACTAAATCTCCAAGCCAGAAGACTCTAGCTTTGACCCGGGAATTATAATACCGGGTGATCCTTTATCAGTATGTGTCCATTCTCAGATGAGCTTGGAGCCTATTCCTTCTAATAGGTCTAGGTCCGTCCTTCACCATTCTGAGTTTTCCAGTTTTTTTAAATGAGTAGTCCTTATGGATTGTAAGCTGATTTTGACCGGTATCACCGCTTCACTTCCAAATATCAAGTTGAACGGTGATTCTCTAGTTATAGTTGGAGGAGTCATCCGATATGCCTATAGAACTGAATTAGCTCTTCGACCCATAGTCCTTTTGCTTTATTTAGTCTTGTCTTTAGACCATGGAATATCGTCCGATTGGTCACCTCGACCTTATCATTTGATTGGGTTGTTCGATGGAGATCAATTTATGAAGGACGTGATATCGAGTATAAAAACTTTTGAAACTCTGATTATCAAATTACCTCCTATTATCGGTGATAATTGCATACGGGATCCCGAATCAGTAGATTATGTAATTTCTAATAAAGTTCTCGACCTTCCCCTCAATTATGAGCCAAAGGTTCAACTTCAATCTATTTGATAAAGTAATCGATGGCTACAATAATAAATTTTCTCTGACCAGAAGCTGAAGAAAATGGGCCAAGAGTGTTGATTCCCCATTGAGCAAATGGCCAAGAGGTAGTTACTTGACTTAGCTGGCTTGCGGGATGTCTTTGGATATTAGAATACCTTTGGCATTGATCGTACCTTTTGACAAAATTGATTGCATCCTTTTGGATGGTCGGCCAATAGTATCCTTAGCGTATTATTTTGTAAGCCAGGAATCTGTCCCCCGGTGATCACCACATATACCCTCATGCACCTCTTTGAGGGCATAGTCAACATCCGAGAGTCCTAAGCATTTTAACAGAGATTGTGTAAAAGATCCTTTGTAGAAAATCCCTTCTATAATCATATATTGTGAAGCCATCCACCATATCCATTTGGCTTCAACGGCGTCTTTAGATAATATTCCTTCATTCAGATACTTGATGATGGGATCCATCTAGCTGGGTTCTTGCTTTACCTGATGTACTACTATGCATTCTTCAATACTGGGGGTTTCAAAGTACTCGATATATATCCGACTGAGGGAGTCAGGACTGTGTTGGCCAATCAAAAAAGTGCATCGACTCAAAAATTTCAGTCCAAGGAATATGTGATATCTCAAAGGAGCTGAACCCGGTTATGAGAGTTTACACTTTCTCCAAATATTTCATCATGGTGGCATCCCGAGCTTCAAATTCTCCTTTTACAGGCTTCATGACCAATAGGAAGTCCATAAAGACTTTAATTTTCTGGACCTTGAGTTCCTTGTTGATTTTTAACCCAACTATGAGTGCTTCATACTTGGCTTGGTTGTCTGATGCATGGAAAGAGAAATGAAAAGCATACTCGATAATGTCTCCTTCAGGACTAGCCATAATATATCCTGCTTCATAACTGAAAAAATTAGATACTCCATCTACATAGAGTATCCATATTAAATCAGAGTTTTCTTCAGCCACTTCTTATTCATTAGTTATTTTCTAACTATCTTCTTCGGTGCCTCAAGTGCATTCAACAACAAAATTTGCTAGCACCTGTGCCTTCATTACCGGTTGTGGTTAATAGATTATATCAAACTCACCCAATTTGACAGTCCATTTGGCTATTCTTCCTGATGTATCGAGATATCGCAGGATGGCCTTCAACGGTTGATCTATTAGTACCACCACTGAGTGAGCTTGGAAGTAAGGTCTTAGGCGCTTTACTGCCATAACCAATGTATAAATCAACTTCTATGCTTTTGGATATCTTACTTCAGCATTATGTAGCACTTTGCTAGAATAGTAAATTGACTTCTAAATATCGTTGGCCTCCTTTTTGATAAGCACCGAACTAACAACTTTATGCAAAGTGGAGAGATATAAGTATAAAGTTTCTCCTTCTTGGAGTTTTGAAAGCAAAGGTGGATTGATCAGATATTTTTTCAGCTCTTCAAAGGCTTATTGGTAACTATCCGACCATTCAAATTTCTTGTTTGTCGTAGAGCTTTAAAGAAGGCCAAACACCTTTCAGCCAGCTAAGAGATAAATCGGCTTAATAAAATGACACGCCTAATTAGCTAGTGAACCTCTTTCTTATTTGAAGGATGCCTCATGTCAAGGATTGCTTATATCTTCTTAAGATTGTTTTCTATTCCCTGATTAGTGAGAAGGAAGCCGAGAAATTTTTTTGATGTTACTTCGAAGACACACTTAGTCAGATTCAACTTTATCCGATGGCTTCGCAGTATGCTAAAGGCTTCTTCTAAATCCTTGATATAATTGGATGATTGGATCTTTTCATCGGCATATCATCAACATAGACTTTCCATATTCCTTCCAAGTTACGTTTCAAAAATTTTATTGATCAATCGCTGATATGTTGGTCCAGCATTTTTTAGACTAAACGACATTACTTGATAATAATATAGCCATTTCTCAATTATGAAGGCTATCTTCTCTTCATTTTCTGGGTCCATATGATTTGATTGTAACCTAAAAAGGCATCCATAAAGCTCAGAAGCTTATGCCCAGCAGTGATGTCAACTAGCTGATCTATTCTTGGTAGGGAGAAGCTATCTTTTGGACAAACTTTGTTTAAATCGATATAATCAATACAGATTCACCATTTTTTATTTGCCCTTTTAACCATTACCATGTTGGCGAGCTAATTTGGATAATGAACTTTCCTAACAAATCCAGCATCGATAAGCTTGCTTACTTTCTCGTCGATAAGTTTCTATCGCTAGGAGGCAAAATTTTTCTTTTTCTATCGAATAGATTTATACCCTGAGTCAACTTTTAATTGGTGAGTAATAATTTTTGAAGGAATTCCGGGCATATTAGTAGCCGACCAAGCAAAGATGTCAGCGTTGTTTTGTAGGAAATCAATTAGCTTTGACTTTATTTCTTCATCTAGCAAACTTTCAACTTATACGACCTTTGTCGGGTCTTGTTTTTCTAATGGCACAAAGATAAATTTTTTAGCTGGTTCACCATATCTTTTTGCCTCCCTTTGATCCAGCTGTTCTAGAGACATTCCGTCGACTGATTGCTTATCTTGAATCATTAAGCATTGCCAAGTCACTCTTTGATCTCCCCTCATTTTTCCAACTCCATACTTAGTCAGAAATCATACCAGAAGATGATAGAATGATACGATTGCTCGAAAGTTATTCAAAGCTGATCATCCCAATATGGTGTTGTACGTTGAAGATGTTCAGACAACCATAAAATTGATAAGGAGTATTTTTGTCGAGGTTTTGTCCCAATGGTTACTAGGAGTGTTATTTCTCCCTCCACCCCGATCGAGTTTCCACCAAATCCTATTAATGGTGTTGAGATTTTTTATAACTTATCTCTAGATAGGTTCATTTTGACAAAAGCATCATAGAGTTATTCCTCGATTAAACTTCCATTATCTACCAAAATTCTTCTCATATCATAGTTTGCTATAATGATAGAAACAATTGTAGGATCATCATAGGGCATTTGAATACCCCACAAATTATTGTCAGAGAAGTTGATAACATTGCTACTTCGATGCCCTTTTAAAGTGTCTTCTTCAGTCCCTTCCTCTCTTAAATTTGATTGGCAGTGTATCATGCCGACCATTCCATCTATAGTTGTTGATTAGGAAGCTCCGTTCTATCCATAATTTTCTTTTAGACAGCAATCTTGGCTCGGTGCTCTTGGCTACGAACATACTTTCTCAGATATCCATGCTTGATCAGATCTTCTATTTCATCCTTCAATTGGATAAATTCTTCAGTGGTATATCAGTGATTGCGATGGAATCAGCAATATTTGTTCTTGTTTTATAATGCTGGGGTGCCCACATTGGCCGAGATCTTTGCAAGAAATTTTCTTTCTCTATCTCCATCAGTATATTCTCTCTCAGGAGGGATAGAGGAGTGTAGGTGTTGAACTTGCTAGTCAAATTCTTTGGCTTCGGACTTCATTGTCAAGCTAGAGCATTATCATTGTTGAAGGATCGTGGATCATCATTCTCTTGATTCTTCTTCTTTGATGTCGATCTCCCTTTGACTTAGCATCGACTTGCAGCTTGCTCCTCGACTAACGTGTATTTTTATGTGCATGCCAATACTTCTAAATAACTGGTGAAAAATGTTTAACTAAAAAAAATGTAAACCTGGATGACCGAAGCCCCTTCTTCATCATTGACATGGTTACGTGCTCACTGAGATATGGGATCTCAAGTGTGGCAGAGTTGAAATGAGCCACGTATTCCCTCAAGGCTTCTACTTCATTTTACTGAATGAAGAAGTGGCTATATGAATTGTATAGCATCTTTCTACATGTCTTGAAATAAGCCATAAATAGTCTATCCAACTGACTAAAAGAATGGATAGTACATGGTTTGAGACTCGAGTACCACATCCATGCAGCCTTCTTCAAGGTTGCTGGAAAAACAAGACAGTGGAAGGCATCACTTGCACCTTGAATCATTATATGGGCTTTAAAACTATCCAAGCAGTTTAGAGGATCAGTATTTCTATCATAGGGTTCTAGTTATAAGATTTTGAAGTGAGATGGGATCACTTCTTCGATAATTTGTTGAAAAAATGGAGGTCATGAATCATAAAAGATAAGTCGTTCGTCACTTCTTCGATGATCATCGAGCTTTGCAATTTGCAACTCTAACTTCCAGAACTTCCTTTCATAATCATCACATCGTTGAATCCCCTTACTCCGTCGGGTACTTCCCGGAGTAGAGTCCCTTGAAGATTCAGAAAGGGATCTTAGATGTTTCCCTTTAAGTCGACTTTCTCCATGTTCATAATATCGAGAATTTTGCCGTATGGGGGATCGTCGATCCAGGGAATGTCAGTATTGAAAATATTGACTTGATTCTTGGCGCTAAACATCTCTTAAAGGAGATCATCGATTGAGTCTAAAGGCGATTGGTTGTTGTTGTCCACTGATTGCAGCTTTCTGAAGATTTTGAACAGCAACAATCAGAACTTCCATCTTATTCAAGAGAATATTGATCTGCTGTTGCCCCATACTCATTGTGCAAGGTACATTATTGTTCTCCAATGGAGGGTTTGGTGGATCGTTCTTTCTAGACAGTTGATGACCCCTATTGGTTAAAGCATTTTATACTTTTTAATTTATCATCTTCTCTATATAGATTCTCTTTTTCAGACAGGAGGTGGCTTAGCTTCCCCTTACCTGGTGCACCAATATGTTGATGCTAAACTTCGATGATTGACTCACACTATCGGGAACCACCGGTCGGTCACCTCGAGTACCTACAAAACAAGTCCCTAACTAGAAGTTTTCCAGTGGGGGACACTTCAATGCTTAAGTCAATAGAGTTCAAGCAACAGATAGAGAATCTTTAGAGAAGCTAAGTCAAGAGTCTTCACTTTCTTGCTTGCTTGCGGAGGTTCCCTCTTACCTGTATTTATAGACGTTCGCCTTAATAGAAGTTAGTTAGGAGAAGTTTTTTATAATTAATCTCAATATCATTTTATTCAAACTAACTTGAACTCGTTGTAATGAACGGTTGTTATAACGTCATTCTGTTATAACAACTATTCCTTTTCCCGCCATCCCAATTCTTCTTGACTTGGTCGATGAAATTTGGTCATTGATCTATTTGAGAGTAGTTCACCTAATATTTCTTCAACTTTGGGTTGGTTGGACTTTATGAGTTGATCAGATAGCTGTGCTTCAAAGATGAGTCAATCAAATTTTATATCATTGGCTTATCAGTTTCTGGGCTTTTAGCCTTTGCCAATCAGTCCGACCATCCCATCATAATACTTATCCTCAACTCCCAACTTCATAAAGTCTAACCAACCCAAAGATGAAGAAATAGCAGGTAAACTATCCCCAAATGGATCAATGACCAAATTTCGTCGACCAAGTCAAGAAAAATTGGGATGGCGGGAAAAGGAATAATTGTCATAACAGAATGACATTATAACAATCATCCGTTACAATGAGTTCAAGTTAGTTTTAACAAAATGATGTTGAGATTAATTGTAAAAAACTTCTCCTAACTAACTTCTATTAAGGCGAACGCCTATAAATACGGGTAAGAGGGGATCACAGCAAACAAGCAAGAAAGTGAAATACTCTTGACTTAGCTTCTCTAAAGATTCTCTATCTATTGCTTGAACTATACTGACTTAAGCATCGGAGTGTCCCCTACCGGAAAACTTCCGGTCAGGGACTTATTTTATAGGTGCTCGAGATGACCGGCCGGTGGTTCTTGATGGTGCGAGTGATCATTGAAGTTTAGTGTCAACATATTAGCGTGCTAAGAAGGGGGAAGCTAGGCCACCTCCTGTCTGGAAAAGAGAATCTATATTGAGAAGATGGTGAAGGAAAAAGTGTGAAATGCTTCATCAGTAGGGGTCATCAACCGTCTAGAAAGAACGATCCACCAAACCCTTGGAGCATAATAATGTACCTCCCATAATGAGCGTGGGGCAATAGCAAATCGATATTCTCTTAATAAGATGGAAGTTCTAATTGTCGCTATTCAATATCTTCAGGAAGTTGTAATCAATGAACAACAACAACCAGTCACCTCTAGACTCAGTCGACGATCTCCTTTAAGAGACATTCGATGCCAAGAATCAAGTCAATATTCCTGATACCAACATTTCTTGGATTGATAATCCCCCATACAACAAAATTCTTGACATTATAAACATGGAGAAAGCAACTTAAAGGGAAACGTCTAAGATCCCTTTCTGAATCTTCAAGGGACTCTACTCTAGGAAGTATCCAACAGAGTTAGGGGATTCAATAACGTGATGATTATGAAAGGAAGTTATAGAAGTTAGAGCTGCAAATTACAAAGCTCGATGATCAACAAAGAAGCGATGAATAACTTGTCGCTTATGATTCACGACCTCCATTTTCTCAATGAATATGGAAGAAGTGATCCCATCTCACTTCAAAATCCCACAACTGAAATCCTATGATGGAACTACTAATCCTCTGGATCACTTGGATAGTTTTAAAGCCATATGATGATTTAAGGTGCAAGTGAAGCCTTTCACTATCTTGTTTTTCCAGCAACTTTGAAGAAGGCTACATGGATGTGGTATTCGAGCCTCAAATCAGGTATTATCCATTCCTTTAGTCAGTTAGAAAGACTATTTGTGGCTCATTTCATGACATGTAGAAAGATGCCGTGCAATTCGGACAACCTCTTCTTCATTCAGCAAAATGAAGGAGAAACCATGAGGGAATACGTGGCTGGTTTTAACTCTACCACACTTGAGATCCTAGATCTCAATGAGCACATAGCCATGCAGCAATGAAGAAGGGGGTTCGTCATCCAGGTTTACTTTCTCTCTGGACAAGAAATTTTCTACAATTTATTCAGAATTATTGGCATGTGCATAAAAGTACACGTTAGCTGTTAGTCGATGCCAAGCTGAAGGGAGATCGAAATCAAAGAAGAAGAATCAAAAGAATGATGATCCACGACCCTTCAATAATAATAATGCTCCAGCTCGATGATGAAGTATGAAGTCAAAGAATTTGACCATCAAGTTTTAACACCTACACTCTCCTATCCCTCCCGAGAGAGAATATATTGATGAAGATAGAGAAGGATAATTTCTTGCAAACACTTCGGCCAATACAGTAACCCCCAGCATTATGAAACAAGAACAAATACTTTCTATTCTATAGTGATCATGGACATACCACTGAAGAATGTATCCGGCTGAAGGATGAAATAGAAGATTTGATCAAGCATTGATATATGGAAAAGCATATTCGTAGCCAAGAGCATCGAGCTGAGGTTGCCGCCTAAAAGAAAACTGTGGATAGAACGGAGCTTCCCAATCAACAATCCATAGATGGAATGGTCAACATGATACACCGTCGATCAAATTTGAGGGAAGAAGGGATTGAAAGAAATGCTCCGAAAAGCTATCGGAGCAGCAATGTTATCAGCTTCTTTGATGACAATTTGCAGGGTATTCAACATGATCCTGTACTTGTTTCTGCCATTATAACAAACTATGATATAAGAAAATTTTGGTAGATAATGGAAGTTCAACCGAGGTATTACTCTATGATGCTTTTATCAAAAATAAACCTATATAGAGATAAGTTGCAAAAAATCTCAATACCATTAATGGGATTCGGTGGAAACTCAATTGGGATGGAGGGAAAAATAACACTCCCAGTAACCATTGGGATAGAACCTCGACAAAAAATACTTCCTATCAATTTATGGTTGTCCAAACATCTTCAATGTACAACGCCATATTGGGATGACCAGCTTTGAATAAATTTCAAGCAATCATATCAACATATTATTGTCTGGCACAATTTCCGACTAAGTATGGAGTCGAAGAAAAGAAGGGAGATCAAAGAATGGCTCGGTAATGCTTAATAATTCAAGACAAGCAATCAGTCGACGGAATGTCTCTAGAATAGCTAGATCAAAGGGAGGCAGAAAGATGTGGTGAACCAACTGAAAAAATCATTTGTGCCATTAGAAAAAGAAGACTTGACAAAGGTCGTACAAGTTGGAAATCTGCTAGATACCAAGCAACATTGACATTTTTGCTTGGTCGGCTACTGATATGCCTGGAATTTTTTCAGAAATTATTACTCACCAATTAAAAGTTAACCTAGGGTATAAACTCATCTGATAGAAAAAAAGAAATTTTGCCCTCGAGTGATAGAAACTTATCGATGATGAAGTAAACTTATCGATGCTGGATTTGTTAAGCAAGTTCATTACCCAGATTGGCTCACCAACGTGGTAATGGTTAAAAAGAAAAATAGAAAATAGAGAATCTATATTAATTATACAATCTCAACAAAGCATGTCCAAAAAATAGCCTCCCTCTGTCAAGAATAGATCAGCTAGTTGACACCACTGCTGGGCATAAGCTTCTGAGCTTCATGGATGCCTTCTCAGGTTACAATTAAATCTATATGGATCCTGAAGACGAAGAGAAGACAACCTTCATAACTGAGAAAGGGCTATATTGTTATCAAGTAATATCATTTGGTCTAAAAAATGCTGGAGCAACATATTAGTGACTGATCAACAAAATTTTTGAAAAATAATTTGGAAGGAATATGGAAGCCTATGTTGATGCTGGTGAAAAGCATCCAAGCATCCAATTGTCACGCTCCGAATCCAGCACCGGAATCGGCTACGTGACCGGCCGCACAAACTCTAGGTTTTACCCTAGAGATCATGCAAGACCTAGGTATACCAAAAGTCAACCATATCAAATTAAAACTATTATTATATAAACAATCAAGTAACAAGTGTACAATCCATTTATTCACCGGAATCGGCTACGTGACTGGCCGCACAAACTCTAGGTTTTACCCTAAAGATCATGCAAGGCCTAGGTACACCAAAAGTCAACCATATCAAATTAAAACTATTATTATATAAACAATCAAGTAACAAGTGTACAATCCATTTATTTAGTCGACATTACTAATTGGTCTACTGATTCACAAACATCAGTAACCGAAATTAACTCTAACTCAGCATATATGGAAATTTGTCTCATGCCCAGCCCAAATCCTGTCACGCATCCTGAGTCTCTGAAAAATCAAAAGGTAAGAACTGAGCTTAACAGCCCAGTAAGGTATCCATAAGATCATTCCAATTAATAATATAAATTTCTGAAATAAAAAAATACCAGTATGTTATGTCATGCAATCAAATGATTTAGGCCTCATGTATTACACACCTTGATATTTTTACATTTTTCCTTTAGAATTCCCATTATTGAACCTTTATCTTTAGGGTTCTGGACTAGCCACGGTCATGTACCAGCCCATGACTGGCAACCACAAAGCGACCATGCATACTATGGTCGGTCCTGCTCACGTACTAAGCCCGTGGCTTGGCTGTCCCACGTAATATCCGCCCGTGGCCGGCTCCCACGTACAAAGCCCATGGCTCAGGCTGTATAACCACGGTGCTACCATAGCATGGCTAGACCAAAAACCATATTTACTTCATTAACACTTGTCAAAACATATCTTTTATGACCTCTCGATAACCGGTATCGTGGTCCAACCCACTCGATAACCGATATCGTGGTCCAACCCATTTTAATAACTGATATCATGGTCCCACCCACTCGATATCCAGTTTCATGATTCAACCTATTTAACAACCGGTATTATGGTCCAACCCATCCGGATATCAATTTTCTTTATAACATCATGCATGAAATACCGACAATAAAATCACAATGTTTATCTCAATAAAACAACTATGCCATGTCATATAGTACTACACGTGCAAATACATAAAACATATATGCTAGATCAAACCAGACCATAATAAATTCAAGCATAAAGGAATGATCAGTACAAAATTCCTTACCTTAACATGCTATTCTTAGTATATCCGATATTAGTCAGTACCCGAATTTTACGCGATGCCTTCCTGCTCAGTAGACTAATTCCCTACATTAATAAATAATTTAATTAAAAAACTAAATTTCCAAATTTCATGAATCTCGAGAAAATCCCTTGATTCTCTCTCTTCTTCCTTCTCTCTCCTCCTTCTCTCCTCTTTCTCTCTCCTTCTTCTCTCTCTCCTTCTCTCTCCTCTTCTCTCTCTCTCTCTTCTCTCTCTCTCTCTCTCTTCATTCTCTCTCTTCCTTCTCTCTCCTCTTTCTTTCTCTTCCTTCTCTCTCCTCTTTCTCTCTCTTCCTTGATCCGGTCGATCCGACCTCTCCCCCCCAGCTGTCGGCAACCACGTAATGGTTGTCGCAGGGCCTTCACGGACCAAGGGCAGGCGACGACGACGGCGGCGGCGGCGGCGGCGACGGCGGCGAACGACCCCAAACTAAATCGGAAACCTAAAGAAAAACATCACAATTCTCCAAAAAATTAGATTTAATTGGAAAGGAACTTACCGACTGTTGAAACCCTTCGCTGCTCGTCGGAGAAGACAACGATGGTATGGAGGAATTGATGGAATTTGATTCGGCAACAGTGAAAGGAATTTAAAGAATTAACCGGTGGTTTCCTTGCCGTTTGGGGAGCAACCACCGCCAGATCGGAGTTCACTCCATCCTGGACTAGTCTCCGATCATTTTCACTCCCACTACAACTCTTCCCTCCGAGTCCTCCAGCGAAAACTTCGGTGAGCTCCCCCTCCCCTGTTCCGTCTCTTCTCCGTTCTTTTTTTTTAACTGGTTTGGGTTGAAGTCGGCTGGGCCTGCCGACTTCAGCCCAAGCCTGGGTATTACACCAATCATATCAAATATTTAGAAGAAGTCTTTAGCGTATTGCGAAGCCATCGAATGAAGTTGAATCCAACTAAGTGCATCTTCGGAGTAACATCGAAAAAAACTTCTTGACTTCCTTCTCACTAATCAAGGAATATAAACCAATCCTAAGAAGATACGAGTAATCTTTGACATAAGACATCTTTCAAATAAGAAAGAGGTGCAACAGCTAACTCGGCACGTTGCTTCATTAAATCGATTTATCTCTCGGTCGGCTGAAAGGTGTTTGCCCTTCTTTAAAACTCTGCAGCAAACAAAAAATTTGAATGGTTGGATAGTTGCCAACAAGCCTTTGAAAAGTTGAAGAAAAAAATCCATCGTTGCTCTCGAAATCCCAAAAAGGAGAAACTTTATACTTATATCTCTCCACTTCGCATGAAGCTATCAGTTCAGTACTTGTCAAAAAGAAGTCTAACAATATTCAAAAGCTGATCTACTATTCTAACAAAGTGCTACATGATGCTGCAGTAAGATATCCGAAGACACAGAAGTTGATTTATGCATTGATCATGGCAACAAAGTGCCTAAGACCTTACTTTCAATCTCACTCAATGGTGGTACTAACAGATCAACCATTGAAGGTCATCCTGCAATGTCCCGACATATTAGAAAGAATAGCCAAATGGGCTATCAAATTGGGTGAGTTTGACATAATCTATTAACCACGACCGGTAATGAAGGCATAGGTGCTAGCAGATTTTGTTACCGAATGCACTTGGAGTACCAAAAAAGATAGTCAGAAAAGAACTAATGAAGAAGTGACCGAAGAAAACTCTGATTCAATATGGATACTCCATATAGATGGAGCACCTAATTTTTTTAGCTATGGAGCAGGATTGATTCTGGCTAGTCTTGAATAAGACATTATTGAGTATGCTCTTCATTCCTCTTACCATGCATCAAACAACCAAGCTGAGTATGAAGCACTCCTACCCGGGTTAAAAATCACCAAGGAACTCAAGGTCCAAAAGATTAAAGTCTTCACGGACTCCCAATTGGTAGTAAAGTAAGTAAAGGAAGAATTTGAAGCTTAAGACGCCACCATGATGAAATATTTAGAGAAAGTGCAAACTCTCATAACCGGGTTCAGCTCCTTTAAGATATCACATATTCCTCGGATTAAAGATTCTCAAGCCAATGCACTTTCTCGATTGGCCACCATAGTCCCTGACTCCCTCGGTTGGACATATATCGAGTATCTTTAAATCCCTAGTATTAAAGAAGATATAGCAGTATAGTATGTAAAGCAAGAGCCCAGCTGGATGGATCCCATCATCAAGTATCTGAATGAAGGAATATTACCTGAAGATATCGTTGAAGCCAAACGGATACGGTGGATGGCATCACTATATATGATTATAGAAGGGATTCTCTACAAAATGTCATTTACACAATCTCTGTTGAAATGTCTAGGGCCCTCGGATGCTAACTACACCCTCAAAGAGGTGCATGAGGGTATATGTGGCGATTACCTGGGGGGCAGATCCCTAGCTTACAAAATAATATACCAAGGATACTATTAGTTGACCATCCAAAAAGATGCAGCCAACTTTGTTAAAAGGTGCGATCAATGCCAAAGATATTCCAATATCCAAAGGCATCCTACAAGCTAGCTGACTCAATTAACTGCCCCCTGACTATTTGTTCATTGGAGAATTGACATTCTCGGCCCATTTCTTCCAGCTTTTTGTCAGAAAAAATTTATTATTGTAACCATCGACTACTTTACCAAACGGGTCGAAGCTAAACCTTTGACTCATATAATTGAGGGGAAGGTCGAGAACTTCGTCAAAAATTATATAATCTACCGATTCGAGATCTCGCATGCAATTATCACCAATAATGAGAGGTAATTAATAATCAAAGGTTCAAACATTTCTGTACTCAATATTACATCCTTCACAAATTGACCTCCATCGAACATCCCCAATCAAATAATGCGGTAGAGGTGACCAATCGGATGATACTCCATGGTCTAAAGACAAGACTAAATAAAGCAAAAGGATTCTGGGTCGAAGAGCTAAATTTAGTCTATGGGCATATCAGATGACTCCTCGAGCTATAACTAGAGAATCACCATTCAACTTGATATTTGAAAGTGAAACGGTGATACTGGTGGAAATCAACTTACAACCCATAAGGATTGATCATTTCAAAAAACCAAAAAACTTAAAATGGCGAAGGATGAACCTAGACCTGTTAGAAGGAACAAGGCTCCAAGTTCATCTGAGAATGGCCACATATTGACAAAGGATTGTCTGGTATTATAATTCTAGGGTCAAAGCCAGAATCTTCCGACCCAAAGATTTAGTATTATGAAGATCCGAAGTATCCAGACCAACAAAACAAGAAAAATTATCTCCTAACTAGGAAGAACCCTATCGAGTCACTGACGTGATACGTCTTGGAACTTACAGGATTAAAAGCTTGGATGGGTATCGGATCACTTGGCCATGGAATGTAGAAAACTTATGCATGTACTATCAATAAAGCTCTCCTTTTGGATATTTTTTCGTGTAGATATATTAATCCCTATATCAAAGAGTTGGCCTAACCAATCGACTCAATCGGTATGTTCGATAAATGAAGAGTCGGCTTAATCAACTGACTCAATCGGTATGTCCGATAAATGAAGAGTTGGCTTAACCAACCGACTCAATTGATATATCCAACAAATGAAGAGTTGGCTGAACCAATTGACTTGATCAAATAAAGGGTTGGCCTAACCAACTGACTCAATCGATATTCTCGATAAAAGAAGTATCTATCAAAAGATTGACATATTATTATCTACAAAAGATCAAGCAGCTAATATTGCAAATTTGTCGAAGATTTAATACTTGAGAATGCTCTCAAGCCACTCAAAATCTACTAAGAGCTTGGCACCTAAATCTGCTGAAGATATAACACATCTATATTTTGAAGCACCTAGTCCATTGAAGGATCAGTACTTTAAAATTTTGCTGAGAATACAGTATATGATACCGAAGGTGCATTACTTGGAATTCTTACACACAAAGACAACAATGCAAAGATCATTTTGAGAAAAAAAAGAATCATTGATACTTTAAAGTTTGATACATATACATGTTCAACAAAAAGTTTGATACTGTTGCCGATCTCGCCGCCGCGCCTATAGCTTCAGAGCTGGTGACTTGATCAGGCCGTCTCGCCTCGAGGTCTCTGGGCTCCCGATCCTGCAAGACAAGGTCAGAAATCCTGGCCGGGGATCCCGGCGAGGGGGCTCTGACGGTCAAGTTAGAAAATGGCGAGATGGAACAGAGTCTCCAAGGTGGGCCCCTGAAGGAGTCCCAGGCTTAGAGATTATCTTTGTAAAGAATGTCTCAGGAAGAGAAGAAATTGGGTCAGGTTCCTTCACCGAGCTTGCGCCAAGGGATCCCTCTCGGGATCTTGGATCCTGCTCTTGGTGTCTTTCCTTTTCCCAGCCCTTTTTCCCCTTACCTAGTCATCCGCTCTTCCCATCCTTTTATCCCATCACGCTGCCTTTGGCTTCCCGCCCTTGGGAGGCTCCCTCTCGCTTTCGCCTCCTTCTCTCCCTCTCTTTCCCCTTTCCCCTTTTGGTCCAAGAACCCGGCGGCCTCCTTATCTTGCTTGCCGAGCCTAGCGAGGAAAGGGTAGAGGAAGGACGCCGGCCAGACCTTGGGGCCGAGCGCGAGCGCTCTCTTTCCCAGGCACCGACAATGCCCGTTACCGGGTCCTGTCTTGCCAGGACTTCGCTTCTCGGCTATGGAACCTGTCGGGCCGATGTAAACAAGGTTTCGCGCGTTGCTGCTGATCGTACTGGTGCTCCTCTCGAGGTGCGACGCGCGCTGCTCGAGGGGCGATCTCGAAACTCATGCTCCTGCTTCTCGGCGACCTCACCATGCTGGGTAGCCGACCTCGGCCAAGGTGGGCCCCTCCTGGATGGACACCTGGCGGAGCGGCAGAGGAGCGCCCGACTTCGATCGAGGTGGACCTGTGTCCGAGCACCACCTGGTGAAGGAGCAAAAGGGCCTGGCTCGACCTCGGCCGAGGTGGAACCGTCTCAGGGCGCCACTCGGCGAGGGGGCAAGGGGCCGCAGGCTTCGACCGAGGTGGACCCCTCCTGGGCGGACACCTGGCGGAGCGGCAGAGGAGCGCTCGGCTTCGGCCGAGGTGGACCCATGTCCGGGCGCCACCTGGTGAAGGAGCAAGAGGGCCCGGCCCGACCTCGGCCAAGGTGGAACCGTCTCAGGGCGCCACTCGACGAGGGGGCAAGGGGCCGCAGGCTTCGACCGAAGTGGACCCCTCCTGGGCGGACACCTGGCAGAGCGGCAGAGGAGCGCTCGGCTTCGGCCGAGGTGGACCCGTGTCCGGGCGCCACCTGGCGAAGGAGCAAGAGGGCCCGGCCCGACCTCGACCGAGGTGGAACCATCTCAGGGCACCACTCGGCGAGGGGGAAAGGGGCCGCAGGCTTCGGCCGAGGTGGACCCCTCCTGGGTGGACACCTGGTGGAGCGGCAGAGGGGCGCTCGACTTCGGCCGAGGTGGACCCCTCCTGGGCGGACACCTGGCGAAGGAGCAAGAGGGCCCGGCCCGACCTCGGTCGAGGTGGAACCGTCTCAGGGCGCCACTTGACGAGGGGGCAAGGGGCCGCAGGCTTCGGCCGAGGTGGGCCCCTCCTGGGCGGACACCTGGCGGAGCGGCAGAGGAGCGTTCGACTTCGGCCGAGGTGGACCCGTGTCCGGGCGCCACCTAGCAAAGGAGCAAGAGGGCCCGGCTCGACCTCGGTCGAGGCGGAACCGTCTCAGGGCACCACTCGGCGAGGGGGCAAGGGGCCGCAGGCTTCGGCCGAGGTGGGCCCCTCCTGGGCGGACACCTGGCGGAGCGGTAGAGGAGCGCTCGGCTTCGGCCGAGGTGGACCCGTGTCCGGGCGCCACCTGGCGAAGGAGCAAGAGGGCCCGGCCCGACCTTGGCCGAGGTGGAACCATCTCAGGGCGCCACTCGATGAAGGGGCAAGGGGCCGCAGGCTTCGGCCAAGGTGGACCCCTCCTGGGTGGACACCTGGCGGAGCGGCAGAGGAGTGCTCGACTTCGGCCGAGGTGGACCCGTGTCCGAGCGCCACCTGGCGAAGGAGCAAGAGGGCCTGGCTCGACCTCGGCCGAGGTGGAACCGTCTCAGGGTGCCACTCGGCGAGGGGGCAAGGGGCCGCAGGCTTCGGCCGAGGTGCGCCCCTCCTGGGCGGACACCTGGCGGAGCAGCAGAGGAGCGCTCGACTTCGGCCGAGGTGGACCCATGTCCGGGCGCCACCTAGCGAAAGAGCAAGAGGGCCCGACCCGACCTCGACTTCGGCCGAGTGGAGCCATATCTGACCTTACCGGACTGCTCCCGTTCTGCCAAAAAAATCCACGTGGTTTGGATCGCACCCGGCGGAATCTGAGACACGCCACGTCATCGTAACGGCTATAACAGATACATACAAAAAAAGAAAAAGCTACAAGTTATGATTGTTTAGCAGCATCCAGCTTAAGATCCATGCTTCCTTGAGGAACTTCGGCTTGCTCGGTTATTTCAAGGGGGTAGCGGTCTCAGGTTCTTCTATTATCTGCTACTCACTGCTTCCTTCCCCATCGTCTTCACCCATAGCAATGCCTGAAAGGTCCAAGTTGGGATAGAGCTTCAAAACTTTCTCCCGACAGTCGGCGAAGCCCATCTCATAACTAGTAACCCCCGCCTCTGTCATCTCATCTTCAAAGATGGATGATTTCTTGTATTCTTCAACAGCTCGGTGGGCTCTATCCTCTGTAAGCATTGCCTTTTCCTCTGTTGTTACCTTCTGGGCTGAGGCTTCGTCAGACTTTCGCATAAGTTCTTTTATCAGCATCTTTGACGAATGAAGCTTCTTCTTTTTTTTCCTCAATTTGGCCTCAGCCTCGACCAACTTGTCCTATACCGTCTTCAACTCCTTCTATAAAATGAAGTTGTCGGTGACACTCTTCTCCAACTTCTCCTCTAAGCTTCGTCTCAGTTCTTCGGTGACCTTGCTTTTAGCTTTTGTTGTCTTTAATTGATCGCAAAGACTTCGGCTGAGCTCAGTGAAGCCAGAGACACTCTCCTCAATTAAGGAAACCTCGTGGATGAATTGAAACAAAGCGACAAAAACCAAAGTTAGCAATGTTCATACTTTGGAAAGGAGATAGAAGAAGAAATGAAAAAGGAGGTTACCTTGAAGAGGCTTAGGTAAATTGACGAAATAACCTCATCCAGGTGACGAGTGTTCATCATCTCCCAGTCCCTCGAAAGAATGATGGCTTTTAATAGTCGACGAGCTAATTTGGGGTTCTCCAACCCCGAGTCTTCAGAAAAAATATTTTAGTCAATGAATTGCTCTAGCTCCTCTTCGACTCGTTGATCTCCTTGAAATTCTATACCGGTTTGAGGAGCTTTGCGCCTATCCTGTTGACCAGCCCATGACGAGGAAGCAACGACATGTGGAGGGATCGACGGCTGCTCAGAAGGTCCAGCAGATGAAGCTCTCGATTAGAGATTGGTGAGTGGAATGTCATCGTTTCCTAAGATCGTCCTCACCCCAATTGGGATGATCTCTCTCACCGGGACCTCTGAAGGTGCAGGGCTATCCGCGCCCTCTTCGGGCCTTGAGCTTCCTCTGAAGGGGCAGTAACTTGCCTCTTTCGCACGGTCTAGTGAAGCTTCATTGCATCTAGCCTCATGCTTTCATCTACAAGAAAAGAAAGAAAAAGATCAATCATCCAAAAGAAGAAAAAGAAAAAAGAAGAGTACGACTCATCCGTCGAAAAATACCTAAACAAGGGAACATGCTAATCTAGATAAGGAAGAGGCTCTATTCATTTAATAACTCCTTCATCAAAGGAATTTTAACTCCCAGAAGCCTCTCATAATCCTCCTTGTCAGCTACGAGGACCTTTTTCCTGTCGTTTGGAATTAGACATGGCTCCTTCCACTCAGTACCGAAGCCCTAAAGTTGGATGAATAATAAGAAGAAAAAACAGGGCTTCCATCTATGAATGACAGATGGAAGCCCAAATAAACATTCGACCATGACGGGGGCCGATGACCCACCATCCTTGATCGTGAAAATCCTTTTTCAGGACAAAAATGAAGCAAAAAATGGAGATCCTAGGTTCAATATGAAGATCATGATACATGTCAAGAAAGGCATAGATGATCTAAATACTATTCGGAGTCAGCGTGCAGGAACTATATAATACAAGTTAAAAAGTCGGACAATGAAAGGATGAAGGAAAAAAATGAAAACATGCCTTAAGGTGTTCGTCGTACACAGCTATGCTATCAGGGAGACCTATTTATTCTAACACCAGAATGAGAGACAAATACTGGAAAATCCTATGGAATCTTATAATAATCCTGCAAGATTGCTAACCTAGACTTGCTAAGAGAGCACCTAACTAAATCTAGACGAAGGTCCTCCATGTTTGGACATCTCGCCCTCGGAGGACCGGAGCTGCCGGGACTGTTCAGCCTTTTCCCTAGGGGTCAAAGATTTGCCAACTGTAGGAACCTCTAAAAGCCTAACCATTTCGAAAAAGAAAAAGAAAAGAAGGGAATCTGACCTATGGAAGAAGAACTTGAAGAAGGAAAAGGCTCGAGAAGAAAACAGAGACCCTAGAATGGAGAAAACCCCAAATGACAGAAATTTTAAATCCAGGAAGAAGGGAGCTCTTTATATCAAAGACGACAACGGCTATGATTCCTTCCTTGAGCAACGTGTGACACTCCTGATCGTGCCATGTGTCAGGATATCCCAATCGAAGAAACGAAGTTGACGAAAGAAAAATCAATGCAACATCTTGATCCATGAGAATGCTTCTGTCAGCAATAGGAATTCGACACCTGGCAACGGCGTAACGTCCAAAAAGAAACAAATTAATTATGCCAGCTGACTTTGAGATTTGCCATCATTAGAAGATGCTCCTTCGACGATGACTCTAACAACGAAACGACTCACCAGGATTCATTAATAACCGGTGTAAAAAAAATCATTGTAACTCTCTTCTTTCAAAGATGAAACATCTTGAAATTGGAAGTGAAAGGCAAGTGTTATGACGGGACAGTCGTACTGATTGGCAAAAGGCTAAAAGCCCAGAAACTGATAAGCCAACGATATAAAATCCGACTGACTCATCTCTAAAGTATAACTATCCGATCAACTCATAAAGCTCGACAAATCTAAAATTGAAGAAATATTAGGTGAACTATCCCCAAATGGATCAATGACCAAATTTCGCCGACCAAGTCAAGAAGAATTGGGATGGCAGGAAAAGGAACAGTTGTCATAACAAAGTGACGTTATAACAATCGTTCGTTACAACAAGTTTAAGTTAGTTTGAATAAAATGATATTGAGATTAACTATAAGAAACTTCTCATAATTAAGTTCTGTTAAGGCAAACATCTATAATTACAGGTAGGAGAGAACCTATGTAGGCAAGCAAAAAAATAAAATACTCATAACTTAGCTTCTTTAAAGATTCTCTATCTGTTGCTTGAACTATACTGACTTAAACATCGAAGTGTCCTCACCGAAAAACTTCGGGCCAAGAATTTATTTTGCAGGTGCTTGAGATAATCGGCCGACGGTTCTTGATATTATGAGTCGATTATTAGATTCCAGTATCAACAGATGGCAACTAGGGTTGAACCTATCGTGCCAAGCATAAAGAAAAGGTGCCGTTTTGGGGTTGAAACTAACGTGCTTGATGCCTGAGATTATTTTTTTGTTTTTTTAAATGAAAATATGGCACAGAGAGAGATGATGAGAAATAAACAGAGTGCAAAGCGTTTGAGAAATGGTACACGTACATTAAATCAGCATAACATTGCTTGTTGAAATACAATGTTCGTATACAAGGATTTGTTAAAAAGGAATGTTTACAACAATGATAATTACATCAAAACAAATGAAATTGAGAGTCAGGTTAATGAAGTTGATAAAAAAATCATACGTTGATGGCTCCGGATGTGAGCTCAGGTTCTCCCTCCAAGTCACCCTCCAATTGGTTAGTGTCTGCCTGCAGTCACCACTCAATGCTACGAATTAAATAGATAAGACATTTTCTCTTAAAAAATAAGCCGAAGGAATGTGTTTTAGCAAGGATAGGATAAGACATTTTCTCTTAAAAAATAAGCCGAAGGAATGTGTTTTAGCAAGGATAGAAAAGTATAAGCTTGGACGCAGACGATATGGAAAAGTTGTTTTCTTCCAAAATTAAGGCTGTGTCAGGAAGTTAATATGTGCCTAATGGTGAGAGGTTCATTCACTTCCATTAGCAAATCTTTGATTTGCTTGAAAGGACGAGAGACATTTGCATGCACTTGATGCATAATATGGCTTCGAAATGATGATAGCCTTCTCGAAACACCAGTCTTCTCTATATACTAGAAGGAAAAAGACGGCTTTTGGTTACTCCTGTACTTCAAACTTCAAAACATGAACATTACTAAATAGCATATGAAAGTTCACGCATTAAAGCACTTGCTTGGATGGTATCATCCCTTGCTACTTGGGTAAGGGGGTGAGTGTCACGCCCCGATTCCAATACCGGAATCGACTACGTGACCGGCCGCACAAACCCTAGGTTTTACCCTAGAGATCATGCAAGGCCTAGTTACACCAGAGTCAACAAATCAAAAGAAAACTTATATCATATAATTAATCAGGTGGCATCCATTTATTAATTCAGTCAACTATTGATCTACTGATTTACAACAAGCATCAGTAATCGTAACTAAACTCTAACTCTAACTAACTCAGCAAGTATAGGTCTCCGTCTCACGCCAGCCCAAATCTTGTCATGTGTCCTGAGTCTCTGAAAATTTAAAAGGATAGAAGTGAGCTATACAGCCCAGTAAGGCTTCTATATGATCATTCCAAAATATATAATTTTTCTGAAACAATAAAATACCAATATGATATGTCAATGCAATCAAATGATTTCGGCCCCATGTATTACGAACTTTGATAACTTTGCATTTTTCCTTTAATATTCTCATTATTTCACCTTTATCTTTAGGGTTCTGGTCTAACCACGGTCATGTACCAGCCCATGACTGGCAACCTCAAAGCGACCATGCATACTATGGTCGGTCCTGCTCACGTACTAAGCCCGTGGCTCGGCTGTCCCACGTACTATCCGCCCGTGGCCGGCTCCCACGTACAAAGCCCGTGGCTCAGGCTGTATAACCACGGTGCAACCGTAGCATGGCTAGACCAAATACCGTATTTACTTCATTAACACTTGTCAAAACATATTTTTTTTTTGTGATCTCTCGATAACCGGTATCGTGGTCAACCCACTCGATAACCGATATCGTGGTCCAACCCATTTTAATAACTGATATCATGGTCCAACCCACTCGATATCCAGTTTCATGGTTCAACCTATTTAGCAATCCGGTATCATGGTCCAACCCATCCGGATATCATCTTCTTTATAACATCATGTATGAGATATCGACAATAATAATGATAAAACCACAATATCAAACATGAAATCTCAACTCTTCCACTGACCGACATCACGGTCCAAATCATCAAAATAGAACTTTTATCCAATAAACACGATATTCGGAATATAAAATAATAACAATCATAATCATATTGTTCTTCATAAAACTCAACTATACCATATAACAATAATTCATGCATGCCAATGATCATGCACTCGGATCAAAACCATGCATATAAAATAATATATAAACTGGTGATCACGTCAGAATCCTTACCTTATCGCCAATCCTAATATATTGGACACTAATCAGTACCCGAATTTTTGCTCGATGCCTCCCTGCTCAGAACACTGATTTCCTACATTAAAATAATTTAATCAAAATCTAATTTCCCGAATTTCATGAATTTCGAGAAAATCCCTGGATTCTCTCTTCTCTCTCTTCCTTCTCTCTCCCCTCTCTCATCTTTCTCTCTCTTCCTTCTCTCTCATCTTTCTCTCTCTTCCTTCTCCTCTTTCTCTCTCTCCTTCTCTCTCCTCTTTCTCTCTCTCCTTCTCTCTCCTCTTCTCTCTCTCCTTCTCTCTCCTCTTTCTCTCTCCTTCTTCCTCTCCTCTTCTCTCTCTTCCTTCCTCTCCTCTTTCTCTCTCTTCTCTCTCCTCTTCTCTCTCCCTTTCTCTCCCTCTCTCTCTTCCTTCTCTCTCCCCTCTCTCTCCTCTTCTCTCTCTTCCTTCTCTCTCATTATTATATATTTGTTATTATTTTTTTTTTATTTATTTATTTATATTTTTTCTTCTTCTGGACTGAACCAATATATATATATATATATATATTTATATATTACACTTATATTATATTATATTATTTTTTTTTTTATTTTTCCTTTTCTTTTATTTTCTTTTCCTCTCCCGAACCCAAACCAAACCCCCATTTTTTTTTTTTTTTTTTTTTTCCTTCTCTTCTTCTTCCTCTTTTCTTCCTCTTTTCTTCTTTCTCCCGCAAAGCCCCTTCCCTTGCCTCGCCTGAAACAAACCGGTCCGGCCTTCCCCCCCCGGCTATCGGCGACCTAGGAAGAAGGTCTCCGGGAGACGTCTCGGCAGACGGCGGACAACGGCGACGGCGGCGGCGAAGCCACCCGTGGATCCACAGTCCCCAACCGGAAATAGGTTCGCCCCCCCCCCCTTTTTTCTTAAAAAAAAATCATAAAGAACCCTTACCTGACCTCGCCGGACTCCTGGATGCTCGCCGGAGAGGAAGAAGTGCCGTGGAGGAAGCCCGATGGATTTGTGTCGACGACGGTGGAGGGATTTAAAAACAACTCCCGACGGTTCCTTCGATGATTGGGAAACGAACTCCTCCTATCGGAGTTCCACTCCAACTAAACCTCGTGGCCGTCCCTCTCTCTCTCTCTCCCCCGACTTCTCCGGCGAAATCCTCGATCGGATGAGGAAGAAGGTATCCCCTGTTCCACTCCGCCTCCCTCTCCTCTGTTTCTGTTTTTTTTTTTTTTTGTTGGTTTGGGTTGAAGTCGGCTGGGCCTGCCGACTTCAGCCCAAGCCGAATATTACATTCTCCCCCCGTTAAAATAATTTCGTCCACGAAATTAGCTTGATTGAGATTTATTATTATTATTATTTTTTAAGATCTTAAGAATAACCAACCCTCATGTCATTCGATCTCCAACTTCCAATTAGTCTCCTCTTAAGGTATTTACTTTCCAAGTCTTATTCAAAACTTATCCTTTCTCATTTATATTTCAGATCAATTTTTGACATTCAATCCATATCCTAATCACTTATGTCATAGCTCTGAGTCCATGTTATGTCTTAACAACCACTAGGTGATCACAAATTTCCAGTCTCGAATAATCATGACTTGAATTCCGATATCATTTACATCTATCAAAATCACTTTTACTATAGTTCCAAATCATCATAATCTAAGATCTAACACTATTCTTGTCATATCTTAATAATCACCATGTCAATATGATTTTAATCACTCATATTACCATCCCAGATGGTCATAACGTACTCATACCTGTCACTACTGAATTGGATGTGTTGGCATCCTGCTGGGTGAGCGCGTACACCCGTCCTTGGGTACCTAACTTAGGTTGTCCTCCTTGTTGATGTCCGTCACGCGATGCATGAGGCGCTTGACGCTGTGACCCTTGACCAAGACGACATACAGCTGCAGTGTGACCTCCTTTCCACAATTGAAGCATTTCCCTCCTGGCCAGGTGCAGTCTCGCTTAAGGTGTGGTCCACCACACCGGTAGCATTGGATGTCATCCCTTTGTCTAGTTTTGTCATCTGGTGCAGCGGTGACAAGTTTCCTTGCCTTAGCACTGATTTTCATTAGATTGATCCTGAATTTCCCCTGTTCTGGATCTTTTCTTTAAAGCTTTTTCTCTCTCTGCTTGAGCAGCATCTAGTCCTCTTTCTACTATCAGTGCCTTATTAACCACTTCTTTATAGGTGGTAAGTTCGAATACAGACACCTGATGCTGAATCCGACCTCTCAATCCATTTTCAAATTTTCTGGCCCGGATCCCTTCATCCATTATCAGTGATGGAGCATATCTCGATAATTCTTCAAATCTTGCTGCATACTGAGAAACAGTTAAACTATCCTGCTCCAAGCGATCAAATTCCCGGAATTTCTGTACCCGAACACTTTGAGGAAAATACCTCTCATAAAAATTCTTCTAAAATCTGCCCAGGTATATGGTACATCAGTTGGTCCTTGTTTTCCAAGCTCTAATTCCCACCAAGTAGCTGCCTCATCTTGCAATAAAAAGGTAGCGAAGGTAACCTTCTCCCCTTTCTGGACACCGCAAGGCTTGGAAAACTTTTTCAACAGCTTTCAACCATCCCTCTGCCTCCATAGGATCAGAAGTCCCCTTGAATACCGGCGGCGCATACTTCTTGAAATCTATTAATGTAATTGGCCGCTCTTGAGGAATCCTGATTTCTGGCTGTTGTCGTTGTAATAACAGCTGTGCATAAATTGCTGCTGTTGCTGTTGGGCTTCCATAAATCTTAGTGTATCAGCTCTTGCAGTAGCTTGCTGCTGCACTAAAATTTGTAATAGTTGAGGAAGACCCATCTGGTCTCCAGGCTGAACTCCAGATCCACCCGGTGTTCCTGTTTCAGCAGTTCCAGTCTCCGGGTGTTATCCAAAGGATTGGGCACTGGTTCATGGTGATGCTCTTCATTACCAGTGTTGTCCACCAGATTCGGCATTAGGTCCTGTGGACGTTCCTCATTATCAGATAAGGCTCCAGCATTCTCATGCTGCTCAATAGGATCCCAAGCATTTGCTCCATCGGCAAATCTTGTGGGCCTCCTAACACGTCCACGTCCACTACCACGCGCCATGGAAAACCTACACCAATATGGTTAGTATACAACTAACACTCAGATGGTCAAAACAATCATGACATAATATCTACCCACATATGGAAACCCACACTCTCTCTCATTGAGCTTATATCCTAAGATCCTAGAACCTGGTTTGCTCTGATACCACTCTGTCACGCCCCGATTCCAATACCGGAATCGACTACGTGACCGGCCGCACAAACCTAGGTTTTACCCTAGAGATCATGCAAGGCCTAGTTACACCAGAGTCAACAAATCAAAAGAAACTTATATCATATAATTAATCAGGTGGCATCCATTTATTAATCAGTCAACTATTGATCTACTGATTTACAACAAGCATCAGTAATCGTAACTAAACTCTAACTCTAACTAACTCAGCAAGTATAGGTCTCCGTCTCACGCCAGCCCAAATCTTGTCATGTGTCCTGAGTCTCTGAAAATTTAAAAGGATAGAAAGTGAGCTATACAGCCCAGTAAGGCTTCTATATGATCATTCCAAATAATAATATAATTTTTCTGAAACAATAAAATACCAATATGATATGTCAATGCAATCAAATGATTTCGGCCCCATGTATTACGAACTTTGATAACTTTGCATTTTTCCTTTAATATTCTCATTATTTCACCTTTATCTTTAGGGTTCTGGTCTAACCACGATCATGTACCAGCCCATGACTGGCAACCTCAAAGCGACCATGCATACTATGTCGGTCCTGCTCACGTACTAAGCCCGTGGCTCGGCTGTCCCACGTACTATCCGCCCGTGGCCGGCTCCCACGTACAAAGCCCGTGGCTCAGGCTGTATAACCACGGTGCAACCGTAGCATGGCTAGACCAAATACCGTATTTACTTCATTAACACTTCAAACATATTTTTTTTTGTGATCTCTCGATAACGGTATCGTGGTCCAACCCACTCGATAACCGATATCGGGTCCAACCCATTTAATAACTGATATCATGGTCCAACCCACTCGATATCCAGTTTCATGGTTCAACCTATTTAGCAATCCGGTATCATGGTCCAACCCATCCGGATATCAATCTCTTTATAACATCATGTATGAGATATCGACAATAATAATGATAAAACCACAATATCAAACATGAAATCTCAACTCTTCCACTGACCGACATCACGGTCCAAATCATCAAAATAGAACTTTTATCCAATAAACACGATATTCGGAATATAAAATATTAACAATCATAATCATATTGTTCTTCATAAAACTCAACTATACCATATAACAATAATTCATGCATGCCAATGATCATGCACTCGGATCAAAACCATGCATATAAAATAATATATAAACTGGTGATCACGTCAGAATCCTTACCTTATCGCCAATCCTAATATATTGGACACTAATCAGTACCCGAATTTTTGCTCGATGCCTCCCTGCAGACCACTGATTTCCTACATTAATAAATAATTTAATCAAAATCTAATTTCCCGAATTTCATGAATTTCGAGAAAAATCCCTGGATTCTTCTTCTCTCTCTTCCTTCTCTCTTCCCTTCTCTCTCTTTCTTTCTCTCCTCCTCTCTTCTCTTTCTCTCTCTTCCTTCTCTCTCCTCTTTCTCTCCTCCTTCTCTTCCTCTTCTCTCTCTTCCTTCTCTTTCTCTTCCTCTCCTCCCTTCTCTCTCCTCTTTTCTCATCTCTTCTTCCTTCTCTCTCCTCTTCTTCTCTCTTCCTGCTCTCCTCCTCTCTCGCTTCTTCTCTCTCCTCTTTCTCTCTCTTCCTTCTCTCTCCCCTTTCTCTCTCTTCCTTCTCTCTCCCCTTTCTCTCTCCTCTTTCTCTCTCTTCCTTCTCTCATTATTATATTGTTTATTATTTTTTTTATTTTTTATTAATTTTTTTTTTTCTCTTCTGGACTGAACCAATAATATATATATTATATATATTTATATATTTACACTTATATATATATATTATTATTTTTTTTTTTATTTTTCCTTTCTTTTATTTTCTTTTCCTTTCTCCCGAACCCAAACCAACCCCCATTTTTTTTTTTTTTTTTTTTTTTCCTCTCTTCTTCTTCCTCTTTTTCTTCCTCTTTTCTTCTTTCTCCCGCAAAGCCCCTTCCCTTGCCTCGCCTGAAACAAACGGTCCGGCCTTCCCCCCCGGCTATCGGCGACCTAGGAAGAAGGTCTCCGGGGAGACGTCTCGGCAGACGGCGGACAACGGCGACGGCGGCGGCGAAGCCACCCGTGGATCCACAGTCCCCAACCGAAAATAGGTTCGCCCCCCCCCTTTTTTCTTAAAAAAAAATCATAAAGAACCTTTACCTGACCTCGCCGGACTCCTGGATGCTCGCCGGAGAGGAAGAAGTGCCGTGGAGGAAGCCCGATGGATTTGTGCGACGACGGTGGAGGGATTTAAAAACAACCCGACGGTCCTTCGATGATTGGAAAACGAACTCCTCCTATCGGAGTTCCACTCCAACTAAACCTCGTGGCCGTCCCTCTCTCTCTCTCTCCCCCGACTTCTCCGGCGAAATCTCGATCGGATGAGGAAGAAGGTAATCCCCTGTTCCACTCCGCCCCCTCTCCTCTGTTTCTGTTTTTTTTTTTTTTTTTTTTTTGTTGGTTTGGGTTGAAGTCGGCTGGGCCTGCCGACTTCAGCCCAAGCCGAATATACAGTGAGGGTTCGATTCCCGTTGGAGTCAGGCCCTCAAGGGTGGGGTGGGTATAGCCGTACAGGGTATAAAGGTGGGGATGAGCTCCTAAAATCTAAAAAAGAAAGTAGGTGGGGCACGCGGGGAGATTGACCTTATTTAGTGAAAGGTAGTGTCCAATGCACCATCTCCTTGAAGAATCTTGGCTCCACATCCTGGTCTGTCAAGGGAACCAATGGCCTCCTCATCCACCACAACCGCATCTACACGGTCATTTCCGGTCTTCAGATCTGGAACCTGGGAAAAAATTGTGCATCAATAAATGGAATACCACCAAGGACACAATAAATTTTTAATTTAATGTCAAATGAAAACAAGACCCATAAATTAAAATACTTGCATAGAATTTAACAGGCTTAACCAGTTACATATTTTTAAACTTCTTTTTACCGAGTTTTAGATCGTAAGAATGGTTAAAATGCACGAAATCAGTATTGGCATTCAAAAGGCTTCAATGTATTTGGTGAGGCATAGGCTGCCATAGCACTGCTGGTGCAGAAATTTGACCTAGATGGTGGCATGTTTTTTCCTCTCTAGTAGCACAAGATGAAGAATGCAAATATATCAGTATAACTATGACTAGGCCAAACCAAATCCAACACAGTTTAAAATTTTTGAACTGGGTAAGGGTCCAGAACAGACCTGCTTATCAGGTCAGGCAGAAGAAAAAAATGTAGGCCAAGAAAAACCACCTGCTTGGGAACTGAAATTTGAACGTGGAATAGGACTAAATCCAATGGTTCTGAATTCTCCTATCAAGTTCTGCCGGGTCGACCTGACCTTATTACATGTAATGTAGGATTTGATCCAAACAGTGTTAGTTCTGTCAGGTCTACGATCTTGAAAGTGCATGCACTTCAACCTCTGCCCATTTTCAGGTTCAGGCCAAAGCTGGAAAATCAGGTTGAATTGTCAATTCAGACAGACTTGCAGACATATCAACAATGTTTGATACCTATGGGAAGGGAAACTATAAATGTAAATATCCCAGCCCAAATCACCAAACCCAACCCACCCTCACACAAAAAAAAAAGGGAGGGGGGGGAGGATTTACTACCCATGTTGACTTAAGGAAACCTACATCCCATCTATTAGTGGTGAACCCCTCTTCCTTGGATTTCCATCACCAATTTCTCGGGAAATCGCCGCTATTCCTAAGTTCTTTTCTTTGGGATTTTGCTGGAGCAATCACTCAATTTACCTTGTTTGACCTCACTAGACCAAGGTAACCCCTCCACCTTTCTTCTTCCTTTGGCCTTATTATTACGATCAACAGATAGAATCGGAGCCAGTAAATCATCAATCTGGGCTGAACAGGAGGCCTCTATTTTGAACGGTTCTTCTTGTTTTGGTTCACCGCATCTTCATGCTGCCATCGTGTGCCACATTGGCCACCAGCATGGTCTTGGCCACAGTCTTGACAAGGAGAGGGAAAGGGGATGAACCCCTCTATTTCAAAGAAGTGAGTTATTTCTCTCTCTTCTCTTCTTACTTTCCCTTTCTCCTCTTTTACTTTCTCTTTAGCTAGGTCGAGGCTTTGTGGGAGAAAGGATTTAGGAGATTTGGTAGACCCTTGGAGAGTCGGTAGAAGGTTTTAAATGAATAAATCTTCATTTATAATTTTATATTAATATTAATTTTGGTTATGTAGGAAAATAATTTTTTAGGCAGGAAAATGTTAAACGAGTTTCCAAATAACTAGTCCATGGACCAAGATGTGGATTGGTATTTAGTGTACTAAATCTGTCATCAATAAAAGTAAGGGGTCTTGGATGCGATCATTGGTGTATGTGTATATATATGCTTATATACTGCACGGTTTTGATCTTTGAACATAATCATCGATATATTCAATTATTTATGCACCACATTACCTTGATTTCTCATGGCTGATATTTGTTCATGATTTGCCAATATGGTTATTCGTGTTTTATATACGGCATACGTTCGTATCAAATATAATTATTTTCTAGATAGTTAGATTATGATATTGGTTATTGAATATTGTTAAAAAAGAATATAAGTTGATACTGTTTTCCTGACATAATTAAGCTTTGACAAATTGATGAATAAGGAGTGTTTAGACTAGCCACGTTAAATTAAAAATAACCCGCCATCAGTAGGAGCATGGCACTGTGAATAGCCCGCCATGGATAAGAACATAATATTGTGCCCGCTACGAGCAGGAACATAGTACTGAAAATAGCCCTGCCATGGGCAGAAATGTGATACTTGAGTTTGCCAGTCATAAACTAGAGCATGACTGTGATTAGTCCAAAATCCTAAAAGATAATGGTTGATTAATTCGAATCATGTTATTGAGACATGGATGATAAGATGTAAAATCATAATTAAATAAAAAGAGGTTTTCCTTAATAACATATGTGATATATCACCTCTGAATAAGATGGATGTTTGGTGGTAATTTATGCATGTTTTTGCATATATCAATATGAAGTTATATTGGTCACTTGACATGAGATTTTGAATTTATGTTCTTTTTGATATTGTTTATTATTATTTTAATTATATTATATTATATTGGTATGGTTGTATTGGGATTCATGGTGGGCTGTAAAAATCACCCCATTATTCTCCCTTCTTCTTAAAGTTGTAGAATGTTTGTGCTTGGCTATAGTTTAGGGTTCATAAATGAACAAATGAATAAACAAAGAGTCATTGATACCGATCGAACAACTGAAAAATGACTGAATTTATAATTATATAAGTTATATTATTTATTAATATTAAGTATTTTGTTATGAATTGTGATCAACAGTGTTTATGAAAATTGAAGTTACAATGAAATTTAAAGCCTTACATGATCTCTAGAACATTGTTCTAGGGTTCGTGCAGCCATGTCACATGGCCAACTTAGATGTTAGGTTCGGGGCATAACAATAAATATCCATGTCACATGCTTAGACTAAACTGCAAAAATGTCTAAAAGGGTAACTAATTTACACCAAATTTTCAGCTCACTGCTATTATTTTAGATTCAAACATGTTCCAAAGGCATCAAGTCCAAGCTCAATTTGAAGTTAAGATGTTATGATCAAAAGTTCAAAAATAATTTCAGCAGTCTCTTGCACATTCAAACTCTTAAGTATAAGCTTTCTTAGAGGTTTAGATCAATTGGAATGTACATTGTGGAGCACTTGAAAGTAATGGTTTTAATTACCGCATAACAAGGAAAAACCAAAAAACTTTAGAAAAAAAAAGATAAAAGAGAAAGAACAATTAATATCAGTCAACAAACATACCTCATACATAGATTCAGTAAGAATACTTTCTAAAATAGCCCTTAAGCCTCGTGCACCTGTATTTTTTGCCATTGCTTTTTTCGCAATTAACCTAAAAGCAGCCTCTGTGAAATGCAGTTTAACCTGGAGGATGATATCATAAGAGCTAAGGTAAGAAGCAGCTTATTTCAGAGGAACATAGAATGAACACTAAAACCATCTACATAGATGGGACGCACTTACATTGTTCATGCTAAACAGTTTCTTGTATTGTTTGCCAAGAGCATTCTTTGGCTCTGTTAGCACCTGAAGTCATATCAGGTTAAATTAAATGAATGGCTTCACACCAACAGCTTCAAATGTCAGCATCAGCTTGTGAGTGAATGAAAAAAATACCCCATAAAGTTTGATTAGATATTCATTTAACTTGATCAATTACTACAAAAAAAAAAAAAAGTTCTAAATGAAAGCTAGAACCCAGCTTAGGTGAGCACTGCATTTACAGAAGATGCTGTCCAGATTGGAAGTTACCTGAACAAGTTGGTCTTCATTTAGAGCTGACAAACTAACTAAAATTGGAAAGCGTCCAATGAATTCTGGGATGAGACCATATGCTATAAGATCACTACTTTCAACCTACAAACATAATATACTTCTTCCATGTTAGATGTAATGAGAAATGTAAGAGAAGAAATGCCGTGCTTTATAAAAGCATGGGAAAAGAAGATTTGTACACTAATAGAAATGAAATAGAGAACATAGGTAAAAGTTTAAAATGAATACTTACTGATTCGAGTAAGGATGATGTCACTACAGCATTGGTTAACCCACCAGTTCTCATGTTTGCACGTACAGGTGCACCAAATCCTATTGAAGAATCATGCCGTCTGTTGAATATTGAAAAATCAGGCCTTCCTCAAACTCCATGGTACAAGCACCAGGATTTTCAGAGAAAACTGGTGCACATAGGAATCTAGCATCATGAAATAGTGTTACCTTTCTGAAATAGTCTTTTCCAAATCAACAAAAGCACCACCACATATAAAAAGAATATCTTTCGTATCTATCTGCAGAAAGCACAAGCACTAGTTAAAGACACGTAAAACCAGCATAAGTTTAAAGTTATCGGTGAAGTGACTCAAATATGAAGTCATATTACAACAAAGTGACACCAAACCCAAGGAATAATTGGAACCTGACACTACACTTGATCTTTCAGATCATCTTTCCTCTCATTTTTTACTCTTGAATGCTGATTGTTGAGACACTAAAAAGATGGCAAGCAAACCTTGATCAGAGTTTATTTAATTATTGGCTTGATGTGAAACATAAAAACAAAACACAACAAAACTTTAAAAAAGCAAATTTCATAACTACTCAAGAGTGCAAAACTATTAACCAAGGAACAAGTGGACAAGGCACTTCATGCAAAAATAAATATAAATCAATCAACAATATTATAGTAGAGCTATAAATTTCCCCTTTTTTTTGGGTAGTGACAGCTCAGTTTACCTGTTTTGGGAATTCCACATGGAAGCCCATGAACTTCAATGTTTACGACACTTTGCTAATACTAATCATCAATAACTCTTAGATCAGTGCTTTGTAAGCCAAGTTGTGTTGAAGGTTGTGTGGAAGGAGGGGAAGTCTTAGGATAACATAGATAGAAGTTGTGAGAAAAGATATGCAGAAGCTTAAATATCATTGGAGGTACCCGAAAAAGGACTATATGGTGAATGAGGATCCATAAAGCTCATAAATAGTTAGGATAGACTGGATGTTTATGGCCTCATATGCTAAAGAATCTATAATTTGCAGTATTATGTTAGCATTGATTCTCCCCAAGACTTCTTAGGTGAAATGTTCCCTTTTTTAGCTTTATTTAGAAAGACATTTTGTAAATATTTCTAATCAGATTTGCCCTGATAAAAAAAAAAACCAACCAAAAATAAGAAGAGATGCTGGAAGAAAGATTTAAAACTAATGGTAAATAGAAGGCACTGTTTGATTGAGTGAATAAAGCAATTAGCCCCGATTATTTCAATTTTTAGTTTTAGGATTAGGGTCGGTTTTTGAGCCTATGATTTGGATTAATGCCACCAATGCTGGCCTCAGTACCGGTGTCTCAATAAATATTTGTGAAAACCTATGCTGAGCTCTCTCTCTCTCTCTCACATGGACAGAGCCTTGGGTATTTTCACCAGGCCCAGCTTTGTCCTGGTTACTACCTGCCGACCCAGCTTGATATCAACCAAAACATTGGAATGCAACCTGTGTTCCTCAAGCCATCCTAGGACCTAATTTCTCACCAGTCCAATCTAGGATGGCTGGGTACCAGGTTCTCAATCCGTAATGAAACTAATTTCAATAATCTATTATTTAAATGGGTGATGCTCAGAAAAAAAGAATACAGTTTTCAAAAACATTTATGGTTAAAAGAGCATATTTGGATGCATTTCAACTTTATCATTTTTTCTGTTATTATTTCCTCATAGATGTTGCAAATCTATGCAACTGGTCTAACCTTTTCTTCTGAATTGGGTATGTATCTTTATATGGTCCATGGTATGTTTGATTGATGATAGATCTTTACCATACAAGGATAACATGCAAAATGAAGTTCAAATAATCTTAAAGCACAATAATTCTAGATTTGACCATATATCATGTCTATCTATAGCTGGGAGACTATACAGCATGAACCGATATTTACAGTAAAGTTTGACCTATAAAAAGGAAAGAATAAAAGATGCTACAGTTTTTGATGTAAAAATGAATGGTCACGATATAGAAAAGAATAGAGCAGTATGCACAGCTAGACTATGATGGTAAAAATGAATGGTCACGATACAAGAAAACTATGCATACAACCTAGACTATGATGGAGATTAAAAAAAAATCCAGGCTGCAAGGAGCAGCTTGAACTTGGACAATAAACATGCAGGTCGAGGTTCCAAAAATGGAGTGCACATACAATACTTAAAAGTTAAAACAAATACATCATTTAAAGTACAATTTTAAAATCCTGTATATGGTCGTTACGAGGATGCTTGCGAGCTCCTTTCTCGGGAACATTGACTATCTGGACAATAAAATGTTCAACTGAATTCAAGAGATAAACAAGACTCGCTTACTATAAACTTGGTGACTAACATAATTGTAACTGACAGTATTCACTCCTTTCAAAATAGGGCATTCTTTCCCTTTTCTTTCAAAACTAGAAGAATACATTCATCACATAAGTCAAGATTACTTTCATATTTAAAAAAGAAACAAGATTAGTAATATTAAACCATAAGCTGGCAATTTAAGTTCAAAAGTATAGGTTCCAGAAATAATTTTGGTCAAGTCTTTGGACATAAAACATTTTGATATCAAAACTGTAACAAAAGAAGTTGCATAGAAGAAATGAAAAACAGGTTTCTGAGAAACTTATAAAAAGGGGGACAGTCACATGAAATGCTTTTTAAGTCCTCAGGGGACTTCAAACATTCGGAGGCTCGTATTGAAACTTTATTATACTATTAAAACATTGCTTGAAAGTTTTACTCCAAGCTTCATGTTTATTATTGACCATGCCATTACCATTTACTCTGCAAGTATTTTCTCAAGTCATAAAACATGAGAATTCGTTTGGCTTATGAAAGTACACTTAATTAAGTTGCCTATGAAAAGTAGTTTAATTTACGGTTACACATCATATATGGAAGAAAGGAAAGGAAATAATTAATGCAGATGCAAGTTGTGAAATTATGCTAATTTATTATTCCATTGTTATTGTTGCAAATAACATAATACAGTGCGAGGGCATGCACCAAGGGTCAAGCAATCTGCATGAAGAACATTTCAGAGCTAAAGTGGGGGAGGGGGGGGTCCGCGGGGGTTGCAAATGATACCACATCAGTAATGCATGATATCAGACTTACAGTTCCTTCTAGCATTTTAATAATGCCTGTTGAACACCTTCACCAGATACATCTCTACTGATATTTAGGCTTTCAGCCTGCAAAAGATATTATTGTTGAATAATGATGCAATCTTGATGCACCTATAACAAATGGTTTAATCAATGATAGAACCTTTTTAGTGATCTTATCAACTTCATCAATATACACTATCCCTTGTTGAGCTGCTTGCACATTGAAATCAGCAACCTAAACAAAGTGACAAAAATGAAGTGGAGAATGACATGTAAACCTGCCAATAAAAAGTGCTAGCAAGATGATAAAATATAATAAATAGACCCAGAAAGTTACTAAAGTTGATTTGAAAGCAAAGAGTATGTGCAGAAGCCTTGGACAAAAAAGCATGACACATCTGCTAATAGTTGTATGTTAATATAAATAGCATGCAATTTACTATTGAATCTCCACATGTATCTACTTGAAGGTGTAAAAGAAATGCCAAGAACTCCCAGCTATTTCTTTCATCCAAATGCAGTAATGAAGGCTGTGTATGATTTATGGAATGCACAGACTCTTATTCATGTCATAGTGCACTCTATTGATGCCTTTTTTGGCCTAAACTTCAACAGTTCTGACTGAAAAAGGAGAAAAAAAATGCAGTTTGCAGAATGCATATATGCTTACCCTTTTTCCTAATAAGAGGGAGATGTAATAAGGCTCAAGGAGAATGTCAGCATGTGTCTGGTAGGGCTGGAAATGGACCGGCCTAAAGCCCATTGGGCCGGCCAAAGATTATATTTTAAAAATTTTGGACCGAATCCGGGCATCCCTTTGGTCCAAAATTAAATGGACTCTATTTTACAGCCCTAAGACTAGTCGAATATACTTAAAATTTCGTCCGCGGCCTGAACCAATTTCAGGCTGGCCCGAAGTTTATTGAGCTGGCCCAGTCTAATTTCAAATAATGGGCTTTTGGCCGGCTCATTTCCAGCCCTAATGTCTGGGCTCTCAGAACCTAATAAACCTAAAAGCCAACTACAACACAACAAAACACATATATGGCATGCAGTCTAGCTGAAATTATCAATCATACAAGAACACAAGACCAACAGAAGTCCGAGCACAAACTAGCTTCTACCTAGGTTGCCGCATCAGCTTGGTAGTCTCTTGGAAAGCTTGCTGCAGCACCCACTTCTTAGGTGCTGCCATACTCAATATTTATTTATTTTTTTATTCTGAGAGCCCTGCTTCCCCACCCCCATACCCAAAAACCATTCCATGTGCTTTAGTTCAAAGAAATAAGGCCAGCATTGCCTCAATGGACTCTACTCACGCTTCAATGGTCCAAGAGTCCAATAGCCCCCTTTATTATGGTGGAATCTTCATGTCTCTTTCAGATTTAAAAGATTCATTAAACATTACACCGATTCCTTTCCCTGAACTGATAGCTAAAAGACCTGTGAACCAACACATGCAGGCGCACACACAAAGAAAACAAAAAAAAAGAAGGAAGCCCGTAGGGCCAAATTAGAATTATTTCCTCTTCAACCCCAAAACAAGGGGAACCAATTGAGCTGGACACTATCTCCATGTTTATGATGTACTGCACTCCTTCAAATTGTTCTTTTCCTCCTGGCCAAATTTTTATATCAGCAAACCACCCTTCTGCACCAGAAGGACAATTTACAAAATTTTACTCCTTTCCAATCATTCAAGTATGGGAGGTCATGTTCTATAGTGTACCATAAGACAGAACACCCTAGAATTCCATCTCCACTTAATATGCTCAGTAAAATGGAAACCTTGATTCTCCAGTTTATGCCATTATCGTTGCTTCACCATAACTTTAAGTGCAAATATTCTCTCAAAAAAAAAAAAAGTGCATGTGTATCACATCATAATCATGAGCAGTAATTCACTAAAAGGTTGTCCTTAGGGCAAAGAAATGCACACCTCTCACCTCTTTACGATGTAGCCACCCTGTATTAATGTATATCATTCTGTGTCAACATGTATTGCTGTAATACACATGGATATAACCCAAGCTTAAAAATGCTATCTTCCATAGTGGTTTTTCTTTTGCCTTATTTTATGAGGATTGGAGATTTGGAGTTTTGATCATGATAATGACAAAAACACATTGGTTGGAATGTTAGAAATGAAAGTAACCCATAGCATTCAAGCTTCTCACAGTACTACCTATCACTTTGCAACTCCTAAAATACATTGTTGATGTGTAAACATGGTTATGTGTCCCTTTTGCAGTTTTTGCCACGAAACTCATGATAAATTATATTGCCAAATAGCAAACATAACAGATATATAGGGTAATATACAATTCTTGCTCCCTATTATTAGTTAAAGAAATATTTATTTGTTTAAAATATGTTTATGCCCATAGGTAGAGCACTTAAATTGGTGATATTAAAAAAAATGAATTACAAATTCCTCTTATAACTTGTGTATCATTTTTCAATCCATTGAACTAGCTCAAAGCCTTAATGTTTTGCTAGAGAAGCCTTAAAATCTTCATAAATTTGTCAGTTATTGCCATTTACCTGGAAGCTCTACCACCAATTTTTGACAATTAAAACTGGTTTTGACCCTGAAAATATTTTTTAAATCATTGGAATGGGAGCTAATTCTCCAAGGTTGGTATCAAAAGGTCATCGGTTCAAATCCCCATTTAGGCCAATTTTTTCTTCATACCATGCATTTCTTTTCTTCTCTTGACCCGTTCGTGGTTGAGAAAATTTTGACTTGTTCTGGAGTCATTCATGGTCCAGGCTGCATGTGGTTTTAGCAGCATAAGCATTTGCAGTTTAGAGGTTAGTTAACAGTGTCAAGTATTATAAACTAATACTAGTTGAGAAAATACTATAAAGAAATAATTATAGTACATTTTACAAACATGGTTCAATTTGGTTAAAGTAATAGGCAAATGTCATCGAAGAAATTATGACATTTACCTCCCAAATATGTTTAAAACATCAACTTTCCAATGCCAATGAATACTCAAATGCCATCATGTCCATCATTACTTGAGGTTCATGCTGTGTTACTTGAACTCTCAAGGGAATAATAGTAGACCCCCAAGAAAGACCAATTTCTAGCAACCATAATGCAAAATTATTTTCAGAATATGACATTACTCTCACATATATGATAACTTTATTCAAAAAAAAGAATAGAATAATCCAGAATCATACCGTAAGCAATTGTACAGTATTGATTCAACATCTTCTCCAACATAGCCTGCCTGCAGAAAGATTTTCCACTTTTATTTTACCATCAATAAAACCCAAGTCAGCAAGGCTAGGAGGTTGTCATCAGCTTGACAACTATAAAGTAGAAAGTTCAAAACAGGCGTGGATTTTGCTTTCATTTAGCTAATGTACCAACAACAAAAAAAAAACTAGAGACATACACATCGGTAACAATCGATTTATGAAAAGATTAACAATTTTTTTAATGTATAAAACTAAGCCCCTGATAAGAAGAACCCAAATGAACACCATTTTCACTACAACTAAGATTACCATAAGAAAATCACAGTATACCCCCAAAAGATAAACCCATTAAGGATTTCAGAAGATGAATTCTATCACTCCCAGAAATTGATACATTTATCATTTCATTCACTTAGCAAATTCCATCATTTCCATAAAAAAGCCCAATAGTTTAACTTTGTATTTCCATGTTAGATTTCTACTATAAGCTTGCAAAAAAAATATGATTTGACAAGTTTTTTTCTCAATATTCATAACAAACACAGAGAATGTTCCCCTAATATAGAATGCAAGTAGACTTATTTAATAAAAAACAAAGAAAAGAATTCAAATTCAGTGATATTATGGAATATATCATATATTGATAATGTAGTTCAACTAGAATCAACTGAGTTGTTAAACAAATCCCTAATTGAAAACGATATCCATTGAATGATCAGTGAAAAAAAATAATATAAGAGGTAAGGTTCAGCCATTTAAACACATATACAACAATGTAAAGGTTAGAAGATAGCATTATGCAAATAAGTGGAGAAGAAATTATGCATTCTCAATAAAATAAGGACGAGAAGATTATGAAAAACTTGCCTGTGTTAGTGTTGTTGCATCTGCAATAACAAATGGTACATTCACGAAGCGGGCTAATGTTTTTGCAAGTAAGGTCTTCCTGTCCTTGCAGATAATGTTACAGTGCAAAAGTAGGGCAGACCATCAAGCCCAGAAAATTTACTAAAAAGAATCCTCAGGCACCTCAATAATATATTAAAGCGCTTAATTATAGCAAGAGGCTGTACCCGAGCCAGTAGGGCCCATCAAAAGCACATTGCTTTTCTCTAGCTCCACATGATCATCGATTTTAGCCTCAAGATTCCCTGGATCAGCAGCCAACCTGGACAATAGATCAGCATATTCAGTTTGCAACAAAAGAGTAGCAAGCATCCAAGTTTTACTGCCTGAAAAATGCAAGTGTTAAATCTTGTTCAAATGCTTCAGCATTGTAGGAATATGATATTGTTATGAATTAAATGTCAGAGATAGAGTATTTCTTAAGAACATGGGTGACAATTTCAGAGCCAGACCCCACAAACCCACCATAATTCACCTAAATAAACAGGTTTCCATGATGTTTTTTTATAAACAGGTTTGTTTCAGGTTAACCAAGACCAATCTTATTATAATTGGGTCAAGGTTGGTTTGTCAGCCAGACCCAATGGATCCCATGGCTTGGACAAGTCTTTAAGCCCACCTTAGGCCACTACAACTGTGATACCAGTAATCTAGTTGAGGCTCAATTTGGGTGACTAGGGAGGCTGTACGTTCATGGTTAAGAGACAGAAGAAAAGACAAAATAAAAGTGGAGCAGACCATGTTTGGGATTTATCTTGTTCTCTTTCCACTTTAATTTCCTGTGTGTTGTGTGTTCATGTGCACATGTGTGTGCATTTGGATTCACAATCCTAGATTCCCTCCTCTTTGCCCTATTTCAGTTTTATTTATAAAAGTATAATTGATAAGTGAAGCACTAACTCGTGTTGGTGGGTTGCATACAATTCTACATGAAAAATGAGTTAGTATGGGTTTAAATTTTTGGACCCAATTACAAAACAGGTTTTGACCCAACCTAAATCTAATTCAACCCAATGCCACTGCTACTCGAGAATGAAAATGAGGATATAACAAACCCTTTCTGCAAGGATGCATGGTGGATTCGTTTATAATGATTGTAGACAGCCACAGATAGGACCTGCAACATGATGGTGAATAATGGAAAAACAATTAGGACAAAATGCCTTAGAAACTTTCATTACTTCAAAAGCAACAGAACATATTTTCCAAAATAACTTGCTGACTGTTTGGTCCAAATATCATAAAGTTTTAATGAAAGGGAAACAAATATCATAAAGTTTTAATAAAAGGGAAAAAAAAACAGGACATACAATTAGAAAATTATCGGTATAATCACAGCTCTAACAAGAAAGGAAACGATCAATTAGAGAAACAAAGATGAAGATAATCACGTTCATCATGCAAGACCCAAGAAACTGCAGTAAAAAACATCTTGAAAACTTATAATGTACAAAAACTGATTGCCTTTCAAGGTGTTATAGAACTTCTGAAAAAATGAAGTTTAACCAGCCCATCTTAAAAATCATAATGCTTAGTCCCAGGTGTAAAGATTAAGCTTTGTGACTTTTAGCATCAGTAGTTCAAAGTAACAAAAAACTTGAAAAAAAACAAAAAAAAAACTCTAAATTACACAAACTTCCAAAAGTGGACCCTATAAAGCATAAAGGTGAATGAAATAAGCTATCCAGACTTGAGCCAATTTTGAGCTCAAATTCTAGGCTCATAATATCGAGTTCTGAGTCAGCTTGATAACATAACAGGCATAACCCAAGTTAGGATGGACTAATCCTAGGTGAGCTTTGCTCATTTTTATATTATAAGATCATAGCTGTTGACCTAAGAGTTCCTAGTAAGTCATGGAAAGCTTATACATTCTGACTTATGCATAAGCAAGTTTTTTGGATCATACTAAGCACTGGGCTTTGGAATTGCACATTTTGCAGCACTGGATCAAGTAAACCTGTATCAGTGAACTGAGTTAAACTCAATTTGAGCTTAAAAGAAATTCAAAGTCTACTGAGACTGAACAAGAAGAGACTGGATAAGATTAGCTTAGACCAAGGGAGCTTTGAGGTTTCAAGCCTGGTCTGAGATAAGAAAGAATTAAAAGAGTTAAACCAGAGCCAAGCCTAAGTCTGTAGGTTTTGAGCTTTTACAACCTAAGGTCAAACTAGCTCAATTTACCCCTGTCCGTACCTATATAATCCTTTTTAAGGTTTGCCAACTCGGAACCGGACCACATGCTGGCCAACTAGTGGTACAAGTTGGTACACCCCTATATCAGACCGTACCATGTCCAAACCAATAAGGAAACGAAAGTCGAGAGAGAGGAGGGGAGGAAAGGAAAGGGAGACTGATGGAGACACTAGCAGTGTTTACTAGGGAGACGTCGAGGCCTTCGAGGCCCCGCCCTTCTTGAGAGAGGAGAATATAGAGAGAGAGATAGAGAGAGAAGGAGAGGAAAAGAAGTGGACGGAGGGGAAGGCAATGGGGAAACCACCAAGGCTCCCAAATGGCAGAAATCAATCACACGGTGTTCGTGCAGTCAAAACAAGGGCAGACTCATGGGATCGAAATAAGGGCGACCGATCCCTATTTCAACCTCACAACAACTGTGGGGTTGATTTCTACCATCCGGGGCCTCAATGGCCCACCTACGACCTCCCCACTACCTGCCCCTCCATCAACTTCTCTCCCTCTCCCTCCCCTCTCTATCTCTCTCTATTCTCCTCTCTTGAAGGAAGGCATAACCCTGGAGACCTCGATGACCCTCTAGCAGCCTCGATGGGCCACCAACGGCCTTTCCCTCTCTCTCCTCTCTCTCTTCCTCTCTTTCCTTCTCCCTCTCTCCATTTAGCCAGTGTTCCGAATCAACTACCTGAACCGGTAGGCTATCGGTATGGTTCAACACCCCCCGAATCGCCTAGTTCATTCGACGAAACATGATCCTCCTCCCATGTCACAAGCTATGTTACAAGGACTTAGGTTAGTGTGTTAAGTGTGGGACATGTCTAAGCATCGACTTTTTTAGGAAGCCATGGCCAAGTTTAATGTCTAGGTACCTAGGCCAAGTTGAAGGGTCCCAGTAACATAGGCCATGATTGATGAACAACAAAAAACTGATCTATATAATCCACTACAAAATATCCAGCACTGTGGCAGGACAAATTGAATAATAGGAAAAAAAATAGCAAGGGTTTGGTGGTGGTGGTGGTGTTTGGCCGACCATAGGGAGAGGGAAAGAGGGAGGGAGGGATGAAAGGAGGGGGGAGGGAGGGAGAGAGAGAGGGGAAAGAGAAACCATGGCTCTCAACCGTCAAGAGGTGTATGGGGGCATGATGGAGTCCACACCTACTTTTCAAATGGAGAGCAAGTTTGGCCTACTTAACGACTCTGGCTCTGGACCTAGCTATCACATCCTATCCAGTAACATGTGGCACACATGGAGGAGACTTGATGTAGTTATATAGATTTCTATTGTTTCATAATTCAAAAAAAGAAAAAAAAAGAAATTAAGAACTTATGTTACTCTCTCTCTCTATGTGGATGTGAATATGGGAGAGCCATCATGATTCATTTATGAGGGAAAAAGAAAGGATGGAGTGTGTGGGAGTGGGACTTGCAATGTTTGAGCTTTGAAAGTCCATCCTAATAATTTATGAAACTACATTTGTAAGTCTAAAATTATCCCAACTCTTTCTCCATCTCCTTAAACAGTATTTCAAAAATTACAGAATATGTTGGCCGAGCCTCACAATTAATTCGAGTCATATACAGGTCTACAATCTGAGAGCACATAAACCTAGCTAAGGTCAGTGGGATCATTAATAAATGCAGCCCAATGCTTTTGAGCGGAAAATTTTATGTATCTACTAAGTCCCGATCTTCCATGTTCATAGAAATGTACCCTCTGTATACCCACCAATCCATTGATCCATGTGATATTGTTGGACTCAGGCATTAAAGTGGGTAAGATGGCTGCAATAGAGCAAAGAACGGAGATTTTTCTTATATAGAAGAAGAGGAGGAAAAAGATAAACTTTACACAGGTTCTCACTCCTTTAGGTCCACACTTTCTTTTCCAACAACCAACCATGCCCCCTACAACACCACCTCAGCTTACTAATTCATCCACCAACATCCGTGCATTTGAGGTGTCTGGCGTTAAATCAGTGCCAGATGTGATGAGAGGAGGTTCAAAGGAGAAGGCAAGGTAGCTCAGAGAGGATAGCCAGGTCACTTGTGATGTGCTTGGTCCAGACGAGGAAGATTTGGGGGCAGAGGAGGAAGAGGGCATGGATGAGGGCAGTGACGCGGATGCAGGTGGATGTGCTTGACACTGGCAAGGAGGGAGAGGCAGAGGCAGCACCAGCAACAGCAAACCAGTTGGAGATCGCTTAAGTGAAGACATAACATTATTGGAAATGAATGCAGCAGAACCAAACACCAAGAAAAAAAATGTAAATATGGGAGGGAGAGAGTTACTCATCTTATTTTTTTCTTATTTTTTCATAAAAATCACCAAGATTTTTTGCTGCCTCCATTGTGCCATTGTGATAGATCTGGGTAGAGATTTTTCAAGTCATCTTTCTGCTGATCCATCATGAGGGCAATGCAAGGGAGGCATGAGCAGAGGACAACCCTTGTGCCATCTTCATTGGAAACCAAGTGGGGCTGAGGGATAGAGAGAGGAAGAGGGATCAAGCTCGGAGTCCGCTTACTAGGGGTGGCGGTGGAGGTAAGAGCTCAGACACAAAATAGAGAGGAAAGAAGACCTTTTTGGTACCCTAATGTCACGCCCTGAATCCAGCACCGGAATCGGCTACGCGATCGGCCGCACAAACTCTAGAATACCCTCTAAAATTTTTGCAAGGCCTAAAAATTTTCATTATAACTTCAATCCTTCATAATATTATTGATCACCATTTATAAGAAATTACCTAACACAAAGGAAATAGTACAACCATATGGTTCAATTTCAGTCATCCTCAGTCATCTATTAATAACTCTCTAGCTACTCATCTTTTCTTCGCAAATCTCATTCATTACTAAGCTCAAATATCTTGCACAACTCTAAAAGGAAAACAAATAAAGGGTTGTGAGCTTTACAACCCAGTAAGGTCTCCAAACAGTCACCAATAATATAATAATTTGAAAATAACAAGGATATAAGAGTATATCATGTCATGCAACGAACAACTCAATGTCATATACGACCCCTTTGAAAAAATCTTTCTTTCTCAATTTAACCATCTTTCTTCTTTTTAGGGTTCTGGACTAACCACGGTCATGCATCAGTCCATGACTGGCAATCTCATTTCGACCATTACTCGTGGTCAGGCTAGTCTCATAATCGATCATTTATTCGTGGTCAGACTAGTCTCATAATCGACCATTTACTCGTGGTCAAGCTAGTCTCATAATCGACCATTTACTCGTGGTCTAGCTAGTCTCATAATCGACCATTTCTCGTTGTCAGGCTTACTCACGTACAAAGCCCGTGGCTAGGCTGTGTAACTACGATACCACCGTGGCATGGCTAGTCCAAATACTGTTAACACTTTATCCTTTCACATCATCATGCCAAATCATATCATTTACAGCTTTCCAATAATTGGTATCATGGTCCAAACCATACAGATGTCACTTTATTTGATAAAACATGGTATATAGGAATATAAATAACAACAATCGTACTGTTCATCATGAAAAGTCAACCGTACCATGCAAAATAAATCATGCTGCCAATGCATATGCGCACGAATCAACCATGTCATAATAAACACATATATATAACTGGTGAACAGGTCCAGAAAATCCTTACCTCATTGGAGACAATGCAAAATACCCGGTATCAATCTATACCCGGAGCCCGAATAATGCTTTCCTGCTCAGAAGACTAACCCCCTAACAATAATTTTAAACATAAATAAATCCTAGGGTAACTTGTAAATCAAAATCTTTTTCCTATAAAATCTTAACTTCACGAATTCCAAGGAGAGCTTTTCAATCTCTTCCTTTAATACTTATTTTTTTCCTCTCCTTTCTCTCTCCCTTTCTTTCTTCTTTCTCTTCCTCTTCCTCTCTCTCCTCTTTCTCTCTCTACTCTCTCTCTCCTTCATCTCTTTCTCTCTTTTTTTACCAATCAGAACCCCTTTCTTTTTTTTTCCTTTCTTTTTTTCTTTTTCCCTTTTTTCCTTTCTTCTTTCTTTCTTTCTCTCCCTCGGCCCAGCCGATCCAACCTCCCCCGGCTGCCGGGGCCAAGGGAGATAGTCTCTAGGAAGGGGAGCTCGGCGGATGGAGGAGGATGGCAGCGCAGCCACCTGCGATGAGCGACCCAAGCAAACGGACCAAACAAAATCAACCCAAAGAAATATAAAATAGGGGAAAAAAGACTCACCGGCCTGGATGGACTTACGGACGCTCCGGAGACGGAGGAGATGCATGGAAGGAGGCTCGATGGGGCGGCAGTGTGGGGGATTTAAAGGAACCACCGTTGGTCTCCTTATCGCATAGGAAAGGAAAAATCGCGTCGGCCGGAGTCCCAACCCCTCTCGGACTCGTCGCCGACAAAGTCCCTCTCCCCCCATGATTTTCCTCTGACTCCTCCGGTGGCTTTCCCAGTCGGATTAAGGGGAAGAGCGAGCTCCTATCCGACTCTGCCTCCTGTTTTTTTTTTTATTCTGCATTCTGGGTTGAAGCCGGCTGGGCCTGCCGACTTGGCCCAAAAGCACAGATATCACATTCTTTCCCCATTAAAATAATTTCGTCTTCAAAATTTACTTGATTGATAATTTAAACCTGAAAAATAATCAACTCTCATATCACTCTTAAACTCCAAAATAGTCTACCTCTTAAGGTACTTGCTTTCCAAGTCTCGAACAATCATAACTTGAATTCTGATGCCACTCATATCTATCTAATCACTTATACCACAATCCAAATCATCAGAACCTAAGCTTTGACACTTTCTTGTCATATCCTAATAACATCATGTATTATCATTTTAATCACTTGTATCACCATCCCAAATGATCATAACCTAAGCTCTGATACACTCTATCACGTCTCGAATCCAGCTCCGGAATCGGCTACGCGATTGCCACACGAACCCTAGAATACCCTCTAGAATTCATGCAAGGCCTAAAAATTTTTCATTAAACTTCAATCCTTCATAATATTATGATCACCATTTATAAGAAATTACCTAATACAACGAAAAAATACAATATATATGGTTCAATTTCAGTCATCTAATTGGTATTAATAACTCTCTAGCTACTCATCTTTTCTTCACGAATCTCATTCATCACTAAGCTCAAATATCTTGCACAACTCTGAAAATGAAAATAAATAGAGGGTTGTGAGCTTCACAACCCAGTAAGGTCTCCAAATAGTCACAATAATAATAATAATTTGAAAATAACAAGGATATAAGAGTATATCATGTCATGCAATAACAACTCACTGTCTATATGATACCCTTTGAAAAAATCTTTTTCTTTCTCATTTACCATATCTTCTTCTTGGAATTCTGGACTAATCACGGTCATGCATCAGCCCATGATTGGCAATCTCATAATCGACCATTTACTCGTGGTCAGACTAATCTCATAATCGACCATTTACTCGTGGTCAAGCTAGTCTCATAATCGACCATTTACTCTGGTCAGACTAGTCTAATAATCGACCATTTCTCATGGTTAGGCTTGCTCACGTACAAAACCCATAGCTCAGGCTGTGTAACCACGGTACTATCATGGCATGGCTAGTCCAATACCGTTAACACTTTATCCTTCCACATCATCATGCCAATCATATCATTTACAGCTTTCCAATAATGGTATCATGGTCAAACCCATACAGATGTCACTTTATTTAATAAAATATGGTATACAGAATATAAATAACAACAATTGTACTGTTCATCATGAAAAGTCAACTATACCATGCAAAAATAAATCATGCATGCCGATGCATTGCGCACGAATCAAACAATATTATAATAAACAATATATATAACTGATGAACAGGTCCAGAGATCCTTACCTCACTGGAGACAATCCAAAATACCTGGTGTCAATCTGTACCCAGAGCCCGACAATACCTTCATGCTCAGAAGACTAACCCCTATAACAAAATTTTTAAACATAAATAAATCCTAGGGTAACTTGTAAATCAAAATCTTTTCCTATAAAATCCTAACTCATGAATTCCAAGAAGAGAGCTTTTCAATCTCCTCCTTCGATACTTTTTTCTCTCCTTTTTCTCTCTCTCCTCTTCACTCTCCCCTTTCTCTCTTTTTCTCTCTCTCTTATCTCCTCTTTTTCTCTCTCTCCTCATCTTCTCTCTCCTCTTTTCTCTCTTTCTTTCTCTATACTCTTCTCTCTCCTCATTTTCTCTCTCCTCTTCCTCTTTCTCCTCTTTCTCTCTCTTTTTTAACGATCAAAACCCCTTTTTCTTTGTTTTTCCTTTCTTTTTTTCTTTTCCCTTTTTTTCCTTTCTTTCTTTTCTCTCTTTCTTCTCCCGAACCCACCCTGCCTCTCCCTCGGCCCGGCGAACCGGCCTCCCCCTGGCTGCCAGCGGCCTAGGGAGATAGTCTTTGGGAAGGAGAGCTTGGCAGACGGAGGAGGATGGCGGTGCAGCCACCTGCGAAGCGACCCAAGCAAACGGACGAACAAAATCAACCCAAAAAAATATAAAATAGGGGAAAAAGGACTCACCGGCTTGGACAGACTTACGGACGCTCGCCGAGAGGGAGGAGATGCGTGGAAGGAGGCTCGATGGGGCGTCGGTGTGGGGGATTTAAAGGAACCACCGTTGGTCTCCTTATCGCGTAGGGAAGGAAAAATTGCATCGGCCGGAGTCCCAACCCTCTCGGACTCGTCATCGACAAAGTCCCTCTCCCCCCACGATTTCCCTCCAACTCCTCTGGCGGCTTTCCCGGTCGGATTAAGGGGAAGAGCGAGCTCCCTGTCCGACTCCGCCTCTCCCTCTATTTTTTTTATAATTTTTGCATTCTGGGTCAAAGCCGGCTGGGCCTGCCGTCTTCGGCCAAAAGCACAGATATCACACCTAATCAGGTGATATTAGTGACAAGCCCCACTTAGGGACTGGGATGGGGTAGAGTGATAGAAGAGAAGGAGAGGATAGCAATGGCAGTGGTGCAAACGGGCAACCATGCCACTAGATGTCCCTCCCCATATAGGAGAATGGGGCAGGGATGGGAGTGAGGCATTGAGCGGTGTACAAGAAATGGAATGTGTTGACCTCCACCTCAACTTGTCACACAAAGAGCGGGTCCAGCCTGCTTAACAAATCCAGATCCAGACCAGGCTATCATATTTTCAACACATATCATGTGTGGAGGAGTTGAACTCCCTTTTAAGTAGTTATATAGATGAGATATGGAACCAAAACATGAATTGCTTCTTAGCCAAAAAAGGATTTGCGCTTTCATATAAGTTTAAAAATCATAGATTATAGGTTGTGGTGCACACTGACCCTTCACATAAATAGAGTAAACTTTCAAATGCTAATGTATTTAGGAATCTATTGTCATGTAATGAAACAAAAGAGAGACATTGTATCCACCAATGCCATACCAAGTACCAACAGTAGTCCTGGCATATTTTAGGCAAGCCTATGTTAGCAAATAAACAACACTTATTACATATGCCTATACCTGCTTTCATTTCAAGATGGTATCTCTCCCTTGAATTAATTTATCCTTTAAGGTTTTTCAGCATTTTGTTAAAGAATATATGAAAAAGGAAGCGAGAGATGCAGATTTGTGGCAGACTCAGATGTGCAGGACTGCAGGTTCCTTTTAAGAATACAAGAATATCACATTGGAGATCTGGTAGTGCAACTTTACTTAGGTATCGAAAAGAAAAACTGACAGATCCAAGCATAACAAGAAAAAAGAGAGGGAAGAAGAGAGAATAAGTTAGAAGCCACTAAAAGAAAACAATTAGAGAATGATTGAAACTCGTTGAATTCAACTTAATCAAAATTTACTCCCACGTTCATAGACCTGCATGATCCGGACATATCAATAAGGCCTTTAAAGTTTAAACAGTTCTCTTAGAATTTGATTATATTTTTTTTAAAAATCAATCATCATATTAGCTGTTAGGATATATCGGTTCAAGCATGAATCAGCCGCCAGTTTGACGCTCGCGCACTCCCTTCCGATCCAGACACTTCGAACCGGAGCGCCAGAGGAAGCTGAGCGAATGGGCAAAGCGACGATATGATCTTCAGCCTTAGCTGGCGACACGGTCTTCGGCCTTACCCGAAGATGTCGGCCCGAGGAGAACGGTTCGAAGACGACGCCGACTCCACACTACGATTCACCCTGAAGAGAACAGCCCCGTCACGAACAGCAAAGGTGTCTTCGAACTATCCTAGAGAAATAAACGAAAGACACCTCTCCAGTCCAACAACGGCCACTCCTGAAGAAGAGGCCCGAAGGCAAATCTCCGATCAACCTCAAACCCACGCGAACGTGAGCACGACGGTTACGATCAACTGCCTGGCTATCACCTTCGAATCATAACTACATCGAAGTGGCCACATCGCCATTAACTTCAACCGTAACGCTTCCAGCCTGATTGGTATCGCTCAACAACCGTCCACGATCACGGGCAGAGGGAAATCGATCAGCCCCCGTCTTAACCATAGGATGGGAGACAAAATCGCACACCGGACCAGCCATTATAATACTGGTAAGAGGGGAAACTCAAGGTAGGCACAGCGAGGCCCTGGAAAAATAAGAGTTCCTTTCCTCGCTATCTCCCTCCTCTTTAGAATACTCCCCATCCTGTCGCTAGAACCCGTCTCTGACTTAGGCATTAGAGTGTCCCTGCCAGAAAACATCTGGACAGGAACCTGTTTTGCAGGTGAACCAGGGGAACAAACATGTGATCCAGCAGCTCCGCCCGGTCGAAGGGGATTCCACGCCAACATTAGCTAAGCTAAGAATCATGAACTAACTCAAACACTATATCATTAATCAACTCATGAACTTACGATTCCCATTGGATCCCGAACTACAAATATGGAAACAGCAAAACATGGATCCCTCAAACAACCATACGGCATGTTTATGGAATCCTTTTCTGTTTCCTTCCTTAGGTGTTTCCCGTTGAAAGAATAACATTAGATTTTTTGACTTTCTTCTTAGATTGTAGGTCTCATGTCATCAGTCTTTCAAATTTGAAAAAAAAAAATACAGATTGTTCAATTGAAATAGCACTCAAGCTATACGGAATGTTAATGTCAAGCCCTCATATAAGTAGCGTGACACCAAAAGAAAGAAAGAAAGAAATATCAAAATTGACAAATACTTCTAGTGGATATTTATTTAGATGAATCAAGGAAAATTATTCACGGATTTGTCTCCAGATCCTCCTAAATTATGGATATCCACATGTGAACTGCGATCTAAACGAAGGGGCAAAAAAGCTACTTTTTAGCACGCTGCTGGCCAATTACAAACTTGTCAAGCCCCTTGCAGATCTCCTTCGGCGTCGGCAGATCCTTCCCCAAATTCGACCCACCACACCACTCCTTCCCGCTAAGCTCACCCCCCTCGCCCGAATTCCCGCGTCCCCCTCCCTTTCTGTATCCCCCCCTTCAGCATATTCACAATCGGCGGCCCCGGTGGCACGTGCACCGCCAGCCCATTCCCCCCCCCGGCGGCGGCGGCGGCGGCGGCGGCATGGGCGGCCAATTCTCCGGCGGCTCCCCTCCGCACGTCGCCTTCAGCATCTCCCAGAACGTGGACCTTATCCGATTCCCGATCTCCTCATCCCCCTCATCTCCACCGCCCTTTTCCTTCTCGGGTGTCCCTTCTGACCCGCCCGATCTCGACGAAGCTCCGTGGAGGGGGACCAGCCGATGGGGGCGGAAGTAGAAGGCGGTCCTGCAGTTGGGGCATATTGACGGCCTGGAACCCGCAGCCGCGGCCGGACGTGGCGGGGGCCGGCGGCGGCAGTGGGCGGTGGGAGAATAGGACCTCCATGTGCTTGGAGCAGCGGGGACAGTGGGCCTCCGCCCGGATCCGGAGGGGCTCTTCGGGGCCTCCGCCCCCCTCCCACTTGTGCCGCTCCTGCCGGTGTAGCTCCCGCCGTCGGCCACCAACGGGGGCGACGGCGACGGCGACGACCCCCCCGGGTCGCGTGCAGATCGGCGACCGCTGGAAGAGCCCATGCCGGGGTGCTGCGCCGTCTCCGACGGCGGCGACGCCTCGTGCGGCGGCCTCACTCAGCCTCTTCCATCGGAGAATCGCTGTCATCTTCGAGAAAGAGAGAGAGCGAGTCGCTGTCGTGGGGGAAGCTTTTATGCGGGAAAGGGAGGATCCAAGAGTCCGGTGGGAATGTGGGTCCGGCGCGATTGTAGCGGTTGATGATACGGTGAGGGTGAATCGTGGCCGTTGAATGAGGGAGAATTCGACGGGGAAGCGGACCGGGGTGGAAAGAGGCTCAACGGTCAAAGAAGCAAGGACCAGGTAATCGCTAACGGCTGCGAGTTAGGTGGGAAAGTACGGTGGCCGAGTTGGCCTTGTCCGAAGATCTACACGTGACCGTGGGCAAGAGGAAGGCCACGGGGTGAATCTTTGGCCAAGCTTGCTAGTGGAGAAATAGGTTTGCTTTGTATATAGCAAGTTTTTTTTTTTTTTTTTTTTTTTTTTTTTTTTTTTTTTTTTTTTTTGGGATAAAACAAAATGGGGGAGGATAAGACCCCACCGGTGACAGGTGAACCCGTACTAATCTTTCATTGAAATGAGTCCATACGGATTCGAATCCCGCCCTCCCGTTTATGAGCAAAGTCCACTAACACCCGTGCCACTCATCAGTGATCTGTATACAGCGAGTTTAGGTCAATCTTTTTCTTCAAAAAAAGTTAGGTCATTCTTTTTTTTGTGACCTCCACTTGGTAGATGGAAGGTGACATTTTCTTTGAAGTCATCTCCTAGTTTATAACAAGTCACAGGTTCCATGTGAGATGGTATCATGTCTTTTCATCCCATCATTTTGAGGACATTGATAAGCTAAGCTATTTTATGAGACGAGCTAAAATTTGCTTTGTTGGTAGTAAGGCTAGAATTGAGCTCGAGCCAGCTTAAAACGGGCCACACTTTAGACCAAGCTTTAAGTAATTCAGGCCAAGCTTCAAGTCTCATAATAAAGTCTATTTAATTTCGGATCGGGCTCAGGCATCTTTTTAACTATTTAGATATTCACTCTCTCGTTTTCTCATCACAATCTTTGGATCCATGCTCATGGGAGCCCCACTGCCGAGCACCATGTCCATGGGCTTCATGACGACCTAGATGTCCAAGAACACCGCGTGCTATTCCATCACCGCTAACCACTCTTGAGGTCAACCTGCACCATCTCCATGCAGCATGAACCAGTTCCATCTGATCGAGGGTGTGCTCCATCAACAACACGTGGGGGGCCCTCGAGACTAGAGTCCGACCTCCAACTCCTCCCAGCATTAATGGTGTGGATGGGGTTTAGGCCGAGATGCTCAAGCAAGCGCATCTCGACCTCCGAGGCAATGTTAGGGGAAGCACCTCAAGGCGGGTCATCTTCTCGATCCAAGCCTGTGGGAGCCTCGCCGCCCACCACCATGTCCGATCTCCCTTCCCTGACCCCAGCATCTGCACTCGATGCCCCTGCCCCCTTGCACGACCTCGCAACCCCCTAGCTCCAATCTCCCTCCCGTAGCCCCAATGATCACACTCGACATCCCCTACCCCCCACATGACCCGCGGCCCTCCCGGCTTCGATTTCCTTTTCCAGTCCAGGCGCTTGCTCTTTACACCCCTGTCTCTGGTCGGTGATTTTTTTTTTTGTTCAATCGTTTGAGTTTATTCGGGCCAGCTTCAATTCAAGTTGGTCCAATCAGACTGGGTTGGCTCAAGCCTTATATTTTCAAAATATTTCGGGCCCAAGCCCGGCCTGAAGTCCAAATTTTTTTTGGATTAGACTTGGATAGAGATGTGGCACAATCCAGCCCTAGTTAGTAGTAGCTTCGAAGTTTTTAGATAGACAAGTAGTGACCCTAATTACATGCCCTCAATATTCTATATCCAGCACATAACTAAAAAATGGAGCATGAATGAACATGTGGTGCACGGAAAGATTGCCGGTAAGACTGGCATTGTCACAAAATTTTCATGTTGGTTCTAGAGTGCCCAGGATAATGGTTATTCCAGTGTAGTTTTATTTTTGAAAAAAAATTGTATGCACGGGAAAAATTGTATGGTATTGTGATTATGTATTGGAGATATAATGCCGTTTGGTTGGTTATCATCCAAGTGCCTATATTACTTTTGGGATCATCTTTATACTCACCACTTATTTAAAGACTTTTTACGAATACTTCGGATTACGGCTTATCATGTACAAAATAAAGTATCAAAAAAAACTAAGGATTCCCTATTTATAGAGAATGTATGGACACCAAGGAAAGGGACACATCCTATGCACCAACATTAAGAAGAACGTATACATCCCTAGCACAAATTTATAAAAAACAAATATTGATTTTAGGAGTTTTATGTTAGGAAATATGTTCTAAAGCCAATCGTCTGAATTATAGATAGTTAAGCTCTTTATAATTTATACATGAATCATTAGTAAAAAAAATAAATATATTTTTGGCAGTTCATCTTTTTTTTACATCTTCATTTAAACTCTTTCGAGAAAAAGTCTTTAGAACTACTTCAATTTGTTAAAGAATAATTTATCGAGTAATTCTTAAATATGTTCATGACCAAATGATTTGTTATATCTAGGACGACAACGTTTATTAAATATAGATCGTTGTATGCCATATGGATTGGTTGTCCTCATAACCAAGGAGTGTAGAGATACTAGTATGGTATACAGGTGAGTATAAGAGTACACTACACTGAAAATGATAACTGTGTAGAGTATTCTACTGTCAAGAGTTTCTCTCAGAATGATATAAATATAAATATCCCTTCGACCTGAGATCACCACGATGACTTGCAAGTAACTCATTGTACTTAAGTGTCGGGCTATCTGGATTTTTAATCTAGTGACAGAAGGTTACTGGATGCAGTCTACTTATTAAGTCGAGTGTGTGAGTCAAGATGGAATTGACCACTTCAAGTTATTGGAGAAAATGCTCGGTGGTGTTCAATTTAGCAAGACCTTGGCTAGAGCAATTTTTGTGACGAGTCACAAGATTTGTTAAGTGAGACATATCTAGATACACTATTCAGGAGCTGGCAGTTGACTCTGAAATCATCCTGAGTATTAAGTTAAATGGATGAATTATACGGAAACCATATATCTAGGTTCTTGAATATTGCTTCGTGAATATTCGACCTATCCGGATGTCAGACACCATTGTTAGATGATCATATCGATTATTATAGAATTGGTTTCTTGACTACCAGTCTAGTATTCGAACCTATGGGGTCATACATAATAGAAGTTTATGACCGATTATAATGGCCGATTAATGATTAAAAATCATTCAATAACAAAATTATAAATATGATTAATAATTAACCCTATACAAATATTTAAATAATAATTAATTAATTATAAAGAATTAATTAGTAATTCAATTGTTAATTGGTTCAATATGATTGAGCATAGAGATTTAGGTCAAGCCTAATTGAATCTGATTCAATTAGGTTTATCTAATCACCAAGGATTTTTAATTTCAGTTTGATTCGGACTTGGATTTAGTTAATTTCAGATTTAATTAGGATTTAATTAAATCTAATTAGGACCTAATTGGATTAGGTTCAAGTTGGTTACATTAGTTATAACTAAATTAATTTTGATTCCTAACTAATTTTGATCAAATCTTGGTCAAACTCTTACCTAGTACAACTTGTTTTCTTTCCCAAAAAATCTCCACGCTTTCCTAATTTCTTTTTATGAATTTCCATGAAAAAAATAGTTTTTTTTTGTACTCCCTCATTCTCATTTAGATTAGAATTGGTTTGAATTAAATCTAAATTTATTTGAATTTAATTAAAGAGATTTTATTGGAAATAGAACTCCTAGTCCTATTCAAACTGTGTCACCTTATCCTAATCTAAATCCTCCTCTAATTAATATAATTTTAATTCAAATTTTAATTATTTGTGTAACATTAAGAGGCCTATTACAGGGTAAAATCTAAAGTAAAATGCCAAAAATAAAAGGGAGGGGGTGTGATAATCAAGATAAGAGTGAAGAGAGTTTTCTTAGATTCTAGCACTAGGTCTTTTAAGGAGAGGGAAAAAGAAAATAAAAAAGAGTCTTTGAGATTTTATTTTTTCTCCACTTTTGATTCTCTTTGTCCTTCAATTCTTGATCTTCTTGAAAGATTCAAGAATATCCAAGAAATATTTTTTATTCAGCCATCAGTAGCCTTCGCACGGATCTAGCACTCCGAGAAGGTTGATCACATCGGGGCTTTATGTGAAAACGTAAAGGTTGGATATCCTGTGTGGTTGCAAAATGATGTGAAGAGCCTTTACCATATGTGATCAATAGTGGTGATTGATGCGACTAGATTGCTGATGTAGGGTGGGGAGACTGACGTGGAGTCCCCATCAGACGCCACGATGGATTCTCATCATGAGCCGCTTCGCCGGGCTGAGCTCCCATGGAGCAACGGGGCCACCCGCCGAAGCCAGGCTCCGTCTTCCACCAGGTCGGTCCCCGTTGAGTCGGGATGCCTAGGCTGGAGCCGAGCACAAGCCCCCACCCGAGGCAGACCCCTCGAGGTCTGGCCCCGTGGTCAGGAGTTGAGCTCAAGTCTCCTCCGCCACGAGGAGCCCCTCCGAGGTCGGGTCCCCTAGGCTGGGCGGCACCTCCCCACCTCCGCCAGCTCGAGCTCGTCCGAAGCTGAGTTTCGCTGATCCGAAGTAGAGCTCAGCCCTCCTCCGCCCTGCTGAGCTACCTCGAGGCGAGTCCACTGGAGGTGGGCCCCACCTTCCAAGCTCGGTCTCCAACTCAAATCGAGGCACCAACCACCAAGAGAGCAGCACCTCCCCTGCGAGGACGATAGCGGGCCTCCCGAGGGTCGTACAACAGCTCCCACTACGTCGCCATTAATGTCCACGGCCGTCACTCACACAGAAAGAAAGGAAACTCACATCAAAGCGCCATGCCCTCCACCAACCTGCCGTACGACCCGAGAAAAGACCCAACCGGAGAGCGTGGATCCCGAGAACGGTGGCCCGCCAACCGAGGTCCCGCTAGGCTTCCAAGAAAGGGGCAAGCAGAAGGAATGTCAGAAGCGTATAGAAGCTTCCCCGACTACCTGACAGAAGAGGCGTCCCGTCTACGGCACGATACCTCGTCGCACACGTCTGACAGCATGGGAAGATCCCGAGGCAAGCCAAAGTAAAAGACCCAGCCAGAGTAAGCCAAAGGGGGGTAACCAAAGCAAACATAGAAACAAGGGAGAGAGGCCAGACAGGGGGACGACCACCTCGGCCACCACCTCTCCCAGTTCACTCTCATTTCCATACACATTACACTCATTCCTCCTAGCGTGGAGCTCATCTAAAGGGGCTCGACCAGGAGGATCTGTTTTTCTGGATCGTCACTGACTTAACCGTCGGAGCGCCCCCGCCAGAATCCCTGACCCGGATCACTGATATTATTTTTGCAGGTCCCGAGGTACCGAAGGCATTCCGAGTAGACAGGACACACGACTCTCGATGCCATCAGCAGCTATGGGCCACGACGATCCAAACAGCAACAGTGATCATCGATCAATGATCAGATATAAAGTTAGATTTCATATTGTTTGTAGATATGATCTATAATATACATTAATTAGATCGATACATGCTATTTTTATTTTTTATATTGCATATCATGTTACGATCCTGGTAGGGTTTATTAAATATGATCTATATACATGTTTTCTTTAAAATAGTTTTAAAATAGATATACTTCAACTATAAATTATTTTAAAAAATCATACATGAAATCCTAAATGATTTCCATCATTTTGCACATGTTTAGTGCACCTTTGGTATAAATCAAAATATAAGAATTTTTTATTAGATAAATTTATTTACATACCAACATCTCTCACTTGAACAAATTTTATCCATCTAATTTCATATTTCTTCCATTTAAACAAATATGTTTTGATTCTATGCCCAAATGACATTTGATCAAGACTAATAATTATTAAAGTGTCAAATCCATGTCCTTTAATTAATTTTAGTTTCATGGTATTAATATCACTTAAGTTAACTAATGTCAGTTTTATCAAGTGACTATACTAACTAGCTTTTTTTAGGCATCCTTGAGACTTATTAGTTAGACTTTTGCTAATTATTCATTTCAGGCATCCTTAAAATCCATCTAACTAGACTTATTTTTTAGCATGTGAGTTACATTTAAGTAATCAATTAAGCCCATCATTTTCACATGCTCTTGGAAACCTTTCCAAAGTCAATCCTTTTAGTCATAAGATCGGCTACCATCTCTTTCGAAGGGATATAGTATGGTTTTCGACCATTCCAATATTTATAAGGGATTAATTCTATTCTTTTGGTGGTAACTATGTTTAGGATATACATAGCTACAAGTATATAAATAAATTTGTGTGAGATAATATAGACTTGTCAATTCTAACAATATCATATTTCTACGTTCAACTATGCTATTTTGTTAGGGTATGTATGACATGGTATTCAAGTGTCTAATGTCATGTTCTCTACGAAAACCTCCAAATTCATTTAGGGTATTCTCCCTCTTTGTCATTATTTAGGACTTTAATTGCCCTTCTAGTTATGTCTCTACCTCCTTTTTGAAGATTTTAAATTTTTTTAGTGCCTCCAATTTATGCTTTATAAGATAAATATAACAATATCTAGAATAATCATCTATAAATGTAATGCAATATTCTATCCCCCTATAAGTTTTTACTTTTAAAGATCTACATACATCTGTATATATAATTTCTAACAATTTAGATAAATGTCAATGCTTAGTAAAAGATTTTTTAGTTATTTGTTTCTTGAATGAATGAAGTGTATATTTCAAAATCATATTTCTCATATTAGGAATCAAATCATTTTTAATGCATTTTGTGCATTTTAGCTTTATTGATATGATCTAATCTAAGATGCTAAACATAAGAATCGATATCTATGAAAGAAGAAACAAGTATATAATTAGAATTGATATATTATTATTATTATTATCAGCACTAGAAACAATAATATAATTGATATTATCTATCTTATCATCCCTAACAATACACATTCTTTTTTTCCATAATTACACCACTAGCTTTAAATATAGTTTGAAACCTTTAGCATCCAATTCAAATACAAAAAACAGAATATGCCTAACACGAGGATTATACAAAATATTACTCAATATAATATTGGTTTTTTCACCTAAAATCATATAGCTACACACACCCAGTACATCATAAATATTATTTCCCATATAAATCGGCGTGTTTCTGATGCTATTTTATGACAAGTAAGAAAGTCATCTGTCTTTATAATATGCTTTGTAGTCCAGGAATCAATCAACTAATTTGGAATTAGTGTTCATCATCGTTGCCTCAAATACGGTAAGAGCTAATTCTTTATGTCTTCATCTATTTTGCAAGTTGTTTAAGTAATTTCTTTTAAAATGTCTAACTTGATCACATGTATAGTACTTCTTTCTTTTTACTTTTTTTTAAAAATTTCCTTTGTTCTTGTTATTTTTCTTTTTACTATTTTTTTTGATTTTTGTGGAAAGGTTGAGAACTATCTTAAGCCACCATCAAATTGAACCGTTTTCTATGATTATTTCATTCTTGCTTAAAAGCCAAAGTAGATAGTAAAGTATTCATTGGCATAGATAATGTTTAACTAAAACAATTTAAAGATATGACCACTATGTCCCATGATGGAGGCAAACTATTTAGGATTTAGAAATTTGCATCTCACTAGTCGTTGGATATCCTAAAGTAGATAATTCTTTAGCCGAAAGTGTCATATAATTAATATGGCTAACTACATCAGCACCTTCTTCTATGTATATACCATTATATTTTTTAGAAGTAACTATACATAGTGATGTGGCGGGATCGCTGACGTGTAATCCATGTTAGACCCTGTTAGGCGCCACGTCGGTTGAAGCTGCCATATCAGATTTCCTCTCCGGACTCCCTTCGGGTCGAGACACCGTGGCCAAAGTCGAGCTCCACCTCTCCGGACCAGCTCCACCTCGAACGAAGGGACCAGCAACCGAGGGACGTTGCCGCTCTCTTTGGGTGGCGGTTTGCCACCCAAGGACCATGAAAAAAACACATGCCATGCCATAATAATGGTCCTAGCTACCACTTATGCCAAAAAGGGAAGAGTCCCCTGATCGAGGCACTGCGCTCCCTACCAATCGTCTGCACCCCTCAAAAGAGGAAGTCAACTAGGAGATTTAGATCCAGGAGGCGGCTGTCCCTCGATTGAGGCTCTGCCAAGTTTTTCGAAAAAGAGCAACCAGAAGGTCAGAAGTCAGAAGCATGATAGGTTCCATATCACAAAAAAAGAAAGGTGTCACATCCACGACACGAAACATCACCGCACACATCCGCAAATGAGGGGAAGATCCTGAGGTAGGCCTCAGGCATCCATTCCAGCTTAAAAAGAGTTCTCCAAAATCCCAGAAGGTAGGCAAGCAAAACGTGAGGCAAGCTAACAGGCTAGAAGGGTGGCACACAGGAGAGAAAACCAAAAAACTGAGGCTACCGGATATCCACCCTGTGGGTCTCGATGGACACAGCCCTTCCGCCAACCTTCTCCTCCGTCACCACTTCTCCTGCTTTGCTCACCGCTCATCTACATTCTTCCAGCATATTTCTTTCTCCTCCTAGCATGGAGTCCATATATGGGGCTCGACTAGGAGGATCTGTTCCCTTGGATCGTCATTGACTTGAGCGTCGGAGTGCCCCCATCAGGATCACCGGCCCGGGTCTCTTCTGTTTTGCAGGTCCGGGTGTGCAGGCAGGTCTGGAACAACAAAGGCACGATCCGAGGCCCTCTTCAGCTACAGGCCATGACGTTCTGGCGGCAACAGATTGGCGCACCAGGTAGGGGGGCAAGATGCATTTTCATCCAAGCTAGTCCCCTGCAAGAAAACCACCAGAGGCATGGTGATGACCCGTGCACGGGAAGTCTCCACCAGCCGTGCGAGAGATCCCCCTTCCCGCGGGAACCTGCACAGTCCAGAAAGGGAGCTTCCCGCTCCACCGCAACTACCTCCAGCGAAGGCCCAGCTGGCTGCGCTCGCTCAGCAAATGCATCTCCTAAGTGCTGTGGTGTGCCAGCTGCAACATCAGCACCGGTCCCTGACCATCCACCAGTAGCCAAGGACCCCCGTGGCCCAAGCCACCACTCCCCGCAATAGCCTGCGATCCTTCCAAGGAAGGCCTTCGCAGTCGCAGGCCACAATTAACCGCCGAGGAAGCCATAGGACCCCAATGAAAAGACATTGAACCGAGTCTGCTGACGAGAGACGATCCCTGGCCCTCGAGCAGGCTGCTGCCAGGCAGCGCCAAGGTCGCAGAGGCAAGGCCCCCCACCGCGACCTCCCTCAGACCCTATCTTCTCCTCCTCTTTCGGCCTCGGTGGAAGGCTCAACCGATGAGGCCATCAGGCGCATGGCAGAAAGGTGCCTAGAAGAACAGTAGCGCAAGCTGGCGAAGCTATCCCGCCAGTTTGCAAATCTACAGGGCTCCCCCAGTGAACCTGTGGGCTACGATGCCCATCCCCCTTTCTCCTGAGAGATCCAAAAGGAACCGATTCGTAGCCGGTTCTGCATGCCATAGGTGGATCCCTACGAGGGGACCACCAAACTCCTGGACCATCTAGAGAGCTACAAGGCCCTCATGAGAATCCAGGAAGCGACCGATGATCTCCTCTGCGTTGCATTTCCGGCCACCCTCGGAAAGTGCTCGAGTCTGGTTTACCCACCTCGAGCCCGAAAGCATCAGCTCTTTCGCTCAGCTGGAGCGGAAGTTCGTGGCCCACTTTGATGCCTATCACAAGGTGCCACGTGAGGCAGACAGCCTTTTCTCCATCAGGCAGCAGGACAACGAGCTCCTGCGGGACTACGTGGCCTGCTTCAAGGTTGCCGCACTGGAGATCTACAATATGGATGAGCCAGTTGCTATGCTGGCATTGAAGAGAGGGCTCAAGACTTCCCGCCTGACCTACTCCCTGGACAAGAAATCCCCCAAGACATACTCCGAACTCCTCCTCTGTGTTCAGAAGTACATCCGTGTCGAGGAGGTGAATCGCACGAGGAGGGAGCTAGACGGGAAGCCGCTGAAGAAGCCAGCTCCTAGGGAGACGTCCAGGGTGTGGAAGCCTGGACCGCTCGCATCGAATTTTTGCCAGGGGCCGAAGCTGAAAAGAGGCCCCATTCCAGAAGAAAGATACACATCTCTCCTTGCTATGAGGACAAAGATCCTCATGAAGATTGAGGGCGAGCGCTACCTGCATCGCCCACCCCCTTTGAGGTCATCTAATAGTCGCGATAAGACGAAGTACTGCTAGTTCCACCATGACCATGACCACGATACCGAGGAATGCCGCCACCTCAAGAGGGAGATTGAAGACCTCATAAGAAGGGGCTACCTCGAAAGGTTTGTGGGGGGCAAGACCCCAGCTGAATCTCAGGTGCTTGCTGCTCTCCCTTCGGTCCTTGAAGTTGACAACGGCCCACCGAGAAGCCCGAGAAAATGATCAATTGGGGAATCGAGCGCACCCCCAAGAGGGCCCAAGGAAGAGAGGGTCCTGAGAATGTACTCCCCTTTATGAGGGATGGAGAATCTAGGGTTAAAAAAATAAATAATGATGTTGTGGTCGTTGAGATGACGATTACAAAGCATCCTGTAAAATGGATTATGGTCGATAGTGAAAGTTTGACTGATATCCTTTTTTATTACTTTCTTCAAGATGAATCTATCCTCTGCTCAACTTAAGCCTGTGCATAATCCCCTGGTCGATTTCACAGGGGACTCTATGAGAGTTGAAGGGGAAATCACTCTCCATGTTACTGTCGAGGTGCCACCTCGGCAGAGCACTGTCATGATGACCTTCATGGTTGTGAGGCTTCCTTCGACCTACAACATGATCCTTGACCGCCCCGGGCTCAATCTGCTCGATGCAATCATCTCCACCAAAAGGCTGCTAGTGCATTTCCTACTCCTTACGGTGTTGGAAAAATGAGGGGGGCACCTCAACCGATCCAACACTACCTCCAAGCCATCCTCGGGGCCAACAGCTCTAAGGAAAATCCCAGTGTCGATGACCTCGACCAAAGGAAGAAAGACCCCAGGGGTGGCTCAGTCGAATGTCTGCTGTCATACCCACTCGGAGCTGACCCAACAAAGACGATGCAAATTGGGGTCCAGCTGCAAGAGGAGAAGCGGGCCCACCTGTTGGAGTTTTTTCGAGTGAATACGGACGTGTTAGCTTGGACGGTGGCAGATATGCCGGGGATTCCCCCAGACATCATCACCCACAAGTTGAGCATTGATCCAAAGTGTCGCCGGTCCGGTAGAAGAAGAGAAGCTTTGCCCCTAAGAGGCAATGGGCGATCAATGAGGAGGTGGACAAGCTCCTCGTAGCCGGCTTTGTCTGTGAAGTGCAATATCCCAGCTAGCTAGCGAATGTAGTCATGGTAAAGAAGAGCAACGGGAAGTGGATGATCTGCGTGGACTACACTGACCTCAACTGTGCCTGTCCGAAGAACAGCTTTTTCTGTCGAAGATCGACCAACTGGTGGACTCCACCTCGGGGCACCGCTTGCTCTCCTTCATGGATGCATTCTCGGATATAATTAGATTCGGATGCATCCAGAGGATGAGGAGCACACTGCCTTCATCACCGACCGAGGGACGTACTGCTACCGGATGATACCTTTAGGCTTGAAGAATGCTGGCGCCACATACCAGCGACTGGTCAACCAGGTTTTCAAGGACCAAATTGGAAGAAACATGTAAGTGTACGTGGACGACATGCTCGTCATGAGCAAGCCAAAGTCGGATCATGTCGCAGACCTGGTATAGGCTTTCCATAACCTCCAGGTGCACAAGATAAAGCTGAACCCGGCAAAGTGCACCTTCGGCGTAGTAGCGAGAAAGTTCCTTGGTTCATGGTTACCCAAAGGGGCATCGAGGCGAATCCGAAAAAGGTCCAAGCAATCATTGACATGGAGCAGCCCACCTCGAAGAAGCAAGTTCAGCGCCTAACCGGCCGGGTTGCAGCCTTGAGCAAGTTCATCTCGAGGTCGACCGACCACTGCTTATCCTTTTTCAAGGCGCTTCACAAAGTGCATGACTTCACCTGGACCGAAGAGTGCAGAGCAGCCTTCGAGGAGCTAAAGAAGTTCCTGGCATCCCCGCCGCTACTCTCCAGGCCGGAGGAAGGAGAAGAGCTTCTGCTATTTCTAGCGATCACCCCGGGGACTGTCAGCTCGGTCCTTGTTCACACAGATGAGGACGGATCCCAGAAGCCGGTATACTATGCCAGCAAAATCCTCCGGGATGCGAAGATTAGGTATACCCGCTCAGAAAAGTTAATTTTTGCTTTAATAATGTCTGTCAAGCATCTCAGGCCATACTTTCAAGCGCATCCTATAGCGGTCATGACGGACCAGCCGTTAAGGGCCATACTCAGCCACCCTGAAATATCCGGGCATTTGGCTAAATGGTCTCTAACACTGAGCGAGTTCAACATCTCATACCGGTTGAGGCCTTCTTAGAAAGCTCAAGTGCTTGCTGACTTCTTGGTCGAGTACGCTGGCATGAGCGAGGAGCTCGAGGAGACCACCTCAGTTTCGGCACCCCAGCTGGAGCCCATCATCGAGAAGGATACATGGGTCCTCCACGTGGACAGCGTGTCTAACTTAGGAGAGAGCAGAGCAGGACTCATCCTCGCCAACGGGGATGGGGTCGTGGCTGAGTGTGCGATTTGCTTCAAGTTCGTAGCAACCAACAATCAGGCGGAGTACGAAGCACTCCTCATGGAACTCAAAGTCTTCCGTGAGCTGGGTGTACCAAATCTGAAAGTCTTCACCGACTCCCAGCTGGTGGCGGGACAGGTCTCGGGGGAGTATGAGGCCTGAGATCCCCGGATGATGAAGTACCTCGAGCGGGTCCGTTCGAGCATGATGGGTTTCCAATGCTTCAACATCTCCCACATCCCTCGTAGGGAGAATGCTCGCGCCGACACTTTGTCAAGGCTCGTGGCCCTGTCGAACTCATCATTGGGACGCATCCACATAGAATACCTAGAAAGTCCTAGCTACGAAGCCTCCGGGAAAGTCCAGTAGGTCACCCCAGAGCTTAGTTGGATGGACCGGTATATCAGATACATTACCAATGGCACCCTATCAGAAGATCGAACTAAGACCAGCCTCGTCAAGAAGAAGGCCGTGCGATTCATCCTGATGGATGGACAGCTCTACCGCAGGTCCTACTCCTATCCGCTCCTGAAGTGCTTGAGACTCGCGGAAGTAGCCTTCGTGCTCCAAGAAATACATGAGGGCCTCTACGGGAATCATGTTGGAGGGAGGACACTGGCCTACAAAGCTCTCCATCAGGGATACTACTGGGAGACGATGAGGGAGGATGCCGCTGACTTCATGAGAATGTGTGACCGCTGCCAGCGCCATGCTCACATACAACGTCAACCCATGGTACCACTCTCCCAACTCTCTGCACCTTGGCCATTCGCCCAGTGGGGGATGTACATCCTCGATCAATTCCCTCCTGCTTCTGGGCAGTGCAAGTTCCTAATAGTGGCTATCGACTACTTCACAAAGTGGATAGAGGCGGAGCCACTAGCACGGATAACCAAAGCCAAGGTTCGCCAGTTCTTCTTGAAGTCGATCATCTGCCGTTTCGGACTTCCCCACAGTATCATCATCGACAACGGACGACAATTCGATAATCGAGAATTCGAGAACTTCTGTATCGACCTCGGCATCTGCTATCGCTTCACCTCAATGGCTCACCTCAGACCAACGGGGAAGCTGAGGTGACCAACCGAACAATCCTCCAGGGACTCCAGACTAGGTTGGACCAAGCCAAGGGAAGGTGGGCTGAAGAACTCTCTAGCATTCTTTGGGCCTACCACACCACTCCTAGGATGGCCACGGACGAAATGCCTTTCAGCCTCATCTTCGGCGCTGAAGCCGTTATCCTCGTCGAGCTTGGCGTACCCACGCTGCGGGTGGAGCAGTATGATGAAGCAGAAAATCCGACTCGACTCCTTCTTAACTTGGACCTCCTCGAGAAAACCAGAGACAAGGCTTGACTCCATATGGTGGCTTACCGTCAGTGGATGGCTCGGTACTACAACACGCATGTGAGGCCAAAAATCTTCCACCCAGGTTATCTGGTACTGTGCCGAGCCAAAGCATCGCAACCCCAGGAGTGCGGCAAGCTCTCCCCGAACTGGGAAGGCCGTACAAGGTGGTGGAAGCTCTCCCCAGCGGAGCCTACTACCTAGCAGAGCTGGACAGTGCCAGATTCCCGCGTGCTTGGAATGCCAACAATCTGAGAATGTACTATCAATAATGTAAGGCCTTCCTCCATTAATAATAAAGATCCTTTTTGTGCAAATCACCTTTGCCTCGCAGGAATCTCGCTGTCCGACCCCAGGTCCGGCACTTAAGCCTGGAAACTCCTGAAGCCCGGCACTCAAGCCCGGAAACTCCTGAACCTGGTACTCACGCCCAAAAACTTTCAAAGCCTGGCACTCAAGACCAAAAACTCTTGAAGCCCGGCACTCAAGCCCGGAAACTCCCAAAGCCCGGCACTCAAACCGGAAACTCCCGAAGCCCGGCACTTAAGCCCAAAAACTTTCGAAGCCCGGTATCTCATGATCACCTAGTAGTGTGAGGCCCGCCCGTAATTGGGCATTGTGGGTTGAAGTCGGTAGCCCTTGCCGACTTCACCCGGAACCCAGAAAAAAAAAAGAAAGACGGAGAAGATCGTGAAATAGGGGAGACTTCTTCTCCCTAATCCAACCGGAAATCTCGCCGGGGGTCTCGGTGGGAGAGTCGTGAGAGGTGTGGGAGGTGGTCGGAGGCTGCCGACTTCACCCAGAACCCAGAAAAAAAAAGAAAGATGGAGAAGACCGTGAAACAGGGGAGACTTCTTCTCCCTAATCCAACCAGAAATCTTGCCGAGGGTCTCGGTGGGAGAGTCGTGAGAGATGTGGGAGGTGGTCGGCGACGGGTCCATGTGGGTTTGAGATTCGTTTGGTCGGTGGAAGAGTTTCAATCGACAAGGGAACTCTCATTGATTTTCCCTTTAAAAACTCCACACCGTCGCCTCATCGAGCCCTACATGCATTTTTCCTCTCCGACGAGCGATTGGGAGCTCTCCAACGCCGGCCGGTAAGTCCTTTCCTTTTATTTTCAATTTTTGGGAGGATTTTTGATGTTTGTTTCTCGGGTTTCCGTTTCGGTTTTGGGGCCATTTGTCGCCGGAAGTCGTGCCACCGCCTGCGTCCGACCCTTCAGGGTCTTCCGGTGACCTCCTCCATTGGCCACCGCCGGCGACCATGGGAGGTCGGCTTGGTTTAGTCGGGGGAAAGCCAGGGGGGTTCGGAAGAGAAGAAAAGAAGAGAGGAAGAAAGAAAGAAAAATAAATAAAACGGGGGGGCTCTGTTCCGTGAGGAGAAAAGAAAAAGGAATATATATATATGAAGAGAGAGAAAGAGAGAGAGAAACCTGCCTGGGAGTCTGTCGTTGGGGTGGTTCCCGGTGGTCGGAGCTGCCATCGGTGGCTCACCACGAGGTCCCTCACCATCATGGGAGAGAAAGAGGAGAGAGAAAGGAGAGAGAAAGAGGAGAGAGAAAGAGGAGAGAGAAAGAGGAGAGAGAGGAGAGAAGAAAGAGGAGAGAGATGAGAGAGAAGAGAAAGGGAGGAAATGGTAGAATGGATTTGGAAACGTATTTTGGAATAATTAGAATTAGGATGGATTGAGGAGAGTGCCCATGATAACGTAGTTTCTTTTTAGTTTTATTAAATAGAATTAATTATATATTTAATTGTTGGTCAGGATCATCGTTGTCCTTGAAATCGGATCTAGGTTTGAATTGTACTTGTTGGTGGATTCTTTTCAGTAAGTTATCTTGACCTCTAATATTATATGCCAAATATGTTATGTATTTATGAATTATTAAATGCATGTAATATATTTTTTATTTGTATGGATTGTATTGTATGCATGCATTGTGTTGGTGTGGGTGCATTGTGTTGATGGGGGTGCATTGTGTCGGTGTGGTGCTCTCTAGTCCGACTATGATCATACGAGGACCTAGTCTCCTTTGTGGCCTCTAGCGGGGCGATCGCTGGTACATGACCGATGAGCGATATGTGAGTCAGATCTAGTTGCCTTATTTTAGCCATGTATGGCAGGCACATGCAAGGATGCATGTTTCTCGTATGATACTCAGAGTTAGTTTTTCTTGTGGCATCTAGTGGAGCGATCACTGGCGCATGATCGATGAGCGGTATATGAGTTAGGATCTAGTCTCTTGTGGGATGAGCCACAGGCCGATCGTGGCCATAGTCAGAGGGACTATGAGAGTAAAGTAAATGGTTGCCATCCATAATCGTGTCGGTGTCGGTTAAGATTAAGTATGCATATTTGCATCATGTTGCTGGATATATTTTATTATATTGATGATATCTTGTTGTATGGTGTGTTTTTGTGCTTACTATTTATTAATGGCATATTTGTGTATGTATACCAGAGGTGTTGATAACTTTGAGCCTGTATAGCTCACCCCTATTTTTTTCTATTTTTATTACAGATACCGAAATCAATTGGACTTTGGGACCATCAGTGAGGAGCTAGGGTTTTAGGTGTTGATCTCTGAGTTTATATTCGTTTTAGTTGATTTTATGAAAATTCTTAGAATCATTAAATAATTAGTGAAATTTGTTCCTTACCATTATTTGGATGTTGAATTGAAGATTAGGCCTTGCATGATCTCTAGGATAAACCTAGGGCTTATTGACCGGTCGCGTAGCCGATCTAGGTATGGATCTGGACGTGACAAGTAGTCCCTTCGACCACAGCACCCAGGCTCCTTCGCACCGTGCTCACTTGGAGGTGGCCCAATCCGAGGTCGAATACGCCTCTTCCAAAGCAATACACCACTTTGCCTGCAAGGCTGGATGACTCAGCAAATCAAAGGACTTCACTTCTGGCTGTCCCACAAATCCAGAGCTCAGTGGGATAGGGCACGGGCCTTAGATCCTTTCGACAAGATGCCTCGACAGAAGACATGAACATGGGCAGTCGAGAAGCAGAGGAATGAAGATTGCTAAGAGTCGGTTAAAAAAAAAGAGAGAGAAGAACAAAAGAGAGACGGCACAAATCAATGGAAGAAGTGGAGTTTCATTTATAAGGATTGGAATTTTACATCACTTTCTTCGGGCTCCCGACAGGTCGGGTGGCCCGAATAGAAATAAAAGAGAATAAAAAGTAAAATACAAGTACCCCTACTCGGTCGGCTCCTTCCTAGGCCGGTGCACAATTGGGGCATTGTCCTCGGGGACCTCCTCAGGTGGAGCCTCGTCGGTGGCAGCTTCTTCGGCAGAGGCTGCTGGTTCTTCCACCTCAGACAAGTTCGGCATCGTTCTCTTTGACGGGCTGGTCGGAAGGCGAGCCTGCTCAGTTCTTGTCCGGGACAAGATCTTCCATCTTCGATCGATAGTATATAAACCCCTTGAAGAAGGAGTCCGTAGCGAGTTCGTGGAACTCAACGTTGAACTCCTTCGAGGCTTTATACTATGCGACCGCTCGGTGGCCTCCTTCGCGGCCTCCACTCGCTCGGCGGCCGCCGTAGCCTCCTTCATGGCGGCAACAGTCTTCTCTTCCACCGTCGCGGTCCTCTCTTCCGCAGCCGCAATCCTCCTCTCACGTTTTGGCTTGCTGCTCAACTGCCTCCAGCTGGCCCCGGAGCGATTGGGCCAGCTCCCTCTCTCATGCCACTTCGGCTCTGAGCTCCTCTGCCATGGCCTCCTTAGCCTAGAGCTCCTTAGCTCGACTCTTGGACTGACTCCTCTCTCGGTCCAAGGCCTCCTCCAGCTTTTTAGTGTGCCTCTCGGCGCTTGCAATTTTGCCCCTCAACTCTTTATTTTTCCGCTCGGACTTCTAGCGCGTCAGTCTACAGCTTGACCTCGGCCTTGAGGACTTCAATTCCAATGTCCGCTACTGGTCCCTCCTTGCCCACTGCCTGCATAGTCCTGGATCATCGGAGTTCGGCACTGAGCTGTTCCAAAGAAGATGTTAATCATAGAATAAGAAAAGCAATCAAGAAGAAGAAGAGAAGGGGTGAGGAAAAAGAAATTCTTACCGAGAATAGCTGGGGGAATATGCTCCGAATGGCATCGCCGAGGAGCCCCCCGTCTTATCCAGCCAGTTGCATGACTGGATGGCGAAGTCATCATACGCTCGACAAGCTCTGGGTCTCGGACCAGCAAGGTATTCGACGCTAACCTGAACGGCAGCTTGTGGTGATCCTTCCCCTTCCCCATCGCCGCGGATGTGGCATCGTCACCTCCTCCGGTAGAGGAGGTGTTGGAGGCGCGGTGGGAGCTCAGCGCCACTCCAGCCGGCATTGCGGATGGTGGCTCTGCCCTCTCCTGCTCCTCTTCGGTCTCCACCTCGACAACCTCGGTGGTGGAGGCTCTGCAGCAACAGCGGTGGCAGTGACAGCCCTGGCCCGGCCACCACCTTGGCTCCCGACTCGGGCCAGGGCTCGCTGCCTCAGTGGCTCAGGGATGGGCTTAACCCCTCCCCTCCTCGCCTCTTCGACCAGCACGGTGGATGCGGCCCCCCGTTCTCCTCCTCCTGGCCCTCTTCGACGGGGACTCTCTGGCCCCCATCGGCGGGCCCCTCTTCCTGCCCCTCTTCCTGGAGAGGGCGAGGAGGTCTTCAATGGAGTACTTCATGCTTGCATATAAAGAAGACATAGTTAGCTTCGAAGTCAAGATGACAGAGAAGAAGCAGGAACAGGCGAAGGCCATGCCGAACTCATCCGTTGGGCCAACTCTGGCTTCGTATAGGTTCTACTCCATCAGTAGAACCTCAAGAGGTGGGATCTGGTCGGTGCAGATCTGGTCGTACAACTCCTGATTAGCCACCTCGACAGTGGCATGTCAGTTCGGGGTCCGATCCGGGTTGCTCCAAACCTAGTCAACCCCTTCCACCGAAGTAAAAAAGTATTTGCTCTTCCATCCCTTGATGGAAGAGGAAGCTCAGATTTTATGCCCTTTGGGCATGGAGAGATGAACCACCACCCGTCCTCGGACAGGTGGCGCTTCAGGGTGAAGAAGACCCTGAAGAGGGAGAAACGAGCAACGTTCCCATGGAAGTAACATAGAATGATGAAACAGAAGATGGGTCGGACTGCATTTGGGACTAGCTGTGCCGGAACCAGACGGTATTACTGAGAACAGAAAGAAAGAAAGGATGAAAAGGAAATCGGAGGCCCCGCAAGGGTCTCCTCGTACATAGCTATTCGGCCCGGGCCACTGGCAGTGACCCGTTCCCCCGGTCATGGAACCGAGAGCCGGACAGAGTCCGGGATACCGTAGGTATCCTGAATGGTTGCAAGATCCTCACCGGTTATCATCGAGGTGATACTATCGGGACCTGTCAACCACGGAGGTTCTACAGAAGGCTCAGAAGGAGGAGGCAGGGGACGGACCCTGGGCGATCCGATGACTATCCCCATGTTGCGAGGCCTCCTCGAAAGCTCGAAACGCACCTCTTCCTTATCGTCAGAAGAAGAAGAAGGCGTCTTCAGTCGAGAAGGCCCCCTCGTTGGGGTTAGTTGTGAAGGACGGAAGTTTCGATCCCAGCGAGACATTTCCGAAGAAAGAAGGAGAAGAAGAAGAAGACAAGGAAGGAAAGGAGGCTGACAGGGTTCAAGAAAATCCTAGCAGAGACTCTACCCAGCCCACGGAGGAAGAAGAGCAGAGAGTGGACTAACCTGGTTGCCTTTAGAGGAAAAGGATGACTGGGGGGAAGAAGGGACTCTCCGATTCACTGGCAAGCACGAAAATTTTTTGAAAGAGAAACTATCTTTCCTTTCAAAGTGACCGGACCATAACCGTCCCATCACCTCCATTGGATTCGCTCCACGTGTCACAATCGGCAGAGGCGATGCTCCGCTCCGCCCCTACCGCTTTGAATTCTATGTCAGCAATAATGCCTCCTCGGAAGGCTCCACATGTCGCCGCTTCATTGGCTCAAAGGTCCGCCCCGCGAGGTGCGGCGATCATGATAATCATGGCACAGGATTTTGGTCTTTCCATGTCAGTGCTACATTTACTCCCTTCACCCAAAGCACTGTGCACCAACGGGACTTGGAAGTGGGGGCAAATGATATGGCGGGATCGCTGAAGTGTAATCCATGTCAGACCCAATCAAGTGCCATGTCGATTGAAGCTGCCACGTCAGATTTCCTCTCCAGACTCCTTCGCCAGGCTGGCTCCCTTCAGGTCGAGTTGCCGTGGCCGAAGTCGAGCTCCGCCTCTTCGGACTCCTTCGCCAGGCTGGCTCCCTTCGGGTCGAGACACCGTGGCCAAATTCGAGCTCCGCCTCTCCGGACTCCTTCGCCAGGCTGGCTCCCTTCGGGTCGAGACGCCATGGCCGAAGTCGAACTTCGCCTCTACAGACTCCTTTGCCAGGCTGGCTCCCTTCAAGTCGAGATGCCATGGCCGAAGTCGAGCTTCGCCTCTCTGGACTCCTTCGCCAGGCTGGCTCCCTTCAGGTCGAGACGCTATGGCCGAAATCGAGCTCCGCCTCTCCAAACTAACTCCACCTCGGACGAAGGGACCAGCAACCGAGGGACGTCGCCGCTCTCCTTGGGTGGCGGTCCACCACCCAAGGACCACAGAAAAGTGCCTGCCAGGCCACAATAATGGTCCGATCTACCACTTATGCCAAAAAGGAAGAGTCCCCTAATCGAGGCACTGCGCTCCCTACCAACCGTCTGCACCCCTCAAAAGAGGAAGTCAACTAGGAGATTCAAATCTAGGAGGTGGCTGCCTCCTGATCGAGGCTCTGCCAAGTTTCCAAAAAGAACGACCGAAAGAATATCAGAGTGCACGGTAGGTTCCATATCACAAATAAGGAAAGGCATCCCATCCATGGCACGAAACATCACCGCACGCGCCCGCAAATGAGGGAAAGATCCCGAGATATACCTCAGGCATCCATTCCAGCTTAAAAAGAGTTCTCCAAAATCCCATAAGGTAGGCAAGCAAAAGGTGAGGCAAGCTAATGGGCAAGAAGGGTGGCACACAGGAGAGAAAACCAAGAAACTGAGGCTACCAGAGATCCACCCTGTGGGTCTCGACGGACATAGCCCTTCCGCTAACCTTCTCCTCCGTCACCACTTCTCCTGCTCTGCTCACGGCTCATCTACATTCTTCCAGCATATTTCTTTCTCCTCCTAGCATGGAGTCCATCTACGGGGCTCGACCTGGATCGTCATTGACTTGAGCATCAGAGTGCCCCCGCCGGGATCACTGGCCCGGGTCTCTTCTATTTTGCAGGTCTGGGTGTGCAGGCAAGTCCGGAGTGACAAAGGCACGATCCGAGGCCCTCTTCAGCTACAGGCCATGATAGTTCTGGCGGCAACATATTGGCGCACCAGGTAGGGGGGGCAAGATGCATTTTCATCCAAGCTAGTCCCCCTGCAAGAAAACCACCAGAGCTGGGCCTCGATCCAGGTTGGCTTGAGAGCTGGGCTCAGGAATTGGTGTCTTGGAGCTGGGCTCGAAGACTTGCTGGCCGGAGAGCTGGGCCCCAGTCCGGGTTGGCCTGAAAGCTGGGCTCAGGAATTGGTGTCTTAGAGTTGGGCTCGAAGACTTGCTGGTCGAAGAGCTGGGCCCCGGTCCGGGTTGGCCTGGGAGCTGGGCTCAGGAGTTGATGTCTTGGAGCTGGGCTCGAAGACTTGTCTTCCAGAGAGCTGGGCCCCGGGTCTTGGTCGCCTGAAAGCTGGGCTCAGGAATTGGTGTCTTGGAGCTGGGCTCGAAGACTTGTCTTCAGGAGAGCTGGGCCTCGGTTCGGGTTGGCCTGAGAGCTGGGCTCAGGAGTTGGTGTCTTGGAGCTGGGCTCGAAGACTGTTGGAACCTTCCTGCAAGGCAGATAACCTTTCGCACAAAGGAAAATCTTTATTATTAATGGAAGAAAACCTTACACTATTGATAGTATCTCCTCAAATTGCTGGCATTCCATGTTCGAGGGAATCTGGCGCCATCCAAGTCCTCGAGGTAGTAGGCCCCATGCAAGAGGGCCTCAGCCACCTTGTAGGGACCCTCCCAATTCGGTGAGAGTTTACCGCACTCTCGGGGTTGAGATGCTTCGGCTCGGCGCAGCACCAGTCACCGGGTTGGAAGGTTTTCAGCTTCACCCACGCGTTGTAATACCGGGCCACTCATTGTCGATATGCCACCATCCGGAGCCGAGCCTTGTCCCTCGTTTCTTCTAGGAGGTCTAAATTAAGCAGGAGGTGCGCATGGTTCTAACTTCTATGTCTCTTCGTACTGCTGCACCCGCAGCATGGGCACACCGAGCTCGATCGAGATGACTGCTTCGGCGTTGAAGACAAGGTTGAAGATTGTTTCGCTCGTCGCCATCCTGGGCATTGTATGATAGGCCCATAGGATGCTTGGAAGCTCCTCCGCCCATCTGTCCTTGGCTTGATCCAGCCTGGTCCGAAGTCCTTGAAGGATGGTTCGGTTAGTCATCTCGGCTTCTCCGTTTGTTTGGGGGTGAGCTACCGAGGCGAACCTGTGTTGGATGCCGTGCTCGGTGTAGAACCCTTCGAACTCCCGGTTGTCAAATTGCCGCCCGTTGTCGGTGATGATGCAGTTGGGGAGTCCGAAGTGGCAGATGACTGAGTTTCAGAAGAATTGGCGAACATTGGCTTCTGTGATTCGAGTTAGCGGCTCCGCTTTGACTCACTTGGTAATGTAGTCGATCGCCACTAGCAAGAACTTTCGTTGCCCCGGTGCGGTGGGAAATAGTCCCAGGATGTCCATCCCCTACTGGGCAAAGGGCCAAGGGGATGAAAGTTGGGAGATTGGTATTGCCGGTTGGCACTGTATGTGGGAATGGCTCTGGCATTTGTCACACTTCTTGACGAAGTCGGCCGTCCTCCCTCATGGTCTCTCAGAATTAGCCCTGGTGAAAAGCTTTGTATGCCATAGTCCTCCCCCCCCACATGATTCCCACAGAGGCCTTCATGTATCTCTTGGAGCACGAAGGCTGCCTCTGTGGGCCTGAGGCACTTCAGGAGTGGGTAGGAGTGAGATCGATGGTAGAGCTGACCATCCATCAGAACAAAATGGGAGGCCTTTTTCTTGACGAGGCCAGCTTCCCTGCGGTCCTCTGGTAATGTGCTGTCCATGATGTACCTGACGTACCTGTCCATCCAGCTCGGCTCGGGGGTTACTTGCTGCACCTCCTCTAGGCTTTTGTAGCTTGGACTATCGAGGTACTCAATGTGGGCGCGCCCCAGCGACCAGCCCGGTAGGGTCGCGAGTCTTGACAGTGCATCCGCACGTGCATTCTCCCCATAGGGGATGTAGAAAATACGGAAGTAACGGAAGCCTGCTATGCTCGAGTGGACCCTCTCCATGTACTTCACCATCTAGGGATCTCTAGCCTCGTACTCTCTGGAGACTTGTCCGGCAACCAATTGGGAGTTAGTGAAAACCTTCAGGCTCTGTACGCCTAGCTCGCGGTATACCTTCAGGCCCGCGAGGAGCGCTTCATACTCTGCCTGGTTGTTTGTTACGATGAACTTGAAATGGAGAGCGCATTCCATCACCACCCCATCACAGTTGGTGAGGATGAGGCCCGCTTCGCTCCTGCCGGAGTTGGAGGTGCCATCCACGTGGAGGATCCAGGGGTCCTCCCATGGTCCGGGCTCAGTTTGATGCTCCGGGGCCATCAGCTCTGGCTCCTCGGCGGGTCCTGTGCATTCGACCACGAAGTCTACTAGGACTTGGGCCTTCTGCGACGACCTCGATCGATATGCGATATCGAACTCGCTCAGCATCAGGGACCATTTGGCCAGCCTCCCGAAGTTTTGGGGTGGCTCAGTATGGTCCTCAATGGCTGATCGATCACAATCATAATGGGGTGTACTTGGAAGTAGGGCCTGAGATGCTTGACAGATATTATTAGTGCAAAAATGAGTTTCTCGGAGCGAGTATACCTGATCTCCACGTCATGAAGGATTTTGCTGGTATAATACATCGACTTTTGGAATCCGTCCTCGTCTGCACGGATGAGAACTGAGCTGACGGCTCCAGGTGTGATCGCTAGATAGAGTAGGAGTTCCTCCCCTTCTTCCGGTCTGGAGAGCAGAGGAGGAGAGGCCAGGAACTCCTTCAGTTCTTCAAAGGCTGTCTTGCACTCCTCCGTCCAGGTGAAATTGTGCATCTTGCATAGCGCCTTGAAGAAGGGAGGCAGCGATCGGCTGACCTCAAGATGAACCGGCTTAGGGCTGCAATCCATCCTGTCAGGTGATGGACCTACTTCTTGGATGTCGGGTGCTCCATGTCGACGATCGCCTGGACTTTCTCCAGATTAGCTTCAATGCCTCTCTGGGTGACCATGAAACCGAGGAACTTCCCGGCCACCACCCCGAAGGTGCATTTCTCTGGGTTGAGTCTCATCTAGTTTCTAGAGGTTGTGAAAAGCTTCGACGAGGTCAGCGACGTGGTTCGAGCTCGCTTGCTCATGACCAGCATGTCATCCATGTACACCTACATGTTTCGGCCAATTTGGTCTTTGAAGACCTTATTGACTAGACATTGGTACGTGGCCCCAGCATTCTTTAGATCGAAGGGCATCATTTTGTAATGGTAGTCTCTTGGTCGGATGACAAAAGCAGTGTGTTCCTCATCCTCTGGGTGCATCCGTATCTGGTTGTACCCGGAGAATGCATCCATGAATGAAAGTAGGCGGTGCCCCGAGGTGGCATCCACCAATTGATCGATCTTCAGCAAGGGGAAGCTATCCTTCGGGCACGCCTTGTTGAGGTCGGTGTAGTCTACACATATCCTCCACTTGCCGTTGCTCTTCTTTACCATCACCACATTCGCCAGCCAGCTCGGATACTGCACCTCGTGAACGAAACCGGTGACAAGGAGCTTGTCTACCTCCTCATTGATGGCCGCCTGCCTCTCCGGGGTGAAACTTCTCTTCTTCTGCCGAACTGGCTGGTGCTTTAGATCAAGGCTTAACTTGTGAGTGATGATGTCAGGGGGGTACCTGGCATGTCTACCGCCATCCAGGAAAATGCATCTACGTTTGCCCGCAGGAACTCCAACAGGTGGGCCCTCTCCTCGTCTGGCAGTTGGGCCCCGATTTGCACTGTCTTCGTCTGGTCGGCTCCGAGCAGATAAGATAGCAGGCATTCGACCGGGCCACCCCTGGGGTCTTGAGTCCTTTGGTCGAGATCGTCGCCCTAGGGTCACCCACAGAAGCCTTGGCCCCAGGAAGGGTTTGGAAACAATGCTGCACTGGCTGGGGCGTTCACCTCTTCTCCCCGATGCCATAAGAAGTTGGGAATTGTACAAGTAGTCTCTTGGTGGAGACGACGGCATTGAGCAGGTTGAGCTCGGGTCGGCCTAGGCTCGTTGTAGGTTGAAGGAAGTCTAACAACTGTGAAGTCACCATGATGGTACTCTGCCGAGGAGGGGTCCGGCAGTGACTGGGAGAGTAATTTCTCCCTCCACCTTTATATAGTCACCTGTGAAACCAACAAGGGGAGTGTGCACAGGTCTGAGTTGAGCAGGAGAAAGGTTCATCCTGGAGAAAGCATCATAGAAAATCATATCTGTGAAGCTTCCACTATCAACCATGATGCATTTTACAGGATGCTTCATGATCATCATCTCGACGATTACGGTATCATTATTTATAATTTTCCCCCCGTCTTCCCCCTCTCTCATAAAGGGGAGTACATTTTCAGAATACCCTAACCCCCGGGCCTTCTTGGGTGCGCGCTCGGCTCCCCAGCATATCATCCCTACCGGTTTCTCGGTAGGGCGGTTGTCGACCACCGTAACTGGCGGGAGAGCAATGAGTGCCTGGGGCTTTGCTTGAGGTCTGCCCTCCACAAACCTTTCGAGGTAGCCCCTCTTGATGAGCTCTTCGATTTCCCAGTTGAGATTACGGCATTCCTCGGTGTCATGGTCGTGGTTGTGGTGGAAGCGGTAGTACTTCGTTTTGTCATGGCCAGTGGACAGCTTTATCTGAGGCGGGCACCTCAGATAGTTCTCGCCTTCAATCTTCATGAGGATCTTCATCCTCGGGGCAAGGAGGGGGGTATAACTCTCTTCAGGGATGGGAGCACCTCTCGGCCTCGGTCCTTGTCGGGAGCTTGGAGCAGGCGGTCCCGATTTTCGCATCCCGAACGCTTCGATGGGGGTCGGCTTCTTCAGCGGCCTCCCGTCGAGCTCCCGCCTCGTATGATCCACCTCCTAGGTATGGATGTACTTCTGAGCTCGGAGGAGGAGCTCAGAGTAGGTCTTCGGGGCTTCTTGTCGAGCGAGTAAGTTAGGCGAGAGGTCCTGAGCCTTCACTTCAAAGCCAGCATCGTAACCGACTCCTCAAGATTGTAGATCTCCAACACGACAGCCTTGAAACGGGTCACGTAGTCCCGCAGTGGCTCGCAGTCCTACTGCCTGATGGAGAAGAGGTTGTCTGCCTCTGTTGGCATCTTCCGACAGGCATCGAAGTGGGCCACGAACCTCTACCCTAGCTGGTCGAAGGAGCTGATGCTCTCCGACTCTAGGCGGGTGAACCACACCCGGGCTGCCTTCTGGAGAGTAGCAGGAAAAGCGATGCAGAGGAGGGCATCGGTGGCTCCCTGGACCCTCATGAGGACCCGGTAACTTTCCAGGTGGTCTAGGGGATCAGTGGTCCCGTCATAAGGATCCATCTGCGGCATACAGAACCGACGCGGGATCGACTCCTTTTGGGTCTCTTAGGAGAATGGGTGACGGGCGTCGTAGCCCGCTGGCTCACTAGTGGAGCTGGTAGATTGGCAAACCGGTGGGATAATTCTGCCAGCTTGCGGTCATGCTCCTCCTGGCGCATCTCTGCCATGCATCTGACGGCTTCATCAGTGGACCCCTCTGCCAAAGGAGACGGAGAACGTGGCATGGGTGCATGGTGTCCATGACGGGGGGTTCTGCTCTTTCTGCCTTGGCGGGATTTAGATGCCCCCCGCTCGAGGTTTGGCGAGCGGCTCTCCCTATCGGTAGACCCAGCTCGTTGCCTTTTTGCAGGAGTTTGGTGGCTACCCCTGTTGTCAGTAATGGCCCGCGGCTGCGAAGGCCTTCCTTGGAAGGAATGCATGCTATCGCGGGGGGCTGCGACATGGGCCGCGGGAGTCCCTGGCTGCTGGTGAGTAGCCAAGGACCGGTGCTGGTATTGAAGCTGGCACACTGCCATGGAGAAGATCTGCATCTACTAGATGAATGCAGCCAGCTGAGATTCTGGCGGAGGTGGTTGAGCTGGAGAGGATGGTTCCATCTCTGGGTCGTGCGGGTTCCCCCGGGAGGGAGAGTCTCCTACTCGGTTGGTGGAAACCTCTCTCGCGCGTGTCGTCACCATCTTTCCATCAAACTGCTTGCAGAAGGACAAGCCCTTCGGAGCAAAAAGGGTCCTTCTGACAGTTAGCCTTTCGGTCCCCCCTACCTGGCATGCCAAGCTGTTGCCGCCAAGATCGTCGTGACCCGTAGCTGCTCGGGGCATCGGACCGCCAACCATCTTCCCGGGAGCTCTTCGTTCTTCAGGATCTGCAGGAAAACAACGTTAGAGATCCGGGCCGGGGATTCCGACGGGGGCGCTCCGACGGTCAAGTCAGTGACGATCCAAGGGAACAAATCCTCCTGGTCGAGCCCCTCTTGATGGACTCCATGCTAAGAGGAGTGAGTGTGGTGTGAATAGAAGTGAGAGCGGGCTGGGAGAGATGATAGCCGAGGTGGAAGGGTCCTCCTGTGTGGCCTTTCTCTCCTTTCTTGTTACCCGCGTGAGTGGTCTTGTGTTTTTTGGCTTACTCTTGCTTTTTTTTTTTAGTTTGGCCTGCCTCGGGATCTCCTTTGTGTTGGCAGGCGCGTGCGGCGAGGTACCGTGCTGTGGACGGGACGTCTTTCCTGACATGCGGTGGGAGAAGCTTTCATGCACCCTGACATTCCCTCCGGTTGCCCCATTATGGAAAACTTGGTAGGGCCTCGATCGGTGGGCCATCACCCTCAATATTCGTGCCTTCTGGTTGGCCCCCTCTTCTGGTGGTATGGGTGGTTGGTAGAGGGCATGGTGCCTTGGTCAGGGAGCTTCCTTCCTTTCTGGTATAAGTGGCAGCGGCAGACAGTTATTGTGGCATGGCGGGCACTACTTCGCGGCCCTCGGGAGACCCGCCGGCATCCTTGGAGGGGAGGTGCCGCTTCCTTGGTGGTTGGCACCTTGGTCGAGGTGGTGGCCGAGCTGGAGAGCAAGACTAGGCTCCGTCGGGCTCGACTTCGAGGGGTTTGACCTGGCGGAGGAGGGCGGCACGCGACCCTAGATCGGAGGGCTCGACCTCTGGAAGGAGCTCCATATGGAGGAGGAGGGCTGAGCTCGGCTCCGGGCCACGGAACTCGGCTTCGAGGGGCTCGATCTGGGGAAGTCACTCAGCTCCGGCCTAGACGTCCCGATCTTGCGAGAGCTGACCTGGCGGAGGACGGTGCTCGATCTCGGCAGGCGACCCCGGCATTCTAGGAAGCTCAGCCCGGGAGGAGATATCCATCATGGCAGTATACTCTGACATGGCATCTGACATGTGTTTCACGTCAGCGATCCCGCCACATCACTACTTAATTTACTTAGACACCAAAACAAAAAATATAATCTTGCTCTAATACCATTGTAGGCCTAAAAAAATAATCCATTATAATTATGTACTTGGAGATGTACTGCCATTAGGTTGGTTATCATCCAAGTACCCGTACTATATTTGTAATAACCTTTGTACTCGCCACTTGTCCAAAGCTTCTCCAGGAACTCTTCAAATTATGGCTTATTTTATATAAAAGTGAAGTATCAAAAAAATGGTTTAGGATGTTCTATTTATAGAGTATATAATCGATACCCAGGGAAAGGAATACATGCACAAACACCAATGGGAAGAGATATATTCCTAGTGTTGTGTCCAAACAAATCATAGCAAGCTTGAAGTAAAAGAGAAATGGGTCAAGCAGATTTAATCCAGCTCTCCATCATCTACCAAGCTTGATGGTGTCTGGATTGGAACAGATATGATCTAAAGGAAGACTAGATGGAAGGTATTCGAAGAATTTGAATTGCCAAAAAAAAAAGGTCCTCTCTCCATTACAATTGTGGATATTTATAGGCTAAGAGTTAACCGTTTACAACTGAAATCCACCTGTAAACGGTTAATCCAGATTATAAATATGTGCAACCAAAGTTGGTCGTAAGGAATTAACCATTTACAGCTGGCATCTATCTGTAAAACGGTTAATCTAGAATTACACACGTGCAACTAAAGTTGGTCGTAAGAAATTAATCTTCTTTCCAGAATTGGTCGTCTCCTTCAGAGTTGATCGTCTCCTCCGAAGTTGATCGTCTCTTCCAGAGTTGATCGTCTCCTCCGAAGTTGGTCGTCTCTTCCAGAGTCGATCGTCTTCTCCAAAATTAATCGTCTCCTGCAACACATAATTATTACCAAATTCCATTCTCAAATAAATCTATCGATTATCTAGAAATGGAACAATTTCGTGTCTATTGGTTATTAATCAGCTTCACATCCTTTGGATGTTGACGAATTATTTTCCGACCATACTTGTGCCTTTCAAGGATTGATCGGTTCGATACCTTTTGGCCATAGACCAATTTCAATTTCAGACTTTTAAGATATCAACTTAAACAGATCAATTTATCGTATCCCAACACCTAGCATAAATTTATAAAAGATAACTATTAAATTTTCAAGAATTTTGCACATGTTTAGTGCATCTTTGGTATAAATCAAAATATAGAAATTTTTATTGGACAAAATTAATTCACATACCAACAAAAATGAGAGAGAATTTATTAATCCCAACTCCTATATTTACATGATCGAAGCCCACGTCACTAGTACTAAAACAAAAAATATAACCTTGTTCTGATACGCCTAAAAGAAAGAATCTATTATGATTATGTACTTAGAGATGCAATGCTATTGGATTGCTTATGACCCAAGTGCCTATATTATATTTGTGATCACTTTTGTACTCGTCACCTGTCCAAAAGGCTCTCCAAAGGCTCTCCAAGGACTCTTCAGATTATGGCTTATCTTGTACAAAAGTAAAATATCTTAAAAATAGCTTAGGATGTCCAATTTATAGAGTATGTACTGATATCGAGAGGAAGGGATACATCCTTATGCGCATACACCAAGAAGAAGGGACACATCCCTGACATAAATTTATAAAAATAACTGTTAAATTTCCAAGAGCTCAGCACATATTTAGTATTTCTTTGGCATAAATCAAAATGTAATTTTTTTTGTTGGATAAATTTTATTCACATACCAATAAATATAATAGAAAGGTTTTTTAGTTCTAACCCTTACTTTCACAGGATCCAAGCCCAGGTCACCAGTACCAACCTCAAATGAGCTAGTTGGCATCCATCTTTCAAGTGGTAAAGATACATATTCAAATGATCACTCTATGTAGCATACAAAATGACCATTGGATTACTTAAGAGGATAGGAAAGAATTGTAAAAAGAGAGAGAATACAGGAATTTGTAGTTTGTCAGGCATCTTTAGAAAAATAACTTTTGTAAGTTAATTTTGTTGTAGTCTAAATTATGAAAGTACAAGTACAAATGTGGTGCAGTTAATAGTCAAGTCTATGAGCAAGAATGTTAATATGCATAAAATAGTCCAAACAAGCAAGCGGTCCATGTGAATTCTTTGCTCGACTTTGAGGGTTTTCTTCCCCATTAGTGTTCCAGCATGATATTGTACTCTAAAAGAGTAAAACATAAATGTAGTAGAGCTCTCGCTGTACCATTACTTGCCTTTGCTCTCCTGGGACAATTGCTAATAAAAATGTAACAACCCAGAGAGAGAAAAAAAAAAAAAAAAAAAAAAGAAGAAGAAGAAGAAAAGAAGCCAGCCGACCCACCTGTCGGACCTGGCCCAGAGACGCGCATGGCCTAGAACGAGCGGGCCCAGGCACGGCCCCGGGCGAGCCCGAGCGGGCACGTGGGCTCGGCCCAGTCGGAAGCGACGTGCGCTGGGACGTTTCCCAGCATTTCCTGGGTGTTTTCCCTGGCGTTTCTCGCGGCTCACCGCGGTCCATGGAATTTTTGCACGATCTGGACCGTCCGATCGTCCGATCGAATGGCTGAGATTGATCTGAGAGAGTTTAGACTTGATCAGGAACTTCTGGATTTGGATTTGGATGCAATCTAAGGCGTTGATCTCAGATCTGACGGCCAGAAAGATTTCTTGATGGTTTAGGACTTCTAAGACGAGATTTGAGATAGTTTTGGATTGGTTTTATTCCTCTTTTTAACCAGGGACGTCAATGGTTATTATTTGAGAGGGCCAACAGTGCAGGGAACGAGAACAGAGAGTCATAAAGAGATTTAGTAATCCAGAAGAGAAGAAGAAAGAGAAATAGGAGGAGAGAAGGGAGAGGAAAGAGATCTCGATTTGGGAGTAGACGAAGGTTGTCATGCTATGATGGCATGGGATAGTAACCAGTTTTGGGGATATGCGGGAGTTCGGGATAGAGAAGTAGGGAGATCTTAGAGATTTGGTTTTGCAGGAGGTTGGGATGTTGAAAGAGAAGAAGAGGAGAGAGAAGATGAGTAGTGAGAGAAAGAAGAGAGAGAAGATGAAGAGAGAGAAAGAGGAGAGAGGAAGGAAAAAAATATATTGAAGGGGAGGATTGAAAAGTCTTTTTCTCTGGAAAATTAGGAAGATAGGGTATCAACAGGAAGACCCCTGATGAAATTCTGGTAAAAAGATTTTGAATTTTATAATTAATTTAGGATTATTTATTTATGTTTAAAAATTATTATTATAGGGGGAATAGCCTTCTGAGCAGAAGGGTATTGAGTGGGTTTCGGATACAGATTGATACCGAATATTTTGGATTAGCGCTTGAAGGTAAGAATTCTGGACGTGATCACCAGTTTTTTATATTATTTTATATGGCATGGTTTTAATCCGAGTACATGAGCATTGGCATGCATAATTTGTTGTTGCATGGTATAGTGGAGTTTTCATGATGGACAATATGACTATGGTTATTTTCCATCTTACTTTTGATGGTTTGGATCGTGATGCCGTTCATTGAAAGATTTGAAATGTCATGGCTTAACATCATGATTTGGTGTACATCACGATATGATTTGACATGATAATGTGGAAGGATAAAGTGTAACATGATTTGACACCGGTTATTGAATGGGTTGGACCATGACACTAGTTATTGAGTGGATTGGACCACGCACCGGTTATTGAATGGGTTGGACCATGACACCGATTATTGATAATCGTAACAAGCATGTTTTGACTACATTGATGAAGAGTTAATCAAGTAAATACGGTATCTGGACTAGCCATGCCATGATGGCACCGTGGTTACACAGCTTGAGCCACGGGCTTTGTACGTGGGAGTCGGCCACGGACGGATAGTATGTGGGACAGCCTGAGTCACGGGCTTTATACGTGAGCAGGAGTGACCACAGTATGCATGGTCAATTGTGAGGTTGCCAGTCATGGGCTGGAGCATGACCGTGGCTAGTCTAGAACCTTAAAGATAAAAGGGTAACTAATGGAAATACTAAGAGAAAATATGATATTGTCATCAGTTTTGTTAAACTTGATATTTGCTTTATTTTTGGTTACATGATCTGATAATGGTTGTTTTTCTGTTATTTTTAAGTTATAATATTATTAATGGTGATTGTTTGGAGACCTTACTGGGCTGTAAAGTTCACAACCCCCTATTTGTTTTTCCTTCTTAGAGTTGTGCGGGATATTTGAGCATGGTGATGAATGAAATTCGTGAAGAAATGATGAGTAGCTAGAGAGTTTTTAGTACCAAGTTGATGACTGAAGGATGACTGAAATTGAACCGTATGTATTATACTATTTTCTTTGTATTAGGTAATTTCTTATGAATTATGATCAATAATATTATGAAGGATTGAAGTTGAAATGAAAAATTTTAGGCCCTGCATGGCCTCTAGGATAAAACCTAAGATTTGTGTGACCGATCGTGTAGCTGGTTCCGGTACTGGATTCGGGACGTGACAAAAAATATGAAATATGTGCCTCTTGAACAAACTAAGACATTTGGAATTCATTTGGTTTGAGATCAGAATCAAAATTGGAATCGAAATTAACTAGAGTAAGAATCAAAATGATCATATCCTCTGACATATTTGTTTTGCGACTAGAATTTGAATAGGAATTGAAATGATATTTAAATAATAAAGAAGAGCAAGTTTGAATTTTGAAAGATTGAAGAATTTCAATTCTTTCAAGAATTGGAATGAAAATGAAACTTTCTCTAACCAAATAATGAAAATAAAAATTATTCATTGCCATTCCCAATTAAGAGTCTAATTCCCCATGACCAAATCCACCTTTAGCTTAGAAATTTCTAACATGCTTAACCTTGAAAGGAGGCATCCCCGACCAACTCAACCAACATCTGAGATGCTTCCTGCGTTGGGCGAGCCTTGGTTCACTTAAACATAACCTAACCCCTCTCTGCAGGAGCCAAACTAGGTGCAGTTTGGAAAGGCATTCAAGCTGCTATAACTATCTTGCAAGCCACCTCACTCCAGACTGAATTACTAAAGCTCTCGCTATACCATTACTTGCCTTTGCTCTCTTGGGACAAAGCTCTCACTATACCATTACTTGCCTTTGCTCTTTTGGGACAATTGATCCGCTTAGCTTCTTTCCATCTAATGGTGAGTACGTCAACCTGACACCACTAAGACGTCGGTCAGTAGATCGGGAATAAAGGAAGAGATCCTGACCTCTCACTCATGCTAATTGTTGCGGCTTCCAGAAAAATTCTGGATTTAATTGAATCACTCGTAGGATCTTGTCTCGAATCCATGACCTGCTGGTAGTGAGATAAGGCCTCTACCAATCAGGTTACAATTTTAGCGATACTATTTAGGCTTTTAGCCTTTGGCAAAAGTAGGAGAGACAACAACTCCGCATTTTAGGTGAAATGTACTAAGTTATGGATTAAAAACTATGGCCCAAGTCGAAATCAAACAGAGTCGGTATGAGAACCCAATCTTGTACCCGGGCTTGTCTCATTGATTAGATCCCACTAGCTGTTACGTGACAAGAAGTTCTCATTTCAAAGATTGGATGATGCATTCTCGAAAATCTAGTCTTGAATAATTAAAGTATTGGCAAAGATATTGGCTTAGAGAAAGAGAGACAAACCCGGCACATCCTACAATTAAAATATAAGTTATTTTCTAGTAAAGGTAGATCTAAATATACATGAAATTATATATATATATACAAAACTTTAAGTTTTTCAATACAAAAAAGTTAAATTTTGTTACTTCTGATTGATTTTATATCTTGCATTGAAAGCAGATCTAATCTATCCAATTTATTACTTCTAGCTGCATAAAATTGATTTATGATTTTTGAACCCATGCATGTTGGGCTTTTTAGGACAATCTATGTAGACCTTTGGCTAAGGCGTTCTCATTATTAGCCACATCCATTTCCATCCCTAGCTTCCTATTGTCTTTATATATATATATATAATTTGGCTTATTTAGTGGTATTACTTTCCCTACCATAAAAATAATTAAAAAAACTTAAAAAACAAGTAAATGAAGGTTCAAGGGTCAATTTTTTGTGAGACTTGAACTCATACAAAGTTGCAAGATGCTTCAGTTTATCTACATTTTCATACATTAATGATGAAAGGAACTTTTGTGGGAGCCTCATGCTATAAAGAGAAGTGAAAGAAAGTCATGGTGTTTTTTGTCTCTGATTTTCGAATAGGTGGAAACATGCATTTTTCACATAAAATGCAGTCTTCACACATAAAATGCATTTTTCACATGCGTTTTCCTTCCAAAAGCTAAGATTCGTTTCAAGAAAAGAGATCCTCTGTGGTCTGACTTTCACATTGTAGAGTGCAATATCATTATGGATAATCATCACATCATCCATCTTGGATAATCACATGATATCGTACGATGCAAAAGTTACACCGCAAAAGATCCGGTTATTATCATCAAAGGTGGTAATTCAATCGGTACTGACTATGGTTTCATATTCTTTCCATCTAAGATTCAAGTCATGATGGAGTTAATTAAATAAAAAAATTTATTCTAAATATTTGGACATGGATACGTAGAATTGGCTATTAAATCGGTTGATAGAGATAATGTACTTATCCAATATGATGAAAAATGACCGAACTATCATTATTATCGCCATGCATGGTTAGTGAAGTAGTGGAAGTGGTCGTGTCCCCTCCCTCCATTCCTTTTACTTTTAAAAAAAAACAAAAAAAAATCTAGTCATTTATCTTAGTTCACTTGGCTTTGCTGACCTGGCCTTTTCTGATTGGCCCCATATGCCAAACGGATGAACTCATCATCCTTGCCACATGCATCAGGCTTCAGCCAACGATGGCCAGGTGGTCCTGCCTTCATTCATTCCCACGTAAGCAAGAAAAGTGGCCACCAGCGGACAACCAACAACCTTGACAGCTCACCTACATTGCCCCGTTTTTTAATGGCCGGCATTCCTTTCAGCATGAAAATTTCGAAAAAATAAAACGGTCGAAAACTTGAAATGGTGAGTTCCCTTGAATGCCTTGTTGTTGGTTTTCTTGTTCCCATGCACAAATCCCAGGTTTGAGTGGTTGTCTCACCTAATTGACCATTACTTATTAATTAAGCTTTAGCTAAGGGTGATACAGTCTATGTGAAGACTTATTCCATGGTCAATTACTTGTGAAGACCAGAAGGCTTAGCTCACCTAATTTATAACAACACTTTAGTTTGCAAATCTTTGAATCAAAATTCTAATTGGCCACAGTTTCTTCGGTCGAAACTGCACCATAGAAGCGACTTGGCTTAGCTACTCGAAGATTTTGACTAATGGTGTGTTCATCGAAAGCTGCCGTACCTATGAAATACAACAGATCAGGTGGTAAAATAAGGTCAAAAATTTAGATATGTTTGATTTTGATGCAATATTGACCGTTGAGATATGATCTGAATTCAAAGCTTTGGATGCTGTTATTCTAAGTCCACCCATTTTGATCTATTTGGTTATTGCTTAGAATTGCAGTTTATGTTGTTATCATCTTCATTGGGAAATTCATGAGAATTCATAACTTCTTTGTATTTATTAATTTGTCAACCAATGTCACCAGATTATTGCGGTCATGCAATATGTAGAACATTAATTACAATTATCTCATGTTAGAATGTCATTGAAATGCATAATTGTGTTCATGGTAAAATTAACTCTTTTTGTGTCATAACTGATTTTGCATGCAAATATCATGAATTATATATATATAACTGGGAAAGAAAATTAAGAATTAGTTTTTTTCCTCTCTCTCTCTCTCTCTCTCTCTCTCTCTTGAGAAAAAAGGAGCTGTCATTTTTTTTTCAAATATTTACTTCCCACTGTTCAAAGTTTACATGGTCCTCTCAATCAAAAAATATGCAGGTTCTGCTAGGTACTGCAAAAAACAAAGGTTCCGGGAATACATCCAAATTGTAAAACATGTATTGGATGCCCAATGAGATTGTGACATGGCCATATGTAAAAAAGCTGTGATGAAGAACGACATTACATGCCATTGGCGCATGGCATAGCTGGTTGTGAGGACCAGTTGACAGGAGTTCGAATTTTGTTTTGGACATATTTTGATTAAAAAATTTAAAAATTTAAAAAAAAAATTAATAAAATAATCCTTATAGTGAAAAAGTTAGGGATATATGTAATAAATCCCGTTTACTCGGCTGACACCAGTGGTAGTCAGGTTAGCCCCCGTTTACTCGGCTGACGCCAGTGGTAGTCAGGTTAACCCATGTTATTTGGTGGTAATGAAAAAGTTAGGGATATATATAATAAATCCCGTTCACTCGGCTGACACTAGTGGTAGTCAGGTTAGCCCCTGTTGGTTGGTGGTAGTTAGTGAAAAAGTTAGGGATATATATAATAAATCCCGTTTACTCGGTTGACGTCAGTGGTAGTCAGGTTAGCCCTATTGGTTGGTGGTAGTGAAAAAGTTAGGGATATATATAATAAATCCCGTTCACTCGGCTGACACCAGTGGTAGTCAGGTTAGCCCCTGTTGGTTGGTGGTAGTGAAAAGTTAAAAGTTAGGGATATATATAATAAATCACGTTCACTCGGTTAGCCCCTATTGGTTGGTGGTAGTAAAAAAGTTAGGGATATATATAATAAATCCCGTTCACTCGGCTGACGCCAGTGGTAGTCAGGTTAGCCCCTGTTGGTTGGTGGTAGTGAAAAAGTTAGGGATATATATAATAAATCCCGTTCACTCGGTTGACACCAGTGATAGTCAGGTTAGCCCTTGTTAGTTGGTGGCAGTGAAAAAGTTAAAAGTTAGGGATATATATAATAAATCCCGTTCACTCGGTTAGCCCCTGTTGGTTGGTGGTAGTGAAAAAGTTAGGGATATATATAATAAATCCCGTTCACTCGGCGTAGTAAAAAAATTAGGGATATATATAATAAATCCCGTTTACTCGGCTGACGCCAATGGTAGTCAGGTTAGCCCCTGTTGGTTGGTGGTAGTGAAAAAGTTAGGGATATATATAATAAATCCCATTCACTCGGCTGATACCAGTGGTAGTCAGGTTAGCCCCTGTTGGTTGGTGGTAGTGAAAAAGTTTAAAGTTAGGGATATATATAATAAATCCCGTTCACTCGGCTGACACCAGTGATAGTCAGGTTAGCCCCTGTTGGTTGGTGGTAGTGAAAAAATTAGGGATATATTTAATAAACTCCGTTCACTCGGCTGACGCCAGCGGTAGTCAGGTTAACGTACTCATCTCGGGTAGGAAACGGCTGCGAAAAATTAATATGCGCCATCAACCGTTAATGTACTCATCTTCGGGTAGGGAACGGCTGCGGAAAATTAATATGCGTCGTGTAAGGTTGACGTACTCACCTACGGGTAGGGAACGACTGCGAAAAATTAATATGCACCGTGTATCGAATATTTTATGACTGAGATTGGGGGACCATCTGGGAGTGGCCACGCCCGGGGTCTAACTCCTTCCCTTTTTTCGTTTAATCAAAAAAAAAAAAAGAAAAAAAAAAAAAGAACGACATTACATCAAGCATGAGTAAATATGTGTAGTTAATCATAATTTATGCTATTTACAGCCAATGGCAAGAGATTAGGGTTGAAAATTGTTTTGGTTGTGAAAATTTCATAAGCTAGAAAATGTAGACAAGCATCGTTCCAGTAACTTGAACATTAAAATTATTTTACAACAATTCTCTTAGATGGTTATATATAATTAGAATCTCATTGTTGGAATATATATTGATGGTAAAATAATATTTTGATAGTTACATCAAATTACCAAAAAAAAAAAAAAAAAAAAGTTAACATATCAATAACTTGGTAATATTTTGATAAAAAAATTTATTTATGAAATAAAAATACTAATTTTTGGATAATAGTTATTCATCCTTGTAATTTCATATTTTTATTTAGTTAAAAATCTGGAATAATAACTTTATTCCAGTGCAATTAATGCTGTAAAGCCCATTATATAAAAAGGAAATGAGATGGAATAAGCTATTCCATGATCACCATGAACTAACTATTCTAAAATATAGGGTTGACCGAAATAATTTATTCTGGATGACATATCTTGAATTAAATAATTATTTGGAAGAATAAATTAAAATAAAGATTTATCAAATAGAATTAAGGAAGTCGAACATCACTTTAACCGATCTATACGGGATACTAAGAATAGCTTGCAACCTTTGCTAAATCCTTGGGTTTGATCAACCTAGCCTCCGTCGTCCATTTTAGTAAATGCTGGATTTCTTTTCGCATCCTCATGTTCCACATTGAGGATGCTCTGCATGGCCGCCTAAACAAGATCCTATCAACATAATAATAATAATAATTTGGTGCCTCATCATCAAGAGACACGTGCATCATTCAAGAGGCACGTGCATGATAATCATGGCACGTATATTTGGTGCATGTACGAGAGCTATCAAACTATTAAACATGAAAACCAACCCCATAGGTCTCTCAAAAGAAATTAAATAATAATAATAATAATAATATTGAGTTTTAAGCTTGCACTATGGTCACTAATTGGCTGCCAACCCCAGACATGGCACAGGATGCCAACGTGGACCAGTCCAGCAGCAGCACCGCGTCCACAAAAAAAACAACATCAAATGGCAAAAGTAATCCCATATTTTCTGCATCCATTGCCGCACCCCCCGTCGATTACGTTCCAACGGTCCTAACAATATTACCAACCTAACCCCTCGCTCGCTCGCTCTCTCTCGCCCTCTCCAGCCCCGCACCCAGATGTTCGATGGCGCCGATCCAGCTGAAGCAATCGCCGAGTTCCGCCCAAAACCTAACGCGGGGCGGGGCGACGGAGGCGAGGGTGGTGGTCAGGGAGGCGGTGCGGACCACCTCCGCTGCAACGCTCGCCGCGCCGCCTGTCGTGCCTTCTCTGACTCCGCCGCCGGCTGATCAGATCCAGACGGAGGTGAGGTACGGGCCGGTCGTGGATGGCCTCGCGGTGGACGCCGCCGTGGCCTCGTCTAGGATCTTGTGCTGCGAGGAGATCGATGGGCGGAGGTGGAATTATGTGGTGGATGTGGTAGGGACCGGCGGGGTCCGGAGGTGTTCGTCGGCGGTGAAGGCGGTTTCATTGCAGACGCCGGTGGCTCCCGTGGAGGTGAGTTGGTTTTTATTAGCTTTGGAGCTTCGTAATATCAAATTTTTTTATTTTTTTTTTGTTTAAATACTTGGTCTTTTAATTTTTATGCCTATAATATTAATTGTGACTTAATTAATTTTAATTCATATTAAGATAATATCACGAGATTTATGGTTTTTTAGGTGTTATTAGTTTCAACTGATGTTCTTTTGGTGATTACCTCAATAGATTATGTCAATGTCTTTTAGTTTTTTTTTTTTGAAAATTAATATTTTTTGCTTCTTCCTTAGTAATCCAGGCTCTGCCTTCTCGCAATTTAGTTTTTGTATCGCATTATTTTCATTTGGAAAATTAGAAAGAAAGAATCAGCTCCTGTTTCATTTTTTTTTGGGGTGGGGGGGGGGGGGGGGTGTAAGGACCTGTTTCATTTTTTTTTTCTACATCAAACTTTGTAATCGTTTTGTTCTAAGTTAATGATCTGGACAAAATGCTTTTGAGTTCTTTGTTTTATAAAGGAACCCTGCCTGCAATCTCAAAGTGGATGTTGGATTCAGAATGAAAGATTCCTCAATTTTTGAGGAAGTTTTGTGCGGCTCTTAGATGCATGCTTAGTGTGTTAGATAAATGCCCGAGAAGAAAGAAAACAGCAAAGTACCGAAGACATTGCTGGTGAAAACTAGGGGATTGGGCTGCAGATAAACAATTTCATGGGAATATTAAACCGATAGGCTAAACATTAATGAGTTTGATAATGCATAATAGTCAAAAAATAAATCGAAGCATCAACAGATTTTGGATCATATTTGTCAAAAGAATGCATCACGGGATTTAGTTTAGTCTTCGCTGCTACCTTATTTTGCATATGGCCAGAACTCAGAGACAAGGGAAAGAGTAAAAAATGAAATTTAAGCATGAATCCCTCCTGCATGCTCTATTTTGGCCTGCCCCTTCTCAATAAATGTACCAAATTTTGAGATCCAGCAGTACTTTTCATACTGCCTTGAGTTCTATCATTCTCATCCCAAAATGACTGTCTGGAAAGGGTATATTAATTATAAAGTAGCTATTGGTATCAGGACTGTGAAACATATCATTTTTTGATAGGATGTTTTTTGGATGGGAAGTTTACATCTCTAAGAACTTTAAGTCTTTCATTTCTCTACTCTGCATTTTCATATAGTACTCTTGTAACTGCAACTAGCAAAAGTATGGAACACGTGTCTTTGTTTTTCTGTTGCTTGGCAATTGAAGAATGGAGACCTACAGCATTCAGCTACAATATAATCACAGATAGGAATTCTGGTGCAGGAATTGATCTCATTCATAAGATCTTATGTAGTCCCTGAAGGCTTTCCAGATAGTGTTATGCCTTCATATGTTCCATACATGACATGGCGAGCTTTGAAGGTATTTACTTGATCCAAAACTTGACTTCAATTCATAAGCTATCTAATTATTTGAATCTATTATGACATGCTTGTGCTACAACCTCTAACAAGAAATTTTGCTTTATTTTGAACGATCCCATGATATACTAATAATTATTATTATTGTTCAGCATTTCTTTGGTGGAGCTATGGGTGTTTTCACAACACAGACACTGTTGAATTCTGTTGGAGTATCTAGAAATAGAGCCACACCAGGTGCTGTTGCTATTAATTGGATACTTAAGGTAAAGAATATCAGCATGTCCTAGCAGGGAAAACACTGAGCTCAATGTTATGCTTTATTCTTAAAGTAACTTCTGCATTTTCTTGTAGAAAAACCATTAATTTCATCCATTACTTGCTCTATTTTTCTAGTAGAATTACTACTATTGTCTATATCAGCAAGGTAAGGTGCTGCTATGCTACATATGTTGCTTATCAAAAGGAAAAAAATAATCTACTGTACATGCAATGACAGAAAGACAAGGATTTTGTATTTGAAGTCTTTCACAATTTGTTAGTGCTGTACGGACACACAGATGTACATACACACCTGTAAGTACTCCGTTCTCTTACATTACAAGTGAAGGGAGCTAGTTTTCAACTTGCTTAGTCTTGTGAGATCAAAGTTCTATTAATTTGCCCTTTCTTTTTTTTAATTTCATTAATGTAACAATTAAAAGCATATTTTACTATGCCTACTGGACCCAAATTGTTAAATAAGCATCAAGGGGTCATTGTTTCAATGAAAAAATGATTCAAACTAGAGATTCTGATTCTTTCTAAAATTCAGATATTGGACATTTATATGTTATGACTGAGACTGACCAATCTTTAGATGTTTGTTTTCCATTATTGGCTTTGATGGCTGATGAAACTGTCTTAGATTATCTGTAGAACTGTTCAATGGTCCAATAGCTTTGGGCTTAGGATCTGACAAGCTGTACACATGAATTAGATTGATAACTTTTCCAAAGTGGTGAATGCAATTTATAGTCCACCAACTGCTCTTTAAGTTAGTAGAAGGTCATGCCTTCCATGCATGGGTTAAGTGGCATCCATGGGTTATGTGAAATTCTGTCTTTAGGATGATATAAGCTCGTCCTCAATATGAGATTGCTAGAAAGCGAAATATTTTGCCAGTAACATAGAAATCAGGACTGAAGTGTTGCTTCAACCAAGATGTTTGCATATGTCAAAAGATATATGTGTAAGGTTTTGTGGAGTCTGGATATCTGGCTGAACAACTGAAATTTCAAAGTAAATTTGGTCTTGATATGAGGTCCAAGATATCCTTGGATCAGGGCTGGGTAGGTCTCAATCAAAAGTTGACTTCCAATAACAAATTGGCTTACAGTTAGTCATCCAACACAACCAGGAAGACACATTACAAAACTTGAGAATTTAACAACTTCAAGATCTCTAAATCAACAGGTAGTTTGTCTCAGAACTGTTAAGTTGTTCATGGTGACTGACTTGGAAGCAACATTTATTGGTTTTGTAGAAGGAGGATGGAGAAAAGGGAGAGAGATTATTGCCTTATTTAAAGTTTTGAAGAAAGTTTCCCAAATAAAGTGGTATTCTTCACCTTTATCTTGGAGAAGTTTGCTTAAGAATGGCCGTAGGAATCCCATGTCTTTGGATCTTACATTCAAAGAGGTATCGATCTGGTATTTAACAAATATTCCATATAGATGATGTTCATTGCTGGATTATGGCAGAGGCAGTTCGTAAATATCTTGCACGGTAAGCACCCATCATCCATGGATATCGGTTTTTAGAACTGGACTAGACTGACTAGTCAAACTGGTGGATTGACAATCTAGCCCTTGATGCACTTTGGGCTTAAGTAAGAATTTTGGATCATGAAAACCGGGTGATCTGGCTGGATTTTTGCTCAACTCAACTGACTTGATTGAGTTACAATGACCTAAACTTCCCTTCCTCTTTTTTTAGAAAAGTCCAAAAAAACATAACAAATGGAGACTTGAACATCCAACCTGCTGCAAATGTCGGAAGCTCCTTCACCAGCAGGATCCAGAATCTGCCTTGGCATATGATGATGATAATAATACATATATTATAAAATAGTGAGTTAGAAAGATACACCACATGACACAAAATCTCATTAAGCCAAACAATAGCACTTAGACCTGATATTTTAATAATTAATATTTGGCCTTTGGTTTTACCATTGAATATTTGGATCGCAAAGGATTACATTTTATGAACATTTTCTTTGAAAGCTTCCTTGTCTTAGCATTATTTTTACTAAATTCTAGCAGTCCAATGCATGTGCATGCATGTAGATGACTCTTATTTTTTAGGAAAAAATATAGAAAACATGTTCAATTTTTAAAATATTTATTTTAAAGATAATATATTTATAATACTATTTTTCCCATGAACCTATCTAATCTTAGATGATTATTTTTAATTGAAAAGTGATTTGGATATGTGAAAATTCTAATTAAAAAAAGAAAGTTGAAAAGATGTCAAGGAAATAAGATTTTTCTTTTTCCTACGGGTTGCGGGTCGTGGGTACCCATAGGGAAGAAAGAAAGAGAGCACTGTATTTCGGGGCACTAGGGAAAGGAAAGAATCAAGTATTGTAATTTTATTATATTTTTTGAGAAGTGCAATGTATGGGCTTTGAGGTTAGCCTTAAGGCCTTTTCCCATTATATAATAGATTTTTATAGTATTTTATTGTATATTTTTATTGGCTCACCAATTGAACCAATGATTGATTCGTTGGACTGGTGACCAATGACTTGTTCTTTTCACTAGTTTGATATCCAGTCCAGGCTTGATAAATGACAACTATTGACATGTAGGCTGAGGGCCCCATATCATGTAGCTGGCACATGACTGCCCATTGGTCTTGTCCTCATTTTTCTGGGTGTTGAGACTCACTCCTACATGCACATCCTTGCAAGTTACTAATGGGTACTTGCCAATAATGATGTTTGCACGCGTCTTTATTCTCATGTGCAAGAGCTTGTGAACCTTGCACAAATGCAAGTGCTGCTTGCAGTTATGTTTACTTGCTCCCTTTGCTACTCGCTTCGGTGCTGCAGATGAACTGCCTTGTCTGCTTGCACATGCATGCGTTAGCGTGCTTGGTGCACCTTTGCAAGTGCATTCTGAGTCCAAGTTTCAAATTTACTCCTGTAACTAAGAATAAAAAAATCATTGGTTGCAATCATGAAGATATATTTTACTAGAAACTAGAATTCACAATGTGTAACACGCCTGTTGGAGTCATAGGAGGGCCCCACATATGCTCTGTTGGATAAGGTCGATGTGAGGCTGGCAGAATAAATTCATGTAATATCTGGATACGTAATAGCCATGAAGATATGGAGATGAACAAATACTCTCTGGAGTTTTGTCTAATATTAGAGTGGATGAATCCTACAAGTAATGGTCACCTTGAAGTTACAAATTATTGTAAGCCATCAATGATAAAAAAATTATGTTTGTTAATTTATTGTTAATGATATTTTCATTTTTCTTGGCTACAGAATTTAATTTTCTTTTACATTTTAAAATTAAATTTTGTTCCAGTGTAGCTCTTCAGAGTTTCAAATGGTATTGAGATAATCAGGTTTCATGGTTTGCAAAAATCTTTGGCTCTAAAATGCCACATCAGGACACATTCTAGTTGCTTAACTTATTATTCTTTTTTTATTGTTGCCATTATATTTTCTTCTTTTGTTTTAAATTGTTGCCATTGATTTTCAAGTATCAGCAGCCAAATTCTGTGGTTTCTTTTGATTCTGACCATGCATGGAAAATATGCAGGATGGAGCTGGGCGTGTTGGCAAAATGCTGTTTGCACGGCAAGGAAAGAAGTTTGACTACGATCTAAAGCAGGTAAAGTACAAGCACATATTAATCTCTCTACACCTCTATTCCTAGAAGAGCATTATTCTTAAATCTTATTGTTGATTGTAATAAATTGGGCCAGCTTCGCTTCACGGGTGATCTTTTAATGGAATTGGGTGCTGGGGTAGAATTAGCAACTTCTGCTGTTCCACATCTTTTCTTACCATTGGCTTGTGCAGCCAATGTGGCAAAGGTCAAAATTGTTCTTACATAATCAGATCTTTTCAATTGAGGTTATATGAATGGAGGATATTCATGATGCATATCTCTTAACAATCTCTCCTTGTAGAATGTTGCTGCTGTGACTTCAACATCAACACGCACTCCAATCTACAAGGCCTATGCAAAAGGAGAAAATATTGGTGATGTCACTGCTAAAGGAGAATGTGTTGGCAATATTGCAGATCTTGTATGCTATCCCAATTGCTGCTTTCTGCTTACATATTGTTGCTTTAAAGTATTGATCATTAGTATATTAAATGTCTAGGAGTAGGGAAGGGTTTACATGACCTGATCCAAGTAAATATCTTGGCAATATTGCTTATGTGACAGCTAATCTGAGACTTGCTTTGTTGCTGACATTAAAAAATAGCAGTTTAAATTTAACATGAACCTAGAGTCTGGAGTTGAAAAACATAAGAGGATATTATAAGATTTCTATGGCATTTTCATTGGCAAAACTTTTGGTCAATAGATGCCATTCGATGAAACAATGTTAGGCACAACCAGTGGATAGTCAGAACTCCAAGGGCCTCTTTGGCTAGATCTTCAGGGATAGGCTGGAATTGGACAGCTGGGTGAAGGGAGGGTGGGAGAAGGGGAGGAAGAAGGGAGAGCATTGGGGGTTGCGCAGCCTCCTCCCACTCTCCCAGTCCCTCCCTTCCTTCCCCAGTGCTTTCTCTCCGGCTGATCTTTCCGGATCCAGCAGGAAGTTCCCAGAAAGGCCCTAATACTTTTGAAGTGCATCAGTAATTATCTCCCTTTCCTATATATTGGACTTCTAGGAAACACAAATAATCATGTTGCTGTCTTTCAGAATGTGCATATTCTCTTCTTCCAACACACTGCAAGCTCCATATTTCAAGCTCTTTCTTTCTTAAGATGCTATTGTCAAGCACAAAGTCCTTCCAACCTTTGACGCACCACAACAACTCCATTTCAAAAGCAGATTGAGCTTTCATAGGATTATCAGCACTTTTGCTTCTTCAAAATCACACATCTTTATAGTACCAATAAAGGCCTTCAAATTTGTAACTAGGTGAAGCCCCATAATGCCAGTAATCTCTTAAGCCCTTAAGCATCCATGATTGAGTGTGAGAAGTCCCTAATAGAGATTCCTCGAAAACTGATTCATACTGTCATGTGCATTTGATGAATTCATCCCACATTTTCCAGATATTATTGACCATTTTTTCTTACACAAGATTCTCAGAGTAAAGCAAATAAGCCAACTATTGCTTGACTCTGAAGAATGCCCTGTTAGGTAAGGTCTGATAAGCCAACTATTGCTTGACTCTGAAGAATGCCCTGTTAGGTAAGGTCTGAACTCTGAACTCCATCGGAGATCACAATATTAAGCCTCTGAGCTTCACCATAGAACAAACTGTTCAGGTTTATATAGTTTGGTGACATTCTATTATGAAAACCATGTAAATTAAGTTTCTATTCCTTGCCATAAATGGTGCAAAACCAAGCATCAACTAGGATACATAAGGAGATTTTTAGAGGTCTTTTAACTGTAAAATGATGAATGAGGAATTCCTTAGAATTCACAGCAGTTTTGAAAAGTGTAATGAAGTGAGTTGCAGTTTTGCAAGGGTTGAATAAAGAAGAATGTTGCCTCATATGCTTTAACGATTTCAATGGTCTGCTATTTGTATTTGTTCTGCCCAACAAGCGAACAAGGACCTAAAAATTTATATAGGAGCCACAGATTGCACATATTGCTTTAGAGAAACATTAACAGATATTCTGAGAAAAATTTTAGCTGAAGTTCTGAATACTTTGTTGATCAAAATCATCTTGTATAACTTGTTTCTCGGGTTAAATTACTTGCTTATGAGATTAGTTTAATCTATAGATGTTTATATAAGTAGAGAGCTGTATGGATGAATTCCATTATTTTGTAATGATCAAGAATTGACCATTGACCAAAAAAGAGAGATCTGATTTGGTTTCTTTGTTGGGGTTATGGCATAACTCCATATTGCCCAAGAAATTATATATTATTTTTTAAACCAATTTCCACAATATTGTTCATACACTTTAGATAACTTCCAAAATCAATTTTCTTGCATACATTTGTTAATTGAATTTATATGTATCTTATCATAATTCTGATCATAACTTCATCTTGAACTTCTTGTCTTGAAGTTGGGGACTGGACTGAGTATCTTGATTTCAAAAAGAAACCCATCCTTGCTTGCTTCATTTGCTTTCCTGTCATGTGGATATGTCTTCAGTTCATATCAGGAGGTATGGGTCTTTAATTCTATCATTAAATTCGATATTTTTGTTATTATTTGTTAATGTTCTGACAGAATCTTCTGTTCAATTAATATTTATTTTGTCAGGTGAAGTCAGTTGTTTTGAACACTCTAAATAGGGCAAGATTCACCGTGGCAGTGGAATCTTTCATTAAGACTGGTAGGTCAAGCCAGTCTTCTAATATGCATATCGAGTCTATCAAACTGTACCGAGCATGTTATAGTGTAGTGGTTCTAGCTGGTGGAATGCTAATTGGTATAGTCCCACATTATAAGCCTTAAGATATAGGTCGTTCTTGCCATACCAAAAGTCAAAACATGTCATTTGATATGGCATGGTACAGCACAATACTTAATATTCTGCTTTAGCAATGGCTGTTTTACCGTGGTGGCTATACAAGTAATGATAGAGTTGTTTTGGATGGAGCCAGAAGAGCTATTTTTGCTGGTTTAATAATAAATAATATAAATGGTTGAAAAGTACATGTACAGCAAACTTAAAGAAATACAAAAACCAAAATTGTCTTCAATATACATGTTCATGTAACTTATACATGAAAATAAATTACAGAAACAACTTTAGTTTATAAGCATCAGGGGAGAAAAGTGTATGGTATTAATAAAACATGAAGCTGCAAAGCAAATGGTGCTATAAGATAAAGATGTGTATTAAGACAGTTTCATAGCATGATTATCATAAAAAGATTCATCAAATAAAATGTACACAATACAATGAAAAGGTAAGAAGTTATTATGTAACTTAGTGCCAAACTGAATGTCTATAAATGGTCACGCATAATTGTTACGGAATCCCTGACATCCATGGTATATATTACTAGAAAACCAGGTTTGAGTTGCTTATTTTTTTCTTGGTTCTAAACTTAAAATTGTTAGCCTTATTGACCCAATTTAATTTTGAGTGGTAATGGAAAAAATATGGGGAGAAAAGGAGCACTTTTGAATGCTCACAAACAAATTTAATTTTAGGTATCTTGATACTATGAGTGTCAAATCATGTTTTATTGACACATCATGGCATGCTGCTGTTATAAGTTATATTTTTCTTTGTATTGATTGATAAAATTTGATATGTTGATCGAAGATACGATATGGCATGTAGCATATTTGGAAAAACAATGGATGATGGCTTGAGTGACATGATATAAAATGATAATTGGAATTTGGTCTACCATAGACTTGCTTACAAGAAATACCATTTATTCCTAAAATGCCTTGATGTGTGAGCATTTAAGTTCATCATATTTCAGTACATTGCATTTCTTCCCAACTTATGTCGAAACTGGGAACTCTACTTGAACTGTGTTTTTCCAAAATCCTCTGTATGTAACATGTTAAAACACCAAAATCCTCTGTGTATAGAACTTGGAACCTCTCCTTGTGGATCCCCCCCAGAAGGGGTGCCAACCAGCTGCTATGTGATACCTATTATTTTGTGTTCTAAAATCCACTTAAACTTCTCTGTACTAGATAAATTTGACCTGATATATGCCACTGCTAATTGTTCAATCCTTATAATTTTGCAGGGGAAGTTCCCTCACTGAAGGAAGGGAATTCAAGGGAAAATATATTCAGTCCTCCATGGATAAAACATACACCTGTCATTCTAGGTTGACATGATATCCTGAGTCTTTTTGTTTTTAATTTTATTATTTTTTTTATGTGAGAAATTTTGCACAGCTGCAGAAGTCTAAACTTATAGGTCTGGTTTGAGTCTCTTCAGGTCCTAGATTTGGGGATGCATTTCAGGATCCTGCTTCATTTCTTGCCACGCAGCGCTTGTTTGAGGTATAATTTCCAACCTGGTTTACATGGTGGTTTTTGGATGCATTTGTAGTTTGCAACTTCTATCTTATCTCACAATTGGTTAGCTGCACAGATTCTGTATATTGTGCAACTTAGGTTACTGAATATTGTCGTCCTTGAAATAACCTTTTCTTTTCCCCTTACTATGTAACCATTTTGAGCTGATTTCTTGCTGCATTAGGTGTAAGCTGAAATACTCAGCATATTTGCTCATATAATTTATGTTCCATTACAGAAAGAAAGATATATGGTCACCTATAACCCTTCAAAGGATAAAATTTATGCGTTGCTTAAGGATCAAGCAAAGACTGATGATATTTTGAAAGCAGCTTTCCACGTGAGTATGGACACTTAATTTTAAATAATTTAGGACATATCTGCTTTTATCTCTTCTAATCCAGATTAATATATCTTGTATTACAGGCTCATGTTCTATTATATTTTGTTCGTTTATCAAATGTCAATCGATCTCTGAGAAACTGCAATAAGTATGACCAATCAAAACTAGAATCCCCAATTCCTACAAACTCTGACTTTGTGGCTCATGTTGCGGAGTCCTGCAAGATTGTTTCATCTTCGTATGGGGTTTTCATGAGGAAGGCAGCAGAACAGGTGACATGTTGGCTACTTTGCTATCAGAAGCTTTGGATGCATGTTAACATTAAGGGCCATTGAACATACTCTGAGACATGTTTAAACACACACACTGACAAATACGTATATATGTAGTCAAAAATAAATCACAATTAGAGATGTTGCTTACGCATAATCACTTTTTAGTATTTACCATCATAGACTCACTGGATTTGTAAAATTCAGTAATTTGTCTGGAATTTACATGCACTTTGATGATTTTGCAAGTTTTAACATTCATGTCGGTGAAAATCAAATGAAGTAAGCTTATAAGTCCAGAAGAAGAAATTAAAACCATTATCAGAACAGAAAAAGGATATTGTTAAAGAAATAAACTTTGTGGAAAAAACTGCCATGGTTTATAAATTTTGACCTTTGGCTAGGCAAGTTGCTTTCATCTAATATCGTTAGTGTACGTGGTTTTCTCATTTTGATGTTTCATGAAATGTGGAAGCATTTAGAAAAGCTGGTGGTTACGGTGGATCTAGCCTGTAGTAATAGGATAAATGAGGCCATGAAAGTTCAGATGTCAAATATATGGTGTATGACGTGTCATGCAAGTTTGCATCTATTAGAAAAGGGAAAGATGAGGAAGATAAAACAGTTATACGTAGTCATTCCACATATGATATGTAACACCAACATGCATGGCTAAGAAACCTACAGGCAGAATGCCTGTGTTGCTTAGTGCAGCCGCTTCTCATTCAGCTGATGGACCTCTCTAGGACTGACATTTTTTTCTGATTGGTGAACAGGACTGATTTATTATTATGCTCACAACCGTCTCCTTTCTTGCAGGGATGGATAATGTCAGATTCATTGCTTAACCCTGGACAAGCTCGGCTTTGTGAACTTAAAGAGCAATAATTTTCTGATCATCTCAGTTCATAATATTTATGAGACCTCGTTTCTTGGTCTGTTGATTTTAGATTATGCAGTTGAGACTAAATGGTGGATATGGTTATTCCATGTTATTTCATAATATAAACCAGCACTCATTACTCAGCAGATATGGCTTCTTCACTATCGTTCCTTATGTTCGCACCATACTGCAACACCCTTTTAGACTTTGTAGATCTATCCCATCATGAAATGGCAGGAGTTTTGTTTTTGATTAGCTTCACAACTGACCCTTCCTACAAGCAATGAAGCATGAACTGACAACCATTTTGTACAATAAGTTTCTAGAGTTAACCAGTTTCCGAGGTCAATGGAGAGTACTGCTTGTAAGCCTTTTTCTTCTGACATTGTAGGCCTTTTCTTTTAGATTAGTTTTGTTGTATTTGTCCATCTTAATGGTTTTTTGTCTATTTATCTTTCAGGAAAGAATTGACAGGGTGCAGGGCAATGTAAAACAGTTAGTGAAAGCTAAATGGAGGAGCAAATAGAGCTTTCCCGTTGGCATGAACGTATTACATAGGCAGGCTGTGCCTTCTCTTCGTTTTCTTTTTTTCATTCCATTTGTATTATACTTCAACTTATATTCGGTTATTGGAAAGTGGGCCTCATTAATAAGATACAATGTTTAGCTTCCTGATGTGTACATTTTTTTTCTTAAAAAGAATTATGTTGCAGATTTTTTCAGCCCTTGTTATAATTTAATGATTTCACTTCTTGATGTGAAAATATATTACTCTAGGAAGCAGAGTTATTCGTTGATTTGTTAAAGTTATCCATCATATTCATCTCATTAATGTGCAAATAGTGACTACTTGATTGAGATCTCTAAGAGAATATGAAGTTTCAAAAATTCTGATATTCAGCTTTGTGTGTAAAGTTTTCTGATCTGTAAACTGGTGAAAAAAAAAAAGTTCAAATTTTTGCTTGAAGCCTCCCCATTGAGATTCATCCTGAAATGTTTATAGCCTTCACACACATCAACTGATAGCACATTGTTATCCCTCTTGACACCAGAAATGCAGCAACCTAGGACTTATCTTCTGGCATTTGGAACCTAGGGCTGGTTTTTCCTCCCTCACTACATTTTGCTTTGGAGCTCAGTGGCCTAGTTGATCAGCTGCGAGGTGTTAATTCCTCGTTAGATCAGGACGCTCCAATGTGGAGATGGGACTCTTCAGGTAATCTTCTTTGGGAGTCTCCTTAGGCCTTTTTGCTTCCACTATTTTAGCTGGCAATGTCCACTTGTTTCCAAGGAAGCGTACTGGGAAAATCTTGGCAGGGAAAGGCTGGAGCGTGCGTAGGGGTGGTATTTTCTACCTAGCTATTTGAAGAGAAGATAAAACAAATTCTCCTCTCCGCCGATGTCGCCCCGGAATGGGAACCTTTTTTTCAAAGCTCGAAGTCTAATCTTGTCATTAAACAAGGATTTTATGTTTGTACAAAAAAGACACAAGGATTTAATATAAGAACAATTAGGGATGGCCTATAATTAGGAATGAAAATAGGTCGGGTCGAATAGGATCATGAATGATCCCAACTTGATTTGTTTTTTTGTTCGGGTCCTAATATTAAATCCAGATTCAATCTAATAAAAAATAGGATCGGATTGGGATAGGTTCACGGACAAAATTTTTGATTCAACGAATCATTTGGATTAGATCGGGTTCATACATACCTTGATCACAATCTAAAAAAATTGAATCTAAATTAAGTCTGGATCAAATATAAACAACTATATTTTAATTATCACATAGCCAATTATTATTAATCATAAAATAGATAATAAGCAATAGTACTCTCAAAATAAAATAAGATATAAAAATAATTATAAAATTATCTTTATGTTAAAAATATGTTTCATATAAATTTTAAATTATAATTTAGAGATTCAAATAGGTTTGAATCCTAATAGTATTAACAAGTTCGGGTCGAGTCAAATTCAAATTCAGTAAACCTAGACTTGACCCGAAAAATGGAATAGGTCCAATTTTAAAACCTGACCTAGATCCATGGATTCTTAAAAATAGATTAGATTGGATCTAAGTGGATTGGGTCATGGATCAACCCAACCATCTACTACCAGGATCACAAAAAAAGAATAAGGACTATCTTGGGGCTGCCACTTATAATTTAGAAAGCTTAAAACTAAATAACTAAAAATTCATGAAATAAGCATTAGCTTGGTGGCTAGACCCCCTCATTTCAAAGCAAGGTGTTAGGCAAATTGAATGGTCTTTCAATAATCAAACAATTTTTGAAAAATAAGGAAACAGCAATGCCACCTTGTTTTATTAAAAGAAGGAATTTATGAGAGAAAACAATATTTATGAGAGAAAGCAATCATGATAATAAGACAAAGAGACAAGCTAGAAAGACTATTCTATAAATTCATAAAGTAGCACATTAGAGACCTCTTTCCAGCATTGTTAGGATTGCCAACTTTTGTGTAAACCTTCGGAGAACAGCAATAAATGCCTCCACCAAGTTTTATAATGATTAGAATTCATTTGGATAGCCAAATACCAAACCCTAGCAACTCTTCATGTCCTACCTAGGTACAAAATTTTTTTGCGATCTAGTATTTTGCACATCGGCCTCCAGATTGCCCCTCGCTTGAGCCCTTAGGCCTTTAGGATCTGAATCCACAAGATTCGGACCAGAAACTCTCCTTACCACATCCTAGAGGCAGCCCAAATCAAGTAAAAACAGCAGCAAAATGGAATCCTAGTTGGATTAGAACTCCTTTAGTCAAATCCTTTTACCCGCACAACTTCTACTTGTGCTCCAACTATTCTATAGATTTAAATCCCATTTAGAAATGGAATCCTTCTCAAAGAAGACTCTTTCACGTGCCTTTGCTGGAAACTTTAGCATGGAATTAGATTGGGACGGCAACCAAAAACCAATGCAAAAATACCTTAGTGGCAACACTAGTTGGCATGTAGGATCCCTCCTTCTCTTGGACTCTTGGGTGCACCTTTGAAGGGGCTTTGCTATGTGAAACACCAGATAGGGAAGACCTCTTTTGATGCTTCAACCAGCAAACAAAAGATTTGGTGCTTCAACCAGCAAACAAAAGATTTGGTGCATGAGGAGAGAGAGCCCTTGGAACCGGGGACTCTTAGTGCTTGTCCTTCTTGCCGCTAACCTTGTTAGCACACAACCTTTCTTTGGTCATTTTTTCATTGGCATGATTTCCTTTAGGATGGCATGAGGAGAGAGGGAGAGGGGATAGAGAGACTTAGGGAGAATTTAAAGTTTACATTGAATCAACTCTAAATATTAGATTACATGGTATACCCTTTTATAGGCCAAAGGACCCTCCTAATCCAATTAGGAATAGAATACATGAACTTAACCTAACTTTAATTCTTCAAAGACTAATCCAATTAAAAGAGCACTCATCTAAGCCCATGTATATCCATGAGTTAACTCGTCTCACATCCACTTGGATCCAAACTCGATCCAACATTGAATTAACCCCCTCAAGACCTAAAATCTTGGATCTCAATCCCGTGAAGGGTAGAACTTCCATCCTTGAACCAAACCAGTCTTAGTCCTAAGACCTAAATCGATCCTAGATTCCTAGAGTCATCACTATGACTCCTTTTCTGGCCTTTTAAGACTTGGGAGCACCATACCTGTACTAGAAATCTCCATCTTGGTGCCTATAAGCCTTGACATGCTCCGCGCGATCCATGTGCATGATCTGCTATTGCCATGCTGCTGCATATCCAAACAATGCCCTATGCAAACTCCAATGCCAATGCCAAATCCTTTAGCCCAGAGATCTTTGAGATGATTGCCTCCACCTGGGCTGAAAATCATTAATTGTATCCGGGTACCCTCCTATGTCTTGTAGGTGTTTTCCTCTTCTACACCTGCACCAACTATCGCTTCAGCTTCTCTTGGAGGGATTGCAACTTGCTTGTCTTGGCTCGGACTCACTATCTCTCTCGAGGCTCGCCTTAGCCTCATCATAATCCGGGTCCTCTCTCGCTACAACCAATCTATCTAACATGCTCTCTCTGATGCCCACACATCCCACATCGACTAGTGTAGTGCATCATCGCCACTTATGTTGGAATCGATGCCTTATCCTGTACCTCTCAGCTTTGAACTTGTGCCAAACCTCCTTCCACTTGTGGAGGCACTTTTGACTGGTGCTTCACCTAAATGATGGCTCTTCTTGGTACCCTTATAGGAGAAAAAAGTAAAATCTGAGATTAGCTACCCAAAGCCATCCTGTTGGGCCTACTACTACACCTCCACTACTACTGCTCCCATTTCGGACCGTCTATACTCCACAGACCCCTCCAAAACATTCAAGAACTCCTCCTCCTTTGAACTAGTAGTAATAGTCCGAGAGCCAGCCATCTCTATTATCCTAAGGCTTCGCAAATCCTACTCTGGTTGAGTCACTGAAGGTATCCCATCTACTTCCCGCCTTCCTGCATCCAAAAGTTGTATAGTTGCTTTTCTAGCTCCACCTTAACCATAATCTCTTGGATGACCTCTTCTCCAACATGTCAAACACTTCTCATCCATCAAAGTCCCCTTCCTGTCAGTCTTCACTGGAAAACATCACTACTAATCTATCATACACCATGGCCTATTCTCCAAGACAGAATCCAACCGAAGTTGAACCAGAAAATCTACCATTGAAACCTTTCATCCCGGGAAGCTTCCTTCCTATCAAAATTCTTAAATTCTACCTTTATCCTGCTAATGGTGACACCAAAAATCAGTCATAAATAAACTATGAAGAAGAATTGAAAAGAGTACTGTGGAATAGGGTGTGCAGAATTTCTGCATGATAACCTTCAGTTTCTGTCTCCTGGCTCTGATACCAATTGTTAGGATTGCCAACGTTTGTGTAGACCTTTGGAGAATAGTAATGAATGCCTTTAAGAAGTTTTACAATAATCGAAGCTTGTTTGGATTGCCAAACACTAAACCCTAGCAACTCTTCACATCCTACTTAGGTGCAGAAATTTTCTGCAATCTAGAATTTTGTGCGCTGGCCTCCAAATCGCACCCCGCTTGAGCTCTTAGACCTCTAAGATGTGGATCCACGAGATTCAAACCAGAAACTCTTCTTACCATATCCTAGAGGTATCCCAAATCAAGTTAGAACAATAGCAAGGAGAAACTCTAGTTGGACTAAGACTCCTTTGGTCAAATCCTTCCATCCACACAACTCCTACTTGCACTCCAACTATTTCATGGATCCAAATCCGATTTGGACATGGAATCCTTATCAAAGAAGGCTCTTTTATGTGCCTCCCTCTGCTAGAAACTTTAGCCTAGATTGAAGCAGCAACCAAAAACTAGCGCATAAATACCTTAGCGGCAACACTTGTTGGCATGTAAGATCCCTGCTTCTCTTGGACTCTTGGGCTCACCTTTGAAGGGGCTTTACTGCATGAAATACCATATGGGAAAGATCTCTTTTGATGATTCAACCAGCAAACAAAAGATTTGGTGAGTGAGGAGAGAGAGCCCATGAAACATGGACTCTTGGTGCTTATCCTTTTTGCCGCTGACCTTGTTAGCGCACAACCTTTCTTTAAGCGTTGCTTCCTTGGCATGATTTCTTTTAGGATGACATGAGTTGAGAGGGAGAGAGAGAGCGGAGAGAGGCTAAGGAAGAATATAAAGTTTCCATTAAACTTGTTGCCGTCTAGATCGTCGTGGCCTGCAGCTTCTTACGTGGCCCAGGTGAGTGGACTCCCAGCCAGCATCATCGGGCCCGTCGGTCAGAGACGATCAAGGGAAACATACCCTCCGCCACAGGGCTTGGTGGAGCCACCGTGCTCGGAGGGGTCGTTGTAGGGTTGAAAGGGCTTGATACTGTGCTGTGGTCCTCCTGTGGGCCTCTTCGGTGGGAGAAAGCTTCTCTGTATAATCCCTCTATCGAGCGGACCTGCAAAACAGGGAAGACCTGCACCAGGGATTCCGGCAAAGACACTCTGACGATCAAGTCAGTGGGACGATCGAAGGAAATAAGAGACCTCTGAGGCGGAGAGCTTGGGGGACTCTGCTATCAGAGGGTGATAGAAAATGGACGATAATATAAGAATGAAGAGACCGGAGGCGCCAAGCTGGACTAGGGCGGATCTGGGGCACGCTGGCGAGGTCGGGCAAAGCCGGGGCTCAGTGGCCTTGGTCTCTCGCAGGTGGACCGGATGGAGCGGGGTGTGAGGGCGCGCTGCCCTAGGCATGCCGTGCCGGGCTCGGAGGCGCCGAGCTGGACTCGGGCAGATCTGGGGTGTGCCGGCGAGGTCGAGCGGAGCCGGGGCTCGGTGGCCTTGGTCTCCCACAGGTGGATCGAACGGAGCGGGGTGCGGGGGCGCGCTGCCCAGGGCGTGCCACGCTGGGCTCAGAGGTGCCGAATTGGACTCGGGCGGATCCGGGGCGTGCCGGCAAGGTCGAGCGGACGAACTCCTCCCCTGCTGCTGGAGCACGAGCCGAGGGAGCCGGACCAAGGTGCGGGCGAAGGCTTAGCCAGACTGGGCACCAGGCAGGAGGAGCCGGGGCTAGACCGCGTAGAGCTGGAGTGGCCGGGGTCGCGCCTCCCTTGCACGTGGATCGAGGCGAGGGCATGACTCTGGTGGAATAATCTGGGTGTGCGCACCTCCCATGCGCGCGGACCGAATCACGGAGAGGGTGCCGAGCTGGGCATGGCTGGAGCCGACCTGGGTCTGACCTCAGCGCAGACTGGGCAGCAAAGAAACAGGACTCCGCTCACAACCAAGATGGGGCCCTGGTGGAGAAGTATGTGGCCGCGTTAGCCACCAAGGTGGTGCTATGCTGGGGCCGAATTGGCTGGTGACCACTGTAACAGATGCCCCCACTCCCTGAGTCCAAAACATTACTTTCTCTCATTTTGGACGAAGGGAGTAGCTTTATCCATTCGGCCCTGTATCGTAGCAGGCCTGCAAAACAAAAATAGGAGGTGGTGCTTTTGAAACTTACTTGCCCGTAGGTACTCAACTTGGGTTGGTGAGGTGCTCAACTTGGGTGCACACATGCATGACCGGGCACATGGTTGGGCTTAGAGCATTCTTCAAAGCTTTTAATGAGGCTTTTGGTGTGGGACCTTCTGCATTTCCCGTTTTGAGGTGCCGGGATTTTTGGAGTACCTGGGTTTTCGGTCTGTAGGTGCCGGGGTGTTCGGTCTTTAGACGCCGGTGACTTCGGGCTTTAGGTGCTGGGATGTCCGGTCTTTAGGTGCCGGGGATTCCGGCCTTTAGATGCCGGGGTGTCCGGTCTTTAGGTGCTAGGGTGTCTGGTCTTTAGGTGCCGGGGTGTCCGGTCTTTAGGTGCTGGGGATTTTGGGCTTTAGGTGCCGGGGATTTTGGTCTTTAGGTGCCGGGGTGTCCGGTCTTTCTGTACCAAACTCGGAGTTGGGCGAATGAGCTTCTGTAATGATGAAGAGCAAAGTTGTACCAAAGAGTAATTTTAATTATTGGGGAGAGATTCTTACATCCTTCATGAGGTGGCAAAGCCGCTCGTTCGGCATGCTGGGAGGCGAGCCGTAGATGTTTGGACCTTTAGAGCTACCCGTGGATATCTTCGGATGAGATTCAGGTGGTAAATACGGGGCTCAGTGAAGATCCTGGCTTCAGCTCGGCTTAATTTGAGCTCAGCTCGGCTGAACTGAGGAGTTTGACTTCAGCTCGACTGAACCAAGGGGCGTGACTTCAGCTCGGCCTTTTTTTGAGCTCAGCTCAGCTAAACCGAGGAGTTTGACTTTAGCTCGACTGAATTAAGGGGCATGACTTTAGCTCAGCTTTATTTGAGCTCAGCTTGGATGAACTGAGGAGCTTGATTTCAGCTCTTAACTTCGCCGGACTTGGAGTCGAACGGATGAGTTCATGTGTTGGTGAAGGACAAAGTTGCACTAGAGAGGAACTTTAATGATTGAAGAGGGATTCTTACCTCCTTCATAGGATGGTAGAGTTGCTGGTTCGCCATGCTAGGAGGCGAGTCATGAACGGTTGGAGCTCTAGAGCTTCTCATGAACATCTCCGGACTTTAAGTACAGCAAATGCCAAACTGTGAGTTTTCTCGGTAGATGGCGGGACTTCTTGGAGTCTCCGCGGACATCTCCGGACTGTGAGTAAGGCAAGAGTTGAATTGAGAGTCATGCGGTAGATGCGGGGCTCAGTGGGGAGTTGCAGCTCGGCTGAACTGAGGAGCTTGATTTCAGCTTTTAACTTTGCCAGACTTGGAGTCGGACGGATGAGTTCTTGTGTTGGTGAAGGACAAAGTTGCACCAGAGAGAAACTTTAATGATTGAGGAGGGATTCTTACCTCCTTCATGGGATGGTAGAGCTGCTGGTTCGCCATGCTAGGAGGCGAGTCATGAACGGTTGGAGCTCCAGAGCTTCCCATGAACATCTCCGAACTTTAAGTATAGCAAATGCCAAACTGTGAGTTTTCTCGATAGATGGCGGGACTTCTTGGAGTCTCCGTGAACATCTCCGGACTGTGAGTAAGGCAAGAGCTGAACTGAAAGTCATGCGGTAGATGTGGGGCTCAGTGGGGAGTTGCAGCTCGGCTTTATTGAGTTCAGCTCGGCTGAACTGAGGAGCTTGATTTCAGCTCTTAACTTCGCCGGACTTGGAGTCGGACGGATGAGTTCCTGTGTTGGTGAAAAACAAATTTGCACCAGAGAGGAACTTTAATGATTGAGGAGGGATTCTTACCTCCTTCATGGGATGGTAGAGCTGCTGGTTTGCCATGCTAGGAGGCGAGTCATGAATAGTTGGAGCTCTAGAGCTTCCCATGAACATCTCCAGACTTTAAGTATAGCAAATGCCAAACTGTAAATTTTCTCGGTAGATGGTGGGACTTCTTGGAGTCTCCTTGGACATCTCTAGACTGTGAGTAAGGCAAGAGCTGAACTGAGAGTCATGCGGTAGATGCGGGGCTTAGTAGGGAGCTGCAACTCGGCTTTATTGAGTTCAGCTCGGCTGAACTGAGGAGCTTGATTTCAGCTCTTAACTTCGTCGGACTTGGAGTCGGACGGATAAGTTCCTGTGTTGGTGAAGGACAAAGTTGCACCAGAGAGGAACTTTGATGATTGAGGGATTCTTACCTCCTTCATGGGATGGTAGAGCTGCTGGTTCGCCATGCTAGGAGGCGAGTCATGAACGGTTGGAGCCCAGAGCTTCCCATGAACATCTCCGGACTTTAAGTACAGCAAATGCCAAACTGTGAGTTTTCTCGGTAGATGGCGGGACTTCTTAGAGTCTCCGTGGACTTCTCCAGACTGTGAGTAAGGCAAGAGCTGAACTGAGAGTCATGCGGTAGATGCGGGGCTCAGTGGGGAGCTACAGCTCGGCTTTATTGAGTTCAACTCGGCTGAACTGAGGAGCTTGATTTCAGCTCTTAACTTTGCCGGACTTGGAGTCGGACGGACGAGTTCCTTTGTTGATGAAGGACAAAGTTGCACCAGAGAGGAACTTTAATGATTGAGGAGGGATTCTTACCTCCTTCATGGGATGGTAGAGCTACTGGCGCATGTGCGACTATCGCATTCTCCAGTCGATGGAGGTGCAACCATCACAAGCTTCCACGGTGGTTGGCCTTGTACATCCCAGTGGTCGAGAATATTTAATAATGTTGGTGACGATGGTGTTGCGGAAGCCCTCAGGAGGGGAGCAGTACAGTGTATGCACTCATTAGTTTCGTACTATCCAATGCCCACAGTGTGTGGAGGGACAGGATCACCCTTTTCGTCATGTTTGCATGGAGTGGAGGACAAAACCCCACCCCACAGTCTTGCATGGTGTGCGTGAAGTGGCTGGGCCTTCATAGTTTCCTCCTTTTAGGAATCGTGCTTCGTTCGTTGCCTTCCCCAGCCATAGTGGGGGTTAGTCTTCCTCATCTCCAATGGGAGTGTGACCTCAGTAGGGAGCTTGGTCTCATTAAAGAGCTTGACTTTGGTGAGGAGCTCGGCTTCATTAGGGAGTTTGGCCTCAGCTTTGTTTTATTGAGAAGCTTGACTGACTTCTGGCTTGAACACAGAGTTTCGGAAGCTTCTTGGCCTTGGTGTCTTGGAGCTGGGCTCAAAGATCTGGTGCTGGATGTCTGAGCTCCGGACCTTGCTGTTTTGGAGTTGGACTCAGAGATATGGTGCCGGAAATCTAAGTTCCGGACCTTGATGCTTTGGAGCTGGGCTCGGAGCTCTGGTGCCGGAAATCTAGGTTCCAGACCTTGGTGCCTTGGAGCTAGGCTCGAGGCTGAGGTCTTGGCTCTGGGCTCTGAGACCTGGTGCCAGAAGATGTTTTTCCGGGCTTTGATGCCGGGGAGCTGGGCTTGCCAGTGCCGGAGCATGGTCCAGTCTTTGGTACCGGAGGGACGTGGGATCCATGCTTTGATCTCCATGAGGGCTCGACTCCGGTCCAGGGGGCTCGTCCGCGAAGAGGCTCAACTTGGTGGAGGGCATCGGTGGCCCAACTCCAGCTCAAGTGGCTCTAGCCTTCGAAGGGCTCACCCTGGAGGAGGAGAGGTGGACTCGGCTCCAGTCCAGGGGGCTCGGCCTCGAAGAGGCTCAACCTGGTGGAGGGCATCGGCGGCCCGGCTCCAGCTCAGGTGGCTCTAGCCTTCGAAGGGCGCGCCCTGAAGGAGGAGGACAGGGCTCCGGCCTAGGTGTCCTGAGCTTGCGGGAGCTTTTCCTGTAAAACTGAAACACAGTTTTTTATTTTGTAAATGTAGCGGAGAAGGAGTTACCTGTTGAACTCCGGTTATATGAGTAAACAAAGATATATTTTTTCTTGTGCATGCCGGAATTAGGTTCGCCGACCGCGATCTTGGGAGAGAACGAGACTCCACTCGTTGCACGGAAGCATAGAACCCGGTTACATGGGGGAGTAAGGCTCCGTCGCATGGAAAGACGAGCCTTCATTGCATGGGAGCATGAGACTTCGTTGCATGTTGCACGGGAGGAGAGGAGACTCAGTCGCTCAGGAGAAATAAGATCCTAATGTGTGGGAGAAAATGAGACTCCTGCAGCATGAGAGAGTAAGCTCCGTTGCATGGAAGGAAACCTCATTGCATGGGAGTAAGCTTCGTTGCTCGGAAGCCTACTCCGTTGGATGGAAGAAATGAGGTCCCGTCGCTGCATGGGAGAGTTGGGACTCCGTCGCGAGGGAGGAAAGAGGCTTCTGTTGCATGGGAGCAAAAGGCTCCGTGAAATGTTGCCGCATGGAGGAGATGGAACTCCGTCGCGGGGAGCAAGGCATCGTTGTGTGGGAGGATGGACCTTCGTTGCATGAGAAAGATCACTCCATTGCATGGGAGGAGGCTCCGTTGCATAGGAGAGTTGGGAGCCACGTTGCATAGATTTCTTTCTTCTTCACGATGGCCAAACCTTTGCTCCCTCTCTTCTTTTTCCCTTCTTCTCTCTTTTCTTTTCTCTCTCCTTTTTTTTTTTTTAGTGGGGCTCCTGGATGGTGATACCGACGGGAGGTGGCTCCATCCTTGGCTTGCTGCCTGCTGTCCCGTCAAGGGTGGCGATGCACCTTCACCGCTTAAGGTTTTTTTGATCGAGGCCGCTCCTTAGAGCCTCAAGAGAGAGGGAGAAGTTATTGTGCCCCCATCCCCGTGTCCCCGGTCTGCCTCCCAGGAACTAAGGACAAAGATGGAAACCGTCATCCCACCTTGTTGAGGAGCGTGGATCTGCCCCCCTACCTGGCGTGCCAAACTGTTGCCGCCTAGATCGTCGTGGCCTGCAGCTTCTTACGTGGCCCAGGTGAGTGGGCTCCCGGCCAGTGTCACCAGGCCCGTCAGTCGGAGATGATCAAGGGGAACATATCCTTCGCCACAGGGCTTGGTGGAGCCACCATGCTCGGAGGGGTCATTGTAGGGTTGAAGAGGCTTGATACTGTGCTGTGATCCTCCTGTGGGCCTTTCCGGTGGGAGAAATCTTCTCTGTATCATCCTTCTGTCGGGCGGACCTGCAAAACAGGGGAGACCTGCACCGGGAATTTTGACAAAGACACTCCGACGATCAAGCCAGTGGGACGATCGAAGAAAATAAGAGACCTCTGAGACGGAGAGCTTGGAGGACTCTCTGCTGCCAGAGGGTGATGGAAAATGGACGATAATGTAAGAATGAAGAGAGTGTGTTGTCTCTTTCTTACTTACCTCCCCTTACCTCTCCATGCCGGTCTTTATGTAGACGAATGGCTCCTGTCGTTCGGGGGAGGCGTGCTGGTATTGATGTAGACTTGTCAGGCTAGGATAGCCCTGTGAGGCCATGATGGGCTGGTGAACCTTCTTCTTCTGAATGATTCAAGAAGTTGGTGCAGGGGTCCAGTACCTTGGGCAGGGCACTATTCACTAGTTAGTGTAAAGAGTGGCTTAGGAAACTTAAATGCAAACCTTCCTTGCAGACGGCGTATCAGGCGGCGTGCCATAGGACCCATGTGGAGGGGGATCCTTGGAAAGAGTACCGGGCCCATGTGGATGGGCCCCTCGAGAAACGTGCCGGGCCCACATGAATGAGACTGAACTGCGTGGTGTACCCGGTGACCGAGCTGGGCTGTGATGCCAAAGTGCTGAACTAGCCGGGACGCCGCTTCAAGTTGCCATGCAGGCATGCGGACCGAGAGAAGGCCCGTAGGGGCCTCCATGCATGCGGGTGTGAATCCACGCGTTGCGAACACGAGCGCTGCTGGACCGCGGGCGGATCTGGGGCGCGCCGGCGAGGTTGGGCGGAGCCGGAGGAGCCGTGGCTCGGTGGCCTTGGCCTCCCGCAGGTGGACCGGACGGAGTGGGGCACGGCGGCTCGCTGCCTTGGGCGTGCCGTGCCGGGCTCGGAGGTGCCGAGCTGGACTCGGGTGGATTTGGGGCACGCCGGCGAGGTCGGGCAGAGCCGGAGGAGCCGGGGCTCTGTGGCCTTGGTCTCCTACAGGTAGAATGGAGCGGGGCGCGGGGGCATGCTGCCTTGGGCGTGCCGCGTTGGGCTCGGAGGCGCCGAGCTGGACTAGGGTGGATCTGGGGCGCGCCGGCGAGGTCGGGCGGAGCCGGAGGAGTCGGAGCTCGGTGGCCTTGGTCTCCCACAGGTGGACCGGACGAAGTGGGGCGCGGGGGTGCGCTGCCCTGGGCATGCCGCGCCGGGCTCAGAGGCACCGAGCTGGACTCGGGTGGATCTGGGGCGCGTCGGCGAGGTCGGGCGGAGCCGGAGGAGCCGGGGCTCGGTGGCCTTGGTCTCCCGCAGGTGGACCGGACGAAGCGGGGTGCGGGGGCGTGCTGCCCTGGCCGTGTCATGCCGGGCTCGGAGGCGCCGAGTTGGACTCGGGCGGATCCGGTGAGCGCCGGCAAGGTCGGGCGGACAGACTCCTCCCCTGCTGCTGGAGCGCGAGCCGAGGGAGTCGGACCAAGGTGCGGGCGGAGGCCTGGCCGGACTGGGCGCCAGGCAGGAGGAGCTGGGGCTGGACCGCACAGAGCTGGAGCGGCCAGGGTCGCGCCTCCCTTGCACGCGGATTGAGGTGCGGGTTTGCCCTGGCACGGACGTGCGCGCAGGCATGACTCTGGCGGAATAATCTGGGTGCGTGCACCTCCCATGCACGCGGGCCGAGACACGGAGAGGGTGCCGAGCTGGGCATGGCTGGAGCCAACCTGGATCTGACCTCGATGTAGACTGGGCAGCAAAGAAACAGGACTCCGCTCACGACCGAGATGGGGCCATGGTGGAGAAGTATGTGTCCGCGTTAGCCACCAAGGGGTGCCATGCCGGGGCCGAATGGGCTGGTGACCACTGTAACAAAACCCACTCCAAATATTAGATTACATAATATATTTGTCCTTTTATAGACCAAAGAGCCATCCTAACTAATTAGGAATAGAATACATAAATCTAACCTAATTCTAATTATTCCAAGACTAATCAAATTAGGAGAGTACTCATCCAAGCTCATGTACATCCATGAGTTGACCCACTCTTATACTCACTTAGATCTAAATATGATCCAACATTAAATTAGTCCCTTCAAGATCAATATCCTGGATCTCGAAATAGTGAAAGGCCGAATCTCCATCCTAGAACCGAACTGGTCCCAGTCTTAGAACTTAAACTGATCCTAGACTCATGGAGTCGTCGTTATAAATTCTTTCCTGAACTCTCAAGACTTGGAAGCACCATACATATACTTATTACATCAAAGGATCAAAACCATTATAATACCATTTGCAGCCAGAATAGAATAATGGCAACATCAGGTTCTAAACAATTGCTCTACTTTAATTGATATAATAGGTTCTAAACCATCACACCCCGGATAAATACAGATGATACCAAGACATTGCCTAATGCTCAAGGACTAAGATATTTTGCTTCAAGAGAGCCTAGATCCTTAGGTTAGAGGTTCTATATCACTCACATGTTTCAAATTTTGTCACCATGAGCTAACGGGTGGTTAGCGTTGCCAATAAATACATCATTTAATGTTTCGAGTGTTTTGGTACTGACGGTCATGTAGAGTTTTGAATATAACATTTACGAGGGAATTTATACGATGGATTCTTTGGGCATTCAAAGAGGGAAAAAAAAAAAGTATAATTCTATCAAGATAAGGACTACCTACACATCCTCTTTTTAGCTCTCAACCATTCCTAATGCTACATCGGTCATCCATTGGCGATGGCTGGAAAATAGTGCCAAGATTGGATTTAGTGCATTGCCTTGCAGTCATGAAAAACATTATAAATTATTAGTAATATGAATTATCAATATTGTAGATTGCAAGTAACGTAGGTTATTATATTTAGTACATACATATAATATTATATAATATAAAATCAAAATTTTAAAATATTTTTAATTAAATCTATATTTTTTTAAAATATAATTTTTTATATTTAATCTATTTATTAAAAATATATTTTTATATATTATTGTTGCCGATCTCACCGCAGCGCCTGTGGCTTCAGAGCTGGTGACTTGATCAGGCCGTCTCGTCTCGAGGTTTCCGGGCTCATGATCATGCAAGACAAGGTCAGAAACCCTGGCCGGGGATCCCGGCGAGGGGGCTCCGACGGTCAAGTTAGAAAACGGCGAGATGGAACAAAGTCTCCAAGGTGGGCTCTTGAAGGAGTCCCAGGCTTGGATATTATGTTTGTAAAGAAGGTCTCAGGAAGAGTAGAAATTGGGCCAGGTTTCTTTCACTGAGCTCGCGCCAAGGGATCCCTCTCGGGATCTTGGATCCTGCTCTTGGTGTCTTTCCTTTTCCCAGCCCTCTTTTCCTTACCTAGTCGTCCGCTCTTCCCCTCCTTTTATCCATCACGCTGCCTCCGGCCTTTCGCCCCTAGGAGGCTCCCTCTCGCTTTCACCTCCATCTCTCCCTCTCTTTCCCCTTTCCCCTTTGGGTCTAAGAACCCGGCGGCCTCCTTGTCTTGCTTGCCGAGCCTAGCGAGGAAAGGGTAGAGGGAGGACGCTAGCCAGATCTTGGGGCCGAGCGCGAGCACTCTCTTTCCCAGGCACCGACAACGCCCGTTACCAGGTCCTGTCTTGTCAGGATTTCGCTTCTCGGCTGCGGAACCTGTCGGGCTGATGTAAACGAGGTTTCGCGTGTTGCTGCCGACCGTACCGGCACTCCTCTCGGGATGCGGCGCGCGCTGCTCGAGGGACGGTCTTGGAACTCGTGCTTTTGCTCCTCTGCGGCCTCACCATGCGGGGCGCTCGACTTCGACCGAGATGGACCCCTCCTGGGCGGACATCTGGCGGAGCGGCAGAGAGGCGCTTGACTTCGGCCGAGGTGGACCCCTCATGGGCGGACACCTGGCGAAGGAGCAGCAGAGGGCCCGGCTCGACCTCGGCCGAGGTGGCACCGTCTCAGGGCGCCACCCGACGAGGGAGGAAGGGGCCGCCAGCTTCGGCCGAGGTGGACCCCTCCTGGGCGGACACCTGGCGAAGCGGCAGAGAGGTGCTCGACTTCGGCCGAGGTGGACCCCTTCTGGGTGGATACCTGGCGAAGGAGTAGCAGAGGGCCCGGCTCGACCTCAGCCGAGGTGGCACCGTCTCAGGGCGCCACCCGACGAGGGAGGAAGGGGCCGCCCGGCTTTGGCCGAGGTGGACTCCTCCTGGGCGGACACCTGGCGAAGGAGCAGCAGAAGGCCCGGCTCGACCTCGACCGAGGTGGCACCGTCTCAGGGCGCCACCCGGCGAGGAAGGAAGGGGTCGCCGGCTTCGACCGAGGTGGACCCCTCCTGGGCGGACACCTGGCGAAGGAGCAGCAGAGGGCCCGGCTCGACCTCGGTCGAGGTGGACCCCTCCTGGGCGGACACCTGGCTAAGGAGCAGGAGAGGGCCCGGCTCGACCTCGGCCGAGGTGGCACCGTCTCAGGGCGCCACCCGGCGAGGGAGGAAGGGGCCGCCGGCTTCGGCCGAGGTGGACCCCTCCTAGGCGGACACTTGGCGAAGGAGCAGCAGAGGGCCCGGCTCGACCTCGGCCGAGGTGGCACCGTCTCAGGGCACCACCCGGTGAGGGAGGAAGGGGCCGCCAGCTTCGGTCGAGGTGGATCCCTCCTGGGCGGACACCTGGCGGAGCGGCAGAGAGGTGCTCGACTTCGACCGAGGTGGACCCCTCCTGGGCGGACACCTGGCGAAGGAGCAGCAGAGGGCCCGGTTCGACCTCGGCCGAGGTGGCACCGTCTCAGGGCACCACCCGGCGAGGGAGGAAGGGGCCGCCGGCTTCGGCTGAGGTGGGCTCCTCCTGGGCGGACACCTGGTGAAGGAGCAGCAGAGGGCCCGGCTCGACCTCGGTCGAGGTGGCACCGTCTCAGGGCACCACCCGGCGAGGGAGGAAGGGGCCACCGGCTTCGGCCGAGGTGGACCCCTCCTGGGCGGACACCTGGCGAAGGAGCAGCAGAGGGCCCGGCTTGACCTCGACCGAGGTGGACCCCTCCTGGGCGGACACCTGGCGAAGGAGCATGAGAGGGCCCGGCTCGACCTCGGTCGAGGTGGCACCGTCTCAGGGCGCCACCCGACGAGGGAGGAAGGGGCCGCCGGCTTCGGCTGAGGTGGACCCCTCCTGGACGGATACCTGGCGAAGGAGCAGCAGAGGGCCTGGCTCGACCTCGGCCGAGGTGGCACCGTCTCAGGGCGCCACTCGGCGAGGGAGGTAGGGGCCGCCGGCGTCGGCCGAGGTGGACCCCTCCTGGGCGGACACCTGGCGATGGAGCAGCAGAGGGCCCGGCTCGACCTCGGCCGAGGTGGCACCATCTCAAGGCGCCACCCGGCGAGGGAGGAAGGGGCCGCCGGCTTCGGCCGAGGTGGACCCCTCCTGGGCGGACACCTGGCGAAGGAGCAGCAGAGGGCTCGGTTCGACCTCGGCCGAGGTGGCACCATCTCAGGGCGCCACCCGACGAGGGAGGAAGCGGCCGTCGGCTCCGGCCGAGGTGGACCCCTCCTGGGCGGACACCTGGCAGAGAGGCACTTGACTTCGGCCGAGGTGGACCCCTCATGGGCGGACACCTGGCGGGGGAGCAGGTTGGCCCGGCCGGACCTCGACTTCGGCCGAGGTGGACCCACATCTGACCTTGCTGGACCGTCCCCGTTCTGCCGAAAAAATTCCACGTGGCTCGAATCACGCATGGCGGAATCTGAGACATGCTACGTCATTGTAACGGCCATAACAGTTATATTAAAAATATTTTATATATTATATTTTTATATAAAATTTTAAAAATAATTGTTTATATTAAATAAGTATAATATAAAAAAATATTAACTAGATAATATATTTAATACATTATTTAAATATATTAAATAATAATAATAAATATTATTATTATATATTATATTATAGTAAGTTTAATATAATATAATGTACTATATTATATTATAATAATATATTATATAATATTATGATATAAATATTGTTGCCGTCCGGATTGTCGTGGCCCGTAGCTGTTGATGGTGTCGAGAGTCGCGCGTCCGTCTACTCGGGATGCCTCCGGTACCTCGGGACCTGCAAAAAATAATGTCAGTGACCCGGGCCGGGGATTCCGGTGGGGGCGCTCCGATGGTCAAGTCAGTGACGATCCAGGAGAACAGATCCTCCTAGTCGAGCCCCTCTGGATGAGCTCCATGCTAGGAGGAGTGAGTGTAGTATGTATGAAAGTGAAAGTGAGCTGGGAGAGGTGATGGCCTAGGTGGTCCAATCCTCCTGTCTGGCCTCTCTCCCTTGTTTCTGTGTTTGCTTTGGTTACCTCCCTTTGGCTTACTCTGGCTGGGTCTTTTACTTTGACTTGCCTCGGGATCTTCCCATGCTGTCAGACGTATGCGACGAGGTATCGTGCCGTAGACGGGACGTCTCTTCTGTCAGGTAGCCGGGAAAGCTTCTATATGCTTCCGACATTCCTTCTGCTTACCCCTCTCCTGGAAGCCTGGCAGGACCTCGGTTGGTGAGCCACCATTCTCGGGACTCGTGCTCTCCGGTTGGGTCTTTTCTCTGGTCGTACGGCAGGTTGGTGGAGGGTATGGCGCCTTGACGTGAGTTTCCTTTCTTTCCGGTGTGAGTGACGGCCGTGGGTATTAATGGCGGTATGGCGGGTGCTGCTGTACGACCCTCGGGGGGCCCGCCGTTGTCCTTGGAGAGGAGGCGCCGCCCTCTTGGTGGTTGGTGCCTCTGTCTGAGTTGGGGACCGAGCTGAAAAGGTGGAGCCCGCCTCCGATGTACTCGCTTCGAGGTGGCTCGGCTGGGCGGAGGAGGGCTGAGCTCGACCCGGGCCAGCGGAACTCAGCTTCGGACGAGTTCGAGCTGGCGGAGGTGGGCGTGGTGCCGCCCAACCTAGGGGACCCGACCTCGGAGGGGTTCCTCGTGGCGGAGGAGACTTGAGCTCGACTCCTGACCACGGGGCTCGATCTCGAGGGGTCCGCCTTGGGTGGGGGCTTGTACTCGGCTCCGGCCTAGGCGTCCTGACTCGGCAGGGACCGACCTGGCGGATGACGGAGCCCGGTTTCGACGGGTGGCCCCGTTGCTCTTGGGGAGCTCAGCCCCGGCGAAGGGGCTCATGTTGGAAATCCATCGTAGTGTCTGATGGGGATTCCACGTCAGTCTGTCCGTGCCACGTCAGCGATCTAGCCATATCAAATAGCATATAAAATATTTTATAATATTATTATTTTGCAATATTATTTACAAAATAAAATATATTATATCATATAAATATAATATGATATAATATTATAAATATATTATATTATATTGGAGGTGGTGCCTCCCTCTTCGCCGGTCAATGGCAAGCGAGAGTGCTAATGGATGGTCGACAGGTGGCGAGGGGAGTGCTGTCGATGGGCGACGGAGGAGTTGCCAAGGGCCATAGAAAGGAAGAAAAAGGAAGAGGAGAGGGTAATATTATCAAAAGATTATCTAGAAAGTGATAATTTGGATCATCACTCTTTCCAAAAATAATCCAGATTGTCGCATAAGAGGCAATTCAGATTACCAGGTAATCTAAATTATCATAAAAAAATATCGTACCAAATATATTAATATAATGAGATTTTTTTAAATTGCTGGCAATCTAGATAAATTGCCATCTATCAAACACAACTTAAATTTATTCTCATTTTTTTCTATCTAGCATTTTTCTCTCATTTTTTTCCATAAAAGAGTGAAGAAAGAAATGACAATAATGCGAATATGCTTTCAGAAAAGGGGTCTTCTATGGAAAGCACGTTCACATATGCCAACGCATCTTGCCACCATTAGATCACTTTGAGATTGGGATTAACAATCTCAAAATCACTGTCTTATCATTTTCAAGATTATCAGATGGTGGAAAGTTGCATTCACATATGCGAACAGGCTTTTCAAAGGCAATCCCTTCAGAAAATAGCACCAACAACAGCACAAGCAATTTCTTGTCAAAATAATTAAGATTGACCATGGAGAAAGACTAAAGTTTGGAGACCCTAGAAAAGTTTGACAGCGCAATTAACCACATAATAAATATAATTGGAAAACCAATTGCAGGCGGTCAGGAACAACTAAAGATCATGAAAACATCAATTAATACTTGTTCTTCCCTTTGAATCCAAATATGATTTCCATCTGTTAACACCTTCCAAGGTGAATAATTGCATGGCTATTTTACCATGGCACATTCTTCATGCCTTGGACTACAAATTAATCAAATATGATGCAATTCCAAAACAGGGCAAACAGCTCTCATGTGCACAAGCCTACAACATAAGGCTTTCTCTCTCCACATCCTGTGTTGTAGACCCATGGAGCAGCATTGGTCTCTGAAAGCTATCAGATGCAGGCCCCCTACCTTTTATCCAACTCTGGCGTGGTCTCTGATGGGTATCCATCACTGACGTAGGCTGCTACAGTGAGGGTTTCACAGTAGGCTGTTCTTTGTGAGGCATGCAATACTAAATGCATTCAAGATATTGTTGTCTACTAAACATGGATAAGGTCTCTGCAGGATCCAAGTAGTGGGCCTAACATCTCACAAGCCAACCACATGTTTAGGTTAGTACACTGGCAAGCGGGCTCTACATATTAATTCTTTCTACTATTTGGAGACTCTGGTTTGTAGCACCTTCAGAACAAAAGACAGTCTTGCCTTTTAAATATTTTTTAGTTCAGTAAGGGAAAGAGAATGATAATATTTATATAAATGTACTTACATACAGATATCATATGAATCTCTAATACAATATCATATGAATCTCTCTGCCTGACACATTTCTCTAAGCCTCACAAAATTTTTAATTTTTTTGAAACTGAGCCATTCCCTTTCAAAATCAAACCCTTGCTCTGGTAATATTGAGGCTAAAAATGATATTTCTCTGTTAATGGTTAATTTCAATTAACTTGCTTCCATTCTTTTCATACTTCATCATTTTGTTAATTCATCCATTTCTGAGTTTCAACTTTTTGAGAGCTAAGAGGCATTAGAAGGTATTTATTGTGGTTTCTGTAAGAGAAGGCTGAAGAAATAGAGAAACATAAAATGACAGAGAGTGAAATTGGGAAGAGCTTCTTAGATTATAAAATTTGGATATTTTTATAAAAAAAATGTTGTACACAACCAAATCTCGGGTATTATAAAACCAACTTGTAATCTAAAAAGAATGTTAACTCAAGAGAGATCATGATTTTGTAGTTCATCTAAAGTAATTGTTCTTGTAATTGGGCAAACCATCACTGACAAAGCAAAAACCACCATTTTAAGATAAAGATGGAATTCTTTGTAGTAAATTCTTCGACGCAACCTCCATTTAGGTCTTCTTATGTCCTTGTTTGTATCCTAATCCATTAACACAAGTCCAAATCCCTTTCTTTACAATGCCTTACCTGTTTTCATTATGCACGCTTATACTATCTCAGCCAGCTAGTTTCTAACAAGATTAGTCTAATCAAACATTTGTCTTGCCCAGGATGACATGTTATGCACAACCAAATGCCCATTTGGTTCCATTACATGTAAAGCAGGGCAGGGCCATAGAGGACCAAACCCAGCTTCTTTTCAACATTCCTCAAATTTAGTAGACATATCCATGGACACCCACAGGTTTGGATGTACCGTGCTGGCGAAGTGCATGCAACGTATGACACGTAATTTCTCACAAAATGTTAATGCTCTCAGCTTCTCACCATTATTTTTAAGAATCCAGTAGAAGGTGGCTGTCCAAAGCTCGGGTTCAACAGGATAATATAGCATCATAATAACTAATAAGAGAACCCAATCATATGAAATTAGTACAAGACTTTGGCTTTGCTTCCCGTTAATTACGGTGTCTTCCTTACGTACAATAATTAAGAAAATAAAAGCAGATATGAAAGTAACATACATGTCAGAATTTAATAATTCCCGAAGAAAAGATGGTGATCCTTGTAGCTAGCAATGACATGGTAACCATGTATTTGATGATAAGAGTACACTGGAGCCTAAGTTGTGCCATTCCAATTGCATCTAATGAAATATATTTAGCTTGAGAGAGAGAGAAACTATGCATTACATCTCCTCCTAAACATGAATAATCTCTATCCTTTTAAGAAGCTTTTTTCAATCTGAAGACCTATTAATCTCTCTCAATTGATTATTATTGTTTCCCATTATCAAAAAAAAAAAAAAAAAAAACAGTTTTGTTATATAGAAGAATCCACAGGAAAGCATGATAATCATCTCTCTTTCCTCTGTATAATCTGAACATGACAGGTTATGAGGTTGATATATTCTTTCTTCTGTTTAAGAGGTAGAATATATTGCATTCTCTAGTTGATATAACATTGTTTTGGGTCATTATCAAGAGAAGAGAATTTCTAGCTAAAATTTTAAGTAAGAATTTCCAAGTAAAATTGTGAGTACTAATGAATAAAAATAACCAATGAAAGTGATAGAATAAGTAATACAAAAAATAGATATGGATGTTGTATGGGGTGTATATACTATCATATAAATTCATTATATCAGGAGATTTGATAATGGTATAACGCTATCTGTAACAAAGTTTTTAATAAACAAAAAAGTTTCACAGTTTCTCAGCATTTGACATTTAGGAACAGTCTTGGAAACTGTGGGAGTTTTGGAGAGATTGTCTTTGTGTATTTCTAAGAACTATAAAAAACTTGTGCAGCTATTGCATTCCATTCATAGAATAAATGAAATGGAGGGGTTACAGTAATGATTATGACCAACCTTGGCATTAAAAAAATCTTGAGAAAAAGGACTGGTGCTGAAAATATAAAGAAAAACAAACCAGCTCTTACTTACGGAATTTAAGTAAAGAAAGAGAAGGAAAATAGATACTAACAAACTTTAAATGAAATTGAAGCCTAACCTTCAGTAGAATTTGAAACAGCATCACCACAACATGAAAATAAAGTGGAGAATGAACAGTAATTGGAGAGGACTGTCCTCCCTTCTTTAAGCACAGAGAGTCCATGGAAAAGAAAAATCCCTTGCCTAAAACACTTATGAAAGTGGTAAGAGTATCCATATCTCAGACCTACTAAACTCTCTATTCCAGATCAACTAGCCATTCAGAGCAAAGAAACAAAGAAGAAACACCAAAGCTAACAGAAAGAAAGATGGATGTCATATGCCTACCATCTAATCTCATCTCTCTAATCAGAAATGGCAAATACAAACTCCTTTTTGACTCACAAAGAGTAAAGAAAGAAAGTTGGGACTGGAATGAAATCTTTGGTCACTCAACCTGGGGTAGCTCTTTCTTTGCCAAGTTGTGCTTGTTGTTGTGCATCCAAACTTTGAGAACTTTTCTCTTCACCCCAATCTCTTGGCAGAACTGCTCCACCACACTCTCCTCCTGCCTTTGGAGCCTCCACCCAATCCTCTCAGCAAACCCGAGCATCTTCTCCTTCTGTTCTGGAGCAAATTTGGTCCTGAACCTCTTCTTTCCCATGGAGGGTGCTCTTGCCCCTCCCTCTCCCTCCATCTCATCTGACTCTGAGCCCATGAGAGCACCCAAAGGCATGACCATTTGGTGTGGTAATGGACTTGGGATGAGGCACTGAATTGCTGGGTTGTTGAAGCCAAAGGCCTTAGCCCCTGAGATGAGGACACCCTTGTGGTCCACAAATTTTGTTTCCTTGAGGTGATGGTGGTGGCACTCACCTTCAATCTCTTTTCTGTGGAAGTTCCTGTGGCAGCTGCATGCTGAGCACCTGAGGGCTTCCATGGTGCCTTCTTCACCACTGGGCATGAACTCACCACACCCATCAGTGGCATTCCCACCAATGGAGGCTGCATGGTTCTTGAGGCATTCCCTGTACCTCACCACTGCCCCTCCTTTCTTGGTGCCGTGGATGGTGAGCTGCTGAGCCTCTGTGGAGTTTGTGGACAGAGGAGGGAGAGGAGGAGGAGGACCATTTGATGAAGATTGGAGAGAGGGATTGTCATTTGAGAGGCTGTGGCCATGAGCACCAGCATATTTGCTACTTATTGGACTTGGGACCTCTCCTCCATGACCAGAAAGATCCATTCTCTCCATATTCCTGCTAATTTCCGCTTTTTCTTTTTCACTTCCTGCAATGTGGAGACCAGAACAAAATGAAAGCAGGTAGGAAATTTTTTGGGTCTGAAATCCTTGGGATTGTAAACCAAGGGAAGAAAAAGGAAAATGAACCCACCTGCTAATTTTTGTTTCAATAGAAAGGCAGTTCAAAATTGCAATTTGGGACAACTTAGATTCTAAAGAGCTTTGTGTGGATTCTCACTTCAGTTTTTTAAGCAAGTCAGAAAGAGTGGTAGATGAACTATAATAGATTCTTAAATTTGATCTCAGATACCTGGGACTACAAGGTTAGAAACATAAGAGTATGAACACAATTCTACAAACTAACAAGAAATTAAAAAAGGTAGACAATACTACAAGAATTAAGAAGCAGGGAAGCTATGCAGGTAACTGTTCAGTTATGAGCTACAACTAAAACCAGCCAATCCTTTAGGTTTGGCAACCTCTCTCAAGGAAAGAACAAGAAAAGAAGCAAGCAGAAATGGTAATAGGAAGGTGCTGTGGAAATACATTAGATTAAGAAGGTTGGAGGTTCCCATGGATTTTTTTATTCATATTACAGACCAACTTTTGACATGTACTCTGAGGAATGATAACAAGATACTTAATCAAAAGAAGAGAAAATTGAACAGTTTCCTGTGGGGGGGTGGGAGACAGCTCCCAAACTTTTCCAGTCAAGAGAAGACTTAAAATAACAACATAAACAACAGTCTCAGAAAGCTTTCTTCCAGACTTGGATTTCCCATTTCACTGCAGCAAATGACAGCATGGTGAATCTAGGGAAAAAAAATAACAATCTCCCTTCTCAAGAGTAACTAAGAGAAAAGACTAGAAGATAATTTCGATAAAAATTGCATGGTGGGCTGAAGTAAGAGCTCTTCTTTCTTTCACAAGCAAAGAGAGGATGAAGAAAATGGCATGGGGCTTTCCTATGGATATTCCCAATATGACTTACAGGGATAACCCACTGCTGCTCCTCTATCGAAGGCTGAACTCAATCTTCCAACCTTGGATTCCATGACGAGAAGACTTCAGAAGAGTTGAGGGGAAAAGGAGGAATAAACGAATAATATACGAAGAGGCGGAATGGAATTAGAATATAACGGAGGTGGTTTTGGTACCAAGGCACTAAATAAGTGGCTCCTAGCGACAATAAATACTGGAGCTGTAAATGTTGCAAGATAGAGAGCATAAATTTTTTTTTTTCATTTATTTTTGTGAGATCATCTTCGATAGCAGTTTGATTGATAATAAAGATGATGCTGATTTTATCTGACCCGAATGCAGAACTGGTGATAGCAAAAAAATAGCCATCTATTCGATATGTCAGCTTCTAGAGATGAGTTGAGAGCAGCTCGAACAGGTATCTTGTTAAGTGCAGTAAGATATCTAAACTGAACAACTGATTATTGGAAAGAATTCAATCATGATGATAGAGTGGATTCGAGGTCGAGAGGAGGCTGCCCATAGCCATCCTTTGCAAAGGAATATTTGAAGATTTTTGAAGAACCCTGTATCATGAATTATTAACATATTTATTGTGAGACGAACAGCACAGTAAATTGAATTGTTTCTTTTATAGTATAGCATTTGAATAAAATTCTCCAAATCGAAATAACAATTTTTCTAAGTAATTTATAAAAATTATTTTATTTTTAATTTTATTATATATATATATATAAAGAAGAGGAGTGGATGTTCGCTTTTCTTGCACTGCTAGGCACCAAGCAATGGGAGAGAGACAGGATGGTAGCGTCCAGAGGAAGAGAACGCGCGCAAAGAGGGAGCCCACAATATAGTTTTGAAGGGATACGACTACCACAATGCCTTCACCCATATAATAAATGAAACCAGACAAGTATCATTTTGGAGTAGACCAAGTTATGCAAATCAAAGCTCAAGTTATTACATCAAGCAAATCACGCTATAGAGTAATTCACTAATTAAACAACCCTAAATGTAATTGTATTTGCTATTACAAGGGATCTTTAACCTTCTTCTTCATTCCTTTTTTTTTTTTATAAGGAAAAAGAGTAGAGGGATAAATCCCGGTGTAGCTATCCCCACTGAGCCCTAACCCTGCCAGGCTATGTTCAATTTGGACAGCAATTTTTTCACGTACCCTCTCCACAACTAGTGAGTACCCTCTCCACAACTAGTGAGTACATCAGTCTGATACCATTAAGATGTCGGAGTAGTGTGCTCTCTCGTCATCCCGATCACTTGCTCCAGAAAAATTCCTGAATTTAATCGAGTCACCCGCGATGATTATGCCTCGAATCTATGATCGATGAGAGGTGAGACTGAGTTTCTACCAACCGGGATACCGCCTTAGTGGTTCTTTAACCTTCTTCGCCACAGATTCAGCTATACAAATACTCATATTTTAAAATTTTATAACTTGAAAAAGAAAAGCCACGATGAAATTAGAGATGGCTTGCCACCATTTTCTTCCAAAAGATAAAAAAAGAAAATAAAATAAAAGAGAGAGATTATGGTTGAAGTTGTTATGAATCACTGTGATGCTTATAATTAATTTCTATCAAAATTAAAAAAAAATTTAGAAAAGATTGTTTTTAAATTTATATGTGAACTTCTCTTCAAAATTATGGTATGAACAATGTAACAATTATTGTTAGCCATTATACCAATATATAACAAAGAATCTAATTGGGTTAGATATATAGGTCTTGCAACAACAACAAATTTAAATTTAATAATGTAATCTTGAAAAAGCACTTGTCTTTTAAAACGCTTAGTGTAAACAACTGATCTATACAAGCCATATTAATTCTACAAAATTCAATATGGGGTTGATTTTGAGGCAATCATTCTTGACAGAGTAACATAGCTTCAATTTTTGTTTCTTTTGTCTTTAATTAATTGTTCAATAGAAGAAAAAAAAGTTAAATAAAAGGATTTCTATGCCAATTAAATTTGAAATAAAGGGGCAAACTTCAAGAGTCAAAGATATATGGGTCGCAACCATAAAGCATCATATTCTTTTTTTTAATCACTCATAATTAGTGTTCAGATTATTCATTAATTGATCTAATTATTCCATAAATCAGGAACCTGCTGGGTAGTTCCATGCCCAAAATGTACTATAAATCATGTCGAAGCATTACATCATGGTTTTAGTAAAATTGCTGATCAGATTTTAAGACATGTCCTAGAAGTTGCTATGAGTTATTATATTGCGTGTAGTAGTTATATGAAGCCAATTTTTTTTTAAAAAAAATATTATTCTGAAAGTGATGGCATTATTATGATATAATAAGAATAATTAACAATGAAGGTTAATGTTCTTCTCACAAAATAGTAGTTAAATAGTTGGATCATAAATATTTGATGATTCTTTTGCCATTCTACAAACATGTCTTCTAAACTTTGGTCCTAAAATCACCAATGAAGTTGTGTATAAGACCATAATCCAGCATATGCTTCATTATTGTTTATAGTCCAACAGGTCAGATTGAACTAAATATTCAACCAACAAAAGTTACCAACTCCCAAATTCAAACATGGCATGCCATGCAAGCTGGTTCAAAATTGCAAAATAATTGTTGGTTTGCTTTAGATAATTACAATCACAAACATCCATGCCTCCTCTTACGAGTATCATATGTGCCAACTTTTATTACAATAAAGGATCTCATCTAAAAAAACTAACCTGAATGTATTATTTAAATTTTTTGATCCCGTATAAGTATCCAAAATATTTATAGTAAATAATCGATGTTGAACTAAATACACACTCACATAGATTCTCACATACTCTCTCATTTAAATCTTGGTGTTGACGCTGAATCTCCGTCAACCGGATGGAGTGGTTCTTTCGCTGGATCACTGTCGACCAGAACCTGCAAAACAGATCCTTGACCGGAGATTTTCTGGCAGGGAACACTCCGATGCCAAAGTTAGAGAAAACTCAGGCAACAGCAGAATGGAGAGTTTTTGGAAGCAAAGAGGGAAAGGAGAAATTCGAATTGCAAGAAATGAGCCCAACTTATCTCGAGTGTCCCTTCTTACAAGTATTTATAGGCTCCAACGTAACTACTTACAGTTATGAAAGCTGGCAAATGTAACCACTTCATAACCGTAAGTAGTGGCGGTCGAAAATTAATTATTTTGGAGCTTATCTGATCCGAGGATTTCGATCATGTGGGTGATTGCAATAACTAGAGCAGGGTTGGCTATTCTAATATTAAAAAGACTAACATATTTAATAAGCTTCTCCCTTATTTAGAGTATATCCGAAGTGAGCTCAACATTCCCTTTAGTAACGTTCTTAAAGGAAATGTTAGCTACACACTTCAAAGAAGTCTTTTTGGAAATAGCGAAAGTAAACACTTACAGTCAAGAAAGTGAGATAATATGTTCTTCGAATTATTTTGAAGGAATAAAGCCGAAGATATTCTCTTGAAAGGTTAAGTCTTCGGACCAAGATGATAACCCGAAGCCGAAGACATAAGGTTAATAAACTTAGCTTGAAACCATAGATGTAAAGACATGAGGCAGGGTCTTCGGACTAAGGTAAATATACGAAGCCGAAGACATAAAGTCAATAACTTGGCTTATGAACCAAGATAAAGATACGAAGCCATAAATATCAGGCAAGGTCTTCGGACCAAGATAAATATACGAAGCCGAAGACAAAGTATCCTTTTGCAGATTAGAATCTTCATTAAGCTCAATAATTAATTGAAATAAAACCGGGATATCATAACAGCTGCCCCCCAATCCTCAAGTTTGAAATGATTTAATTTCGAAAAGTGGGAGTATTTGAAATTTGTCATTTAGCGATAAATGGCTCCATGATGCTGTTGAACCCTGGCACGTCCTTTCGCAGTAACTGCCTGGTGGTGCGAGAGACGTGGAGAGGCCACGTGTCATTGCCTCATTCGTTGCTTCAAAGGAAACGCCTCGATTCTGAAAGATTCTGAAAAATCTTTTTAGAAAGAGTTTTTATTTTATCAAGGTAGAACACGTGGCACTTATTCGAAGACTGATCATAATTGAGAAGTCATCGTAACCATTCACGTCACTTCACATGGATCGTAGCCACTACTTCATTAATGGATGATTTTCAGGAAATCGTGCCCAGGATCGAACCTGTTGATACGGCGTTCGAATTAAGGAGATTTTCGAAACGCCTCGAAAACCCCATAGCCTCAATTATAAAAGGAAGAGGATTTCAGAAGAAAAGCTTTCCTCACACTCGTGCTCCATCTTCCTTCCATCTCGTGCTACAGTCCACCATTTTTGTTCCTTCAGAGGTTAGAAACCCTTCCTCCCTTTCTTTTTCCTTCTTTTTTACAATGTCAGAATCCGCTAGGAACCCTTCTTCTAGTTCTAGCAGAGGTTCATCGGGGGGTAAGACCGTTAGGGAACCACCGGAAAGGGAATCCAGTAGGAGTTCACCGGGAGGTGGGATCAGCAAGGGTTCGTCGGAAGGCGAAACCAGTAGGGGGAAGAGTTCCGATAGGAAGAGGAGCCCGGAAAGATCGCTGGATTCCGTCGCTAGTTCCTTTTCGCTTGCTAAAATGGAAGAGGTTAAGCGACGCTTTCATATCCCTCGAACCTTCAAACTTATCCTTCCAAAACCCGAAGAGCGAGTAGATAAACCTCCTATGCAATCCATTGCCATATACGAAGACCACCTCAAGGCCGGTCTTCGACTTCCACTTCATCCTTTCTTTACAAAAATCTTTAATCTTTACCAAATAGTTTCAGCTCAGCTAACCCCCACCAGCTTTAGGAATATCTATGGATTCCTCCTTTGTAAACTTAGGAATATAGAGCCAAAGACATCCTTATTCACCTCTTTGTTTATGTTGAAAAGAAATTTCCACGGCAAAGGATGGTGGGTTTAGGTCCTCGGCCAGGCCGAAGACTGATAAAAGGGACCCCTAGTACAATACATGGGTGGAAACCTTATTTCTTTTTTGTGTACTACACCCATTGGGGATTCAACACTAACTGGAGAGCTCCACGTTTGGATGCAAATACCGGAAAAAGGGTTCTGAAGGCCGATCTCAAAGACTTCGAAACTTTGTCAGAACCGGAAATTCCTTCATTCAAAGAATTGCTGAAGGAAGAAAATCTTCACCGGGCTCATAACAGTGAAGTCCCAGTATTAGGTATAGAGATAGTGGTCTTCGGATTCTCATTCCCTCCATCTTTTTCTTTCCTTTTTCTTTTTATATGATAAAATCTTTTGATTGCAGGTGAAAGAATGAAGCCTCAACTTGAGAAAGTTCGACAGGCTTCCCAGAAGAGAGCAGTGTCTGTTCCAGCGACATCCGAAGTCCGAAAGAAAAGGAGGGCCAAAGAGGGTTCGAGCACTCCTCCAATGAGACCCACATCGGATGAAGAGATACCACCTGTTTCACCAAGTCCTCCTGAACCTGCCAGGAGTCCATCTCCGAGGAAGCCTTCTCCGAAGAGTCCTCATCCGATGCCCCCTCCAGATCAACATGATTTGACATTTGATAGGGAATCTGTAATTGCACCTCCAAAGGAGAAAAGACAGGAAAGATCAAAGTTCCAATATGAAAATGACCCTAGGTGGAATGCATCTTCGGAAGGAGGATGCAATGCAAACTTCACTGTCTTTTCGGATAGAGAAGGCTTAGAGAACCCTGAATTGGCCAGGGAGTTAATGAAGTGCACACTTCTTCCAAAAGACTGGGACAAAACTAAGTCCCGATGCATTGAAAAAGTCTCTGACTCAGTGTTCTCATCAGCATTAAAGGTAAATATCTGATTGTATTTTCAAAGTATAAACTTGTTGTTAACTCTTTAATCCCCTAATGCAGATGATGCATGACATCACTGTCATGGAGAAAAGCATCTTCGCCTTTAGGGACAATTATAAAAAGATGAAGGAGAAAATGAAAACAGCTGAGATCAAGAAGGCAGTAACCGAAGAGTAGAGGCAGGTTATGGAGGAGAAGCTTGTCCAAAGTGATGCCTTGGTTCAGAGTTTGAAAGTTGAGGTAGAGAAGCTCCAATCAAAAAACTCTGAGCAGGAAGCAAGGCTTAAGAAGAGAAAGAACAAAATTCGTTCTCTGGAAGCTCTTCTTAAAGAAGCTCATCAAAAGTTCGAGGAGGATGCGAAGAAATCCGAAGAGGCTGTCGAAGAAAATCATTCTTTGAGAAATCAACTAGAAAGTGCAATAGAAGATTACAAGGCATCTCCAGCTTTTTAGGCCGAAATGGTTGAAGCTGAGACCCATAGTTACAAAGGAGGTTTCAATGATGGGATGGAGGAGGTGCAAAAGCTTTACCCAGATTTGGACATTTCTGGAATTCAACTGTTCGATCCCGAAAGTTTGAATGAGCTTAAATCACAAAAGGATCCCGAAGCACCAACAATAGCTGAAGAGGTGGCAGATCTGATTGATTTTACCGAAGACGCCCTGATAAAGGATGTTTAGCAACCTCTTCTCTTTTTGAAATGTAAAAAATCTTATCAATGAAAGACCTTTCCAAAGATAATTTTTCTATGAATGCATATGCGAATGGATGAGAATTTTTTCAAGTGTAAGGTCTTCGGATAATTAAGAATTCCGAAGCATATAAAATGATACTAAGTCTTCGGACTTAGGATAATAATTTTTTTTTTAAGAAACAGAATTCCCAAACCTGACCCAATATTATATTGAATACCAATAGTAAAATAAGAATAAACATTTTAAGACACCAAGTCTCCAGAATATACTAAGTCTTTGGACTTAGATAATTTCGTGAAATTGAGATAAGAGAATATCAAGTCTTCAGACAGAAAAAATATACTGTCTTTGGACTTAGGAATAATTTCACATAATTGCGAAGATTACCAATTCTCTAAACAAGAACCAAGTCTTTGAATTGGAAAATATACTAAATCTTCGGACTTAGGAATAATTTCATATAATTGAGATGATAAAGAATGTCATCTTTAAATAAGAATACCAAATCTTCGGACTTGATAACACACTAAGTCTTCGGACTTAGGATAATTCCAGAGAATTGAGAAGAGAATACCAAACCTCCAAATAAGAATCAAGTCTTCGAACTTGAGAATATACTAAGTCTTCAGACTTAGGATAAAATAGACCGTGTGGGTCACCAGCAACTTTGATTTGAATGACAGGTTGATTAATTTCTGGCACTTTTGCGGGATAAATTGCTTGGATCACCTTTGTGCTTTTTGATCAAGGATTAAGATAGGCTGATCGAACCTACCTCGACATTTCATAGAGTAGATCACGAAGATCATTCTCATGCCTTTTTATGTTGAAATTAAGACAGGCTGATCATGCCCACCTCGACACTTCATGAGGTAGATCACGGAGATCATCATCATGCATTTTTTATTAAGATGGGCTGGTTAAGCCCAACTCGACACTTCATAGGGTAGATCATGAAGATCATCCTCATGCCTTTTTTATTAAGATGGACTGGTTAAGCCCAACTCGGCACTTCATAGGATAAATCACGGAGATCATCTTATACCTTTAAGAAAAGAAAATTAAGATAGGTTGGTTAAGCTTATCTTGGCATTTCGTACGGTAGATCACGAAGATCATCCTTATGCCTTTTAGAAATAGAATTAAGATAGAATAATTAAATCTATCTGACGACCTTGAATAAAACCTTTATTGATAATACTTGCGGAGGTTTTGTACATTTCAAGGTCGAGGTAGTAGAATACCCTCTAAGGTTTCCAACCGGTAAACTCCAAGTCGAATAACCTCTTTGATTCGGTATGGTCCTTCCCATGTAGGAGAGAGTTTACCCTGTTCAGTTGGTTGGATACTTCAGACTTTCGTAGAACTGGATCTTCAGGACGAAAGGTTCATTCTTTTACACGAGAGTTGTAGTATCTTACCATTTTCTGCTGATACGCAACCATTTTTAACTGTGCCTGAAGTCATGTGCCTTGTAGTAAATCAAGGTCAACTCTTCGGTGTTCAGAATTTTTGGGTTCTTCATGATGATCAATCCATAGAGATTGCAAAGAGACCTCTATGGGAAGGACCGCTTCGGTATTATAAGATAGATGAAATGGAGATTCACCAGTAGCTGTTCTGGGAGTAGTTCGATATACCCAAAGAATTGAGTTTAACTCATCAACCCATGACCCCTTAGCATCATTCAATCTAGTTTTAAGACCATGAAGAATAGTCCTGTTTGTCACTTCAGCTTCTCCATTACATTGAGGATGTGCCACTGAAGTGAGTTTGTGAAGAATGTGATACTGGGTGCAGAAGCTCCTGAATCTCGGGTTGTCAAACTATCTTCCGTTGTCAGTTACTATAGAATAAGGAATTCCGAAATGGAAGATGATGAAATTTCTCACAAAATTCTCAACTTTTGCTTCAGTAATCTGTGCCAATGCTTCGGCTTCGACCCATTTGGTAAAGTAATCAATAGCTACTATAATAAATTTTCGCTGTCCAGAAGCTGGAGGAAACGGATCAAGAATGTCCATTCCCCATTGTGCAAAAGGCCAGGGCGCTATCAACGGAGTTAATTGATTTGCAGGTCGCCTTTGTACATTAGCGTATCTTTGACAATGATCATATCTTTGGACAAATTCTGCAGAATCTTTTTGGATGGTTGGCCAATAATAACCTTGACAGATTATTTTATATGCCAAGGATCTGCCCCCCAGATGATCTCCACATATTCCTTCATGCACTTCCCTGAGTGCATAATCTGCATCGGATAGACCCAAACATTTCAATAAAGGCTGTGTAAAGGACCTCTTATATAATGTTTCATTCAAGATCACATATTTAGAAGCCATCCAGCGTAGCCATTTAGCCTCGAGCTTGTCTTCGGGCAAGGTTCCTTCTTTTAGGAACTTGAGAATATGATCCATCCATGAAGGTTTATGCTCAACTTGACATACATCAATTATGGGTTCTGATATGCTAGGGTCTTCAAGATATTCCACATATGTCCTTCCAAGAGAATCGGGTGCCATAGTTGCAAGTCTTGAAAGAGCATCTGCCCAAAAATTTTCTATCCTTGGTACATGAATAATCTCAAAATGCTCCAAACTAGATGTCATGCTTCGGACTTTCTCCAAATATTGGATCATACTTGGATTCCGGGCTTCAAAATCATCTTTTACTTGATTTACCACCAACTGTGAATCGGAAAAATCTTTGAGCCTTTTAATATCCAACTTTTGGAAAATTCTAAGCCCAGCAATGAGTGCTTCATACTCTTCCTGATTATTTGAAGCTTGAAAAAAAAATTGAAGAGCATATTCAATAACTTGTCCATTCGGACCAGCCAGAATTAAACCTGCACCGCAACCGTTGGCGTTCGAAGCACCATTGATATGTAGCATCCAAATAAACTCCGGATTATCTTCGGTACCTTCTTCTCCGGCTCTTGGCTGGTCCTCTTTGGATCTCCATGTGCATTCAGCTATAAAATCAGCTAAAATATGTGCTTTCAGCTATAAAATCAGCTAAAATATGTGCTTTCATTGCTGACCTAGGCTGATACTCAATATCAAACTCCCCTAATTTAACAGCCCACTTAGCTATCCTTTCTGAGATGTCAGGACAACGAAGTATGACTTTTAAGGGTTGATATGTCAGAACCACAATAGAATGGGCTTGGAAATAAGGGTGAAGATGCTTTGCTGCAACCACTAGAGAAAAGATAATCTTTTGCACTCTGGGGCATCGGACTTCAGCTTCATGCAATACTTTACTAGTATAGTGGATAGACTTTTGTGAATGATTGGCATCTCTTTGTACCAGAACCGAACTAATTGCTTCATCTGTGGCTGATAGATGTAAGTAAAGTGTTTCTCCTTCACAGGGCTTAGAGAGTAATGAGGGATTTTCCAAGTATTCTTTCAGTTTGTCAAAGGCAATTCTGCAATCTTCTGTCCATTCAAAATTTTGAGTCTGGTGGAGAATCTTATAAAATGGCAAACATCTTTCTGCAGAACGGGAGATAAATTGGCTTAAAGAAGCAATTCTCCCTGTTAACCTTTGTACCTCCTTCTTGTAAGTAGGATGTCTCATTGTCCAAAGTGCTTGGATTTTTTCTGGATTAACTTCAATTCCTCGCTTGGTGACCAAGTATCCCAAGAATTTTCCATAAGTTACACCAAAGACACATTTGGTAGGATTCAACCTCATTCGATGATGTCTAAGAGCATCAAAAGGCTCCTTTGGATCTGTAATGTGATCAGACTTATGAAGACTTTTCATAATCATATCGTCAACATAAGCTTCTATATTTCTCCCAATATGATTTTTGAAGACTTTGTTGATGAGCCTTTGAAAAGTTGCTCTAGCATTCTTCAAACCAAATGGCATCACTTCATAATAGTAAAGCCTTTCTCTGTAATAAAAGCAGTCTTCTCTTCATCTTCAAGATCCATTCGGATCTGGTTATATTCTGAGAAGGCATCCATAAAACTTAATAACTGATGACCAGTCGTAGCATCAACTAGCTGATCAATTTTGGCAAAGAGAAACTATCCTTCGGACATGCCTTGTTGAGGTCCATATAATCTATGCAAATCCTCCACTTGCCATTTGATTTTTTCACCATGACCACATTCACCAGCCAATTCAGATATTGGACCTCTCTTATGAAGTTGGCTTCAAGCAACTTATTAACTTTTTCATCAATAGCCTTCTGTCTTTCTGGAGTAAAATTTCTCTTCTTCTACCATAGAGGCTTATAGTTGGGAGAGACTTCTAGACGATGTGTGATCACATTGGGTAGAATTCCAAGTGATGTGGCAAGACCGCTGACGTGGGTAGCTGACGATCGCCACGTTAAAGGAGACCGCCACAGCAGGCTTCAAGGCGATGCCTCAGTTTGGGGTACTTCACCGAGCCGAGTCGAGTTCCCCCAGGATAGCAAGTCGAGCTTAGTCCTCCTCCAGGTCGAGCTCGTGAGCTCGATGCCTAGGTCGGAGCTGTCCTCCGCCCTCAAGAGCTAGACCCTCAGAGGTTAGTGCCCTGCAGTTGAGGTCGGGCCAAGAGCTTGCCCGCCGATGTGGAGCCTCTTCGAGCGCGTGCCCTCTGGATCAGGTCCGTCATCCACCCTCTAGAGCGAGACCCTCGGAGGTTAGTGCCCTACGATCGAGGTCGGGCCAAGAGCTAGCCCGCCAATGTGGAGCCTCTTCGAGCGCGCGCCCTCTGGACCGGATCCGTCCTCCGCCCTCCAGAGCGAGACCCTCGGAGGTTAGTGTCTTGCGGTCGAGGTTGAGCCAAGAGATCGCTCGCTGATGTGGAGCCTCTCCGAGCGCGCGCCTACTGGACCGGGCCCGCACTCTTCTCTTCTCCACCAAAGTGACCGCACGAGCTCGAAGCGCCCAGACCGGAGCAGACCCTGCTGTCCCAGGACACCAGCGAGCCGCCCGAGGACCATAGAACGGCGCCCCCCATGCCGCCATAACTACCTATCCAGCCATACTTCCAGGGGATGGGCCAGCTAGAGAGCATGCACCCCTAGGGCAGCGGCCCTCGGATCAAGACTCTGCCAGACTTCCTGAAAGGGGGCAACCAGAGAGGATGTCAGAAGGAATGGAAGCTTCCCCTACCACCTGTTAGGAAAGGCATCCCGTCCACGACACGGAATCCTGCTCCATGCACCTGCCAACCCAGCGATGATCCCGAGGCAGGCTCCCAACGACCAGTTTTCAACTACAAAGAACGATCGGCACCCCCAGAAGGGGGGAGGTAACAAACAAAAAAACAATAACAAAAAAAAAATACAAGCGCAAGCTCAACCGAGAGAGCAGAGCGCCACCACCAACACCACGGTAGAAGGAAAGTCACCGGGAAACATGGAGAAGCGGAGTAACAGGGAACCCCTCTATCCCCGCTGTCACTCTCCCCCTGCTTTTCTCCTTCACCGACATATCAGTTCACTCCTCCTAGTGCGGAGTCCATCAAGAGAGGCCCGACCAGGAGGATCTGTTCTCCTGGATCGTCACTGACTTGACCATCGGAGTGCCCCCACCGAAAACCCCGACCCGGGTCACTAATCCCTATTTCGTAGGTCCAGGAGCAGAGGACCGGCAGGCAGCGAGAGGAGCGCACTCCGGCATGGCAGCTACGGGCCACGACAGTCCTGGAGGCAACAGATTGGCGCGTCAGGTAGAGGGGATCGAGTAAGCCCTCCATTCCTCTACAAGTAAGCCAGGCGGAAGGATGGTAACGACGAGGGCAAGGGAGGCTTCCACCAGTCATGCGAGAGACTCCCCCTCTCGGGAAAACCCGCATCGCCAAGAAGTGGAGCCACCCGCTCCGGTCTAGCCACCTCCACCAGAACCCCAGCTGGCCGCACTCGCCCAGCAGATGCAAGTTCTTGCTACAGTAGTGCGCCAGCTTCATCATCAGCTCCGGTCTGTGGCTACCCACCAGCAGCCAGGGACCCCGGCGGCCCATGTCACAACCCCCCGCGACAGCTTGTGCTCCTTCCAAGGAAGGCCGTCGCAGCCGCGGGCTACCACTGAAAATCGAGGCAGCCATCAAGCTCCGGCGAAAAGACAACGGGCCGGCTCTGTCGACAGAGAGAGCCACTCACCAAACCTCGGGCGGGAGGTGCCCAGACCCCACCGAGGCAAGAAAATCAAGACCCTCCGCAACGGGTGCCATGCATCCATGTCACCTTCTTCGTCTCCTTCGGTGGAGGGGTCCACTAATGAAGCCGCCAGGCGCGCGACGGGCAGGCGCCTGGAGGAACATGACCGCAAGCTGACGGAGATTGATCACCGATTCGCCAGCATGCCGGGCTCCGCTAGTGAGCCAGTGAGCTACGACGCCCGTCCCCCATTCTCCCAAGATATCCAAGCGGAGCCGATCCCGCATCAATTCCGGATGCCGCAGGTGGATCCTTACGATGGGACCACCGACCCCCTGAACAACCTGGAAAGCTACTGGACTCTTATGAGGGTCCAGGGGGCCACTGACGCTCTTCTCTGCATTGCCTTTCCTGCTACTCTCCGGAAGGCAGCCTGGGTGTTGTTCACCCGTCTAGAGCCGGAGAGCATCACCTCCTTTGCCCAGCTATGGCAGAAGTTCGTGGCTCATTTTGATTCTTGCAGGAAGTTACCACGGGAGGCAGACAGCCTCTTCTCCATCCGGCAGCAGGACTGCGAGCCCCTACAGGACTACATGGCCCGCTTCAAGGCCTCCGCGTTGGAGATCTAAAATCTTGAAGAGCCAATGGTAATGCTGGTACTGAAGCGAGGGCTTAGGACCTCCCGCCTGACCTACTCGCTGGATAAGAAGCCCCCCAAGACCTACGTCGAGCTCCTTCTCCGGGTCCAAAAGTACATCCACGCCGAGGAGACGGACTGTACAAGGCGGGAGCTCGATGGAGGATCCCTGAAGAAGTCGGCTCCTGCTGAAATGTCCGGGACCCGGAAGCCAGCACCTCAGGCTCAGAGCTCTCGGAGGGACCGGCCAAGACTGAGAGGGACCCCTGTCCCTGAGGAAAACTACACCCCCCTCCTCGCCCCGAGGACAAAAATTCTTATGGAGATCGAGGGCGAGGACTACTTGAGACATCCGCCTCCATTGAAGCCTTATGTTGGCCATGACAAGACGAGGTATTGCCACTTCCACCGCGACCATGGCCACGACACCGAAGAATGCCGTAACCTCAAGTGGGTCGACCCGGGCTCAACGTGATATTGGGTCGACCCGGGCTCAACTTGCTTGACGCCGTTGTCTCCACCAAGAGGCTACTTGTACAGTTCCTAACTCTCTAAGGTGTCGGGGATATGAGAGGGGCATCCCAGCCGGTGCAGCATTACTTCCAAACCTTCCCTGGGGCCAAGGTCCCTCAGGGCTATCCCAGCATGGATGATCTCGACCAAAGGGTCCAAGACCTTAGAGGGGGCCCGGTCAAGCGCCTACTTTCCTACCCACTTGGAGATGACCCAGCAAAGACAGTGCATATTGGAGCCCAGCTGCCCGAGGAGGAGAGGTCCTGATTGCTGGGATTCCTACGGGCGAACGTGGACATGTTCGCCTGGACGGTGGCAGACATGCTGGGCATTCCCCCTTACATCATTACCCATAGATTGAGCATCGATCCAAAGCACAGACCAATTCGGCAAAAGAAAAGAAGTTTTGCCCTGGAGAGACAGGCGGCCATCAAAGAAGAGGTAGATAAACTCCTGGCTGCCGGTTTCGTTCGAGAGGTCCAATATCTGAGTTGGCTGGCGAATGTGATGATGGTCAAGAAGAATAATGGCAAATGGAGGATCTATGTAGACTACACCGACCTCAATAAAGCTTGCCCAAAGGACAGCTTTCCTCTCCCAAAGATCGACCAGCTGGTGGATGCCACCTCGGGCCACCGGCTGCTCTCCTTCATGGATGCGTTTTCAGGATACAATCAAATCCATATGCATCCGGAGGACGAGGAGCACACTGCCTTCGTCACCGACTAGGGGATGTACTGCTACAGGATGATGCCCTTTGGCTTGAAGAATGCGGGGGCCACCTATCAACGCCTGGTCAGCAAGGTCTTCAAAGACCAAATTGGCCGCAACATGCAAGTGTATGTGGATGACATGCTCGTCATGAGTAGGCTGGGCTCGAGCCATTTAGCCGACCTCACTGAGTCCTTCCATAACTTGCGGCAGCATCAGATGAAGCTAAACCCGGTGAAGTGCGCCTTTAGGGTGGCCGTAGGAAAATTCCTCGGCTTCATGGTCACCCAAAGGGGCATTGAAGCAAATTCGAAGAAGGTGCAGGCCATCATCGACATGGAGCACCCGACCTCCAAGAAGCAGGTCCAGCGCCTGACGGGACGCGTCGCCGCCCTCAGCAGATTCATCTCGAGGTTGGCCGACCATTGCCAGCCATTCTTCAAGGTGCTGCACAAGATGCATGACTTCGCCTAGATCGAGGACTGTAGGACAGCCTTCGAGGAGCTGAAGAACTTCATCGCCTCTCCCCCACTGCTCTTCAGGCCAGAAGAGGGGGAGGAACTCCTACTGTACCTGGCGATGACACCGGGAGCTGTCAGCTCAGTTCTCGTCCGCATAAACGAAGATAAATTTTAGAAACCGGTGTACTACATCAACAAAATCCTCCGCGACATGGAGATCAGGTATACTCATTCCAAAAAACTCATTTTTGCACTAATAATGTCTGCTAAGCACCTCAGGCCCTATTTCCAAGTACACCTAATAGTGGTGGTGACAGACCAACCGCAGAGGACCATCCTCACCCAACCCAAGATATCCGGGAGGTTGGCTAAGTGGTCCCTGCTGCTTAGCGAATTTGACATAGCGTACCGATCGAGGTCATCACAAAAGGCCCAAGTTCTGGCCAACTTCGTGGTTGAGTGCATCGGGTTCGTTGAGGAGCCAGAGCAGACAGCTACGGAGCCCAGGCCAGGAGAAGAGCCCTGGATTCTCCACGTAGATGGAGCATCCAATTCCGGCGGGAGCGGAGCTGCCCTCATCCTGACCAATGGCGATAGGGTTGTGGCGGAATGCACCCTCCATTTTAAGTTCGCCGCAATTAATAACCAAGCGGAGTACAAGGCACTCCTCGCGGGCCTAAGAGTCTCCCGCGAGCTAGATGTGCAGGACTTGAAAGTCTTCACCGACTCCTAATTGGTTGCCTGACAAGTATCCGAGGAATATAAGGCGAGGGACCCCCAGATGATGAGGTATCTGGAGCAAGTCCGAGCGAGCACGGCAGGCCTCCGGCGCTTAAGCACTTTCCACATCCCTCGAGGAGAGAATGCACGCGCGGATGCGCTGTCTAGACTCGTGACCCTACCAGACTCGTCACTGGGACGTGCCTACATCAAGCACCTTGAAAGCCCCAACTACGAGAGCCCGACGGAGGTACATCAAGTCGCCCCCGAGCCGAGCTGGATGGACAAGTACATCCAGTATATCACTGACGGCACCCTCCCGGAAGACCATGCGGAAGCCGCCCTCATCAGGAAGAAGGCCTCTCGGTTCGTCTTGATGGAGGGCCAACTATATCGCCGATCTTACTCCTACCCACTCTTGAGATGCCTTAGGCCTGCCAAGTCAATCTTTGTGCTCCAAGAGATACACGAAGGCCTCTGCAGGATCACGTGGGAGGGAGGACACTGGCCTACAAAGCTCTCCGCCAGGGATACTTTCGAGAGACTATGAGGGAAGATACAGCTGACTTCATCAAGAGGTGTGACAAATGCCAGCGCCATGCCAACATCCAGTGCCAGCCGGCGGCACCGATCTCCCAGCTCTCAGCCCCTTGGCCCTTCACCCAGTGCGGAATGGATATCTTGGGGCCGTTCCCCGCAGCATCAGGGCAGCAAAAGTTCCTGCTAGTGGCTATCGACTACTTCACCAAGTGGGTCTAGGTAGAGCTGCTGGCTCGGATCGCGGAAGCCAATGTCCGCCAGTTCTTTTGAAAGTCAATTATCTGCCGCTTTGGGCTCCCCCATTGCATCATCACCGACAACGGGCGACAGTTCGACAACCACGAGTTTGAAGGGTTCTGTGCAGCCCACGGCATCCAACACCGGTTCACCTCGGTAGCTCACCCCCAAACAAACAGGGAGGCCGAGGTGACCAACCGGACCATCCTGCAAGGGCTCCGAACCATGCTGGATCAAGCTAAGGGCCTGTGGGCAGAAGAGCTTCCTAGCATCCTGTGGGCCTACCACATGATGCCCAGGACAGCAACCAATGAAACACCCTTCAGCCTCGTCTTCGGTGCCGAAGCAGTCATCCCCGTCGAGCTCGGCGTGCCTATGTTGCGGGTGCAGCAGTATGATGAAGCACGAAACTTGGCTCACCTCCTGCTCAACCTGGATCTCCTTGAAGAAGCAAGGGACAAAGCCTGCCTACGGATGGCAGCCTACCGACAAAGGGTGGCTCGGTACTACAATGCCCGTGTCCGGACAAAAGCTTTCAAGCCCGGAGACCTGGTGCTGCGGCGGGCAGAAGCGTCCCAGCCTAAGGAGTGCGGCAAGCTTTCCCCGAACTGGGAGTGCCCCTACAAAGTGACTGAAGCCCTCTCGCAAGGGGCCTACTATCTCAAAGATCTCGACGGTGTCAGGTTCCCCATAACATGGAATGCCTGCAACTTGCAGAAATACTATCAATAATGTAAGGTTTTCCAACAATGAATAACAATGGTTTTTTTCCGTGCAAGTGTCTGTTTGTCTTGCAGGAGAATGCCAATGGCATCCCCGAGCACAGCTCCAGGATGCCAAAGGGGTCAAGGAGCCATGCTGCTCCCAATCGACGACGCCCCCGGGCCCAGCTCCAGGACATCGAAGAATCGTCGAGCCACGTAGCTCTCAATTCATGGCATCCCCGGGCCCAGCTCCAGGATGTCGAAGAATCATCGAGCCACGTAGCTCTCAATTCAAGGCATCTCCGGGCCCAGCTCCAGGATGTTGAAGAATCGTCGAGCCACGTAGCTCTCAATCCAAGGCATCCCCGAGCCCATCTCCAGGACATCGAAGAATCGTCGAGCCACGTAGTTCTCAATTCAAGGCATCCTCGGGCCCAGCCCCAGGACGTCGAAGAACCGTCAAGCCATGTAGCTCTCAACTCAAGGCATCCCCGAGCCTAGCTCCAGGACGTCGAAGAACCATCGAGCCAAGCAGCTCTCCATCTCAAACGTCTCTGAGCCTAGCTCCAAGATGCCAAGGGATCACGGGGCCATGTAGCTCCCGTCAACGCCTCGAGCCTAGCTCCAAGGCGCCAAAGCCCTGAGCCAAGATCTCAGGCAATCCCTAGGCTCGAGCCTAGCTCCACGTCCAGGAAGGCCTCGAGTCTAGCTCCAAGGCAATCAAGACTGGTAACCCCCTACCCTGGTCCCCACTCGAAAAGAAGACGAGAGGGAAAGGAAAGAAAGGACATAAAGGGGGGAAGCTCAGCAGCCCCTTCTCTGATCTCCCCACTCGAAAAGAAGATGAGGGGGGAAGGAAAGAAAGAGAACAAAACGGGGTCCAGCCAGTATCCCCTTCTCTGATCTCCCCACTCGAAAAGAAGACGAGAGGGGAAGGAAAGAAAGAGAACAAAATGGGGGTCCAGCCAGCATCCTCTCCTCTGATCTCCCAACACTAAAAAAAAAAAAAAGAGATAAAAATGAATGAAAGGAAAAATGAAAGATGAATGAAAAATGAATGAGAGAAGAGTGGGGAAGGAAAGAGAGAGGGAGAACAAGAAGAAAATACAACATCATCGAAGCTACCGCTCTCAGCAACCACTATCCCCGAGCCCAGCTTCAGGACACTTTCTCAAGATCGGAGCTCAGATCTCCAGCCAAGGGAACTTCGAGCCAAGCAGCTCTCAGCAACCACTGTCTCTGAGCCCAGCTCCAGGACACTTTCTCAAGACCGGAGCTCAGATCTCCGGCCAAGAGAACTTCGAGCCAAGCAGTTCTCAGCAACTAATGTCCCCGAGCCCTGCTCCAGGACACTTTCTCAAGATCGAAGCTCAGATCTCCGGTCAAGGAAACTTCGAGCCAAGCATATCTCAGCAACCACTGTCCCCGAGCCAAGCTTCGGGACATCTTCTCAAGACCAGAGCTCAGATCTCTAGCCTAGAGACCACCGAGCTTAGCAGCTCTCAGGTACACCCTACCTGATCTCCCCATACATTAAAAAGAAAGACAAAAGTAGAAAGGGAGTGAAGGAGGGGAGGAACCAAGCAAGAAAGACAATTGCAAGAAAATTCGCACTTCATTAATCAAGTATCAAGTACAAGTACCCTATGGGCCCCCGACATGTCGAGTGGCCCTGCTAAATACAAAGGAAGAAGTAAAAAGTGGCTATCCACTAGATGGGTTGCCGGGCCGGGAGTCTCCATCAGCAGGGGCTTCTGACCGCATGGCCTCAGACTCAGCTAGCGCGGCTTCACCAATGCTCGCCTCCTGATTTGAATTACCGGGATAGTCAAGGTAGCCGCGGTCCTCGGCCGAGACGAACCCCTCGACCAGGCGGTGCAGGTACATGAAGCCTTTGAAGAAGGAGTCCGATGCCATCTGCTGGATTTCGACGATGAACTCCTCCGAGGCCCTGTACCTTTCCATCGCCTCCCCGGCTTCCTTCTTTGCTGAAGCCACCTCGTGCCTGGCATCCGCGACCGACTTGGTCTCCTCATCCGCTGCCTTCGGAGCCGTAGCTGACTTCTCCTCTTCTGCCGTCAGTCAAGCTTGGAGAGATTGGGCAGTCCGTTTCTGCCAGGCCACCTTGGCCATGACCACGTCCAACCTCTGCTCGGAGTCGGCAAGCTCCTTAGCTTTCTTCCTCGACTCCCCCTGCTCGTGGTCCAGCTTCTCCTGGAGCTCCTTTACTCGCCCCTCGGAGTCGGCGAGCTGCCTCTCGAGGTCCTTGACCCGCCGGTCAAGCACTTCCTCGGAGTCGGCCTTCCCCTTCAGATCAGTCTTCAACGACACGATCTCGGCCATCTACTGCTGCGCAGATTGCTCCCAGTTTTGGTAGCAGCTCCTAATGAAGAGGGCCTCAACACCCATCTGCAGTACATGGGAGGTCAAAAAAAAAAAGAGAAGGGGAGAAGAAAAGAAGGAAGGGAGAGAGGACGAAGCTGTTCACCGTGTACAGATGGGAAAAAATGCTGTCGATCAAGAGTCCAACCGGCAGCCGGTCCATGTTTTCCCGGTTGCACCGTTGGATGGAGAAGTTCATCATTTGGTAGGCCAGCGTGCAGTTGTCGGCCCCCCGGCCCCAACTTGAATGGGAGGCGACGCCTCGCCTCGTCCCTCGTACTCTCTCGAGGGGCAGGTGCACTCGCCACTCCAGCGACAGGACTCCCAAAGACCGGCCGAGGGCCCAGCACCGTCATGACCGGAAAACTGTCAACTTCGATCGTCACCGGACCTGGAGAGCGGAGCGGAACAGCAGCAGCAACATTGGTCCGGACGGCCACTGCAGGCTCCGGGACAGGGGGTTCCGCCTATGGCTCTGTCCGTCGCACAGGGGCTCCCATAACCCCCTTTCCTTTCGAGGTGGCCGACATAGCAGGGGCAGACACCGGCACACCCTCAACCCGAGCCCGCCTCGAAGGGGGCTCGGCCACCACACCGGTGGGCAGCCTCTTCCTGGAGATCGGCGACGACTCACCCTCCGGAAGATTCGACCCTGCACACAGGAACTGGGAGAGTCAACCCAAAATGAAGAAAAGAGAAGCTGCATGCAGAGGAAAGAGTTGAACTTACCTGGCCCCGACGGCGAGTCGACCCTGGCATCGAGAAGATTCTGCTCTGATAGCAGGACCTCCAAGGAAGGGATCCGAGCAGTGCGAAGCTGATCGTAGTCATCCTGGTCGGCAGCTTCGACCCCAGAGATCCGGTTTGGGGATCGGTCTGGCTCGCTCTAGGCCCAGTCGACCCCCTCGACACCCGCTAAGAAGAACTTGCTCTTCTATCCCTTGATGGAAGAGGGAAGCTCGAACTTGATGCCCTTCGGGCGAGAAGACAAAGACCACCACCCGTCCTCGGTAGGGTGGCGTTTCAGGATGAAGAATGCCCTGAACAGGGAGAACCAGGCAACGAATCCGTGGATGTGGTAGAGCACAATGAAAGAAAAGATCACCCTGGTAGCGTTCGGCACCAATTGGGTGGGGACCAGGCGATAATTACTTAGAACAGACAAAAAGAAAGGATGGAAAGGAAATCGAAGACCCCCGGAGAAGGTCCCCTCATAGAAAGCGAGACGCCTGGGTCCGCTAGATGTGACCCATTTCCCGAGGTGGGGGACCATGAGTCGAATGGAAGACGGGATCCCATAGGCATCCTGGATGGCCTCTAGTTCCATGGCAGAGATTGTTAAAGCAACCCCGCCCGGACCTGTTGATCGGACCAACTCGGAGGCTGGTTCAAGCAAAAGAGGAGGACTGACAGGAAGAGAATGAACGACCTCCAGCTCCCCAACAGACACCGGAGAGGCAGGAAGGGCTGGTCTCACACTAATCCTAAACTGCTCCCCCTTCGACTCCTCATCGAATGAGGAGAGCACCACCCTTCGGGCGAAAGACTCAGGACAAGACATGCTGAATCGAGAGGGAAGGAGCCTATCCCAGAAGGAGAGAAAGCAGGAAGATGAAGCTGGTCTAGACCCCCATAGAAGGAAAGAATAGATGCAGATCGTGGAGGAAGAAAGGCCCGGACGCAGTAATGAGAGCGAAGGATTTGACAGGAAAGGACTTTTTGATCTGCGCCACGTGCTGCTCGTCGGCAAAAAAGGAATCCCAGCCACTCAGAATTCTGCACCAGCATTAACTGCTCCTCGGACATGGCCACACGTCTTCCCCACACTGGCTTACGGGGTCGTCCCTCGAAGTGCTAGCAACCGTGCCATCATTGCACCGGATTTTTGCCCCTCCATGTCAGCACTACAGTTACTCCCTTCGCCCCGAGCGCCGTGCACTGACGAGCCTCGGGAGTGGGGGGCAAATGATGTGGCAAGACCGTTGACGTGGGTAGATGATGAGCACCACGTTAAAGGAGACCGCCATGGCGGGTGCCAAGGCGACGACTCAGTTCGGGGCACTTCGCCGAGCTGAGTCGAGTTCCCCCAGGATAGCAAGTCGAGCTCAATCCTCCGCCAGGTCGAGCTCATGAGATCGACGCCTAGGTCGGAGCCGTCCTCCGCCCTCCAGAGCGAGACCCTCGGAGATTAGTGCCCTGCAGTCGAGGTCGGGCCAAGAGCTCGCCCGCCAATGTGGAGCCTCTCCGAGCGCGTGCCCTCTAGACTGGGTCCGTCCTCCGCCCTCTAGAGCGAGACCCTTGGAGGTTAGTGCCCTGCGGTCGAGGTCGGGCCCAGAGCTCGCCCGCCGATGTGGAGCCCCTCCGAGTACGCGCCCTCTGGACCGGGTCCGTCCTCCGCCCTCCAGAGCGAGACCCTCAGAGGTTAGTGCCCTGCGGTCGAGGTCGAGCCAAGAGCTCGCCCGTTGATGTGGAGCCTCTCCGAGCGCACGCCCTCTGGACCGGGCCCGCACTCTTCTCTTCTCCACCAAGGTGACCGCACAAGCTTGGAGCGCCCAGACCAGAGCAGACCCTGCTGTCCCAGGACACCGGCAAGCCACTCGAGGACCACAGAACGGCGCCCCCCATGCCGCCATAACTACCTGTCTGGCCATACTTCCAGGGGATGGGCTAGCCAAAGAGCATGCACCCCTAGGGCAGCGGCCCCCGGATCGAGACTCTGCCAGACTTTCCGAAATGGGGCAACCAGAGAGGATGTCAGAAGGAATGGAAGCTTCCCCTACCACCTGTCAGGAAAGGCGTCCTATCCACGACACGGAATCCTGCCCCATGCACCTGCCAACCCAGCGAGGATCCCGAGGTAGGCTCCCAACGACCAGTTTTCAACTACAAAGAATGATCAACACCCCTGGAAGGGGGAAGGTAACAAACAAGAAAACAATAACAAAAAAAAATACAAGCGCAAGCTCAATCGAGAGAGCAGAGCGCCACCATCAACACCAGGGTAGAATGAAAGTCACCGGGAAACAGGGAGAAGCGGAGTAACAGGGAACCCCTCTATCCCTGCTGTCCCCTTGCTGCTTTTCTCCTTCACCGACACATCAGTTCACTCCTCCTAGTGCGGAGTCCATCAAGAGGGGCCCGACCAGGAGGATCTGTTCCCCTGGATCATCACTGACTTGACCGTCGAAGTGCCCCCGCCGAAAACTCTGGCCTGGGTCACTAATCCCTGTTTCGCAGGTCCAGGAGCAGAGGACCGGCAGGCAGCGAGAGGAGCGCACTCCGGCACGGTAGCTATGGGCCACGATGGTCCTGGCGGCAACACCAAGCATGTCCAAAGTTGTCCAAGCAAAAATATCAGCATTATCTCGAAGAAAAGATATTAGTTTTACCTTTGATTCTTCATCAAGCAGGCTGCCAATTTGTAAAAGCTTGGTTGGGTCGTCTTTGGATAGTGGCACAAAAAGTGTTTTCTCCACTGGCTCTCCTAAGTCTTCGGATTCGTCTCTTGGATCCAGCTGGTCAAGTGCTAAGGACTTGGCTACTTGTTTGTTTTGAATCATTGAACACTAGTGGGCGATTCTTTGATCTCCTCTCACTTCTCCGATTCCTGTCCTGGTAGGAAACCGAACCAAAAGGTGGTACGTTGAGACTATGGCTCTGAACTTATTTAATGCTGGATGCCCCAAGATTGCATTATAAGCCGAAGACGCTTTAGCCATAATAAAATTGATGGGAAGGGTTCTTTGGAATGGTTCGGACCCAAAAGTTACGGGCAAGGCCATTCACCCTTAACCCCAACTTGATTTCCACTAAAACCAGTTATTGGAACGAGAGACCTTCGCAATTCATGTCCAGATAATCCCATCCGAAGAAAAGCATCATACAACAACACATCAACTGAGCTTCCATTATCAATTAAAATTCTTTTTACATCAAATTTGGCAATAATAGCCGAGACCACTACAGGGTCCTCATATGGGAGTTGAATTCCTTGAACATCCTCATCGGAAAAAGTGATAGAATTTTTCCCTTTGAACCTTTTCGGGACATTCTCCTCAGCTTCAATATCCCATGCAGATGACCGATGAAGCATTCCAACATCTCCACCAGTTGGTTTTTGATGTGGCAGATCGGCTTCGTCAAAAATCCTTGGAAGAAATGCTTACGCTTGAGGCTTTGGGCGATTGATATATTTTCCCAAATATCTCCTCTTTATCAAGTCTTCAATGGCATCTTGAAGCTAGAAACATTCCTCCGTATTGTGACCATGATCCTGATGGAATCGACAGTATTTGCTTTTGTCTCTTGCTTTTGCAGATGTCTTCAGGGGACATGGCTTTTAAAAATATATTTTTTTTTCAATCTCCAGCAGAATCTTCTCTCTAGGCAAGTTAAGGGGTGTGTAGGTATCGAACCGGTTATTCTGCTGCTTGAATCTGGGGCTACACCTGGGGACCGAAGCGTTGTTAGAGGATGTTGGTATGTTCGGTCCTCTGGCACTCTTCTTCTTAGAAGGGTACCTCCCTTTCGCAAGTCTTCGGCTTGCCGCTTGCTCCTCAGCGGCTGCATACTTCTGAACTCTTGCCAACAATTCGGCATAGCTCATTGGGAATCTTTTGTCCAGGGAAAAAGTGAACCTGGACGACTTCAGACCTTTTTTCAAGGCAGACATTGCCACATGCTCATTCAAACTCGGTATTTCCAATATGGCTGAATTGAAGCGGTGGACAAATTCCTTCAAACTTTCTCCTTCTTGTTGCTGGAGAAGAAACAAACTATCGGTGTTGCGCGGCATCTTCTGGCACGTTCTAAAGTGCGAGACAAATTGCCGCTCTAACTCAACAAAAGAATGAATTATCTTCGGTGGCAGGCTCGAATACCACATTCGAGCGGATTTCTTTAGAGTAGCAGAAAAAGCAAGGCAGTAAAGAGCATCTGTTGCTCCTTGCACCATCATATGAGCCTTATAGCTCCCCAGATGGTTGAGAGGATCTGAAGTCCCATCATAAGCTTCTAGCTGTGAGATCTTGAAATGCCTGGGGATGACTTCATCCATAATATGATCAGAAAATGGGGGTTGAGAGTTGAAAGTGATGACCTCATCGTTCCTTCTCATATATGAAATTCTTGCTATCTGTGCCTGCATAGATTTGAATTTCTCTTCGAATTCATAGTTGATCTCTCTTTGCCTAGCCCCTTCTGGTACAAAGCTTCTAGAAGAAATAGAGGGAGATCACCGGACCCTTTTCTTTCCACCATAATCCCCTGCTTGTCGATCTGGTGGAGAGGCATAGCGGTCACGAGATGATCGAATTTGTGAGAAACTGGGAGTGATCTCTTGATGTTGATCTTTCTCCTTCTCAAGTTGATGGCTGGATTGTGGAACAGGTGGTGGACATTGCTTTTGAGCTGCAGCTTCATGCACATGCTGAACCAGTGCCGTCAAGGCCTCTACCCTGTTCACCAGGCTTTCAAACTGTTGTTGCCCCACCATTATCATAAGGGTTTGTAGTCCCTGATCCATCGAAGGATTGCTGACCGGAGGACTGTTTGACGGAGGAGCCTGCTGCTCCTGACTCATAGATGCATTCTTAGATTTCCCTTTCACCATTTTGCTTAGCAAACTCTCCTTCAAAATAGAGGAAACAAAGCTTCTTTCCCTACCTGGCACGCCAATCTATTGATGCTGAATCTCCGTCGACCGGGTGGAGTGGTTCTTTCGTTGGATCACCGTCGACCAGAACCTGCAAAACAGATCCCTGACCGGAGATTTTCCGGCGGGGGACAATCCGATCCAAAGTCAGAGGAAACTCAGGCAGCAGCAGAATGGAGAGTTTTTTGAAACAGAGAAGGAAAGGAGAAATTCGAATTACAAGAAATGAGCCCAACTTACCTCGAGTGTCTCTTCTTACTAGTATTTATAGGCTCCAACGTAACTACTTACGATTATGAAAGCTGGCAAATATAACCACTTCATAACTGTAAGTAGTGGTTGTCGAAAAATTAGTTATTTCGGAGCTTATCTGATCTGAGAATTTCGATCATGTGGGCGATTGTAATAACTAGAGCAGGGTTGGCTGTTCTATTATTAAAAAGACCCACATGCTTAATAAGCTTCTCTCTTTTTTAGAGTAGATTCGAAGTGAGCTCAACATTCCCTTTAGTAGCGCTCCTAAAGAAAATGTTAGCTACACACTTCAAAGAAGTCTTTTTGGAAATAGCGAAAGTAAACACTTACAGTCAAGAAAGTGAGATAATATGCTCTTCGGATTATGTTGAAGAAATAAAGCCGAAGATATTCTCTTGAAAGGTTAAGTCTTCGGACCAAGATGACAATTCGAAGCCGAAGACAAAAGGTTAATAAACTTAGCTTGAAACCATAAATATAAAGACATGAGGTAGGATCTTCGGACCAAGATAAATATACGAAGCCGAAGACATAAAGTCAATAACTTGGCTTATGAACCAAGATAAAGATACGAAGCCATAAATATGAGGCAAGGTCTTCAGACCAAGATAAATATACGAAGCCGAACACAGAATATCCTTTTGCAGATCAGAATCTTCATTAAGCCCAATAATTAATTGAAATAAAATCGGGATATCATAACACTTTGCATTTTTACGAGATTAGAAATTCAAATCCATGTATCCATTCATAAATATCACAATCGACTGTAATCAGTCCAATAAACTCTTGCTATAGTATTTTCTAGTTTATATAGATTATGAGACGAGTCCACTCTGATATCATTTATAATAATTCATGACCTTATTTAAAAAAAGCTAACCGAAAAGTATTATTTAAATTTCTTGATCCTATATAGGTATCCAAGATCTTTTCTGTAAATAATCAATATAGAACTAAATACATGTTTGTATTAATCCTCACAATTGTAACCACAACTATATCCTTGCATTCTTTATTGTTGCTTATGTATCATTGCATCTGTGCCAAATCTTTACATTATCTCCAATGCATAAGAAATAAAAAAAAATCTAGTTTCGATGTCTGTTTTATTATGAAGGCGCTGTTGTGCTATGATTTCAGCTCACTCTAGACTCATCAAACTCTGGTTGTTACCCTTTTTTTTTTTTTTTTTTCCATTGTTTTGAAACAGGAAGGTTCCATTATCTTGCAATACAATCTTCTACTATCTTGCAACTCGTGGCGTGGACATCTTCATTTCTTCTCATTATGCTCATTAGACCGTAAGCTGCCATGATATCATTTTAACCCAATTTGAGACCATGCTTTCCAAGGAGTTGGTCTTCTTTCACAGTTCCAACCATGGGATGCAATGAGTGTGATGGCCAAGGATATATCAACATAGTAGAAAGGCAACCAAGATATATCAGAAAGATTGTGTACTCGAAACAAAGGCCAGAACTCCGAAACAAGCAATGCCTTGTCCTTTCATGGAATAATGTGCCTATAGTTAAGAATATAGAAGACCAGAGGGATGTTAGCTTGAAAAAAGTTGGGGCCTTGAATAGAAATAAGAATGGATGGCTCCCATTCAAGTTATTTAGTTGAGAGTTTGATTCCTATGTCGAATAGGACTGATTCAATCCCCTAAAATCCAATTCGGATTCTTTTCTAAGAATTTAAATTTTAATTCTAATTTTAATTTTAATTACAAATCAAATATTTTGAAGGATATAGCCATTCCAATTCTGATTGTGAATCAGAATTATGAATAGCTAATTTTATGAAGGCCTCAAAAAATGTTGAATATTCCAAAAATATGTTAAACTTGATAACGGTCAAGTGCAATATAACTGAATTCATAGAGCATGCCAATTTTTTTGCGGATATATCGAACTCACTTCATTATTTTTGGTGGCAAGCATGGCTAATGTTCTATTACATAATTTGAAATAACACATTATTAAAATAATTACTAAAATAATAGTTATATAAAACTATTATAATGAGAAATAATATGGACAACAATTAAAGCTAATGGTATTATCTTTCCTTTCATTTTTACTAAATAAAATAATATATTAATAAAAATAATCTTTTGTGGATGGAATTTGAAGAAAAAAGTTCTGAAATCTGCAATAAATATTATTTATCAAAAAGTACAAGTAGAAAATGTTCATTATTTATGTTAATAAAAGATAACGGCCGTTATATTTTCCTATATTTCTTGGTAAAGCCGTTATATTTTTCTATATTAGTTCTCATAATAATGTAATGACAAGTGGCTGACATTGTCACAACTGCCATTATAATAATTATATCACCGTTATTTAAAACTATGCTATATCAATCCCTTGAGATTTTTCCCATGTATTTAATTAGTCTGGTCTTCGTTAGAAAGGAGCCACTTCTCTTAATTGAATGTTATAGTTTGAGAAAAGGATGGCATCGACCGTTCATGTGGCTATGTTAAGTATAGACCTTGTATACATCTTATATATTAGTAAATATAGGATATATACATTAACATCCCTCCCCAAACTCAAGATTGTATAGTGAATGCTATCTTGAATTTGTAAAACAATTTGAGAAAACATCGAGGAGGATGGCTTTTGATAAAGATATCAGCAGATTGTTCTTAAAAAGTAATATATAAAAGATGAACCATTTCACTGAAAATATGTTGATGAATGAAGTGACAATCATTCTTGATATATTTGGTTCGTTCATGAAATACATCATTATGAGTGATGAGGGGGTCAACCTTGATACCTCGGTGTTCGGAGGCTACATAGGCTGAACCTCACCTTCGATAACCAGGACCCTTCATCCTACAGGCAAAGCAGAGCTGCATCACGGGTCTCTTGGCCCGATTGACCCTTAGCCTCGATAACGGATAGGAACTCAGGTAGCACTCCCTTAGACAGCCTGAGGGATGATCCAACCAGCACTTACATCCACACTCTTGGTTGCATGGCTGGGAGTCCATATTATATCCCACGGCCATCAACAAATTCTCATAATCAAGGGATGTAATTAGTCCCATACAGCGGTCAACATTATAATTAAAAGACATGGCTATTTCTACATAAAATTAAAGACAAAGATCCCATTTAAGGGAATGCATATCTATATTCTTTATGTAGTGGAATGATCTTCTGACAGCTCCGTGCGATAGGACTTTCAATCCTGTCATTTCTCACCAACCCCCGCTAAGGGCTTTTCATTCTGAAAATATCTTTAAGGTTGTGCCTATAAAAAGAGTTCCCTGAGAGCTCCCCAAGTACAAAGAGAACAAAAGCATATCTCTCTCAACTTCGCTCCCCTTTTTTTCTTTTTGTTCCTGGTTCCTGACTTGATTGTTGGAGGGTCCACACCGGAGCCACCTCCGATGAGGAACTATTTTGCAAATACAGTCAGCAAGCACCACCTTTTTAGTTGTCTCTGACATCCTGCCAGAAACCAGTGGCGATAATGAACAATCTGCATAGCACTCTAATTACTACAATAGAGTATAATAGCCCTAGAATGAGAAACTTTCATGTTACCCAATAACTATCTAAACCATAGAAGTGGAGCCATTGAAGTTTAACCACAGTATCTGTTAAGGCTCGATATTCAACTTCGGTGCTCAAGTGGGTGACTACAATTTGTTCCTTGCTACACCATGATTTGAAAGTCTCCAGGATAAAAGCAATATCTAGTAGTAGATCGATGATCCGTCAATTCACCAGCTCAGTCAGCATCGCTAAAAGCCTATAATTGCAGCATGGGATTGATGGAAAAATGTAAGTCATGAAAGACAATGCCTTCAATATACCATATTATTTGTAAGACTACTGCATAATGTGTGGATCGAGGGATTGCCATAAACTGACTAACAATATGGATTACATCAGCGATATCAGACGGTGTAATAGTAAAATAAACTAGTCCTCCTATAAGTTGGCCGTGGGATCCAAACCCAAAGCCCATTTTTGGATTGGGATAGGTTTGGTGGGACATGCGGTTGCTGCATGCAAGGGACCTGTGTGTTGATCTTGGGTGTTTGTATGTAACCGAGGAGAAAAAAAAAAGAGGTGGGGGGTGCTGTCCTATTCTTCTTTAGCAAGAACTCCAAGCCTACTGCTTTCTTTTCCTCTTCCATTCTATCTCTCTCACTCTTTTTTGTTTGCTCACCCTCTTCCTCACTTTCTCACATCTATCTTTTCTCTATTATGCCCAAATCCTTCCTCTTACTCCCACAAATAATTGACATTGTCCATGTTTTTTTCTCCTTCCTCTCAAGCTTGGAGAATTCAAGGAAAGTTAGGGTACCAGTTTATTGAAGTGAAATATCAAGGTCAGATCATATCCTTCTCTTTCAATTTAGTTTTCAGACTTTATGGTTAATACGAATGATTTTAGGTTGAGAGGGATTATGAATGATGAAATTCTGAAAAAAGATAAGCTAGAAATGAAGTAGAGAAGAATTCATGCATGTAAAACTAATATTAGTATAGGGTGATTATTTATGTCCTATTTTTAATCCAGGACTTTTAACTCTTTAATGGTTAAATATATTGATTTGAAATATTATCTGGGAATTGACTCATTGTTTGATCCATTTGTCAAGTATGGAAATTTTTGGATGCCATTAGATTGGATAAATAAATCATAGAAAGGGACTATTGTACGGGAAAGGGATAATCAATTATAAATTGAGATTGTAGAGTTGATAAGAAATTTCTATGATTATTATGAAACAGTATCATGGCATTAATTTCAGATTTTGTATATTTGGGATTAGTATGTTTCGAAGAATTAGAGGGAAGCATTGGATAATTCATTTGGATCATCACTGTTGCTACACCTCTCCAAGCTTGATAAGCTGACTGTACTGGAATGATTTTGGACTCTTGAAGGTCTTCAATAAATTGGCCAATGTCTTTAGTAGTGGACTCGATGGACTCATTGATGTACAAAAAAAATTCTCGATATTGAAAAAATTGATGGGATTTCTTCAATGAGGGATCCTCCGATCTTAAGCTAGCCTTGAAAAAAAAAAATGGTAAGAAGAAAATGAAAAGAGAGCATGAGTTCGAATCTTCCCTTTGGAGTTTCCCTCAATTCCTTTTTTATGGAAGTAGAGGGCCAAGTTACTTAGGTAGTTATAATCATTTGTAGAGTGGTCATGCTATTAAAAAAGTGGTTAGTTACTTAGATCATTAAAAGGTCAGTTTATGAAGTAGTTTGCTAAGTGATCCATTACACTTCTTAATAACCAACCTTGTTGTAACAATTCTAACAACTTTAAGATATAGCTTTATGTTAAATAAAATTATGAAACTTTGTACATGGCTCAAGCAAATGGTTGGTATCTGTCTGATGAGTAGTTGAGCAACTTGTGCTTCAGATAAGTCAACTCTTGGCCATCGGATATCCTATGTCTTAAATAAGTGATCGGCTCCTGGCCATCTAGTATCCTGTACCTTGAATAAATGATCGGTTCCTAACCATTTAGCATCCTGTGCCTTGAATAAGTGATCAGTTCCTAGTCATCGGATACTCTGTACCTCAAATAAATGATCGACTTCTAACCATCTGGTATCCTGTATCCTAAATAAATGATCGACTCCTGGCCATCTGGCATCCTATATCTTGAATTAGTAATCAGCTCCTAGTGATTTGGGACCTATGCATCGAATAAGTGATCGGCTTCTAGCTGTCTGGTACCTTATATCTTGAATAAGTGATCAACTCCTGGCTATCTAACACCATATATTTTAAATAAGTGATTGACTCCTGGCTATCTACATCCTGTACCTTGAATAAGTGATCGACTCATGGCCCTCTAGCATCCTATGCCTTGAATAAATGATCGGCTCATGGCTGAATACTTTTTTTTATACCTATAACTACTTATGACAGATTGTCTATCCTGTAATAATTGCAATGTAAGTAACCATTACTTAACCAAGATAAACATGCTAAATAATGAATGAATACTGTTGCTGCGACTTCTCCCAGACCGAGGTTGGATGGCTGGGCTGAAGCGCCGCTCTCCCGAGTCACTTGCAACAAAGTCCCCACAGGCCGGTGACAGTCCGGCGGGGGACACTCCGATGCTTAAGTTAGCGGGAGCTTAAAAGCAACAGAATGGAGGAATTAAAAAGGCAGCATATGGAGAAGGAAGAGTACACTTAGCTCAAAACGATGTCCTCCGGTTACCTTATATAGGCGCAGAACCGTCCAAAATTCATTAGGAGAGAAGCCAAAAAAAGACTGATCTGCCCCTAGGAGAATCTGGAGAGTGGCCATGTGGCACCCGGATAGGGCAACATCGTGGGAATAGTGGAGTAGTGGTGTTGATGTGATAGAATTTTGTTATAGCAAAATTCTGGTACCAACTGGAAGAGGCTTCTGGAGTTTTCTGGATCCTCAACGTGAATTGGTCGGACATCGATTCGGGAGGGCCAGTCGGACCTCCGAAGGAGAGCGTTCGTCGAAGCTTCAGCAGGAGCAGGTGGGCCGGACCTCAGCAGAAGTGGGTCATTCGGATCTCTGCTTCAGTGGGTCGGACTTCCAATGAAGAGCGGTAGGCCGGACCTCAGCATAAGTGGGTCATTCGGACCTCTACTTCAGTGGGTCGAACTTCCGAAGGAGAGCGTCTATCGGAGCTTCAGAAGGGCGGTCCGGTCGGACCATAGCAAAAGGCCAGTCCAGTTTGGTAGTGAGCCGGTCGGGTGTAACAAATACAATTTCTTAAATTCATAATTGTCAATTCTCTGAGCTTTGAATCATTTGTTGATATATGTTAAATTGGAACTAACATGAAACATGATTTACATTTTAGATCTTGAGTATTCATTATATTTATGCAATTTGACATTAATATGGGTCTTTGACGTTTGAATATTGATAAATACTAAAAATATCAATTATGAAATAATGTTGCATTTTGATCGGCAAAGTTGTAATGAGTATCCATCACGGTAGACTACACATTATATATTACAACATACACGTATGTCAATAATGATAGCATAAATTGAATTTATGAATAAACATGGAACTTACGGTCGATCTACATTTTGGACCCTATCAAACAAAGATTATACGTTGATATTTGGCATTAGTTACTCCAGAATTTGCTACTTCACATGTACACTGTAAGGATTAAATATGGTATTTTGGAACAACGGTGTAGGGATTAAGTATGATATTTTGGACACTACCAAATAGAAATTATATGTTGGTATTTGGCTTTGATTATTCTAGAACTTTGATATTTTGGACCTACTCCACCGGGATTAAATGTGATTCTTTGGATCCTATCACATGGATATATGTGGCTATAAAGTAAAGACCGAGAATTTAATAAAATATTTTTGGAAATATGTGATCATAGCATATTCTTGGAACTTTAGTATAATCACTTTGGTTTTGGCATTGGTTTTCCATATGTTCTTACATCTTATGTAATATTTGAATTAAAAGGTGATGTCTTGTTCAGAATATTTGAATTGTAAGTATTACTTTGATTAGTAATACATTATTTTGTTAAATTAGCTATTGCATTAAGCATTATAATTATTATACTTCACATTTCTTTGTTTATATTTTGGTTACTTGCTAAGCCGTGAAACTCACAATCTTTACATATATATATATATATATATATATTCTAGATTCGAGCAATCTAGTTTTGATGATAATATCAACATTTTGGGGTGTGTATAAGAGGCAAGGCCAAATTATATTAGGTAGTTGAATCCCTGAATTAGAAAATGTATTGTGTGTATGCATTTATATATATATATATATATATTAGGGGGATAACTTTGGTGCAAATGATCTAGATATCAAGATTTCATAGTTGTAAGAATAAGTAAGGAACTATCTAGGTATTACTATTTGTGTGAAGCATGTTTTTCTTTAAGATATTATAGATTATTGCCTTTTGGTTGGGGTTGTGGGGGACCATCAACTAGAGTAAGCTTCATATTATACTCCAAGGATGTAAAAGCTACTTTACTGTTTATAACTCATTTATGGGCTAGCAAATTAGAAGCATACTTGGCTTGAGATAAATAGAGTCAATCCTCCCCAACGGTGACCTAAAGTCCTAAGAAATAGTTGAGAAAGCCTAGATTTTGCATCTCAAATTGTTGATGTAAGCAGGACTTGAGCTCATGAATTTCTGCAATATCATCTCCAGAAATAATTATTTCATCAATATACAAGAGAAGAAGAGTTATACTCCCACTAGTAGATCAAACAAAAAATATAGAATCACGACAGCTAGGGATAAAGCTAAAGTTGTTGATGATTAAGTTGAATTTAGCAAACCAAGCTCGAGGTGCCTGTTTAAGTTCATACAATGCACATCAAAGTCTCAAGATTTTTTATCAGGAAACAAGAAAGCCAGGGAGGCTACATATAGACCTCCTCAGACATATCTCTATTTTTAAAAAATATATATATTTTTACATCTATCTAATAGATTTTTTACGGACGAATAGCTACAAATACCAATAATGTCCGAATAAATGTAAGACAAGCTATTGATGTAAATATCTCCTCATAGTTTATTCTGTACTTCCGAGTAAAGCCTCTCTCCACAAGATGAGCCTTGTATCATCCAATCGAACCATCCAAGTGAGTATTGAATTTACACATCCACATACTGCTAATCACTAATTTTCCAAGAAACAAGTTAACCAAATTCCATATATGATTATGACGTGTTGCCATTTAGGATAAGAAAATTTGTATGTGTATTTGATATATTCCAATGGACAAGGAGAAGCTTCAATTTATGGTCATGTCCTCTGACCAAAATTAAGAAGTACAGAAATTTTCAATTCCTAATTGATAAAAAAAATCTTACCTAATTTATACAAAATGAATCTAGACCATTATACAAGATATATACAGAATCTAGTATATTAAGTATATATCTTGAATAATATACAAGATATATACAAAATCTCATATATTAGGAATATACCTTATATATAACTTAACTAATATGCAAGATATATACATTGACATAAAATATTATATATTAGGTATAGATCTTAATTACATATATCTTATATATTAGTAAATATAATATATATACATTAACAGAAATTACTAAACTAAACATGATAATTTACTTGTTCCATCATACATGACAAGTATTATTATATCCAAAAGACTTCATCTCTTGATCCTGACTACTCGAGCAAGATTGAACATCAGAAAACTTTTTGCAAGACAAGACCTTGGCTGAACTATGAATTGAAACGTCGACACCCACGAAGCTAAGCACTTCACTTTCATTTTGGATACAGACATCCAGAATTGGCCTTTTCAAAAAGGAAAACAGACCGAGCCAAATCCTCCACAAGAGTCTCAGTAATGGCTGGTCTTACCTTCTGTGCCGGGGCACTACATAGGTCTTTTGTCTTCTCCCTCATGATAAAAAGGCTGGATATTGATCAATGCCTTGACCAAAGAAAGGAACACAGTATCTTCACCAATGAATAGGGGGAGACAAGGAACACAGCATATCTTCACCAATGAATAAGGGGAGACAAGGATATTCTTCTACGGCGTAACGTCTTTCTTCAGCCTGCTTTCTGCCTCATAAGAATTTATTTGTTAGCACCATTCTATTATATATATCTTGGACCATGCGATAGATAACTAAATATATTTTTATTGTGCAAAATCTGAATATATATATATATATATATATATATATTTAAAAAATAATGCTATGGAGTGTTGAAGCATGCACAACAGAGCATATTGGATCTAAATTTCATGTTATATTAAGCAAAGGGACGGGTATAGCCGTATAGGATAGAAAGGTAAGGATTAAGTTTGTACCATGCATGCATGTTGGGGTTCATCGAGTATTTTCCTTTTAACTTTAGATCGATGTGATAGCTTCCCCACCATTTTGAAACTATGAAATTTATGATCAATTACATTAATTGACTTGTTAGCCGGTAGAAAAACTTGTTTTCTTCTTCAAGAAAGAAGCTCTTTCTTTTTTATTTTTATTTTTTGAGAGTAAAAAAGAAAACTCTTCTTTTCCAACTTCGCTCAGCATTTGGGAATAGCAGAATATATAGTTTGTATCACTCTCTGTCGTTTTGCCAAGTCTCATCTTGGCCACACATCTCTTAATTTCTCCTCTCTTTCTCATGCACTAACATATTCAATTTTAATATCTTTACATATATCATGTTTATATATATCTTTTGAAGACCGGAAACACCTGACTTGACTGCCTTCCAGGGACCAGAATGTAACTTAATTCGATCTATTTCTCAATTCTCGGATGTAAATTTTATCTAATACATTTCTAATACCACTACAAAAAAATCAGGTTTAGCGATCGATTTTTTGGCTGCTAATAATTAAAAATCGGTTGCTGAATAAATTTGCAATCGATTTTGCAACCGAAATTAGTCGGTTGCAAAAGTATAGGTTACTAAAATTTGTGACCAGTTTTTTTCGGTTACAAAATTTAGCAACCGATTTAGCAACCGAATTTGATATTTTTTTTTGAAAAAAAATTCTAAAAAAAAAATCGGTTGCTAAAAAAAATTCTGAAAAATAAAAAAAAACGGTTGCAAAATCGGTTGCTAAAAAAAATTTAGAAAATAAAAAAAAAATCGGTTGCTAAAAAAAAAATTCTGAAAGATAAAAAAAAATCGGTTGCTAAAAAAAAAAATTAAAAAATAAAAAAAATCGGTTGCTAAATCAGTTGCTAAAAAAAAAATCTAAAATTTTTTTAAAAAATCGGTTGCTAAATCGGTTGCTAAAAAAAAAATTTCTGAAAAATAAAAAAAATCAGTTGCTAAAAAAGATTCTGAAAAATTTTAAAAAAATTGGTTGCTAAAAAAAATTCTGAAAAATTTTTAAAAAAAAATCAGAAAAATAAAAAAATCGGTTGCTAAATCGGTTGCCAAAATTGAATAATTATAAAAAAAATATGAAAAATGAATTTTTTTCTTGAATTTTATAAATTTATCACAGATAGCTGAGAAGTATAAAGCATCCATTAGGCACAATGGCAACATATAAAGCATCCATTAGGCAGCTTAGGCACAAAGCAGATATTCACTTCAAGGGTTCAATCACACCTAATTATCCAAAAATAACAGCTATATATATCAAATAGATTTAACTAGAATTGAATACTGGGTTCAAATGAAGCTAAAACAACCAAAAAATTTTATAAGTCATAACTTGAACACTGTAATTAACCGTCAGATTTAATGAAAAATAATAAGATTCAGAAGCTCAGGATTGCCTCTTTTTATACATTGAGAAGGGTCTAAGGCAGCAAATGGTTGATTGCAAAAAGAGCAAGCCATCCAAATTTGCAACACCATTTAGATCCATGCAAAATGGTCTGATCCAGCATATACTTTCAACATTTGAAGCATCATGAAGATACCAAGGCAACTCATCACAGCTTCTAACTGTAGGTAATAAAAGAAAATCCATGAAATTTAAAATGCACAATAAAACAACAAAAACCGAACAAAACTTTCAAATAATAAGATTCAGAAGCTCAGGATTGCCTCTTTTTGTACATTGAGAAGGGTCTAAGGCAGCAAATGGTTGCTTGCAAAAAGAGCAAGCCATCCAAATTTGCAACACCATTTAGATCCATGCAAAATGGTCCGATCCAGCATACACTTTCAACATTTGAAGCATCATGAAGATACCAAGGCAACTCATCACAGCTTCTAGCTGTAGGTAACAAAAGAAAATCCATGAAATTTAAAATGCACAATAAAACAACAAAAATCGAACAAAACTTTCAAACAATAAGATTCAGAAGCTCATGATTGCCTCTTTTTGTACATTGAGAAGGGTCTAAGGCAGCAAATGGTTGCTTGCAAAAAGAGCAAGCCATCCAAATTTGCAACACCATTTAGATCCATGCAAAATGGTCTGATCCAGCATACACTTTCAGCATTTGAAGCATCATGAAGATACTAAGGCAACTCATCACAGCTTCTAGTTGCAGGTAACAAAAGAAAATCCATGAAATTTAAAATGCACAATAAAACAACAAAAACCGAACAAAACTTTCAAACAATAAGATTCAGAAGCTCAGGATTGCCTCTTTTTGTACATTGAGAAGGGTCTAAGGCAGCAAATTGTTGCTTGCAAAAAGAGCAAGCCATCCAAATTTGCAACATCATTTAGATCCATGCAAAATGGTCCGATCCAGCATACACTTTCAGTATTTAAAGCATCACGAAGTTACCAAGGCAACTCATCATAGCCTCTAGCCGTAGGTAACAAAAGAAAATCAATGAAATTTAAAATGCACAATAAAACAAAATCTTCCACGCCCTTTAAAAATTTTTCGGTATATCCCTTTCAACCCGGTAAAAGTCGATTATATATCCAACTACGAAGTTCAAAGATATCCATATTCTGTACCATATCAAAACATTATGATACATAATATTATATGAATATCGAACAATAAGTTGGAATAAAGGACTACTAAATTGCGACCTAGAATACTCATTGATGGGAATAAATAGTAAATAGGATACAGACTGTTGTTTGTAGTTAATGTAATGGTTCTTAACACGGAGAACAGAAAATGCCACGTTTACAGTTAAATCTTAAGAGTCTTAAATTAAAAGCTTGACATTTACAGTTAAATCTACATTGTGTTAAATTAAAACAATTCAAGCTTTATTCGATCTTCTCCCTGCTATCTGAGTCTCGAAAAAAAAAAAAAAACCTAAAAAGATGCCATGAGACATAATGGATCCATGTATAGTTTGTATCATTCTAAAGAGCTTTTTTCACATAGCCCCTCAATTACTTAGATCTTGCATGAGTAATTTTATTAATGCTATAAAAGATCTGTTGAATCTAAGCTCTAATTACCTATTGGGAATTTTTATTAATGATAATATTAGAGATGCCACTGTTGGGCTTCATATTTAATTTGTATCATTTACATATGTGGGGACATGCCAAAGAGCTAAGCTAAAATTGTTTGGCCAAGAAAGATATCAACTAGTAACATAACATCCCCTATGTATAAATAAATATCATGGATTAATTAGATTTTTCCCCAACTTCATTCATCCAAAAAAAAAAAAAAGAAAAAAAAAAAGAAGAAGGATATCAACTTGCGTTGTTGATGCTTGCATTGTTATGGTGAGGGATGCTATGTAGGACGTTGAGCAGGATCAAAACTATTCCAACGTTCACAAGCAATCTCAATTTTCCAATACATTATACATGAGGTTATCAAGTTCACTTTTGATTATGTGGCATATTTGCAAATAAAGGTATGGACGAAGTAAGTTGCAGTAAATATACATAAATCCTGATAGATAATGACCACCATAAACATGACACAATTTTAAATACTTTCTAGGAAAACAAATTAGACACTGTAGGATACTCTAGCTCAAGTGATTAACAAGTGATTAAAACCAATATTTAAAAATTAAAACCAAAATTTAAAATTAATTTGGCACAATCAAAACCAAGATTTAAAAATTAAAAAAATTTTAAAAAAAACATACCTATGGGGGGAGGGCCGGAGGGGGGAGCGCCGGAGGGGGGGCGAACGAGAGGCGGCTGGACGGGAGAAGGGGGCTAGGGCACCCGAACGAGGCGCCGCAGGCCGTTAGGGGGAGGGCCGCCGTCGGCATTCGCCGTAGGGGGGAGCGCCGGAGGGTGGAGCGCCGAAGGGGGAGCGAACGAGAGGCGGCTGTACAGGAGAAGGGGGCTAGGGCACAAGTTGAGGCGCCGCAGGCCGTCGAGGGGGAGGTGCTGGCCGTTGAGGGGAGGGCTGCCGTAGACGTTCGCCATAGGGGGGATGGCCGGAGGGGGGAGGGTCGGAGGAGGGAGCGCCGGAGGGGGGCGAGCGAGAGGCGGCTAGACGGGAGAAGGGGGCTAGGGCACCCGAACGAGGAGCCGCAGGCCGTCAGGGGGAGGGCCACCGTCGTTGTTCGCCATAAGGGGGAGGGCCGGAGGGGGGGCGCCGGAGGGAGGGCCGAACGAGCGAGAGGCAGCTGGACGGGAGAAGGACCCTAGGGCACCCAAACGATAGGTTAAAATCGTTTACCCTAATAGCCATCAGCCGTCCGATTTAATCAAACGTCCCAGATAAATCCGTATTTTAAAAAAAATAATATTTTGCAATCGATTTTTCGGTTGCAAAATTCAGGAATTATTAAATTAATTTTAAATTAAAATTAACAACCAAAAAATCGGTTGCAAAAATTTATAAAAAAATTTTAAAAATTCTTATAATTATCAAAAATTTTGTAACCGATTTTTTGGTTGCAAATTTAAAAAAAAAATTAAAATTAATTTAAATTTAAATTTTGCAACCAAAAAATCGATTGCAGATATTTAAAAAAAATTAAAAAAAATTCTTATAATTATCAAAAATTTTGCAATCGATTTTTTAGTTGCAAATTTTAAAAAAATTAAAATTAATTTTAAATTAAAATTAGCAACCGAAAAATTGGTTGCAAAAATTTATAAAAAATTTTAAAAAGTTCTTATAATTATCAAAAGTTTTGCAACCGATTTTTCGAATACAAATTTTAAAAAAATTAAAATTAATTTAAATTTAAATTTTGCAACCGAAAAATCGGTTGCAAATATTTAAAAAAATTTCTAAAATTTAATAATTATCATTTCTTTAGCAACCGATTTTTCGGTTGCTAATTTTTAAAAAATTAAATTTATATATATAAAAAATTTTGCAACTGAAAAATCGATTGCAAAAATTTTTAATATAAATTATTGAAAAATTATATATTTATAATTTTTTTGCAACCGAAATTTTCGGTTGCAAAATTCATAAATAATAAAATTAATTTTTTTAAAAAATTCACAACCGAAAATCGGTTTCAAAATTAAAAAAAAAATTAGAAAGGTTATTTAATTATAATTTTGTAGCAACCGAAAAATTTGGTTGCAAAATTCAAAAATAATAAAATTAAATTTAAATAATATTTTGCAACCGAAAAATCGTTTGCAAAATTTTTATAAAAAAATTATTATTTTTTTTAAATTATCATTAAAATTTTCCAACCGATTTTTCAGTTACTAAATCGGTTTTTAAATTTAATTTTATTATTTTTAAAATTTGCAACCGAATTTTTCGGTTGCTAAATTTATAAATATTAATTCAAAAAAAATTAAATCTATTTCTATTTCGATTGCAAAATGAAAATTTTGCAACTGAATTTGCAACCGATTTAAATCGGTTGCTAAATTATTCAGAAAATATATCGATTGCAAAATCGGTTACAAAATTAGTCACAAATATAAAAAAAAAAAAATTGCTTATAAAATCGATTACAAAATCGATCATAAATATAATCAAAAAAAATTAATTACAAAATTGATTATTAATTTTTTTTTTTATAATGTACCTTTCATCATCTTCAACTCATTGAATATGCTCCACCACTTTTACTGCTTGCTTGCTCGTTTGGAATGCTGGTGGGCAGCAAAGGGGACCATGTTACACATGTTCTTTCTCCTGTGAGTCCGTGTCATTCCAAAGCAATGGCTTGTCAAGATTTGAGATTTTGTCAGGGGACGGTTGGCCGCCACCCTGACACCCATGGGGGCCTCAAAATCTAATCACATACATCGCCTTGCCATTGTCTTAGACTTGCAGAAGGAGGGTTCGTCATTTATACCATTCAGAATACGATGATATATATAACAACAATATTTTGATAATAATCACCTCAGATGCACAAACTGCTGTTGTGCTTTGTAAAATTAAAATCTTCCACGCTTGATCCGGCCGTCACCTTGTGACGACAAGTTTTATTTGCATATAAATCCATAACTCCCCTTAAATTCACGTATCAATCCCCATAAAACATTTGTTGGTTGCATTTATGTTTCCTGATTTTATTTTACAACTGAAATGAAAATTTTCATTTGCATCCTTGGTGTGAAGTCCTCCCCGTCTCTCAGAACTTAAAGCTTTGCATCAATTGATTATATAAATTTAAGTTTTAGATTCTTGAAGCGCACACCATTTCCTATATTGTTAGTGTGCGAACAATGACGTCTCTCAGAACTTAAAGCTTTGCATCAATTGATTATATAAATTTAAGTTTTAGATTCTTGAAGCGCACACCATTTCCTATATCTGTTAGTGTGCGAACAATGACATGATGTATATTTCTTTGAGCTCCGTGTGCGAACAATGACAGGATGTATATTTCTTTGAGCTGTCTGAGAGGGATAAGAAGGATAGATAAAAGGACTGCTAAGACGATAGCTCGATAGGTTTCACTATCAATTGATCGTGGATTCAAGGCATAATTTCATAGATGACTCGATTAAATTTAAAAATTTTTTAGAATCCACGATAGTTGTAGTTGAAAAAAAATTATGAAAATTTAAATATCTTGAATCGAATATTATTCCTATACCGAAATTTATTCCGCATCACTTTTATTTATTTTAAATAAATAAATAAATAAATAAAAGGGATGAAAGGAGGGTGAGAAAATTGTTGTTCGGTTCGACTGGTGACAAAACTTAAATCGGCATCGTTCTCCGAACTCAGAATATTGGCCAAATGAAACAACTAATATCTTATGCAGCTAGATTGTGGTTTTCTTTCGAGTATCAGCTAATGCTCCATCATTTTAACCCAAAAAAAAAAAAAAGTATATATATATTTTTTGAACATATGAGTTTGTTAAAATTAATACGTAAATATTAAAAAAAAAACAAAGAAAGTAATATACAAATAAAGAAGGTTTTCGAGACTAACATAGAAAAATCCCAAAAATTAGTAGTGAAAAAAAGCATAGAGCCACCGAGGATCAAGACAAAAAGTTTTTCTTGGCGACCATCGAGTGCCCGGTGGTAAGCGATCATCATTCCAAGGGCGATTTAAGTCAGTAAGGTACCACCTATCAGCAATTAATGTACTCTTGTTAAGACATTGAGGTGATCTCAAGAATCGGAAGGGAGATAAAAAAGCAAGACGCAGGTGGGAGGAAATGAATCAAATGATGGTTTGAAATCGGTGGCAAGGTGATCCATTGGAGCTGTTATGGGATAAACTTTGGACTTTTTTTTTATTTTTTTTTTATTGACGAAACAAAATGATAGGAGGATAAATTTTGGTGTAGCTCCCTGTTCTGATCCCTAGCCTGTTAGGTGATTATTGGATTTAGATCGTAAATATTCCCGCATATCCTTTTCATCAATCGATGAATACATCAACCTAACCGCACGTACCACAGTGCCGGAGTTACGGCCGTTCCGTCTCCAATCATATGCATATAAAATTTTTAGAATTTAGCCGAGTTATTCGAAAAATCATGTATCAAGCCATGATCAATAAAATATAAACTTCGTACTTGTATCGGGTTGGCAGTACCTCTGCTCGTCAGTCGCCGTATCGACCAAACAGTGCCGGTAGAGTGCTAAATGTATCATATGATCTCCCAACAGTGTAACCAAGACGTCCGGACCAAGCTATCCAGCATGACATTGACAATCCAGTAACAACTCGACACATTCTGCAATGGAAAACATCAAGACGACCACCCATGCCTGCAGCCTGACCTTTCGACGACCATACGAATGAGTTCGCGCGTCTTTCCACCTACAAGACGACAAACCATTCAGTGCCCTTCGTTACATGAGATCTAGAACTCAACAATCTAAAAACATGTATTTTATTAGGATGCACCTGCCCTAAAAATATAGGGTTGTCACTACTCCGAAGGTGACAGGTACTCCGCTACAAAACTTTCCTCGAGACTCTTCGAGTGAGTAATAAAGAAAAAAAAAAAAAAGAGAGAAAGAGAAAGGACTTTTTCGAAGATGGATTTTTTACATACCAGAACCATCTCTTTGGAGGGGCTCTAAGTTCCTCCATCCTCCTTCCATCTTTAGTATCCCATTTCCACCCACCACTATCACTGCACTCTTCATACTCATCATCCGCTCATCTATGATGTTGACTAGATTCTTTTATGTTTGCTTTTACAGGAAACTGATTTAGACATCAGAGATCCACCACCAGGAATCTTCCATCACTTGAAGACTTCTTTTCTTTGATAGTTTTGCAAGTCCGAATCGCAGAATCGATCACAAACCTAACATCAGCCTTTAGCTAAGAGGATCTTGACCGGATACCCAATGAGTAGACCTTCTCTTTCAACTTCAACTCAGTGGCCTAAGCTAGATGATCTTCTCTGCAACAACAGTAACTATTTTAATGGTTGTCATGAACGTTTCAGCACCTTCGAATTATATTGTAAATAAAATAATAGGTTGTACAAATAATAATAATTATCATATTTTGTTTAGCATTATGATGATCTATTATTGTCATGCCCTGAACTCAGTACCTTGGTCGGTCATACAAATCCTAGAATATGCCTTAGAGATCATGTAAAGTCTTACAAATCTATTATAACTTTAATTTCAGAGAATATTATTAATCATACTTCATAAGAGAATATCTAATATAAAGAAAATAATATAACTTGTATAATTATAAATTCAATCCTTCAGTCATTTAATCAGTATTAATGACTCTTTATCTGTTAATATTTTCATCCAACAATCCAATTAATAGCCAAGTTTCAATATCCTATGTAACTCTAAAAAGGACGAAAAGTAAGGATGTGAGCTTTACAACCCAGTAAGAATTTCTACACATTCATACTAATATAATATAATATAATTTAAAAATAATATTAAATAATATAAAATAGAATATAATTCTTAAAATCTCATGTCAAGTGATTAAGATAAGTTAATATCGATATATGCAAAAACATGCATCAATCAACACCAAGCATCCATCTTATTTAAAAGTGAGACACCACATATGCCATTAAGTAAAATCTTATTTTTACTTAATTATGTTCACATCTTATCATCCACATCTCATTAATGTAATTCAAATCAATCAACATTATCTTTGAGGGTTTTGAACTAATCATGATCATGCTCCAATTCGTGATTGGCAAACTCAAGTATCTATAATGTATCTACCTATGGCTAGGTCATCCTCAATATATATACTATGTATTTACATGTGGCTAAGCCATCCTCAATATGTATCATGTATCCATCCATGGTTAGACCATCCTCAATATACATATCATATATCTGCCCGTGGCTAGGCCATCATCAATATATATACCACATATCCATCCATGGCTAGGCCATCCTCAATATATATACCATGTATCTGCCTATGGCTAGGCCATCCTCAATAAATATACCATGTATTTGTCCATAACTAGATAATTCATAATATATATACTACGTATTTGCTTGTGACTAGGCCATCTTCAATATATATACCATGTATTTGCTCGTGGCTAGGCCATGCTCCTGCCCATAGCGGGTATTCTCTATTTAATATGGTTAGTCCAAATATCCCTTTCTTAATCATTAATTTTATCAAATCTCAAACATATTATCAAATCATATTCTTTTTAAGATTTTTAATAGTCGGTATCATGATCCGAATTATCTAAAAATAATCATATTTGATATAAACATATTATATAAAAAATATAAAATACTATCAATCATAAATATCTATCATGAGAAATCAAAATCAGATAGTGTATAAATAATCATGCATGCCAATGCTCATATCCAAGGATTAAAATTATGTTGTATAGAAATATATATATAAACTGGTGATTATATCCAAGAATCTTTATCTCTATTGATGATAAATTTAATATACTAAATACCAATTCATAGCGGGGTCCTTGACTTAGGTGCTAAGAAACTTTCCCAATATCTACCTGCCTAGAAAATTATCCTCCTATATAATCAATCTTAATATTAATAATTAATTTTATGATATAGCTATTATTGATCTAGAATCCTCTACCAGGTTTATCAAGGGTTCACCCATCAATTCCTTAATCCCACCTTTACAAACTCCCTGATTCCTAGAAAGAAAGAATTTAAGGAAGAGAGAAAGAATAGGAGAAACAAATTAAAAGAAAAATTATGATATCCCGGTTAAAATAAAAAAAATAAAGGCATTAACCCCTCATACCAATATTTCATGTCATCCATGGCCTGAATTATAGCTCCTAGAATATTATAATATACCATGGAAGAAAAAAATTAATAAATATATATAGAAACATAATTATAACATCCCTTCTTAAAAATTATGACAACTCTTCATAAAAATTATGACACCCTTGTAGAAAATATTAAATTGAAGTTATTAACCCCTTATTTTAGGTCTTTTTATCATCCTTTGCCTATATTATAACTTCCAATTTGTCATAATATGACACGGAGGCAAAAATGACTTAGATATACCTGTTCATAGAATTATGACACCTTTCATAAAAATTATAACACCCTTTTATAGAATTATGACACCCCTACAAAAAAATATCCTGAAAAACTAATAGATGGTATTATGATATCCCTATATAATATTATGACATTCCTTTAGAAATTTATGACATCCCGATATAGAACATAACAACTTATATTCAAAAACTTGCATGAAGTGAAATAAATAAAAGTACAACATTCCAATTTGAAAAAATAATATATAATTACTCTTTTCATTAATGTTGAAGGTAAATAAAGTTGCAACATTTGAATTTGAAAGAATGACATATAATTATTCTTTTCATTAATATTGAAGGGGTAACATCTGTTGAATTACAAATTTCTGATCCAATTATAAAAATTAAAGAATTGAAAAAAAAATATCATAACAAATATTTAGTTTTTCATCCTATTTTTTAAAAACTTCAATTATCCCCTGATTGAGGCCCTCCTTCAAGATTCTTACTCCAAGTTGTCATCGGTATTGACTGATATCATCTTCTATGAAGTTCTAATGATTTGGCTTATCCTTACGAGCAAAAAAATTCAGGTACTTTCAACAATACATACCATAATCTAGTAAATCAGCTCGCTGAAAAGGTTATTCAATATTTTTCTCCATATCATAGTTCATCTCTTCTTCGTCATCATAGAAGATATGGAATAATTGATCGATAATTTTTTATCACTTCTTGGCACTATCTTTGTACTTGGCATTATACTTTATTTAATTTAGATGCATCATTACTTTCCTTTCCATGTCAATTATTACTAGGTGCTAGTGGATATTTTCTAAGTTGATAATGATGAAGAGAAACCTAAACTTCTTCTTTTCTTCATCATCAAATCCTTCAAAAATCATATGCCTAGTCATGCCAGCAAACTCATGAAATAGTGATGGAGAGGTCATACACACCTTGATAGTCATAATAGGTGAAATAAGATACTTATGGTACCTCTCCAGGTGCTCTGTTCCGTTCCCTATTAGAAACTCCTGCCTAGCATCGATAATCTATCAATATAAAATAAAATGATTAATAAAATATAACATGATATCATATAATATTGAAACTATAATATAAAACATAAAAAAATGGGTATCATAATATATAACAAGAATAACAAAAAAATAAAGGTATACTCAAATCCTTTGATCATCAACTATCATTTAATCAGCAAGAAGATCATGAACATATGACCTTGTGATGCTACCTCCATGTTTATTGATGTACATGACCTCTTTGTAATAGAAAAGTGTAAAGGATATCATAAAACAAGATCCTAAAAAAAAGATTGTCATACATAACAAAAAAAATATAAATGATTTATAAGTTGATGCTTTCTTTTAAAAAATTATTAATCAAATTTTCATCCACTTCAAATTATAAAATATTATTTTTTTATTTAGCATGTGATTTAGGCATTGTCTTGAACTTTTTTGTAGGTTGATTGGTCTCTAATTTAGAATCAAACTTTAGATATGAGGCCTTCCGCAGTTGAGGTTATCTTTTCACCCTCTTAATTATTGAAGGGATCAGAGATAATTATTTGTCTCCCATATCATCCTCCATTTCAGGGATGTCCATTTTCTTTTTCTCCATCCTCAATTCTTCTTGCCACATGTTTTCCACCTCCTCTCTCCATCATCCCTCTATTTCCCTTCATCTTCTTCTTTATTTGCAATGCCCCTCTATTTGAGTAATGAATTCAGGAAGTTCTTAGCTATGATAAGCCTTTCTTAACCTTCTCAAGTTCAGTACTCATATGTGCATAGGTTGTATATCTTATTTTTGGACTGGGGATGCTTCTTTTGGATTGATAAGCCACTGCTCTTGTGGCATATGTATAATAGCACCCTCCATCTACAAACAAAGAAAAAAATCAAATTAAATTAATAATTATAATAATAATTTATAGAATATAAAGGATTTATGATATTATGGATCATCTTATCAACTCATGGGATTGCATGTTCTTAACCCGAATATTCTAAGACTTCAAGTGGTTGTCATACCACTTCAATAGCCTAAGTGGTTTATTAGGATTAGCTGGGGCTCTCATTATGGTATGCTTGAGAAACCATACCTATACATTAGCATTTTCTATATTAAAACCATGGAAGAATTCTAATTTATTTATTATGATCATTTCTACATATAAATTATCCTTACCAATAGAGCTATCGAATAGCCAAATGGGGTAGTCCTACCCTCATCACACCTCTTTGCTTAGACTGGCTTTCCAAATCTCAAGCAATTAGCAATCTCTAAGAAATCTAAATGCACAAGTCCTTGATTATAGAAGCTTAGTCAATACTGCCAATTAATATAACTTATCCAAGTAAGGGATGAGATATCTTGGACATGTCTGATTTGACTTTGGCGCTGAAAGTATTCCGAGAATGTATGCAATTCAAGGTCCCACAATGTCCTTAATGTCCTCATGTATCTTTGAAGACTGAAGTTGGACAATTAATTTCTCCAAATCCTTATGGTGAAGATCCAATTCTTGCCCAAATTTTTGGAATAACCTTTCCTTTTTTATTTTAGCCTATGATGGAAATATTCTTTCCATAGCATAGAAAATTCACGATTAGTGTCACTTCCTTTATACGAATCAAAGTACTTTACCACAAAAAGTGAATGCATCACTTCTTTTATGACATCTAATTATATCTACAAGAAGTGACCCTTCAACTATAAATGGATACATCTCAATGAAGGCACCAAATAGTATTTTCTGGATTATATCAATATGAGCATTTGAAACCACTATCTTTCAAACATTTTGAATATAATCTGTCGGCTTGCAAGAGTTCTTAAAAGTAGTGAGGGCTTCATACTTACAAGCAGTAGAATAATTGAAAAATCAACTGCAACATAGGATAAAAAGGAATGTCACATTATATAAAAAAAACTTCATCTTACTGTTATAATAAATCTAAGGTATCATAGCTTAAATTTGTGTAGGGATATCATAATTTTATAAAGAAGTATCATAATTTTATAAAACAGTATTATAATTTTATACTAGGATGTAATAATCTAACATAGAGTATTTAAAATATAAAATTTCATAAGCCTAGGGTACACTATGATATCCAAAATAAATCTAAGGTATCACGGCTTGAATCTTATAGAATTTTATAAGTAGTGATATCATAATTTTATGAAGGGATGTAATAATTTTATGAAGTGATGTCATAATTTTGAACCATGGTATAATTATTTTATAGAGGTTATTTAAAATACAGAATAAGTTTAGAGTACACTATGACATGCAGAATAAATTTAAGGCATCATGGCTTTAATCTATGCAGCGATATCATAATTTTGTAAAGTATCATGATTTTGTGAAGTGGTATCATAATTTTATATAAGGTACAATAATTTTACATACAATATTTAAAATATAAAATTTTATAAATTTAGTATAACATCTGGAATAAATCTAGAGCATTTTGACTTAAATCTATTCAGGGGTAGCATAATTTTATAAAGGGATGTTATAATTTTATACTATAGTATAATAATTTAATAGAGTATTTAAAATATAGGATTTCATAAATCTAAGGTATACCATGACATGCAAAATAAATCTAAGATATCACAGCTTAAATCTATGTAGCAGCATCATAATTTTGTGAAGGAATATATAATTTTGTAAAGTGATATCATAATTTTAAATTTTGATATAATAATCTTATACAGAGTATTTAAAATATAGGTTTTATAAATCTATGGTACACTATGACATCTAGAATAAATTTAAGGCATCACGGTTTAAATTTATATAGGATATTATAATTTTATAAAGGGATGTCATAATTTTGTGAAGCGGTATTATAATTTTATACTAGGATGTCAATTTTTATAAAGGATGTAATAATTATAGAAAGTATATTTTGATATAAAGTTTCAAAATATTATATTAAAATGTATAATTCCTTTACTTTCTTGTGGTTCACCAATTTCTTCTCTTCTAAATGTTAAAGGGTTGTCACCCTTTCCTGTGTAAAGAACAAGTACCGTGTTATCTTTCGAGTACTGCACAAGGGCGGACCATGGGGGGGCGGGGGGGCCTTGGCCCCCCTAATTTTTCCAAAAAATTATTTGCCCCCCTAATTTTTTCAAATAATCATTTATATATTAGATTTTTTTAGGTAAATTCTTATATAATAGGTATTTGGCCCCCCCATCAAATTTCTCAAAACCAATCTCAAAAAAATCACTAAACAAATTCCAAAAAAAAATTTTGAAACCGAGTCTCAATGAAAAAAATTTTCTAAAAAGTCTTGTTAAAAAAAAAAGGTGAACTTACTTGAGAGGCGCCACCATCTCCTTCTCCTCCAAAATCCCGAAGCCCAAACTCGACGAACCCCACCCGGCACCTGCCGGCTACTGCCATCCCTGATAGGGCACCCGCTGCCGCTGGCCGCTCTCTCCACGGTCCCATGGAGCCACCCCACCCGTGACCCACCGTCTCCTTTGCAACTTTGCCAACGACAAGGTCGCCACTCCACCGGAGAAGGACCAGGCCATCGTTGACCCGGAGGAGAAGCCCTTCATTCGTCTAATCGTCTTCGAGTTCGAGTCGAGGTCATCTCCGGAGTACAAAGCGAGCCCTAAAAAGTTTAATCGGTTTTTATAGCTTTTCTTTTTTTCTCTATGTTTTTAAAAAACTAAATTTATGATTGTAATTTTACTTTTGTATTCTCTATTCTCGTGTTTTTTTTTTCTTTTTCTTTTTCTTTTTTTGAGGGGATGACTAAATGCAATACTGTAAGTTTATATTTTTAGTTTTTTTCCCTTCTTTCTTTATTTTTTTAGATGTTTGATCTAAGGAATTTATAAATTTTCTCATTATGCGGTATTTGAGATTTTTTTGTTGGTTAATTTTTTGATAGGTTAAAAATATTTGGCGGAGTTGCAAGAATTGTCAAACGAAGGTATTCGATGAAGAACCAAAGAGAAACTCAGTGCCTACATGACTCCCAAGACATAGCCTGCCACCTACCGTCGAAGCGAACCAACACATGATATCAAAAAAAAAAATCTTAGTATTTTTTTTGGCCCCCCTAAAATAGTTAGTATGGTCCGCCCCTGATACTGTACTTCCTCCTTACATTGCCATTGTAATCGCCATCTGTGCCTGAACACAAAACCCTTAAATTCTATGGGCGGAAAAAAATTGAGAACCCTAAATATTTGTCATTCGCTTGGATATACGAAAGTCCAGCCAACTGCCAAGATGGCCACTACCGATAATCAAGATGAAAACATAAATAATCGACAAGATTGAAGGAGAACAAAAATAATAGAATAGACTCGTTATAGAGTGGAATTCAAAAAGAAACTTTTTTTTGTTCAAAGCGTCTGAATGTCACTCTTTTTTTGCAAAGATAGGAAGGCAAAAATGATATTTTACTTGTTTAAAGAGTCATGCAGATATTTTTTTTTTTGATAACCCAAAATGGGGGAGAGGAGTTAGACCCCGGGCGTAGCCACCCTCAGACGGTCCCCCAACCCCAGCCAGGGAATGTTCGATGCACGTCGCATATTAATTTTTTCGCAGTCGTTCCCTACCTGAAGGTGAGTACGTCAACCTGACTACCACTGGCGTCAGCCGAATGAACGAGATTTATTATATATATCCCTAACTTTTTCAGTAACACCAACCAACGGGATTTATTATATATATCCTTAACTTTTTCACTACCACCAACCAACAGGGACTCCAAGATTATTTTATTAATTTTTTCTTTTTTTGATTTTATTTTTGAACTATTTTTTTATTTTTTATTCTATCTCCGAACTTTCTCGTTGAAATATGTCTAAACCAAGATTCGAATATCTGCCAGTTGGTCATGAGAACTGTAGATATTACATGGAGAGGATTTATGGTATTTAATACAGATCATGCATGTCCCATCCTAACATGCCAGCACATATCCACATGAACTAATAAGAAGAGGTGGACGGTCAACTTCGATTTTTTATACTGCGTGCCGTGTACAAGGAATTTTGCTTCTTGATAACCCATGGAAGATTTAAAACGAGGAGGCCAAAAATTGGGAATTTGGAAAGAAATTTCAGGCTGGGCAGGGCGATGCGTGCCTCTACGCTCGTGCAAGCATATAAACATTAGCAATCGCACTGATCGACGAATCGATCTTTGCTAACGGTGGTGTGTGAGAAGTGGTGCCAAATATTTCTTTAGGTGATTGCCGTTCTCTCCCGCATGTTCTTGAGAGCGTGGAGCACTCTATGAGGCAATCAAATACAGAATCTAACGAATCTTCTTTGGAATTGATGGTTATCTTGTCCAAATGGGGAGGGTGAAATTATTTTGTGGCGTGGACGGGTCTAAGTTAAACATATCAATTCTTTAAATTATTCTCAATATATAAAATAGGCCAATATTATTTGTCATGTAAGAAACCAAATAGCAGTGTCATTGATCATTTCGTAAATATGATAAAAGAAACGTCCATGCCAAGCTCGAGAAACACCTCCTTGAAGTTCAAATAGAAATGGAACACAAACCATTAGACTCCAACCGTAAATAAAAATTGTATGACATCTTTGGCTTGTTTAAGGAAGACGAGCGGATTAGAAATTATTATTATCTATTGTTATTTGTCTATTATTGTCATCATCTCTTCCACGCTCAATTTTACTTGAATAAATGAATCAATATGGAGACTTTTACAACTTTATATTCTATTACTTTTCAGTTTTCTCTTAATTCTTTCTCAACATTTCAGCTAATTCTTTGGTCGTTCATAAATTCCAAAAAAAAACTCCGCATCTACCTAAATTATTCCTTGCATACCTAACTTCTTGGTTTGGTCTGGCTGGCGTCAGCAGGGTACATCGAACTATCCATCTCCGCAGGACCACGAAACACAAACCGATTTACCTAATATTAGCTAGGGGATGCATCTATCATCGAATTAATTAATGAATGATGAGAGAAGCATAAATTGGATAGGTGGAGAAGATTTGGGGAGTGGAATGGGCGACGCCAACCACTCACCCCCCCCCCCCCAATCGTTGACTTAATAACGGCAGTTAACGTTACGCCAAGAATCGGCCTCCGCTCACCCCACCATCGTTGACTTGTGCCCCACAAATTACGAGTTACGACACTCTTCACTGGATACAAGGCTGCATATTATTTCTTGTGGTCTTTGCTTGCATTGCATGTCCCATCTTACTTTAGCGTCCTCCCGGGTTAAAACCTTCAACCACCTCAAAGAGCTCCATGCCCAGCTCGTCCTCCGCTCCCTCCATGCCGACAACCACTGGCTTGCACTCCTCCTCACCCACTGCGACCGTGTCCACGCCCATCTCCCCTACGCCCGCCTCCTGTTTGAGTCTATTCCACACCCGACCGCCCGCTCATTCGGCTCTATGTTCAAACTCTGCTCCCAACTGGGGACGCACCAAGACGTGGCCGGCCTCTTGGCTCGTATGTCTAGCCTTGCCGTGAGGCCTGACGCTTCCCTTTATCCCATTTTAATCAAGTTTTTGGGTAGCGATGCGATTTCACTTCATGCCCATATTTTGAAGCTGGGACATGCATCCGACCGCGACGTCCGGAATGCGATCTTGAATTTCTATGCTCATCATGGTCCTATCGAGACCGCCGAAAGGTTGTTTGATGAAATGCCGGAGAGAATGGTCGTTGATTGGAATTCCATGCTGTCGACATGCTGGAAGAGGGGCCGCAAAAAGGAGGCGTTGCGAATGTTTGATTCCATGCCAGACCGCAACGTGATTTCTTGGACCGTGATGGTTAGTGGGCTCTCGAGGGTCGGGGAATTCGAGGCGGCACGGAGGTTCTTTGATGAAATGCCTGAGAGGAGCATTGTCTCATGGAATGCGATGCTTTCGGGTTACACACGGAATGGGCAGGCAGAGAAAGCATTGAGATTGTTCGACCAAATGATGGGTGTGGGAATTCAGCCCAACGAGACGACGTGGGTCACGGTCATCACAGCATGCTCGATGAAGGGTGACCTTAGCTTTGCCGAATCCTTGGTTGGCTCTCTCATAGAGAGAAATGTGAATCTGAATTGTTTCATTAAGACGGCACTCATCAATATGTATGCAAACTGCCAGAGTTTGGCAAAGGCAAGGAAGATTTTTGATGAGATGGAGGATCGGAATTTGGTGTCTTGGAATGCAATGATTGCTGCATACACAAGGGAAGGTGATCTCTCAGCAGCAAAGGAGCTCTTTGACAAGATGCCTACAAAGGATGTAGTCTCATGGAATTCCATGATCTCCGGGTATGCACAAAATGGACAGTGGAGTCTGGCGATCGAGCTTTTTAAAGAGATGGCAATTGTGGTAGGCTTGAAACCAGATGAAGTCACAATGTCTAGCATCATTGCAGCTTGTGGGCATTTGGGAGCTCTTGAGTTTGGCAGATGGCTAGTTTGTTATATCAACGAAAACCAGATTAGATTAAACATTTCAGGGTATAATGCTCTTATCTTCATGTACTCGAGGTGTGGAAGCATAGATGATGCTAGGAAAGTTTTTCGAGAAATGTCAAAGAGGGATGTTTTTTCTTACAATTCATTGATTTCAGGCTTGGCATCTATTGGCAAAGGGCTCGAGGTTCTTAATCTGATGAAAAATATGGGGGAAGAAGGCATCAAACCAGATAATATAACGTTTCTGAGCGTCTTAATTGGTTGTAGCCATGCAGGACTCCAAGTCGAAGGCTGCAGGGTGTTCGAGATGATCGAAAGCCCAACTGTTGATCACTATGCTTGTAAGGTGGATCTATTAGGTCGAGCTGGCCAATTAGATGAAGCAAAGAGAGTGATAGATGGCATGCCAGCAAAGCCACATGCAGGAGTCTATGGGGCTCTCCTCAATGCATGCCGAATCCATAAAAAGGTTGAACTAGCAGAGTTTGCGGCTCAAGAGCTCTTCAAGCTCGAACCAAAGAATTCAGGCAATTATGTGTTGCTTTCTAATATCTATGCATCAGCAGGGAGATGGGGAGATGTGGAGAGTGTTAGGAGAATTATGAAAAAAAGAGGTGTTGATAAAATGATAGGGTGTAGCTGGGTAGAATTTGGTGGTAAAGTACACCAGTTTAAAGCTGGTGATAGGTCACATTGTTGGTCAGAGGAGATATACAAGATGTTGAAAGAGGTAGGAAGGAAGATGAGGGCAATGGGGTACATAGCTGATAAGAGTTGTGTCCTGAAGGATGTTGAAGAGGAGGAGAAGGAAGAAATTGTGGGGAGCCACAGTGAAAAGCTAGCACTTGGGTTTGCACTGCTTGTTTTTGATGCCAAGGCAGTGATCAGGATAGTGAAGAACCTAAGGATATGTGAGGACTGTCATGTTGCCATCAAGATGATTTCAAAGATTGAGGGGAGGGAAATTGTGGTTAGAGACAACAACAGGTTTCATGTCTTTGAGGATGGGAGGTGCTCTTGCAAGGACTACTGGTAAAGCCTTGTTTTGTGATATCACACCGTGTTCTAATTTTTTGATGTACATAAATTATTTGTAGATTTATATATCCATTATTTTAACCCTTCAAAAATGTCAAAGTTATTCCTTTATGTTTGTTGTATATGTTACAAAGTTTTCTTTCAAAATAGGTCTGGCTATCTTAGCCATGGTTTCCGACTTTCCTCTCACTTTCATTTCGTAAAATTAATGTCTAAAATGAAATGGTACAGTACAACAAATAACACACACACAGCCCATGCTGGATAAACACTATCTCCAAAACAATAAACTCCCACTATCCGAGAATAAACATAAACGGCATGGATATAAATAAAAAAAAAGATTTGGCCACTTACTGGGAGTAAATATTAAGTGCTTGGAAATGAACGCTAATCTTCTAGAAGTAGAAGTAAATCATAACTCAAGTGGAAATAAATACTAAGGTGTTTATTTTCATAGGTAGTGTTTGGATATAAAAAAAAAATTATTTCTGAAATAGAAATACTAATTTTCAAAGAATAATTATTCATCCTTATTATCCTATCACATAGAAAAAAATGATTTGAAATAAACTATTTCATGATCCATCATGAAATAGTTATTTTAAAATATCAATGGTTGATCAGAATAGCTTATTCTTGGTGGCCCATCTTAATTTTCATAGCTGTTTAACGAAATAAACTTGAATAAAGATTTATTATAAATGAGATTAAAGAAGCCAAATGCTATACCATAGAGTTACGGGTGCATTATAATTAGAGTTATAAAGATGCACAGGAGTCTACCACTGCATTACTGTGCATAATCAACTCGTGTTATAGATCTATATCAATTAAGTGCCATACAAGTTCATAAGCTTAGGCTGGCTTAAGCTTTGTAGTTAATGAGTTTGTAATAGATAATATTAAATTCAAGCACAGTATACCTTTTAAAAATATGTACCTATCATGCAGAATCGGGTATTAGATTTGGGACGTGATAATAAAAATACGTAGATAACCTCCTATTTTACAAAAAATTTAAAAAAAATCTCTAGAGGATTCCCCCCAAATGTGCAAGTAAGTGCATAGCATACTGATATTTGGGATAGCCCTTAGTGACCTTTTCTTAAAATCCCCCTCGTTTTGGCTGCTCCGTTCCACTACCATACCCACCACGCATGGTGAAGAGGGAGTTCGTCTATCGTTCTCGCTGGTATTGGTCATTTGTCATAACATCATCGGTCCATGTGCATGATCTTCTTCTTTTTTATCTTTTTTTTCTTTTTATTTTATTTTATTTTATTTTATTTTATTTTATTTTATTTTGCTTGTTCTATCCTCTCCTGTAGCAAGGTGTGGCCGTGCATGTAATGCATACAATAATTTCTTATTACAAAAATTTATTATTTGCACTGCTTGTGTGGCTACACTGATGCATACCGCTGATGGTTGCAGTGTATTGCGGTGGGTCTAGATAAGTACATAATGAATGGATCCCATACTTTACATTTCAGTAATTGGCTGTGTACACAGCATATATAGCCATGCTCGTAGTTTATGCAATAATTTCTTGTTCTCAATGTATATTCTCTTTTTGCTTGGTGTCTCCAAAATCTTTAATAATCCGAGTCTTTGCTCCGACCGCATGCCCCATCCTACTTCAGTGTTAGGGGAATTTTGACAAAAAGTGGTGTTGATAAAATGATCGGGTGTAGCTGGGTAGAATTTGGCAGTAAAATGCATCAGTTTGTAGCTGGTGATGGGTCACATTGTTGTTCGGAGGAGATACACAAGATGTTGAAAGAGGTAGGAAGGAAGATGAGGGCATTGGGGTACTCAGTTGGTAAGAGTTGTGTCCCGAAGGATGTTGAAGAGGAGAATGAAGAAATTATGGGGACCCATATTGAGAAGCTGTTGAAGAGGAGAATGAAGAAATTATGGGGACCCATATTCAGAGGCTGGCACTTGGATCAGGATAGCGAAGAATCTAAAGATATGCGAGAACTATCATGTTGCCATCAAGATGATTTCAAAATATTGAGGAGTGGGAAGTTGTGGTTCGAGACAACAACTGGGTTTCTCGTTACGAAAAATTATTGCGGGCACTACTCGTACAACCGTATTAGCACATGCCACCGATCCCCATGGTGAGTTGCGGTAGATCATCACTAGGCCAGTGCGCAATGTCAGGAAAGGATTGGGCCCTACCAACTTGGCTTTTGGCGGGGCATCGCCACCTTTTTATATGGTTGGTTCTGGACGACGTTGGAGAACCTTTTCTAGAGTCCAGTTGTGCCCCATCCAGGCGGATAACAATTTTTCTGTTGACCGCCTCAGAAGTATATATTTAGGTGGTGGAAATTTTCATGAGCTTTGTTAGCAATACGTGATGTTAATTTTCATCAGCTTTGTGAAGCCAACTTGGATGGATAGGATGGCCCGATAAACACGCATTCATAAATATTATTATTTTTATTTTTTTATCTTATGTTTTTAAAAAATTATTTGCTTTTGTTTTTGTTATATATTTATTTATTGTAGGAAAGAGGCAAGTCTCGTACTTCAACTAGGATGCACTGCAGAGTACCGCGCGTGGCCACCATCGATGACGGCTATCAAACAACGTACATCATGTATGGCAGGATACATGCTTATATATTCTTGTTTGAATCCATCTCTAAATACTCTACATACATCATGTATGGCAGGATACATGCTTATAGATTCTTGTTTGAATCCATCTCTAGATACTCTACATACACTGTAGAGGATGCATGCTCCCTATATTTCATTTAATAGCATAGTGTATAAGGAACAATATTTAATATACTAAAGATTTTTGGAGAGAGTTGAAGTTTGCTTTGGCAGTTGTGCGAGGGTTGTGACTTGAAGTTCATGCCTTTTCCAACTTCTTTGAGTTCTTTTGTCGAATGGGTGAAGTGCTTGGCTGAGAACCTCATCGGCATCCTCTGGTTCCGTTGTAGATGTCTGATTTTCAGCTGAGGAGTCTCCTCATAGTGTGTCCGGTGGTCAAGGCTCCCTGTGCTACTTCAGGACAAGAGGGGGACTCAAACAAGGGTGATGGCCGAAGGCCCTCCGACACTGGCGACGGTGATGCGGTCGTACCTATGCTCGGGTTATTCAGGAAACTCCTCGTGGTCCTTCCTGGACTTTCCACAAGATAACTGAAGAAAAAATCCAGAGGCTTCAAGGCTACTTTACTAAGGTCCTCCAGCTCCCTACTCCGATGATGGATGAAGCTCGATGCTAGTGGGAAAATCAAGCCGTCTTCATCAAGAGTTTGGGCCGGAGAGTTCCGGCAGACTGGATGGCAAGAGAGGTCAAGGTGAAGCTATGCTTGGAGGAGGAACCGGAAGTCTTTCCGATAGCAGAGGGCCACTTAATACTCCAGTTCAAGATGGAGAACGACTTTGGCTTGGCGAGAAAAGGAGGTCCATGGTTCGTTGCCGGTCAACTCTTGGCAATCAAACCATGGGAACCCGACTTTGTTTCTGATCGACGGCCTATTAAAAAAGCTATGGTTTGGTAGCGGTTGCCTGGCCTTTCGATGGAGTTCTAGGGGCAATCTGCTATTTGGCGATCGTGGTAGAGGCGAGGAAGCCCTTGGACATAGACGCATTCACCAATCATCTTCGAAAGATAGGGTATGCCTGGGTTAGGGTAGAAATAGATGCTGCTAACCCTCTAACCCCAGGAGTTCTGATACAAGGTAAGAAGGCAAATTTCTGGCAACCGTTTGTTTATAGAAATTTGCCACTGGTATGCTACCATTGTTGATGAGTTGGCCATGTTGATGAAGGGTGTTGGTTCACTGGAAGAGACCCCTCGGCTGGGCATAGTCATGGTCATCTCTCCTCTGATAATGTCCTTGCTGTGGGTGGAGAGATTCACCCGGATGGTCCTATTCCTTTGACGGCGGATGGAAAGAGCCCGAATAGTGCTGAACGATCGAGACTCGGCCCGTGGTTCATCACTTCATGCATCATACAGCCCCGCATACCCAAAGCCCCCTCAAGAGCGAGGAGGGATTTGGAGAAGGATAAGAAGTCCTGCCCGAATTCCTCGGACTTGTACCGTTCCTCCCCTGTTGTGAGCTCTCCGAGGGATGCGTCCTCTTCTCCTAACTCTCCACCGGACTCCAATGGCTGGTAGAAGCCCACCAAGGTGGCTCACCGTCGATCGCCTAGTACCAGCTCTAGTGATGGTGCAGGAGATGCGGCTACGGTGAGAGTTGGATTCTCTGCCCTGGGCCAATTGAATGATGCTATGGACCTGTGTCTAGACAACAAACGAGGCCTGCAAGATGCCTTCATGGCTGATCTTTCGACGATGTCCCTGAAGAGAGCTTAAAGCCCTCCCAAGGTAGTGACTACGACTGCTGCCTCCTCGAATCTTCCAAAACCTAAGGTCTCCTTGTCCTCTGTTGACATCACCATCATCCAGGTCAGTGCTTCTAAACCTTGTATAGATGGGGGCCGGGTAGAAGGGGGTGATAAGAGTTCTACTGCTCCTCTACAATCTAGAATTCTTGGAAGGGGGATAGATGGGCTCTTCAGGGGAGAAGGGCTGTAGTCTTATTATATCGGTAAGGGTCAAACCGAGGGATAGATGTGCTGGGGATGTTGAGATCCCGGGTCTATTGGAGGGGGGAGGGAACTCACCCCCTGTTAAGGCTATTGGTTGGAGGCTACCCCCATCCTTTTATGCCTCTACTCGACCTGTGGTCGGTGGGGAACTACAGGATGGCCCTATGGGCAGAGACCCCATGTCCTTTAGTATGGAGGGGGGAGGGAATTCGGCTGATGTTGTTTCTGTTGGAGGGCGGGTGTCCCAACCTTCCTCTAATTCATCTCGGATGGGGACTGGTGGGAGGATTCTGGAGGTGTCTGTGAATAAAAACACTGGTGTTGCCCAGTGGCTTTCCAAGAGGGGGGTGAATTGGGATAATAAAAGCTTCCAAGTATGTGCACTTTAAAATTCTTTTGGTGTGGTGATGTCATAGATTATGCAACGGAAGCAACTAAATTAATAATCACAAAAGAGTCAATAAAACATAATCACAAATACAAAGAAATTAGAGTGGCTCGGAGCAACCCACTCCTACGTCCACTATCCAAGCACCACTTGGGATTTCCACTATATCCCCCACGGGAATACAGTCGAATTGTTTTATCGGAATCACAATCCAAACCCTACACCCTTTGGTTTTATTCCAGGCTCACCAAAGAAACCCACTCTTGGTTTTATACCAGGATCACCAAGAAACCCAAGTCCCTTTGGTTTTTAGTATCGGGCTCACCAAAGAAACCCAAACTTAGGTTTTAATAGGCTCACCTAAAAACCTTTCAGCACTCACAAGACACAGCCCCTTGCTGCTCTTGGAGAGAAAACAAGATATATCAAATGAAAATTGCAACTTTACAACAAACCTAATTTGTTTGATAGTTGCCGATGAAGTTCAAATTGAAGCCTTACTTTAGATACTCTTGAATACTCTTAAAGCTGTTTCTTGACTTCCTCAAAAGTTGGATTTAATGAATGAAGATGAGTTGGAGAAGCTTTGAATCCTTTCTTGAATGCTCACTTAAAGTTGGTTGGTGAAAGACTTGAAATATACTTGAATGCTCTTTGATTTTCAGTGAATAATCAATAATTATGCTTTAATCTATCGTAAATACTCCTTTTTATAGTTTTCAAGCAAAACTAGCCATTGTAGGGCCAAGGGAATCAAAATAGAGCCGTTGGAGCCTTCTTGGAATTCAAACAAACAATTCTGCAACTAGCCATTATAGGCCTGAACCCGACACTCGAGTCGACTTGAGATGGTTGAGTTGGCTCGAAGTCTCAGATAATAGAAAAACAAACTCTGTACGGGTCGGCTCTTCTGGATCGAGTCGGCTCGAAGTCTCAGTCAGGATAAACACAAACTCTGGACGAGTCGACTCTTCTGGGTCGAGTCGGCTCGAGGCTCTGAGTTTTTGAAACTTATGATTTGGAACTTCTGTTCGAGTCAGCTCAATATATTCGAGTCGGCTCGGATTTTTGAAACTCTGAAATTCTTCGTGCCATGCCAGAATAGGAGTCGGCTTTTGATCCATGAGTCGACTCGAGCATAACTTCTTTCAAGATTCAGCTAATTGAATCTCTAACCAATACAAGTCTTCCAAAACTTCAAAATAGGTTACAAAGGATATCTTACCTAATCAAACTTATTTTTACTTATTTATATCCCTTTTTACAAGATTACAAGAATGAAAATTAGGGCTTTACAACTTTGAGGTTTTCAATTCAATATACTTTAATAATTAACACAACTGTACTGGGATAACTTCCGATTAAGTAGGAAATAGAGTGATTCATTGATAAATGCTTCCTACAAAAACTTTTTGAATAATTGAAAGAGTTAGTCATAAATACATGCTCCAATATTTTGTAATAGGAGTTAGTCTATGGATGCAAAGCCTATTCTTAAAGAACAGAAAGCCATCTAAAAGGGTATAATCCTTATGGTCACTAGATGGTCCTTGAGTTAGATCCTGGTACACAGTCTTAAAATCCGGACACGACTCATATTCCTCTTTGATTTGCTCAAACCCTATAACTTCAGTCCTAACAGAATTCAACAACAAAGATCGACGACTAAGGGCATCAGCTACCTTATTTTCAGACCCAGCCTTATGCTTCAAAACAAAAGTATAGGACTGGATATACTCTACCCACTTAGCATGCCTAGGGTTAAGCTTCTTCTGGGAACTCAAGAATTTAAGAGCCTCATGGTCCGAAAATAGCACAAATTCTTGCGGTAGCAAATAATGTCTCAGTAACGCAAAGCTTGCACTACCGCATAAAATTCTTTATCATAGGTAGAATACCTAAGCTTAGCATCATTAAGTTTTTCACTAAAGAATGCTACGGGATGGTTCTCTTGGCTTAGGACTCCACCTATGCCTACTCCTGAAGCATCACAGGCAACCTCAAATACCTTTGAAAAGTCGGGTAACCTCAAAATAGGTGCCTGGGTCATCCTATCCTTAAGATCTAGGAAGGCTTTATGGGCTGCTTTGGTCCACTGGAATTCTCCCTTCCTAATACAGTCTGTGATAGGAGCAACTACAGTACTAAACCCCTTGATGAATCGCCTATAAAAGGTAGCCAAGCCGTGGAAACTTCTGACTTCATGCACACTGGTCGGCTCTGGCCATTCTACTATGGACCTAATCTTTTCTGGATCGGCAGCCACGCCGTCAGGGGTTACTACAAAACCAAGGAAGATAACTCTATTGGTCAAGAATTCACACTTTTTGAGATTACCGTTGAGACTATCATTCCTCAAAACTTGGCAGACTTGTCTAAGGTGGCCTAGGTGATCTACAGGGGTCTTACTATAGATCAGGATGTCATCAAAATAAACCACTACAAACTTTTCTATGAAAGCTCTAAGTACCTGGGTCATAATCCTCATGAAAGTACTAGGGGCATTGGACAACCCAAAAGGCATAACAACCCATTCATAGAGACCATCCTTAGTTTTGAAAGCGGTTTTCCACTCATCCCCTGGTCTAATCCTAACCTGATGATAGCCGCTCTTGAGATCAATTTTAGAAAAAATCGTTGCACCGGCCATCATATCTAGCATGTCATCTAGTCTAGGGATGGGGAACCTATACTTGATTGTGATTTTGTTGATGGCACGACTATCAACACACATCCTCCACGTGCCATCCTTTTTTGGGGTCAGAAGTGCAGGGACTGCACAAGGGCTAAGACTCTCTCTAATGAACCCCTTCCTCAACAATTCTCCAACCTGTTTTTGCAGTTCCTGATGCTCAGATGGATTCATCCTATAATAGGACAAGTTGGATAAAGTAGCTCCTAGGACTAAATCTATGGAATGCTGGATATCCCTAAGAGGTAGAAGGTGGTTTGGCAGATCCTCGGGAAAAACATCCTCAAATTCTTCTAACAAAGGTTTAACTTCCTGAGGAGGCTCTGAGGGTGTAGGAGTCCTAAGTTCCTTAGCAGTCAACATCCAAATAGGTGAACCACTATGAATTTCCTATTCTAGATCCTTAGCACTAATTAGGTTCACTCCAGTCTTTATTTCTCTAACCTTATTGGTTCCTTTAGCTACCTTGTCCTTAGGAGGGACTGAATGGATTGTGATTTTCTTCCCATTAAAACTAAAGACACAGGTGTTGGATTTCCCTAAGAGGGTGGCATCATGATCATATAACCAAGGTCTTCCAAGAATTATACTGCTCACCCCCATGGGCAAGACATCACACCAAATCTTCTCTTGATAGGATTGCATTTGGATTTGGACCTGACATCTAGACTAGATAGGTATAGAGGTAGAGTCTACCCAAGAAACCTTATAGGGGTTGGGGTGGGGGATTGGGGTTAAGCCTAACATTTTGACAGTGCTAGCATAAATGGCATTCACACAGCTCCCACTATCTATGATGATTTTATATACCTTATCCCCTAGTTTAAGGAAAGTCTGTAAGATGTTAGTCCTACGCCAATCTTCCTGAACTCTATTCTCGGACAGGATGCATCTCACAACCCCTAATTGGTCAGACTCTGTGGATTCCTCCTCTCCTTCATACTCATCGACCAAATTCATTCCGGCCTCATAAACTTCTTCTTCAAACTCTTCATTGGGCCCGGAATTCTCTTCTTCTCCTTCTTCTATGTAAAGGGATCTACGAGGGCACTGGCTAGAAACATGACCTACCTTGTGGCACTTAAAACAAGCTATGGCTGTGCACTGGTTGGAGATATGACCGGGCTTCTGGCACTTAAAACAGATGATACTAGGGGTTCTCTGGGTGTCAGGCGCCTTACCTTTGTCCATGGGCCTAGGGGTGGGAATACCCTGATTAGGCTTGCTAGGGGTAACTTGGCTAGGTCCATTTCTTGGGATTGGGGCACTAACCCTAGAAGTTATAGGTCCTCTCTGAAACTTCTCAGTGTTCAGTGCAATCTGATAGGCTTGGTCTAGGTCAGTAACCTCTCTCAGAAACAACTCCCTCATTATGTCTTCCCTAAGTCCAGCCCTAAACCTAGACAAAGTGACCTCATGGGCTTCACTCACATCACATCTCATCAGGTACTCATCAAAGGTGGTTATGTAGTCTGATACAGATCGGTTTCCTTGTTTCAAAGTCTGCCATTGGTCCAACAGATTTTGCTGATATGAAATGGGTAGATATTTATCTCTAAGCTTCTCTTTCATACCCTGCCAAGTGGTTATGGGCTCTACATTTCAACTTCTAGTGGTCAGCTCAATGTTCCCCCAGTATAACCTAGCTTGACATACTAACTTCATCTTGGCAAACTTGAACTTTCTTTCCTCAGACATGGCATACCACTCAAAGTACTGGTCCATCTCACCCTCCCAATCAGAATACACCTTAGGGTTTAAGCTACCATCAAAAGTGGGTACATCTAATTTGATGTTCCGAATGAACCTATCATCTCTATCTTCAGGTTCTGGGTCAGGCCTCCTATGATTAGGTTCAGGATCTCTATATAAAGGTCTTCTAGGCTCTTGGTGTGGGTGAGGTTGAGGCACATTAAAATCTGGGTCAGGAGTCCAATTCTGATGCCTAGGTTCCTCAAGTACTTAGACTCGATCCCTAAGCTGGGAAAAATTCTCATGGACTTGTTCTTTAAACTGGGCAATAGTGGCAGTCACATCCTGACTCAATTTGTTCATACTCTCAGTAAGAGCTCTAACCATGGCCTCTAAATCAGGTTGGGTTTGACCAGGTTGGTAGGGTACTCCATTCCGGGTAGACATGATGATGCAAGCAAATACACAAAATGAGACTCAACTGAATGACTACGGGCTAACTAGACCTAGAGCCCAAACTAGATGCCCAATCAGAGTGGCAAGCTAGCCTGTAGTAACTCGGGACTCAGCCAGGCAGGTGTAAGGGGAGTGTTAGGTCCCTAAATGCCAATCCTAGACACCAATCAGTGATTGGCTAGGTAGGCGGACCAGCACACAAGCCCTTCGGGACGTAGTCCCTAAACCACCGTTCTAGACACTGAGTACAAAGCACACACAGAGTAACTAGACAAACTGACTCAACACTAGCCTTGACCCGACTTGTTGATGTCCCTAGCCCACTAGGGCAAATTAAGTCTAATAAATTTTAAAATTAGGCTTAGGATCGAATGAGTGGGTGGTGGTTTTGGGCTAAGGAGAGGTTATCAACTCCTCCCCTTATCTTAGATGCTCAAATGCCCTTAAGATGAATTAGGAGATGATCACTCAAAAAAAAATTGAATTGCAGAAACACAGAAACAGAGTTACAGTAATTTAACTCTCAGAAATTTCACGGAAACCAATAAATCATAGTAAAATTATATAAAATAGCTTCAATTATATTGGTTCCAGAAAAATAAAAATCATGCAATTTGGAGTTACCTGTAGTGAGAAACAATTCCTGTAACAGGATAGTTACAGACTGAAAATAGGGTGCTTCCCCCGTTTACAATTCCTGCTACGAAGTTGTAACCCAACGGATCCCCTACACGCCCTTGGAACACCCCGTGGAATGGGAAGAGGAGGTTTGCACCTCACTTCGTTCCTAGGACCGGACGTCCTGGGGAGTCTACTTCGAGCAGACAAAGTAAAAGGAGAGAGACTTAAAACAAGCAAGCAAAACAGAAATCCTAGACTGGGCTCTGATACCAAAATGATGCAGAACGAAAGAAGAGATGATGCGATGCAGAAATAAATTAAGAGTAATTCTCTTTTTTTTTTTTATGTTTTCAGAAATTGGCTTTGACTCAAAGGAAAGCTAAACTAAATTGAAAGAAACTAGGTAATAACTGAAAGCACAATTTAAAAGAAACTAGGTTATCAGAGTGATTCAGAAGTAACGGATCGCTGGGGGTTGAGAAACTCCTAGACCTAGGGTTTCGCTCTGAACTTTCAACATGACAGAAATAAAAAGAAGAGATGGGTTACCAACCAGACAGTGATCTTCACAAAGTTTGGTGGAAGAACTCTCTCGAGCAGATTGTTGGATCCTCGGATTCGGATACCTTCGCAATGGATCCTCCAATACTGGTCCTGTGGCTGAGTCGGCTTCTCCTGAACTCAAGATCTGGGAAAGAAGAAGAACAAGTGATGGAATCAGATACTCAAGGAAGGATTTACCAGATTGAAGAACTTGAAAGCTGATGTTGCTGAAATCCGGATTCTCCTGGAGGTTGATCTGGCTCCCTCTGAAATTTTCTCTGAAGCTGAAGTATCCGGACTGGACCCGGATGCTGGTGGTCGGCCTTGACTTGGAGAGAGAGGCCGTGGGAGGTGGGATAGGCTAGGATTTGGTGGATTGAAGTGGATGATGGGCGGCTAGGGTTTTGGAGTTGAAGTGGCTAACCTAGGGTTTAGGGGTTTGGAGATCTCACACCTCCTCAAGGTTCCTGGGGAACCCGGATTTACTCCCTCACGGAGCTCAACACCTGGATGCAAGTGCGGAAGAGAGAAAACACAGAGTTTGCTCACACAAAAACTTGAATTCATTCATCAGATTACTTTTAAAATTTACAAGAGGGGTTTAATTTATAGGACTTTACAAGAGAGTAGGGTTTTACATCTTCCCATGTAGGACTAAAGGAGGGGATCTTCAAATTAGGTTTGTAGGATCAATTCCCACACATATGACCGGCCAAAAGGTTCCAAAAATGCTGATTGGTGGCTTCAAAAGGAAAGTGGGTGGCGCCTCCTAGCCTTGCTCTTCAAGAAAAAATATTTTTCCTTCCATGCTCGGTCTTATTTGGAAGTATTTGGGCGCCTCCTAACCTTGCTCTTCAAGAGAAATTTCCTTCCTTTCATACCTGGTTTTATTTGGAATTACTTCGGCGCCTCCTAGTCTTCCTCCCCAAGCTTTGCTCCTTTCTTTTCATAGCTTGGCTCTTATGGAAACTCCTTGGCCGCCCCCTTGAATTGTGGATCCCAGATTGTCTTCTCCTTAAGTGGCGCATGAGAGAAGGGACCTGCTATCTTGTGGTGTGGGGACCAGAGCATACTGGATGGAGATGTGGCGCCCCCTGGACTCAGGCGTGTGGCTGGGAGTGTGGCTGGGAGTGTGGCGCCCACTTGCTTGGCCTTGGGAGAAAATGTGACATCCCAGGTTGAAGTCCTAGACCACTACTGAGTCAACATGACTCAACAAAATAAATTGCAGGGAATACAGACTCAAGCTAAAATTGAGTTGATCCAGTTAACCCTTATTACAAACCATAAAACCCTAATTCTTCGGGCAAGGTCAATCAGAGATCCAGATGGAGCTCTGAAGTCTTCTTCTGAGTCTGGTGCCCGCACCACTTGGCTACTGTCTAGGATGTATGCCAGCACTAACTATAGAGAGAGGAGGCTCTGGGAGGAAATCACTACTCTAGTTGACCAGGGTATCCCTATTATAGTTGCTGGGGATTTCAATTGTATTATTCATTCTGAAGATAAGAGAGGTGGAAGGCCCTTTGTAGAGGAACCGGATCCAAAGAGTGAGGAGTTCTTGCATCATAATGGTTTGCTAGATCTTAGCTTTGTTGGCCCTCGCTTTACCAGGTGCAATAATCGCTCAGGGAGGGCGAGGGTGTAGGAGAGAATTGACAAAATTCTGGCGACTTCTAATTGGATTCAGTGGCATCCCGCTTATGTGGTCCAGCATCTGTTTAGGATTGGATCGGATCAATGTCCGGTGCTTCCTTCAACTGAATCGTCGATCTCCTATCACTCCCCGTTCAGGTTTGAGAAGTTATGGCTGGCCTATCCCTGATCCTGAGAGATTGTGAGGGAGGTGTGGAGGATGCCTATACAGGGTGATGCTGGATACCATATTACCCATAGACTAGAGCTTCTTAAAAGGCATCTCATGTGTTGGAATAAGGAAGAGCTGGGAAATATTTTCTCCAATTTGACAACTGTAGAGAAGACTATTCTTGATATTCAGGAGCGGGAGGTTAAGGAGAGGGGGCTACATGACCATGATTTGACTGCTTTGCTGAGTTAGTTGTTCATTCGTTAGTCCTTACTCCTTCAACAGGAGATTTACTGGAAGGAAAAATATAGAGCTCAGTGAATCAAGGTGATAGGAATACCAGATTCTTCCGCCAATCTACTATTGTTAGGAGGCATATGAACCGTACAGGGCTCTATGGATGTTGAAGGACCTTGGGTGGAGGATGATGAGGACATCAGACGGGAGCTTGTTCATTTCTTCATATCCAAATGCATGGCTCATTCAGGAGAGCTTCCCACTTTTCGCTCTCCTCCTCCTTTGGTTAGGGTACCAGACCAGGAGAATTTTGGTCTGATTAGTCATGTCTCTAAGGATGAGGTGTAGGATGCCTTAGGATCTATGGCTAAAGACAAAGTCCCTGGCCCGGACAATTTTCTCCCTTTTCTTCATGAGGTTTTGGAGTGTTGTGCGAGCTGAGGTGGTTGCTGCTATCCAGGAGTTCTTCTCTTTTAGTAGGATGCCAGGATCTTGGAATGAAACTTTTGTGTCACTCTTATCCCCAAGCACCGGGATGCTCTGGAGCCTAGCTATTTTAGGCTCATCAGTCTGTGCAATACTATGTACAAACTTTGTGCTAAACTAATGGTAAATAGGATGAAGCTGTTCCTTCCTAGTCTAATCAGCTTGGAGTAGGGAGCTTTTGTGGAGGGCCAGTCTATCTCTGATAATCTTTTTATTGTACAAGAATTTATGTATAATCTCTGCAGGGTATCTATCCACCGTAGCCTAATGGCCATTAAGATAGACATGGAGTTATGATTGCATGCACTGGTCCTTTCTCGAGAAGGCTCTGTTGGACTTTGGCTTTCATTCTTGCTGGATTTCTCAGATTCTTGCATGTATTATCAATCCTTCTTTCGCAATTCTGATCAATGGCACTCCTTCAGAATTCTTTGTCTTTAACATCGACCTCCATCAAGGTTATCCTCTATCTCTGTACTTGTTCATTTTTTGTTTTGATGCTCTTTCGCGAGCATTGCTGGTCACGCCCCAGGGATTGGGTCTTCAGCCGTATGTCCTGGCCCCTGAGGCCAATCCCATATCTCATCTTCTCTTTGCAGATGACCGTCTACTCCTGGGTCATGCCACTGTCTGGCATGCTTAGGGTTTCAAGATGATTCTGGAGGACTACTGTCTAGCTTATGGGCAAAGAGTTAATTGTCAAGAATCTAAGGTCCACTTCAGCTCGAAGGCCCCGACCCTCTTAAGGTGTTCTATCCAGGAGATCCTCGGGATTGTTCAACATCGAGGTGCATTGCATTACCTGGGAATCCCTGTTATGGGGCGCAGACTGGCTAAGGCCGATTGTTATCATTTGGTTAAGGAGATCCATGATAGGGTGCAGGGATGGAGGGTATAACTCTTTCTCTTATGGGATGGATCACTTTGATCTGGTCGATGCTCACATCTTTACCGATTTATCTGCTCTCTCATGCTGTCCTCCCAAAATCTATGGTTCTCAAATTGGACCAAGTTATCCAGGCTTTCCTTTGGGGTTCGGCTTCTGCTCAGAGGCCCATCCATCTCATTAGCTGGCACGTGGTTTGCCTGCCCCGCAAAGATGAAGATCTAGGCATCCACTCCCTCGTCTCGATGTGGGAAGCCCTGTTTGCTAGACATCTCACAAGAATCCTGTTATCCGAATAGCCTCTGGATGGGGATGATGAGACAGATATAGCCCCTTGTATCCTAATGAGGTCCATCGACCTCGCCAGAGATGTTCTGCCATTTGAAGAGCGATGATGACAACTACTCACGTTGTCCTCCCCTACACCAGCTGGGTTTTGGGGAATGGCACATTTATTAGTTTCATGTCTGACCTTTGGATTGTAGATGTCCCACTATATCGCTGGCTAACTAACATTCATTGCTATGGACATCGATGACTCCCTTTCCATTCCTGACTTGTTACTTAGGGATGCCTTGTAGTGGAATCCAGTTCTGGTTACTCATGTCTTTGGTGATATTATGGGAGCCCAGATTTTATCGATTCCATTGCCTGTTCATGCTTGTACTAACATTAAGGTATGGAGGACCTTTGCTATTCCCAAAGCTGCTACGTCCGATCTACTTCCTCTGTTCAGCCAGGTACCTCAGTGGACTCTTGATCTTGCTTGGATCTGGAGGGTTTGGGTATATCCTACAGTGAGTCTATATTTATGAAAAGTGGCTTGGGGATGTCTCCCTACTAGAGCCTTCCTTAGCTCTAAAGGATGTGCATCTCTATGCACTATCCGGTTTGCGGGTTGGAGAACAAGACTTTGGTCCATGTTCTCTTCGTATATCAGCGAGCTGCCCATATTTGGAGGATGCATGGTCTCCAACCATTATTCATGTATATTATGGATTATGTTGATTACTTCCTGGATTTACTCCACCTAGCCATAGGCCATGCTGCTGCCACTTTCATCGCCTATACTACTTATTACATCTGGCTTACTAGGAATGATAATGTCTTCAACTCTGCTACTCCTGCTAGATTTGCTGTGGAGAGAGCTTGGATTCATGCTAAGTATCTGATGTCGATCATTGCATCTTCGGAGACCTGGGGCTTCCACACCGCTCCTCGAGTGCCCTGCGGGGTTTTAGTCTCTTGGGAGCCCCCACCTCCAAATTTTGTCACGGTCAACTTCAATAGGAGTGTCTTGCACACTCACGGGGGAGCTAGCTTTGTCATCCGTGGCTCGGGTCTCGGTGTCATTGTTGCGGGGGGGCATCATCTCATTAAGTTGACTATCCCGGCTACGAGGCTCCGGGGTGCTTGGACCGGTATTGTTTATGTTCGAATGATTCTACAGGCTGACCATCTCATTATGGAGGATGACTCTGCTACTGTCATAGCTTGGATTCAGGAGACTAGAAGGTCCAGACCGGTGTACCTTCTTCTTTGTGATATCGAGCTTCTCCTTTATGGATGTTCGTCTTCTATTATTAAACATGTATATCGGAAAACTAACTCAACGGTTGACTAGGTTGTCTCCTACGTTGCCCATCACCCAGGCTCTATTTTGTTAACCGACCTGGAACATATTTCCAGATCGTTTCATGATATTGCATTTTCTGACTTTCTTAATTATGTTCATGTTAGATTTTTAATCTGAATGCAATAATTTATATAAAAAAAATTGAAGACACCGTTGAAGTAAAAAGAGAATATGCGCTAAGAATGAGAAAATATTGCGTGCACCGTGCGCATGACCATGCCGGTGCTCCCCATTCACCGAAATGTATAGAATGGGTTCCATTCATTCATACATAACAGGTGTGAAGCAGAAAATACTTTTCTATCGTTCCGGCGTTAAAGTGCATCCACATTGCAGTAAAATCATCAAATCATATCTCCAACGTTTGGATTTGAGAGTGACCAGAAAGCACAATTCCTTCGACAACCAAAATCGACAGAATTGTTGAATCTTTTTCTTCAGATGGAAAAAACAGAAGTTGAACCATAAAACGTTACTTCCTGATAGACCAAACACGCCTCTATATTGCAAGGTATTTGGCAAGACATTGACCACAATGGCATTGATACTCAAATCAGCTGCACGGAATAGCACTGAAATCAAAATAGATGGATGCAGACAGCTTAAGACAGGGAACTAATGAGCCAAATTAAGGCGGAGAATGATTTATCCAGCAGAAATTAGTTGATAAATCTAGTGCAATCAAACGCGTGAAAAGAAAAAGAAAAAGACATCAATTGTAAAGGTTCACTGCCACAACTCACACCTAATTCTGTTTTTTACAGCAATGTAGTTTAGGATAGAAGATATCACTCATGACAAACGAATTCTTACCCAAAGAGACACCAGTAATTAACAGTAACATACAGAACGAGAAATTAATTAAATTACGTCTGAAACCTAGAAGCCTGACTTGGGCGTGCAGGTCCATTGACTGTTGCATCCCAAAATGGTTTTCCTATTCTAATACATCTGCAATAATGCTTGTCGATGCTTTCATGCTCTAGCCCTTTTGTTGCTGCATCCTGGGCATTTGTACTGCTTGATGTGTTCGGCCCTAGCAGGTGTGATCCTGACGCACTTCCCATGGAACCATCGCTCGCACACATCGCAGCATATCCAGAATTCATCATTTGCATAGTTGTCCCCACATGCACCACACAAAGTGTTTCCATGCTCCTCATCATCCTCTTCCTCATCCTCTTCTCCACTCTCTTCATCCTCCTTCGGGGGAGGCATCTTTAAGGCCTTTGACTCTGGCGGCCGTGACTGCAGGAAAGAGAAGATAAAGCAATACGGGCAGCAAAAATTCGACTCAAGATGTCAAATGAGAAAGAAGAAAACAAGAGATGCAATGTAAGGAACTCATATATACCATCTTTGAGCTTGATTTGTTGCTCTTGCTACTGCTGTTAGGGGTTTTTTCTTTTGACTGCTTCTTAGCAGTTCCAGTCACAACCTCATATATGGTGGGGAGATTATTAATCATGCTGAAAAGCCGCCTCCTGTACCGTCATGCCATAAGGTAAACCATGTCAGTCAGAAGGGTTAAACTTTCAATAAAAAAAAGTGGTTCCACTGGGAAAGGTGCAAACTGGAATATCATATGCATGAGTAACGACACAAGATATCTTCAGCAGTCTACCTATTAAACAGGGAAAGTAAATACAAAATAATAATTGTCCGTATAACCACGACATAGCACAAATATTAGTGCAAAGGTAAAAAAACTTCTGGTTTGAAAGCTGAAGTTCACCCAAACAAGAACATGAAACAGAAGGCGCATAGATAAGTTTAACTTTGAAATAGTGCATGTAAATCTAAACATATATAAATATATCCATGTACAGTGTACCCTTCAAAATATATTACTAATTCAAAACTATTCATTCAAAGTTTCAAACAATTAAATAAAATCTTCAATCATCATAATCATTTCCAAGGCTCATGTCATCGCCGTCGTCGTCATCATCTTCTCTAAGCATAACCACATCTCTTGATTCTTTTCTTCCTCGTCACCTTCGTCATCTTCCTCAACAACCTTTGCTTTCCCTTTACCTTTACCACCAAGATTTAAATTTCTAAATCCAACAAAAATATTTTAAAAATCAACAAAAACAAATAAAAAATAATATAAATATTTAAAAAATAAAAAAAAGGAAAAAAATTTACATACCTCTCTTTTCCTGCTATTAGGTCTCTCATTAACATTAAAACACTCATTTACATCTAACCAAGACACGTCATCCGGTAAACATGGCTCTTCTTGTTCAATTATCCACTCATCATCCGATTCCATATCAAGTAAACATATCGGATTACATGCCTCTCCGCTTTTTTGTCTTTTTTGTTGTCTCATCTCAAATTGAATGTTATACCTGACAAACACCACGCATTCAACTTTTGTTGCTCCAAATGATTCCTTTTTTTGGAATGAATATACTCAAATGTGCTCCAATTTCTTTCACCCGGTGACACTACAAGTAAAACTTAGTACTCAAATTGCTAGCCTTTAAAGTTTTTTTGCACTATTCTCCGAGACTCTCCCACCATAGAGCTAGATAAATAATTAAGATAAATTAAATTTCACAAAGCTAGAAATAAATATTGTACAATAAAAAATAAATTCATAAAATTTAATGGTTAATTACCCAGTTGTTTTTTATTTCTTGTCGATACCGCCATGTCCATCCCAAATAAACCCTTGGCTTTCCTAAATTTGTCAAGTTGTGAATCATTGATGACTCTTGTCTCAACATCTGATATATCCTTTTAATTATCTTGAACAATCCAATTTTTACTTCAGCATCGGTATTAAAATTAGAATCATATTGAAACTTAATAATTAAAAAGTTAAAAAATAAATTAATTTTTTGAAAAAATTATTAACAAAATAATAAAAATTAGAAATTAAAAATTACGTGTAACTTACCTGGGATTAAGATAATATGCCGCCGTATGGAGTGGTTTATGAAGTTGCAAATCCCAAGGAGTGTCAATTATCTCATAAATCCTATCATATCTCTTATTCACATTGTTGAAATTTTTGCCAATTTATTTATTTTCTCTATCCATTACTTCATAAATATAACACCCAGTCAGTTTTGCATTTCCATCAAACAAGTCTTGACACTTTTATCAAAGGACATACTTCAAATAATATTTTGTAGCTTTCCAAAATTTATTATCACCTAATATAATTTCTCAAACTTTTTTAGCTTTAAATTTGAATGCATAAATACTTTTTGTCCATTCTTTTGAAGCAAACATAACCCTTAAAGCAATATTTCTGATTAATATGCTTCCAAAAGTGAGATAAGATATGACAAATCTAGTAAACGTTGATCTTGTCAATTCCTTGCTCTTAGAATATTTTCTAAACAAACTAAGAATACAAGTACGACAATAAATGTAAACTGTAATTTGCCTTGCCTTGTGTATTAAAAACAACTAAAATGTTTTCAATGTCACTAGGTATTAAATCTAAATAATATCCTGCACATGGAGATCAAAAAAGATACTTTCTCATTTTTGCTAAGAGTCTACCTGCACCAACATAAGCAAAGGCATTATCCATCTACTAAGCTATCAAGCAATTCAAACAACTTATTTGAATCCTTACTAACATTAGAGGTATCTAATGATTTGAGAAACACGATCCCACTTGGACCATTCACAAAAAAATTGGTGATAGACCGACTCTTTCCATCAATCCAACCATCAGACATGATTGAATATCCTGTTTTCTTCCACTCACCTTGATATTTCACCAAACTCTCATCAACACATTCAACATCTTTCTTCAAGAAAGTAACTCTAGTTTCATGATACGAGGAGATTTCAATCCCCTTCCATACTCACCAATAGATTTCACCATTTGAGCAAAAAAGAACTTTTAACCAAATTGAAGGCCGATGCATGTCCATGTAAAAATCTACAAATATCCCTAACCACATTTCCTTTTTTTAACCATTTCATTCATTATCCATTGTTTAGATGTATTTTCCCTTCAATTATAAATGAATTCATGGTGCCCTTATTTTTGCATTTAGCTCTTCTACTTCAAAACACTCGACATCGCCAAAATATTTCTCAATTTATCTCCCCTAACAATTTTTTAAAAAAATTGAATTTCTTCGAGAACTTAAGCACAAGGACAAACATTATTATGAGTACCCGCAAGATGATTTTTCATTCTATTAACTCCTTTCCAAAAACTCTTTTTATAATAGTTGCATACAAGATGTAATCGATTTCCATCACCCCCTTTACCATCATCAAATTCTTTTGTATGATCCCAAGTTGGATCCACAATCTTAGCTATTCTTTTAGATGGCATGATTCAATAAAAAATATTATTAAAAACAAAAAAATTAAAAACTATTATAAAAATAATAAATAAAATATTAAGTATCCAAAAGATTAAATCTTACTTGTTAAAACTTTGGGCTCGTAAAATCAATGGACCATAGTCCACTGTCTCTCGATCAAATAGAATAAACAAGTTAGAGAGAGAAAATAAACCCTGCCCGATGTCTCTTAAAACCCTTCTACCCCCCATTCGTGCATCTCTCTCGATCGAAGACGGCAAACAGAGCTTCAGACAGGAGCTTTGAATGGCTTTTTGAGAAAAATGGCAAACAGGAGCTTGGAATAAAGGCTTCGAACGCGCCTCTTAGGGAAGACAGCGATGACGACAACTTCGAACAAGCCTCCTAAAAAAGATGGCAAAGCTCATAGAAGGCCAAAGGGCATCAGGGTGTCCTCTTAGGGAAGACGAACAGGGAAGAGAGAGAGAGCACGGGCCTCCTCCACTGGCCATTAAAGCTCGGAGAAGGAATGGTCACACCAGTAGAGAGAAATCAAAGAACAAGAGAGAATGGGAGAAAAGAAGTCGATAGGGGTTGAAATACCGTCAATTTCCTTCAACAAAATGCTTTTTAAGGGATTTTGAAAGATTTCGAAGCTTCAGCTTCCAAAATCACCAAAGATTTTCGATCGGAAACTTATCTTTTTCGCATCAACATACTCGGACAATCCAGTGACGACAACGATTCATCCCACAAATCAGCAATACATGTGCGATCCTTTTTAATTTCTGATTCTCCCCTGCGGTTCAACTCGGCCACGGGTTGAATCAACTCAAATCGAACAAGTCGAATCGTGACTCGCATGATTCTAACAACAGAGGTTTCATCCATAAATAGGTGGTGTTTAAAAACAAGCAGTCTAGAAAACACACACTCAACCCCCTCCCCCATAACCAAAAAAACAAAAAACAACAGAAAAAGAAATGGAGAAAAGACTATGCTAAAAATTTATTACGTGTACAAGCATGTCTGACACCATTATAAAGGAAAAATACAAATTCAAACAAGTTTGCATATAGAAAATGAACTTAGTCTTTGATCCACTGATCAAGCATCAGACCTCATGATTCAGTAAACGAGGAGATATGTTACCCAAATAGCCCGAGAATTAAAGACACAAGAACTAATGATGGATGCATATCTAATTTTCGAACTTGACTATTTACACTAAACTATGATCCTCTTCAGTGTAGATAAATAAAACAAGTCTAAGTAATAGCTTTGTCTGCAGGTCACTTCCAAACTAGGTCATTGCACACCAGCTGTTCCAAGAACCATTTTTTAGACACACGAGAAAGGAGATCAAATAAGTATAGATTTTGCCCCAGGTATAGAACATTTTGTATTATTATATTAAGAAACATGAAATTTTACATGATCACAAATATTAACCATACAATTTGTTCTTTTTCTTCACAGAACTATCAAGCAAGTCACATTTACAATTTATAATAGTGAATCTTCATGACCAAGCCAAGTGACCTACAAACTCCAACAGCCTCTCCAGAAGCCCAACAACACTTTCTTGCTCAAGAAAACATTGATATTGGTTCATGCATATGATTATTTTAGACAGGAAAGGAATAATCCTGGGAAAACATTGAGCATCTTTATGCAGTTAGGTCCACAATATGTTAACTCTTCATCAGCATCAAGACATTCAAAATTATTCAAACAGTTAGTCTCTGGGTGCAGATTTTTCCTCCAGTGCTTTCCACAAAAGTTACTTATCCATGTGGATCATGTGCTTTCAGATTTTAATAGTTTTCTAACAGTCAAATATGTTTGTATACAGAGATGTTTGTTTCAAGTATTTCCACATAATTAACTGTGTTTTGATACTGTATGGAGGATGCTCCAAGTTCAAAACTAGTTAGCGTTCCTTAACTATTTGGACCAAGGTAATTCCATAGGCTGGATCTTTCCTCCCATTTTCTCAAATAAGAAATACTCTACAAGCATTTGCTGCTAAATCCTTGGATAATTTTGAATCCTTTACCGGCATCAATGAAAGGTTAAGGTGGCTTTAAATTGTAATTGAACAGAAAACAGTAACATGCAGGGCAACCAGGTACAATAATCATAACCATAACAAAACGCATCATCATAAATATGTCCTTTAACCGATCCTACTAAAGGAAACCATCTCTGTCAACAACATCAGCTTTAAAGAACTTCTCTCACAAATGTCATCGAGATTTCTGTAGGTCCTCCCATCATATTTCCACAACCTTTAACCAAATTCCAATCCCAATTCCTTACCCACCAGATCTTTAACTCACATACCACTACCAGCACTTTTTCCTTAGTTGCATTACAGGTTCCTCTAAGGTAATTATCTTGATTTTTTTTTTTTTGTTGTGAACCAAAGTATCGACTCAACAGCCTCATCCTGTGAGGCTCCCCATCTGGGCCTAGGTCATATTTAGAATTGACATGCACCCAACTTTAAGTTATAAAGCAATTACAAAACACCACCATCTAAAAGAAAGTTCCCTTTAATCTCAAAGGTATAAAGCAATTACAAAACACCCTATAAGTATCGCCCAACATCCTTTCAACCATCGAAATATGTGACAGATATTTTCTTCTAAATCTCCATTGTTTCATATAACAAATCTAGATGGCAAACCCACTAAATTACATTCCACATGCTCAATTTTGGTTCGCATGATTCAATTGACCATCATCCTCCAGATTTTCCTTCACCACTTTAAATTTCACGCTCACCCCTATCAGGTTTTAAATTGACACTACACATTTGCAGATAATATACAAATAGCACATCTATTCAATTAACTGCAATCAGTTCATAAACTAAGGATTCACCATGCTTAAAAAGCTCCCTCACCTCATCACACCAAATTCTACTTCTTAGAAAGCGTTCCTTCCTATGCCCTTAATGATATCACCATAAATTTAGATTGGTTTCTTCCTCTAGCATCAACAAACCAGCTTATTATAGCATTTTCTCTTTTTTTTAAAAAAAAATCAATTAAAAACAAGGTTTACATTCATCCTTTTCATAACTCTTTCTGTCAATGACCAAGAATAAAAATAGCAACCACCCTACTTACCTTTCTTGGTGCAAAGTCCCAATTTGATTTGACAACATGGCATTATCATTCTTACTAGTTCCTTCACAGTGTGGATCTTAAATCTACTTCCATGGAAATTAATGCAATTCATCTCTATTTATTTTGATATCACCACAATCACTCATCTTCCATTATATGGGATTTATTGTAACTTTATTAACTCATATAAGATCGTCAATTGAATAAATCCACATTCTCAGATAGCTTTATATACCACATTTGGTATTCTAATCAGTCCAATTCTTAGCTCTCTTACATTTTGTTCTTCCAAACTTGTTATAAAAAAATATATAAATTAAAATTATGCTATGGTTTGCATCCTCCCACCTCACCTACAGGGCCTCCAATAACAAATTTGGAAATAACTTGTTGATCACCATTTGCACACTCAAACGCATGGAGTTGCAAGGAGATGAGACCAGGCACAATTTATAAAAAAGGTGAAAAAAATACCACCAACTTATACTTTAGGTAAGTAATATAAGCCATGCCAGCTCTAATATCAAGATACAAAGAGAAACACATTGACTAAAATGACGTGAATTTACTAATTACAAATTAAGCTCCACTCCATGATCAAATGAAATGGTGTATCAGACATGCATCTCATCACTAGCAGCATCGAGGGAAGAGGGTTGATGACTGTGCTAGTTGCATAGAATTTATAATACACAAGTTTAAATGGGTTCTCCCAGGAAAAAAGAAATCTAAACAAGATATCTTTTTGGATAACACACTTTAAATGTGTTTTTTGTCACATGACTTTATTTTACCACTAAAAAAGATGCCATAATAATCATTATTGATACCCACTAACTCTATATGCCCTGAACCAATTTGTATCTCACTTAAAGATCAATTTTATATTTATCAGACAGATTCCTACCAGAGCTATTTGTTTAAAAGGTTCCTATTATCAATTGGGTCATTGTAGCTAAAAGAAAAGATGATGCATTAGTCCAGTCAGGAATAATAACTTCTTAAGTCTGACATCACCTTTTCTTTGTTTCCCTCGTGTTTTTTTAGCTGAAGTTTACCAACTTGGCCGCTAGAGACGCTCACATTCAAATCAAAGTTTATAAACAGAACCCACACATGTTCATCAACTTTCTCACACCATCCTCCATTTCAAGCATTGCTCCCTGAACCTCTTGCTTTATTCAACACTTCTTTCCAAGCACCAGAACTCCACCACAGCTCCTTAATCTTTGCTAATGTATCTCAAGACGGAGCATTTGACGTTCAATCACCACGGCTCCATACTCATGTCAAAACATGGGCAACAGTAAATTTATTTGTTCATACCTTTATGCCTCAAACTGTTTTCCTTCAGCAACAACAAGTTTGTTACAAATGGTCCTCTATTAACAACTTGATAAAAGAAATCACATTGCACAAACACTTTGAACCAATGTTCAAAAAGACTACAGGCAGCACACAGGCAACTGCTAACCTCCTAGATCATAGATATCTCTGCTTGCAGCGCAGGCCACCCCCCCCCCCCCCCCCCCCCCCTCAAAAAAAAAAAAAAAAAAAAACACACACACACACACAAAAAAAAGGAGACCCAACAAAAGAAACAGAAAAAAGTAGGGGCAAGGTTTAGTACTAGTTGATAATTGATTATCATCATACCAAGTACAAAATTTAACTAATGGCCTAATAATAAAACTTTTATTCAGATACATATAATCTAAATGCTTTTAAGACTTAAGCTTCCAAGTTCAAATCCCACAAATATTTGAGGAACACTTTCTACTAAATAGACCATCCCCCTCCTCAAATATTCTTCCAGAAACCCCAAACAAAGGTCTTTTCAATCTACAAAATGTTACCTCTCTTTTGGATTTCTTGACATAAGTTCCCAAATGATTCCGGTTTTCTAGAATTTGCCAGAATCCATGCTTCATGTCAAGCAAGCAACGATCATCAATTGCAGTCCATGAGCAAATATTCCCTCTTTAACTCAAGAAAGAAAGAAAGACAGCCTAAAATTGACAATACAACCTATATACTTAAATAACTAAACTATCCCAACAACATAATAAATGTTACAATAATGCTTAAAAATTTGTGCATCATTTTTGGGTAAAACTGCCCAAAACACCTGAAACCGGACTGGAATCTGCCAGTTTCAGTCGAACAAAATCAAGACAGCCAAAACTAAAGGAAACATGTAAAGGGTCAATTTTGAATCAGTATAAACGAGAATTTAAAATCTCAAAGCCACTTGACCAAAACCTACCTATAGTAAAGTCATTCCTAGTTTTAAACACCAATAAATATTATGCTAAGGGCATCAACAACAAGCAAAATCTAAAAACATTAAATTCCTCCTTTGTCAAGTAATGGAATTGGTAATAAGTGCATCCTAAAATGTTGATATTTTTTATGTCAATAATATTTTTTTTAAAAAAAACCAATACAATTATCTCATATACATATAGCCATGTTTACAAAAACATAACCCTTTGACTTATGAATTCCTTAATAACTAACAGACTAAGTATGCAAGATTAAGTGTCTCAGATATGCAACCAATAAAGAAAGAATCATGGTTCTCAAATTTCCCCTGAAACATTTTGCTTCATAAAAACATTCTGTAGCGCTGGAAATGGGCCGGCCCAAAGACTATATTTTTAAAAATTTTTGATCGAATCCGGGCATCCCTTTGGCCCAAAAAATAAATGGACTCTATTTTTCAGCCATAAGACTAGTCCAATATGCTTAAAATTTTATCCATAGCCTGAATCAATTTCCGGCCGGTCCGAAGTTTATTGAGCTGGCCCAGTCCAGTTACAGACAATGGGCTTTTGGGCCGACCCATTTCCAGCCCTAACATTCTGTAATCTGTTACCTCAAGTGCAAGAAAAAAAAGTGACCCAATCATTGAAAATTTGTTTCAGATGTTTCAATAAACCACATCAATTTCATCCAACCATCATTATTTTAAGTGAGACAAGCAACCCATAATGATTTTTAAAAACACAATTCCAACCAATGCTAGTAATGGAAGAACCATTATATTTGAGTTCAAAAGCTAGCTGAAGCATAGCCCAAAATGGAGAGTAAAAACAATTCCAACCAATGCTAGTAATGGAAGAACCATTATATTTGAGTTCAAAAACTCGCTGAAGCATAGCCCAAAATGGAGAGTATGATATCAGAGGGAGAAAAATGAAACTTGGTTGTTTACCATGCTTAACTACATTATATAATTATTTGATCTAATCAGCTAATGACAATAAAAAGAACAATGTATGAGTGAAAGTAGCATTCTTGTGTGAGAACTATAGTTTGGAGTCCACATGAATAACAGAGAAGGAGAAAGAAAGAGTACAAAAAGAAGACTTATTTACTGTCCACAAGAAGAACATCTTGTTAACCACACTAGAAGAAAAGGAGACTTCCTTACTGCACACGTCCAGTAAAGGGTACATGCTAGCCCATCTTGTCATGTTTCTAAACCAGACAAAGTGCTAGAGTAAACTTCTTCATTTGTACCTACTATATTCTAACCATATAATGAAGATCAAAAATTTTCTTCCTGACAATTACAACAAATAGTAAAGAAAAGTATGCAATAAGTATCAATTTTGTAATATCAAATTAAACACAAAAACCAACAAAGAAATTTCAAAAGGTTTAAGAATTTGATTGTAGCCATGACTTTGGATAGCAAATGAAATATAATGGGCAAACATGATAAATATGGTCCAAAAAATCCAACCAAGGTTAGCTAATATGTGGACCTTAGTGCCAAATCAACAGCCTAACAGTAGGTTGTGGCAAATATATGATTTCCTATTCTACAAAGATTTCATGCACAAACACATGTCAAGAGGACAACTTCCAGCTATCAAGTCCTTGGGCACAGATTTCTGTGTCTCATTTCTTAAAAGCTTACTTGCTCAAACCAAGCAATGAGACTATAATAACTAGCTGAAATGATGAACACAACCAATACCTTTTTTTCTAAAATCAAAGGAAAAATTTATGCTAAGGCAACTAAGAATCACCAGGTATATGCATATAAACATGGCACTGTTTACACTCTTTAGTGCAAGGTTTTCCATCCCGGCAGGATGGGAGGCGTCCCAGTCACTTCATATTGTTCCCATGAAAAAAAGAGACCAAGATGGGTTTGGGACTCTAAAACCAACCCATGTGGGGAGAGAGGAAGAAAGAGGAAAGAAGGAAAAGAGAAAAGGAAAAAGGAAAAAAATGAAAGGAAAGAAGAAGAAATATGATAAAAAGAAAGGAAGAGGGAAGAAAAAGGAAAGGATAAGAAATGAAGGTAGAAGAAAAGAAACTAAAAAATGGAAAGAAAGAAAGAAAGAAAGGAAAGATGGGGAGAGAAATGGAGGATATTTATCAGGATAAATGACCAGGAACTGCTGCCGGGATAGGATGGGATAACGGGGCACCCCGTTCCATGAATAAACCAACCCTTTTGTCCCAAGGAATTTAAAACCTTTCTTTAGTGTACTTAGAAGAGAGTAGTTCCTCAGCCTAATTTGTACCCATCCTTTGAGTAAGGTCCCATAAACATAGGATCATTCAGCACATGGTCACCACCTGAGAGCACAATACATTTGCAACATTCAAATCCAAAAAACCATTAATTTTACTTTGAGTATAGTCTTCATCTAAAAGACAACCTTTACAAAATTAAGTGAACATACTAGGATTTTCAGGGGCAAGCTTCATTCTCCATGGAATACCTTAGTACATTACCAAAAAATAGTTTTTGAAAGAAAAAAAACAAACATGTCAGATCACTATTGGAACACTTAATCATTTGTGTCAAGTGATATTGAACTATCTACACTTAGCGATGAGATTATTAATAGTCATATTATGTCAAATACCGAAACGAGAATTCCCCTTAAAAAGAAAGAGAGAGAAAATGCAACTAGAAACTCGATATAATGCAATTACAAACTCAAGGTTCAAAAGAGAAAAAAAGACTTAGTATGGTTACGCCCCAATGAATGTCCTCTATAGATGAAGCATGGCAGGCAAAAGACTTTCTCTGACCTTAATCATTAGGGAGACAAAGACAGAAGATAGAAAAAAGAGCAAGCTCATAAAATAATAAATAATTCTTTTTTTTTTTGACCTGATGTTAGGCAAGGATAAGGTTCTGCTTTGCCACAGAAGAAACAGTTTTCAGAAAGTAATGTGAGGATACAAGCACAAAGGAGCAGATCTGGAAACAACAGAGGTCATGATAAGAATTAACAAATCCACAATCATGTGAAGCAATTAATGCTCATCCGATTTATTTAACAAAGCTTCCAATCATATTCTTATAAAGGGATCAATGAAAGAGAAAAAAAACCATTAGTTAGAAGCCAAACATTACAAATTGGCAAGTCATTTGGCAATGCAAGAATTACAAGGGTCATGTAGAAACTAAGTCAGACTTGTTCAAGAAGAACAGTCCTTTTTAACTTCCTTACACTCTAACCAATCAAGCCATAAAATTTTTCCTCAGATAACTAAAAATCACATTAGTACAATTCCACTCAATTTTGTTTGTTTTTGAGTCATGGAAACACTAGTTTGTTTTTTGGGTGGCATTTTAGTTTTGGATTCCAAATTCACATGACAAAATGCCAGGAAGAGCATTTTCCTGGACTTTAATGTACTCAATATCAAAATCGAATATTGAAAGCATTGATTGCCACCCAGCAACAATATGTTTTGAAGCAAGATTTTTGACATCCTTTTTGAGAATGTATTTTGCAGATTTGCAATCAATAAAAACCTTTGGTTTAACAATTCAGACAGAAACTTTGAAATACAAAAGACAATGGGGAAGACTTCCTTCTTTATAGTCAAGTATTTTTGTTGGGTATTATTCTAACTACCCGACAAATATTGTACAAGTTGTTCTTGGTTGTCCTTCTTCTGTTTAAGGATACCTCAGTAACCCAGCCAATTCAGAAGCATCGACCTCAACTATTTTGAAGGCTTTAGGGTATGCTAGAGCTAGGCATGGCAAGGACTTAATTTGAGCTTTTATTTTCCTGACTGCTTTGGTATATTGTTTTGTCCAAGAATTGGGGTTTTTTCTGAGTCTTTGATACAATGGTTTTGTTATTAGTTTGAGGTTCTGGTAGAAGTCTAATACAGGCTTCCTAAGAACCTTTGAAGCTGTTTCTTTTCCAGAATTTCATCTAAAAATTTGTCCACAAATTCTATGGAGCTTTGGATTGGCTTAATCGTCCCTCGGGTGATTTCATGACCTAGGAACTTTATTTTAGTCTGGAACAGGGATATCTTAGTCTTCAAGAGGACTAAGCCATTCCTAATGATAAGAATGTCTGTATATGTTTGAAGTGTTGTTCAATTGAGGATGAAAAAACTAAGACATCAGTTACATAGATGATTAAGAATTTGGTAGAAGGGTTGAATATCTCATTTGTTACCTTTGAAATTTTGATGGGGCATTTTTTAGCCTGAATGGTATTATGTTCCTTTCTGTCTGAAAGGAACTATGAATGCCATCTTGTACCTATATGGTTCTTTGATCTGGATTTGCCAAAATCCATATTCATATCAAACTTTGAGAATATTTTAGCGTTGGCTATCCTATTCAGTAAATCTCTTTTATTGGGAATGGGATACCTAATCCACCTTAGTGCATCATTAAGGGGCTTGTAATTGATTATTAATATAAAAACTCTTTCTATCTCAAAGTTCTTTTGAACATAAAATGCCGCCCAATTCCATGGAGATTTGCTTGGCCTGATTATTTTTTCTTGATTAAATATTTGATTTGTTGTTTGCAATATTCCAGCTTTTGTTGGTTCATTTGGATTGGGCTTGCCTTAGTTGGGATTCTTCTTCCATTAAAATCCATCTCATAAGGCAAGTCTATGGCCGTGTTTTTTCCTATCCCAAAAGGCTTTGGGCAGGTCTGAACACGTGATTTTCTCTATTTGTTTTCTATTGGCTTGAATTTGTTTGATCATTGAAGGATTTTTAAGCTGTTCTTCGATCCTCTTATAATGAATTTCTTCTTCGAGGAAATCTAATTGTTTTTGTTTTCATGTGATTTGATTTATTGATAATGTTATATCTAAGTCTTTTGTGTATTCCTGATTTATAAACTTCAATTCTAGGCTTTGTCCTAGTATATTTGTGGTAATTTCCTTTTCACCTACCTAAAATGGTTTGAATATTGAGAAATGGGATCCCCAGTATGACAGATTTGTTTAAGTCCTTTACTTGGATAAAGCTAGTTTTAAGACATGTATTTTGGTTACAGACATAAGCATCTATTAGTTTGAATTTAATTTTTAGTTTTGTTCCATTTGCTGTGTTCAGTTTTTTTTTTTTTTGGTTTTCTTGAAATATTTTGTGGGAATAAGACCCTCTTGTATACAGTTCAGGTCCACCCCTGTTACCACTAGGGCTTATTTCTAGTTTGAAATCATTTCCTACTAAAATGGATACCTTGATGCACCACCTCTGGATGGTGACTTGAGAAATTGTCTCTAAGAAATTTTAATCTTCATGAAGTCCTTCGACTTCTCATTCATTGACCTCCTTTGATCGGAGTTGGCTTATTTGTTCTTTCATTTGTTTATTTCAGCCTTGAGTTGGTTTATTTCAGTTTGTAAATCTTGTAAGGTGACAGGTTTTTCTATGGAGTGGCTGGATCTTGACATCATGTTGTCTAGGCTATATGTTTCTTGACTAGCCGAGACCTTGGGTTCTTCTATGTTTATCAATTCTTTGAGTTTCAGCAGATATTACTTCCTTAAATCTGGATCATCGATCTTGTTGATGAAATCCACTGGTGATAATGAATAACTCAGGGTTGGATTCTATGTCCTCCTCATATTGTTCATCTACTAAGGACAAGTCTTCGATGGATCCTTCCTCTGATCTGGGTCAGAATTCATTAATATTTTTTGTAATTGGGTTTTAAGTGACTCTTGGAGGTTTGTTTCATCTAATTCAATTTCATTAATTTTCTTTTATAGCACCTGGCCTGCCACACTTGTCGCACATTGGCCCGCCTTTTTGGGCCTGATATTTTCTATTAAATCCATGTTTTTTATAAGCCTTTGGACTAGGTTTTTTAGGCCAGTATTCCTTTCTACTATTCTTTTTATAAAAAAACATCTATAGGCCTGTTTGGTGCAGTCCTGGGCTTTCTTGCACAAGCTTTGCAGTAACTATGGCCCTTTGTTATTTCTTTTCGTTCGGTCTTCCTTTTTAGTGGGCTGTATCCAAACTGCTCACAGAAATTGCCTAGTTCTTTTTTGGTTGATATCTGTTCTCGTTTTATCTGTTGCCTTAGGGGAAGGTCATTGCAGAGTGCTAGGCCTTCATTGTTTATAATGTTGACCATGTCTCCATGGGTTAATTTATCATATGGTATCTTGTTATTATATTGGCTCCTTGATTTTGTCTTAATTTTCTCTGCAGAAACGTTGGGGAGTCCTGCAATGAACTTCTCCTTCCAGAAGGGTTGATTGCAGTCATCCCTTGTCATGACTTTTGTAAGGAATACATCCTTATACCATATGAAATCCTGAAGTTTTTTGCACCTTAAATTAGCCAGAATTTCGAATGTTTGGTCCCTAAGTTTTGACAGGTCGCCTATGAAATGTTTGGCTATGGCAAAGATAAGTGTAGACATTGCATCTTGCACCTCCTCTTCATCCTGACTACCACGCCTTTTTGTTTCTTCTGATTGCATAGAAAATCTTTCTTTTATCATTTTAGTCAAGGTAGTGGTCCCACCAACCTTTAAGTAGGCCAATGAAACCAACTGCTAATGCCTGAGTCACTGTATGGTCAGACATGTTTTGTTTGGTCCTATAGGCTGTGTTGACCATGATAATTTCTTGTACGAGGTTCATTATTTGGTATTCAGTTAGTCCATCTATATTCCATTCATAAATTGCATTAACCGAATATTGGTTTTGTCTAAGATTGTTTCTTTCTTCCAAAAACATGTCCGGAAGTGTGGGCCTTGGATAGTAATATTTTTCTAACTGATCTTCTATTCTGATTTTGTTTAATTGCAAGTCAATTTCGTTGACTTCACTGGTTGACTCAGTTGCGTCTTCACTACTCAATCCAAGGACTGCAATAGTCTTTCTTTTTGGTGTCTAGTCCGGAGTGTCCAAAACAGTTTGGATTACATCGATGGCTTCTAACCTTTTATTACTTTCTTCCATAAGGTTTGATTCAGCGAATTAAGGAATGTATTGTTTTGCAATTTCATGGGGCATGAAGATTGGGACTTCTTGTTTTTCTTTCCCAACAAAATCTTCTACCCTTGTTAATTGATCACTTATTGTTTTTAGATTTTGGTTTGTGAAATTATTTTGTTCTAACATATTTTTTATTTCCCTTCTGTTCAGGACTTCTTGAGGATCAGAATTCACTTTAAAGGATGAAGCCATGATCTGGGCATCCCTAATTGGTATCTTGATCTCCAGTAAGGGTGGATGACATTTTCTATTATCCTACCCTTACCATCTTGCCAAGATATTATTGTTTTATTTTGAACATATTAACATGTTTTGCTTAAGTTTTCCACATTTCTAACCATTCGATGAAATATTGATTTATTTGATTTTGTTTAGGAATTCATAAAATTCTGCTTGCAGTTGGTCTCTTTCTTCCTTTGAATATTTTCTAAAGAACTTTCCTCTTTTTTCTTTATTCCTTTCTAAGTAAAATTCCTTCCTTAACATTTGTTTATCTATTTTAAATTCTTTTGAAATTACATATAATTCTGGATCCCTATTCTCTGTTATTTGAGAATAAGTTGAGGAAATATTTGGAGTTCAATGGGTCTCCTCATACTGAGTTTGCGGGATTTTTTGTTGTGTGTTTAGGCTGTCAAGTCTGATTGATGGGCTAGAACAACTGTCTAGCCAGGATTGATGGAAGTTTGTTTAGATTTAGCCTACAGCTTTCGCTTCTAAGAGTAGTCCTATGAAACTTAATTGACACATCCCTTTCAGGTTGTGTGGTTATTGTTTCCAGGATGCTACTCACTTGTCTTATTGTCGGGACTGCTTGTTTAAGCCAACAAGTCTTCGGGATGTAACTTGATCTCATATTAAGGTCCTAGGAATGTGGACATTGCCTCTGTTTACATCAGTTTGGAAGTAGATTGTCTTTCCTACTAGTCTTTTGTTAATTGCTCCAATGTGGTCAAGGTTATTCATTGTTTTGTAATAAATTCTATATATTACTACCGTGGGAAAATGATCCTGGCAGTGCTTTGAACCCATGCAATTTGATGTCTAATTCTATTGCTTTTAAAATATTTTTATCTTTTAATTTGACCGTCAGGTCCGTATGACAATTGAAGTAAATGCCTAGAAGTGAATCTTGGAATTCGGTGATCCGTCCATCTCTGAGGCACAGCAACAGTGCTATGTCTAGGCCTCCTCTGACCAGAGGTTTGACAGCCACCTAGACTAGACCTATGTGGATAAATTCATACTTAGGTCTATAGGTTTTGACCATTTCTTTGGTGATCATGGAGATTACCTCATGATCATTAGACATTGATATTGTTTTTTCTTCTATTTTGACCCTAATGTCCGGGATTAATCCTAGACCACTATGCTTGTAAATTGACTTTTTTTGAATTTTTAAAGATAGACCAGTTGTCTACCTTTTGATCATTGATCCTTCCATCCTACTGGTTTCTTCGCCTCTAAAGGAAGAACTAGTGGAATAGGACCTTGATAGAAAACTCATCTTGGAATGGGTTTTCTCAAACCAAGTTCAAGACTTTGATATTGAAGGGCTTTCTTTAAGGCTACAGTCCCTAAGTTTCCTGTAAAGGCTACAGGACCTAGAAACTCTCTCAGAGTTTCGGTACCTTCTTTCCTCTTACCTCAGTCAATGATTTTTTGCCTAAATGGCCTCAATGCCCTCTTGGTTAATGGCCCTAAACGGCAACACGACAAAGAGGACTAAGGAAATAAATACCTACGATCTGAAAAGGTATCCAGATACTTTGACCCTTGCAGAACTCTTTGGGATACTATGGCTTTTCAGAAAGTACTAAAGTATCTCGCCTCTGTTTTAATTTAGAGAGATTCAAGTTCAAGATGGACTTTCTAGCCTAATCCGGTCTCACAATATATATATATATATATATATATATATATGCATTAGCAAGAAAAAAAAATCAAAAGAAAGGCTCAACCATAATTTTAGACATCTTATGACCTACATCAGATACAGAAGGGCAATGAGATGTCACCTTGTTTTTTACATTGCCAACAATATCAGTACAAATTAGCAGAAAGATGCTTGCATGAAATCAATCTCGCCATTTGTGCAATTGTTTTGCCTTATACCTTCCCAATCAGCTAAGACAGGATACTGCTTATGGACAAAAAATACATAATATTATCATGTAATAGTGCATATATACCATTTTCAAATGTTTAATACATCATAGTATGTCGCCGCATATACGTGTCCAAAGCTGTGTTATGCAACTTTTCACGCATTACACTTTATTTTGATTAAAACACAAATAACACCTTATAACTTTTAAAAGGATAATCAAAAGTCAAAAATCACTAATCAAGAAGATAAGGTCATAACTGTGTGACGAGATACAATTCTTTCAACCATCAATCCACAAACAAAAGCAAGCACTAGCAACATGACCACATGCCTCACAAATCCAAAAGTTCTCAATGTCTTGAATAACAAGAACATCTTACATTGTTATCTTTACATATATAAATCAGCTGCTGATGATAAATAGAAATAAAGAGAAGCTGCATGGCAATATACTTTTCAAGGTGGAAAAGTATTTGAATGATGGTCATAATTGCATCAATAACAGAAAAGGTAACTGCATGAGAAGTCCAGCTTTTAAGCGCAAGGAAGTGGACCAAGTATCACCAAGACATCAAGTTTTTGGTAATGTCAAAGTCTCAATTCAAAAGAGAATTTTACCTGGCCTCCTTGTCAAACCCAAAGCGAGCCCCAAAATAGAATGCAACAGCTAACAACCATGCATCACTGTGAACTGCAACTAGTGACAGCCAATCTTTTTCGTCCATCCCATCCCTGGCAAAATTAATTCCTAATGCTGGCTCAGGAAGCTCTGGAGGAACTTCCTCAGCAGGCAAATTTACTTCCCAGGTCTCATTGGGAAGTCCATAAAGACACAAGTTCTCCTTTTCTGCCAATGCAATAAAATGTTCAGTATGTAATATTCTCAGTATGTAAGACTCAAACTGCTGATATAGTAGAGGCTTCTCCAATGACATAAATCACATAGCTTTCAATACTCTGCAGAGAAATATGTAGTTGATTGCATTGCACAAATAGTACTCAAAAAATGCATTAAATAGCCACTGACTAATTCTCGGAAAATATTGTTACTCAGTAAACAGCAGAGGTAATGTTTTCTTAAAACGGTCATTGCACAAAAATTGGATGAACAAATTACGACCTGCCTAGATTTTAAATTTTGTACAAACTCAAGCAATGAGCTTCAACAATAGTGGAAGTTATACGGTTATCAATCACAAGAGAGGCGATTTAATCAAATATCATAAACCATAACCAACAATCCCTATACATGATATAAAGCAGCCTTCTTTCCCACGCAAAACTTCATCCATGATGTCCAGAAATGCAAAAGCACTTAGTATAAAGACTGAGGAAGAAAAAAATATATTTCCGTCCCAGACAGCTACCACTTGATTTAACGGACAGGAAATATTATCCATAGCTTTCAAAAAATCACGTAACATCTAAAGGGGCGAAAACAACAAAATTTGATCTTTCAGCATCGGATCATCTGAGAAAACAAAGAAATCAAAAGAGGACCAGTTAAAGGAGGTGAAAAATGTCCTGTACCACCAACGGACCTAATCGAACAGCAAAACCATAAATGGCGGAACCCTAACACCACCGGATCGAACAAAGAGAGGGATGACTCACCGGGATCACATAGCTGGTAGAACTTGTCAACCTCTGCAACACCAGCAACAAAGAACAAAAACATTATTTTCAGAAACCAGCCACGACACGGACAAACCAAAAACGGGGGGGGGGGGGGGGGGAGGGAATGCCTCAAAAGCTTCAAAAAATCGAGCTCTGAAGAGTGGGAAAAGGGGAGAGAGAAAGAGACCGGTGGTGAGAGCTTTGATCATGCCAGCTCGCCGGCCTCTGAAATCCCGGAAGACCTCCTCCGCCGTGCGAGAATTGTACGCCCCCGCACCCCCCTCCATTTCCCACGCGTTAGTAGACCAGGCCGGCAGACCTCGCGAGCTTCAATGGCGGAAGCGAGCAGGGATTTCGCCCTGGAATCGCAGAACACCGGGTCAGCCTTCAGAGAGCGAGAGAGCAACAAATTAGGGTTCCCAATCTCTGTCGAGAGATTAGGGTTTTCCACAGCGTTTAGGGGCTAAAGGGTTCAAATCCCGGCTCGATGAGAGGAAGGAGAAAAGAAGCAAGCGAAAGAGAGAAAGAAGTGGGGAGGGATGGAGGGAAGGCAGCGCTAAATAGAGGGTTTTGTGGGTTTTTACGTGGTCGGGGAGGGCTCTCATGCGTTCTCCTTTCCCGTTTTCAGGCTTTTACTTCGTCCCGGGGGCGGCGTCGGGGGATGTGCGGTCATCTTACCGTCCTTAAAACCGTGACTTTTACTTCTGGACGGTGACTTCTTTGTCCCGGTCAAACGGAGGTGGCACACCCATCAATCCCACCACGATTCCATCCCGTTTGGATAGTGCACGTGAATGGCGCGTGGCAAACATTTTGCGATATGATTTTGTTTTTTTTTTTTTTTTCTTTGGCATGATTAGCACAAAATTGGATGCAATTCAGGATTGAATTGATGATTGCTCAGAGTCCTTGGGAACGGTCTTGATCTATGGATAATTACTTATGTTGGCAAATTGAATAATAAACATAGGTTAGTGTTGCATTAAGACCTGCTAGAGAATGATTATATAATAAAAATAATGTTATGGAAAATAAAAAGGAAATAAGAGGGTAACTATGTAACTTTATCCAATGATTTGTATGTTTTATCTTATATTTGTGAGATATTCCTTGCATTTTTTGAAATCATTTTTTATTCACCTAAAATAATTATTACGTTAAAAAAATAGAGATTCATCCTTAATTTTGTATGTAATTATTATAATAATACTCTACTTAATCGCCAAAATTATAATCCTTTGTATTGAATCAGAAAAAAAAATAGTATAAAGATTTGATATGCAACTAAGGTCTCCACATCTTCACTGCAATCTTGATTTTTTATCTAAATTTTTATCAAGTTTGTGATATATATATATATATATATGTGATGATTCTAATATTTTATAAATATTATTTTAAATTTTTTAATTTTGTATTGCTAACAACTTTTTCTATATATTTATTGTTGCGACAATCATGTCATATGTGTTCTTCGATTTAGCAGAGGTATGTTATATGTAATCTTTATTTGAATAGTTTTGAATAAAAAATAGGGTTAATTTTATATAGTATAAATTAAAATAAATAATTCTTTGAATAGAAGTCAGGATGGGTGCTTCAATTTTCAAAGACAATTCAAAAATTAAAATATTTTGGAAAGAATTAATACATTGGACAATATTATGGTATATATATACCATAATGGTGTATATTTTATTTTTTTAAGTTAACATGATGATGCAAGGTAGAAGAATTTGTTAGACATGCATAAATGTATGAGTGAAAAGATCTCCTAAATTGCTAAGATAGTAGCTTAGTTAGATAGGACCTTACTTCATATCCATTTAGCATAAATGTTAGAATGAATATCATGATTGACTTGATTAGATACAAGATTAATCCTAGAGCCCTCATCAAACAGAATCGAGAAAATAGGATCTTTACTTATTTACTATATTGTTTAGCTAGAATTTTGATAGTATCGGATTGATGTATTCATTTTTGGTTGAAGAGATTGTATAAATTCAGCATTTTGTATCGAATAATTTTTGATAGGATGAAAATTTTCAAAAAAAACTAGATTACATTTATCTTAAAATAATAATAAAAGATAAAATAAAATTCCTGCGTCTCACGGATATCCTCTCTTGTTGCAGTCCTTGCATCCAAGTCACATCATACCAGAATTATGAGGAGAGGCAAGGGTTGGTTACATTTTTGTGATTCTTACCCGCACATTATTGACCGGTGACCGTTACCTCGTCCTTGCTGCTTTCAACCCGTTGCCCAAGTAGTGCCGTCATTTCTCCATTTTGTTAAAAAAAATATTTTTTTTTTTATAATTAGGGTACAATAAACGAGCATAAGAAAATAGTTGAACTTTTCTTTAATTCTTATTCTTCCCGTAGACTCAAATGGAATACTTGACCAGTCCTCGTCCGCTGTCTGTAAATAATAAATAGAAAATATTTTCCTTATCAGATCCCTACATTTTCATTCATTACCAACCCTTGGAGAAAAATAAAAAACAAAGGGGAAGAATTTACGAATATAAAAAATAGACGAGGTTCCAGTTCTAATAAAGCATATAATATTAATTCCCGTCCGGCCCTCCCGGAAATTGAAGCGTCCAACATTCCACGCTTATCACTCATGGGTGATGCAGTTGACTGTGCAAGAAATTCGAATCTTGATTTAATCAAATTTCGATAAAAAAATTTAAAAATAAAATAAAAATTCAAAAAATAATTTAAAAATAAAAATTTAAAATAATAATAAAATAATTTTGAAGCTTCTATTGATTGGTGACAGTAAAAAAGTTAAGAATATATATATAATAAATTTTATTTATCCGACTGACACCGATTATAGTCAGATTGACGTACTCACATTCGAGTAGAAAATGGCTGCTGGGATGGGGGACCATTTAGGGATGGCCACGCTCGGGATCTAACTTCTCTTCCCCTTTTTATTTTATTAAAAAAAAAAAAACATTTCACACTTTCGTCCCTAACTTCTCTCTATTTATTTACTGATTGCTAACATGCTCTTGCCTTTCTAACACGGGGCCTCGGAAGTTTCCACATTCGAGGCGGAAAGGGGTGCGGGTTCGAAATCTTAACGAGAGTATAAAAGGACGACGATCCGTTCCCATTCCCTTCGGTTAGAAAGAGAGGGAAGAGAAGAGAGAGAGACGAGCGGCGGAGAGGAGGGCGGCAATGGCTCCACGGCCGGTGCCGGCGAGCGTTGCAAAGCAAGCGGAGAAACTGAAGCAAGATGGGAACAAGTACTTTAAGAAGGGACGCCTGCGGGCCGCCATCGAGGCCTACACGGAGGTATCCATACCAAATTCCATTTATTTGAAGGCGAAAGACGAATTCGTTTACCCTTATAGATTCTTTTTTGTTTTAATCCATTTCTTACGTCCTGTTTTGGGCTTTTGATTCCGTTCTCGTGGTTCTTGAAGCCAACATCGGCTGTTCGATCAAGTTTCTTGGTAAAATTACGGAATTTTCTCCCTCAAAACCATCTTTTCTCGATCAAAAGAAGAAACATTCTCTAAACCCAAGTCTGAAGTTCATATCTTGGCGTTGTCCTCGTCCTCTAATTGGCTTCTTTGTGGTGATCGTTATGCATATTTGATTGGATGAATTGGGTTTTCAGGCAATTACTTTGCGCTCGGATGAGGTGGTTTATTGGACGAACCGAGCATTGTGCTATCGGAAGCGGAAGTACGTATAGGTCACTTCTTGTTCTTTCTTGATGTTGGGATTGGTTGTCTCAATGGATGTTGGGCTGTTGTGCTTGTCGAGTTTGGTAGTGAATGGAACAAAGTCGAAGAGGATTGTAGGAGTGCACTTAAGCTCGACAGCAATTCTGTGAAGGTAAGCTTGCATCTTTCGTTTCCTCCATCTGTTATCTTTCTTTGTAATGTTATTCCTATTCTTTGATATCTGCTGTTGAAATTCAGGTTTTGTGTGAATGTTAATGTGCGGAAGTACATGCCATTTTTGACAATTTCTGTTTATCACTATTTGTTTTGTGGTTTCCCTGTTGATTTCTGTCTAGCAGATTACTTGTCATGTAATTGCCCGTTTTCTTGAATGCTGTATTTTTTTGATCTATTGTCACCTGAACTCTGAGCGTGGCAGTTCTGGAGCTACGTGGTCAAAGATTTTAGGTAAAAATGGATTTTTGGTCTTATCGGGCCTTTTGCCCAACTAACTATGATCCTGCTACTAATTGGCAGTTTCTGCAGTATGTATATCATCTCATGGTTTTTTAATCTAGCTTTTGCCTTTGATCGCTGCCAATCATGTTAACGTGGCAGGCTAAGACTTTTCCATTCAAGATGTCTTTGATTTATTACTTTTCTAAGCTGGCTGCTGTGTTGTCTTGAGAAATTATGCATATAGTCCACATATGAACGTGCCTTAATACACTTATCAATGAGACACGTTGCATGTCACATTCACCATGCACGGATGATTCACTAGATGTGCATAGACTCTTGCCATTGGATTGGCTTTCTTTTGCAACATATTCCATTGTGGTGGTTGTGTTATGGAATTTTGAGTTCTGTCACGTCCCGAATCCAGTACCGGAATCGGCTACGTGATCGGCCGCACAAATCCTAGGTTTTATCCTAGAGATCATGCAAGGCCTAAGTACACAAAAGTCAAACACATCAAAATTAAAACTAATATTTTATAAATAATTTATCAACAATTAAACAATCCATTTATTAAATCAATATCACTAATTGGTTTACTGATTCACAACAAGCATCAGTAACCGAAACTAACTCTAACTAACTAACTAACTCAACATTAATGAAGCTTCGTCTCACGCCCAGTCCAATCCTCGCTATGTATCCTGAGTCTCTGAAAATAAAGCAAAAGTAGGGAGTGAGCTCTACAGCCCAGTAAGTTTTCCATATAATCACACCAATAATAATATACATTTCTAAAAATAGCATGAACATACTAGAATATCATACCATGCAATCAAACAACTCGATATCATATAGTCCAATCCATTCCATAACCGGTATCGTGGTCCAACCCACTCGATAACCTGCGTCATGGTCCATTCAGTAACCGGTATCGTGATCCAACCCACTCGACATCCAGTATCATGGTCCAATCTACTCAATGACTGGTATCGTGGTCCAACCCACTCGATAACCAGTATCATAGTCCAAACCAATCAACAACTGGTATCGTGGTCCAACCCACTCGATAACCGATGTCATGGTCTAACTCATTCAATATCCGACGTCGTGGTCCAACCCACTCGATATCCAGTGTCATAGACTAAATCATTCAAAAATAATTTTCTTTGATAAGCATAGTATCCGAAAATATAAATAATAACCATCATGGTCATATTGTCCATCATGAAAACTCAACTACATCATGTAACAACAAATCATGCATGCCAATGCTTATATACTCGGATCAAAACCATGCCATGTAAAACAATTCTAGTGATCATGTCCAGAATCCTTACCTCTCAAAAATTAATTATCTACACTTAAACTAGTCTGTACCCGAGATCTGCTCAACGCCTTCCTGTTCATGGGACTGTTTTCCTACATAAATAATTTAATTAAAATCTAAATTTCTAGTTGCACAAATTCTGAGAAAACTTTCCGAGCTTCTCTCTCCTATAATAATATATTATTATAAAATATTTATTCTCCCTCTTCCTTTCTCCTTACATTCTCTCTCCTCTCTCCTCATCTTCTCTCTCCTCTTTCTCTCTCTTCTTCCTCTCTCCTCTTCCTTCTCTCTCCTCTTTCTCTCTCTTCCTTCTCTCTCCTTATTATTATTTTTTTCTTCCTGGATCGTACAGAACCCCCTTTTTTTTTGTTTCTTCTTCTTCTTCCTTTCTTCCTCTTTTCTTTTCTTCTCTTCCGAACCCATCCCCCCTGCTCTCCCATTGGCTCGACCCGAGCCAACCTCGCGGGGTCACCGACGGTGGCCAACGGAAAGTGGTCACCAGAAGACCGCGACGGTTGGAAGCAGGCGGCGGCGCGACCTCCGGCGATGAATGGCCCCAAAACGAACGGAAACCCAATAAAAAACCCATCCGAAATCTCCTCTAAAAATTGAAAATAAAGGGAAAGGACTCACCGGCCAACGTTGGAGAGTTCCCGGTCGCTCGTCAGAGAGGGAGGAGTTGCTTGGAAAAATCAATTTGGCGACGGCTTGGGGAATTTAAGGAGAACCCACCGATGAACTCCTCGTTGTTTGGGGAAGGGAAACCGCATCACCGGAGTCCCAAACCCACTCCATCTCTATCGCCACCAGTGTCCCTCTCCTCCACAACTCTCCCTTGTGAGTTTTTCGACGATCTACCGAGCTGGATAAGGAGAAACAAACCTCCCTGTTCTCCGTCTTCGTCCCAACCTCTCTTTCTTTCTTTTTTTTTTCTGTTCGCTGGGTTGAAGTCGGCTGGGCCTGCCGACTTCAGCCCAACGGCCCGATTCTCACATTCTCTTCCCGTTAAAATAATTTCGTCCTCGAAATTAGCTTGATTGAGATCTAAATCAGTGCTCGCATCAAAACACTCCTAAATCACTACGCTTCCACTACGCACTCTGATATAATTTACTAAACCATCTAGATTCACTAATAAATCCTTCCAATAATTTATATCATGTCTTACTAATCATCATGTTAATTTCTTAATATCTTATATCACAATTTCAAACAATCATGACCTGAATTCAATACCGCTCATATCTATCATAGCACTTATACCACAATTCCATGTCATCATAACCTGAGCTCTACACTATTCTTATCGAATCCTAATAATCATCATGTCATTATGATTTTAATCATTTGTATTCCGTCCCAAATGATCATAACCTAATCATACCTGTCACTACTAAATTGGATGCGTTGGCATCCTGCTGCGTAAGTGTGTACACCCGTCCCTGGGTACCCGACTTCTATTGTCCTCCTTGTTGAAGTTCATCACGCGATGCTTGAGGCACTTGGTGCTGTGACCCCTAACCAATATGACACGCAGCTGCAGTGTGACCCTCCTTTCTACAATTATAACATTTCCCTCCTGGCCAGGTACAGTTTCGCTTAAGGTGCGGTCCACCACACCGGTAGCATTGGATATCAGCTCTGTCAGGCTTCCTTGTCCTTGCTTCAGCATTTTTATTAGTTTGATCCTGAAATTCTTCTGATATGGATCTTTTCTTTAAAGCTTTTTCTTTCTGCCTGAGCAGCATCCAATCCTCTTTCTATAATTAGCACCTTGTTGACTACCTCTTTATAGGTAGATAGCTCGAAGGCAATCACATGATGCTGAATCCGACTTCTAAGTCCATTTTCAAATTTCTTGGCCCGAATCCCTTCATCTGCTAACAATGATGGAGCATATCTTGATAATTCTTCAAACTTTGCAGCATACTGAGAAACGGTTAAGCTACCCTGCTCCAAGCAATCGAATTCTCGAAATTTTTGTACCCGAACACTTTGAGGAAAGTACCTCTCATAGAAAACTTTTCTGAAATCTGTCCAGGTAAAAGGTGCGTCGTTTGGTCCTTGCTTCCCAAGCTCCAACTCCCACCAAGCAGCTGCCTCATCTTGTAACAAGAATGTAGCAAAAGTAACCTTCTCCCCTTCCGGACATCGCAAGGCTTGGAATACTTTTTCTACGGCCTTTAACCAACCTTCTGCCTCCATGGGATCAGATGTTCCCTTGAATACCGGTGGCGCATACTTCTTGAAATCTATCAAAGTGATTGGTCGTTCTTGTAGAATCCTAACTTCTGGCTGCTGCTGCTGTAATAATAGCTGCTGCATGAACTGTTGCTGTTGTGTTTCCATTAATCTCAGTGTATCAGCTCTTGCAGTAGCTTGTTGCTGCACTAAATATTGTAATAGCTGAGGAAGACCCACCTGATCCCCAGGCTGAACTCCAGATCCTCCCGGTGTTCCTGTTTCTGCGGTCCCAGTCTCCGGAGTGTTATCCAAAGGATTGGGGGTCGGTTCCTGTGGATGCTCCTCATCGCCAGTGTTGTTCATGGGATTGAGCGTTGGTTCTTGTGGATGTTCCTCATCACCAGATAAGATCCCAGTATCCTCGTGCTATTCTATAGGATCCCAAGCATTTGATCTATTCGCAAATCTTGTGGGCCTCCTAGCACGTCCACGTCCACTACCACACGCCATGGAAATCCTATACCAGTCATTATTAGTATACAACTAACACTTAGATGATCAAAAACATGCCACAGTATCTACCCCACTTATGAATCAACCCACACTCTCTCGATGAGCTTATACCCTAAGATCCTAGAATCTGGTTTGCTCTGATACCATTCTGTCACGTCCCGAATCCAGTACCGAAATCGGCTACGTGACCGGCCGTATAAATCCTAGATTTTATCCTAGAGATCATGCAAGGCCTAGGTACACAAAAGTCAAACACATCAAAATTAAAACTAATATTTTATAAACAATTTATCAACAATTAAATAATCCATTTATTAAATCAATATCACTAATTGGTCTACTGATTCACAACAAGCATTAACCGAAACTAACTCTAACTAACTAACTAACTTAACATTAATGAAGCTTCGTCTCACGCCCAGCCCAATCCTCGCAATGTATCCTGAGTCTCTGAAAATAAAACAAAAGTAGGGGGTGAGCTCTACAGCCCAGTAAGTTTTCCATATGATCACATCAATAATAATATACATTTCTAAAAATATCATGAACATACTAGAATATCATATCATACAATCAAACAACTCGATATCATATAGTCCAATCCATTCCATAATCGGTATCGTGGTCCAACCCACTCGATAACCGGCGTCATGGTCCATTCAATAACCGGTATCGTGGTCCAACCCACTCGACATCCGGTGTCATAGTCCAATCCACTCAATGACTGGTATCGTGGTCTAACCCACTCGATAACCAGTGTCATAGTCCAAACCAATTAATAACTGGTATCGTGGTCCAACCCACTCGATAACCGATATCATGGTCTAACTCATTCAATATCCGATATCGTGGTCCAACCCACTCGATATCAGGTGTCATAGACCAAACCATTCAAAAATAATTTTCTTTGATAAGCATAGTATCCGAAAATATAAATAATAACCATCATGGTCATATCGTCCATCATGAAAACTCAACTACATCATGCAACAACAAATCATGCATGCCAATGCTCATATACTTGGATCAAAACCATGCCATGTAAAACAATACTGGTGATCATATCCAGAATCCTTATCTCTCAAAAATTAATTATCTATACTTGAACTAGTCTGTACCTGAGATCTGCGCAACGCCTTCCTGTTCAGGGGGCTGTTTCCCTACATAAATAATTTAATTAAAATCTAAATTTCTAGTTGCATGAATTCTGAGAAAACTTTCTGATCTTCTCTCTCCTATAACAATATATTATTATAAAATTTTTATTCTTCTTCTTCCTTTCTCCTTACATACTCTCTCCTCTCTCCTCATCTCCTCTCTCCTCTTCCTTCTCTCTCCTCTTCCTTCTCTCTCCTCTTTCTCTCTCTTCCTTCTCTCTCCTTATTTTTTATTTTTTTTCTTCCTGGATAGTACTTAACCCCTCCCTTTTTTTTTCCTTCTTCTTCTTCCTTTCTTCCTCTTTTCTTTTCTTCTCTTCCGAACCCATCCCCCATGCTCTCCCATTGGCTCGACTCGAGCCAACCTCGCGGGGTCGCCGGCATTGGCCAACGGAAAGTGGTCACCGGAAGACCGTGACGGGTCGGAAGCAGGCGGCGGCGCGACCTCCGGCAATGAACGGCCCCAAAATGAACGGAAACCCAATAAAAAACCCATTCGAAATCTCTCCTAAAAATTGAAAATAAAGGAAAAGGACTCACCGGCCGGCATTGGAGAGTTCCCGGTCGCTCGTCGGAGAGGGAGGAGTTGCTTGGAAAAATCAATTTGGCGACGGCTTGGGGAATTTAAGGAGAACCCACCGACGAACTCCTCGTTGTTTGGGGAAGGGAAACCGCGTCACCGGAGTCCCAAACCCACTCCATCTCTATCGCCACCAGTGTCCCTCTCCTCCACAACTCTCCCTTGCGAGTTTTTCGACAATCTATCGAGCCGGATAAGGAGAAACAAACCTCTCCTGTTCTCCGTCTCCGTCCCAACCTCTCTCTTTCTTTCTTTTTTTTTTTCTATTTGCTTGGTTGAAGTCAGCTGGGCCTGCCGACTTCAGCCCAACGGCCCAATTCTCACACACGGATGATTCACTAGATGTGCATAGACTCTTGCCATTGGATTGGCTTTCTTTTGCAACATATTCCATTGTGGTGGTTGTGTCATGGAATTTTGAGTTCTAAAGCAATAGCAGTCCAGTAAAGGAAACTAAACAAACTAGCTTCAGGTTCTCACTCAAGTGATCATTGATATGTTTAGCATTGGGGATAGGTCATGAAATAAAAAAAAAGTAGGATAAATTAATAACGAGGGATGATCGAGGAAAGGTTTCCTAAATAAAGTTATTTTTTGATGAGAGTGATTTCCTATGGTGGATGCATACAAGCTTGAGGTAATCCTATCTCTGGGATACAATGTGTTGCATGCTTGAAATCTCCAAGGGCTGATCACTAGCGACTTTATTGACCAAAAACCCCAATTTAGAAGAAGAGAAAAGAAAAAAAAAATCTTTAAATGATAGAGTGACTTGACTATCGATTTCCAGAGGGAGATAGTGTTGGGGGTCTGGATCAGCGCCTATACCGCGGAAGCAAGAGGGAAAGGGCTTTGACGTGAAGATGGCCTTCTTGATTCCAAGAAACCAAGAACCAGCCGGTTGCAAATCTTTACTTGGATCCAATTCTCAAAGAGATTCAAGAGGAGATAGTGAAGAAGATCAAAACCAAGAGAGATGGGAGAAAAGAGAGATTATTATTCCTTTGAAAAGAAAACCTTTGCTTGCTATACAAGACAGCGCCCCCTTTCAAAACCAAGAAGCCCCATGGTCCAAGAACCAAGAAGCTCCATGCACGGAAAAAAACCCCATGCGCAAAACCCAGAACCGTCGGCCCCTCCTTTCTTTTATATGGGGCGGGAGGTTAGGTTTCTTCTTGGGCAGTTAGGATCCTTGGGTGGTTGGGCTTCTTGGGCCAACCATCCAACCAACCACCTAACCAACTACTCCCCTTTCACACTTAAGGGGGCAGCTGGCTACACCTGGACCTAAACCCATAACCCACAATGGGTTATAATACAATCTCTCAAAAAACTCCTCCCAAGAATCAATGAGAAAACACTCAAACCCGAGTCCATGTACACCCATGTCTCACATGTTCTCTTAACCTTGGGTCAAGCCTCCTAACCCAACATGACTCAGGGTCTTGGGAACCTATAAACCTAAGCTCCCAAACCTGTGTGGCTTCCCTGCTGGGCTTTGGGTGCGCCACACATGAGCCTACGGATAGAAGGTTCAATGTTGTAATGTAATCATCCACCTCCCTTAAGAAGAAAAATGTAGCTCTTCATTTTTATTTTTGCTAATAAATAAAAAGAACATTCTAAATTTTAAGCCTTTTCCCAGCTTCTGTGCACCTGAATGACATGTCACTTGGCCAAATCAAAATGTAAATCCAAACCTGCTTCAAGATTTAAACTGCTGAAGGCCATTTGACAGTAACTTGACCCCTTTGTCACCTGTTCTGGAGCATGGATTGGAAAAAGGGAGAGCCTCCCCGATTGGCAAAGCTCTTCCAACTCTCTCCAAACCGTCTTAAGTGAAACTAATACAAAACTCTTACCATGGAAGCAAAACCAAAACCATGTGAAAACATCTTTCCTTTATTATCTTTTTGTTATGAGTAATAACTCTAAAATGAAAACATCTAGTGAATCTGCTCTATTTGTTGCTTGTTGGTATATCATTGTGATCGCATGCTTATATCTTTTGTTCAAGGAATAGTATTTGGAGTTTCCTGATTTAGTCAAAGCAACTTCCTGTTTTTGTCAAAGGGAGTGTTTGAGTTTCATGATGAGAGCCAGGTAAGGATTCTGTTATGTAGAACAAGCTGATTTTAGTAGGTTTCAAACTACCTCTGGTCCTCTACTAAATGGCTGAAACTTGAGGAGTTGGTGTTGGAGTCAAATTGTGCTTGGCATCAACTGCGTGACCAACATTTTGAGTGCATCATATGCAAGGTACACATGTATGGACTCTTTGTATGCAGAAGCTCACTTGGTCAAGAAGATGCATGATGGACAGCATATATGGATGCAATATATGTACAACTATGCTAACCAGTTAAAATGCAGAGGTCCAAGAGGAAATTAATGAACTCTTGCTTTATAGATGTCAGAAATGATGAGTGCTCATATGACTTTGAGAAGTTTGTGGCCAGAATATATTGTTACAAGTAAAGCTCATGAGTCCCCAAAAGATAAAGGAGGCTTCAACCACATTGGATGCTTAAAGGTTGAATATGTAAGAAAATTTGGATAGGTTACTTTTATGAAAGTCTTGGATGAGCATTTCCCTATATAGCAAGTAAAAGGGCTGCCTGGTGTACAAGGCTCCTACCATTGCAGGGTTTGGGGAGGGTCATTTGTGAGTATTGAGCAAAGAACCCGGAACCGTCCTGTACCACCCGGTACGAGGCGTACCGAACCGTTCCAGCTAAGAGCTGGTACGGTTCAGCCATAAAAAATGGTCCAGCAAAAAATATATTTCCGTACCGGTGCGTACCGCCGGTTCAATCCGGTTCGGGCTCAGTTCATGTCCGGTTCAAGTTTGGTTTAGTGTTTCTTGCTTGAGAGGGGAGGAGAGCCATTTTTTTTTTTTTTTTAATCCCGGTACGTATACCGGTACGATACGGACTGTTCCGTACTGGCTGTTGACCGGTACGGCTCCCGGTACCGGTTCAGCGATCCTTGGTACTGAGTAGTCTCTCCGACTGTGTGTGGAGAGGCTCTTTTCATGTTTTGAGCCACTGACATCTAGATCACAATAGAGCAAGCTTATTACTACTTATTACTATTGTGCCAAGGCTCACCTTTTTGCTTGAAGAGTAAGATCGAGAAATCACATATTGTATGGTTGGCATTGGAAGAGGCTTTAACAATCTACTTGGTAGGATTTGAGGGCTCTAGCATGCATTGTGCGTGGCAATCTTTAGGACCATATCAAATGTGGGTAAAAATATGGGGACTATGAGAGATATTGCTTCATGATAGAGAAACCAAACAAAACATACATTGTTTATTTGGATTCTGGGCAGAAGCAGTTGATTTTTTAGAACCTTTGGAAATAAGAAGCTCATCTGTGTCTTAGGGAAAGGTTTTAATGGTTTCAGTATGCATTGTACTGAAAGGAACTTTCTTATGATTTAGATTAATCTCGAGAAAATTTTAAAACAATACTGATTCCCTTAATAGCAGTTGATCCATGAATAAGCAAGTCTATCTGACCTTGAAAAGTTGTTTTCATTAGTCCTCTTGCATTTTCTGAATTTTCTGTAAGCAGCACTATGGTGCTTGAGCATTAAACTCTGGTTCTCGTAAATGTTCTACTATTGGGAGTTGCGAATAATCCTGTTCCTAGTTATTGTTTTACTGTTTAGAATTTTGTGATCTGTTTCCTAGGGCAAGTGACCTTTTTATGATTCTATTGAAGCAGTAACATTGTACTGGAAAAAAATTGCCAGATGCCCCAATTGTTTATTGGCTTTTGTCTAGATGCATGCTGTATTATGGTTCTATTGTACCTGATACCTTGTGGATTACAAAAAATATCATTCTCATGTAACCTGTATGTTAATAGAATTCTTTTTGTAGTAACTGTGGCATGCATTTATCCAAGTTGATATGGTATTTGTTGTTTTTATGACTTAGTGGATTTCTTTCATGGCATGGGGATTTCTCTCATGGCATCCACAGGCACACTATATGTTGGGGCTTGCATGCTGTGTTATGGTTTTATTGTACCCTGATACATTTCACCTTACCAAAAATATCATTCTCATGTATATGTTTGTATGTACATTTATCTAGTTAATATGTTTTTTGTCATTTCCATGACCGAGTGGATTTCTTTCATGGCATCCACAGGCACACTATTTGTTGGGGCGTACATTGCTAGAGAAATATGATTATTCTGGGGCAACCAAGGAATTGGAGAGGGTCAGTAATTCTACTACATAATACCATCCTATGGGCATCTAAAATACACGAGAATGACAGTGCGTTGCCTTATGTTTGGTTATACACTATTATCTTGTAATACAAATTATGTTAACCAACTGAAAGCAAAATATCCTAATCAATTTGTTTGCCAAAATCATTCCCATGAAGCAAACCTGGGGAGCTTAAAAATAGACTACATATTTGGTACTTATCATTAGCCAGTTACACTTCTGTTGAATTGCCACAGAAACATGTAACTTAAAAAAATTGCACAATGTGGAAGTTATGGTGCACAATCTCTATGAACATATAATAAAGCTGTTGAAAAGCAAAGTTAAATATACATACTCTAGGATCTTTATGCAAGTTACTTTGCATTGTGGAGCATATGGCTTATTCTGTTGGAATGTTAAACTATTTATAAATCTATCTATATATATAGGGTTTCTATTATTCCTACAAGCATTGAGCATGTGTGATGCACGTGAATGGGAATGGATGGTTGTGTTAACTTTATTTGATTAGATATTCTCTATCATTTATGTTACTTTAAGAATGCACTACTTTTGGCTAGTGCACTTTCCTTGTTTTTCTCTCATAGCGATAGTGAGAACCAAAAGAAAAGGGATGTTTTTATTAATTTCGGGATCACTGGTAAACATGATGGAAGTGGAGATGGTTGACCATCCAGTCCAACATCTATGCAGGAGGGAGTTAGCTTTATATTAGGTCTAATGCAGCAAAATAACATCGGCTGGTGTATTTTGCCAGGTGAATGAGCAGGAAACAATTTAATTATTGATAAGTATAATCTGAGCTGTATATATAATATACAAATAAGAGGGCTAAAAGTTCATCAATTGATAGAAAAATCACATTTGACTTGGTGAATTTAAGTAATTTTAATTTTACCAACCAAACTACCACTCACCTAGTCATTTTATGCAATTTGATCTCAATCCACTTGACCCTAATATTCAACAACCCAGCACCACCCCCAACCAGATTTCTTCTTGCATGTTGGAGGCAGTTTTAATTGTATCTTTTCATGTGGTTTCTGTCCTTTGAGCCAATAAAACTTGTACAGTGGAATACATGTCAAGTCTTGGCAAGAATTGCCAAATCATGAAAATGAATTGATTTGGCCGAGACTTCTCCAATGTCTCAGTTCAGCTGGTGTTTATTTGCAACTTTGTATTTCATATTAACATTGCAAATGCTGTTTTACTTTATCATGATCTTGTATCATAAAGTTGTGATGGCTGTCATTAGAAGGTGGTGTTTATCACTCAACAGTTCCGGTTGATATCATTAAGCAATGTCAGAGTTGCTAATCAGATATCATGGTTCTGCAAGACCAAGAATCTATTGCACCAGACCTCCCCAAGGTACCACTGGATTGAGTTAGTAGTTGCTTGCCTTCCGTATTCATTGACGCAGACTCACCTCTCGTTCCCCACTTTCACTCGGGAGGAAAAAAGGTTACACTTTCTCCATGGTGAGTACCAAGGTTTTTGCTATAATCTGGCCAGCTTAGATAAGAGATATGATGACACCTTTTGATAATGGTGAAACTGAAACCGCTGGTAAAATCAATTAAGCTACATTAGAGTTTGCATGCAGAAATGCAGGTATCTCTGATACTTTGAAGGTCAACAGCTATAGAACTCAAGGGTTATTTTCGTCAACACTGTGAAATCCTTGCCTTAGTTCTCTGTTTTTTCATCAGCAACAGAATCTTAGGATTACCAATCTTGTTCTACCTGTCAAACATATAATGTTGAACTGGCTTTACCTTTCTTCTTGTTTTAGCAGGTCATGCAGATTTATGTTTATATTCACGTCTGTCATTTTTTATCATTTTAAGCATCACTTGGATATTTTTGTTAATTGCTTATAACTAAAGTCTGTAGAACTTATATGAGTTAGGCTTTGGAACTTGGGAGAGGTGCTAACCCACCAAGCTACATGGTCAAGGAGATTTGGCCGGTTCTTTCCAGAGCAAAGTACATGGAATGGGAAGATTCATCTAGCAAGCGATTGTCTAGGCTGAACAATTTGAGGTATGTATTTTTTTTATAACTTGCTGGAAAAGGTCCATATATTGATATCTTTTACTCAATATGTTAAAGAATGCAAGCATTTGCATCTATTAGACATGTCAAGACTCAAACCTGTATTGTATTTTTTTTTTTAACTTGCTGGAAAAAGCCCATATATTGATCTCTTTTACTCAATATGTTAAAGAATGCAAGCATTTGCATCTATTAGACATGTCAAGACTCAAACCTGTATTGTATTTCAGGGAAGTATGTGAAAAAGCTCTTGAAGATTATTATTTTACCAATGCATCTGAAGCTGGAGATGGCTCCAAAGAAAATGACCTCTCCCATCAGTTGGAATACCTCCATGAGGTGTTTGACAAAGCTGAAAAAGCTGATAAACCATCAGATGTGAGCCAGCTTCTAATTTTTTTTGGGATGATGTTTTTTGCCCTTTCCTTTCTACCGATAACAGTTATCATAATCGTTGATATTCAGGTGCCTGACCACTTGTGTTGTAAAATTATGCTTAATATCTTTCACGACCCTGTGATTACTCCAAGTGGCATTACTTATGAAAAGGCGGCACTTCTTAAACATCTTAATACGGTGATTCCTAATCTCTTCCAGTACTCAAGCTTCTTGCTTGTTCTTTATGTCCATGCTTTTAAGTTCTGACATATAACTTCTCGAATTTAGGGGGGAAGGATTGATCCTGTCACAGGAGTGCCGCTTGAACCACACCAACTGGTACCAAACCTTGCCATCAAGGAAGCTGTTCAAGCATTTCTCAGCGAGCATGGTTGGGCATACGAGACGTCAGAAATGTTCTGATTCCTGTACCCTATGGCTATAATCAAGGAGGTGACATGAATCCAGCTGCATGCAGTTGCAGCCATTAAGTGAGAGAGATTTTGTGTTGTATTCATGTTGTTGCATTTTCTTTGGTGTTTCCCAGTCTTTTCACCAACCGGTGAAAAAACTCCATTGAGTGTCCATGTACAGTTTGATGGTGCTTTATGTAAAATCCATCCTTTTGGGTACCATTTAGACAGACGGAATGAGCATATATAGTTTTGGGCATCTTTCTGTTTTTTTTTTTTTTTTTTCCAAAATCAACTTTGCAAAGATACTAACATTAGGGGTATAAATAGATCGGGTTGGATTATGATCAATCCTAATATTAGATCCAGGCCCAATCCACTAGAAAATCGGGTCGGGTCGGGTTTACTATTAGAAATTTCTATCCAACGGATCATTTGAGTTTGATCGGATCCATAAATAATCCGATTCTAATCTAAAAAAATTATATCTAAATATGATCTAGATAAAATATATATAACAATATTTTAATTATTACATAGCCAACTATTATTAACCATAAAATAGATAACAAATAATATTATTTTTAAAATAAATTAAGATATAAAAATAATTATAATTCTATTTCTATGTTAAAAATAAGTTTTATATAAATTTTAAATTATAATTTAAAGGTCCAAATAGATACGATCCTAATAATATTAGTATATTCGAGTCAGATTAAGTCGGGTCGAGTTTAAATTCAATAAACCCAGACCTGACCCGAAAAATAGAATGGATCTAATTTTAGAACTTGACCCGAATCCACGGATCCATAAAAATGGATTGGATCGGGTCTAAATGGATGGGGTCGGGTCACGGGTTAATCCGATCCATTTGCAGCCTTAACTAACATTCCTTAAAAGTTTGCATCGCTGCTGCCATTTTCTATGATGCTTGCGTTGGTTCTCCTTTGCCCTGAATCATTCCATACCCAATGGTGGATTGTGGGGGATGAATGGGACTGTTATTCTGTTGAGTAAAATTAATTCCCACTTCTCATTTTGGCTCGACTAAATAAATTATTCATGTTGACTAAAAGTATAACTTCCGATCCTTCATTTAACATTTACTATAATACAACATCTCTTATGATGTCATATTATTTTAAAAATATCAAAAATACCCTTTATTATATCACGGTTCCTCTTCCGTTTATCGAAAATATCTTTTATTATATTACAATTCATATTCCGTTTATCATTCCTTCAGAGGCTATGCTGACGTTTCCTTACCATTCCAAGGATCGGCCATTGAAGACGTGCCATTCATCCCTTCCTTGCACCCTACAACAGCCACTAGATCATAAAAATCAACGGAGAGAGTAGTCCCCCAATGAAGCTCTTCCACGAGATCAATGTCCGTTCATCCCTTCCTTACTTGATGAACTCTACCTCGAGATCAATATCCGTTGTATACCAGTGAAGATCTCCCATGAAGAGAGTAGTCCCCTAGCTTCTCCACCATTCACACTGCCTCCCCTACTGGCCCGCCTCCTCCTTGTTGATTTGTTCTGAATCCTCTTCCATGCCATGTTTACAAAACTTTCTTTTGATTTCTTCTAAATCAGGTTCTTATTATTATCTTCGTTTTTAACAGTTATGGATCCTAAGGACATTAAAAATTCAAATTTTATGGCCGTGTGCTCCTATGATAATGAAGCACATATCATTTCAATTTCAAAAGACACAACTCTTAATTATATTGTCAATGAAATAGTGGAGAGATAGAAGCATTTATCCCTTACAATGATTGATCTGAAATTCTATATTCTTAACAATTCAAGAATGCTCGTTACACTTATAGAAGATAAGAATGCCAACCATCAATATGTATGAAATACATCGAAAGTTAAAAGCTGCAATAATTGAAATGGTTATATATCATGCAGCATCGATGACTGAATCGCCTAATGTGATAATCAATTTGAGATAATTCAAAGTCTATTCATAATTTATTTTAGTATATTATTTTTGATAATTAATCTGAATCATATAATGTAATGTTCAATGTGAGGTGTTGCCGCCAAGATCGTCGTGACTCGTAGCTACTGTCGATATCGGATCATCTCTCGTCCTCTCCGGGTTGGCCGGCGCTTCAGGATCTGCAAAACAGGGGTTAGTGACTCGGGCTGGGGATTCCGGCAGGGGCACTCCGATGCTCAAGTCAGTGACGATCCAAGGGAACAGATCCTCCTGGTCGAGCCCCTCTTGATGGACTCCATGCTAGGAGGAGTGAATGGTGTGAGAGTGGAGGTGCGAGTATGCTAGGAGTGATGTTAGCCGAGGTGGGCTGGCCCTCCTGTGAGGCTTCTTCTCCTTCACTCGCTTAGGTGGTATTCTATGGTGTAGTTTGCACTTGCATTTGCATACATTTCCCTCTTTGGGGGTGTCGAATGTTCTTTTAAGTCCAGGTGACCATTGGGCGCTTACCTTGGGATCTCCCCCAGGCTGTCAGGCGCGTGCGGTGGTGTTCCGTGCTGTGGACGGGACATCTCTCCCGATTCGTTATAGGGAAGACTGTCATGTGCTCTGACATTCCTTCCGGTCGTCCCATTCTGGGAAGCCTTGCAGTGCCTCGATCGGGAGGTCGCCGCCCCCGGGATTCGAATCTCCTGGTTGACTTCCTCTTTCGGGTGGTGCAGGCAGTTGGTGGAGAGTGCAGCACCTTGGTCAGGGGGCTTCCTGCCTTTCTGGTATAAGCAGCGGCCGCAGACAGCCATCATGGCTTGACAGATGCTTCTTCGCAGCCTTCGGACTGCTCGTTGGTGCTTCGGGGAGGTGGCTCCGCCCCCTTGTTGGCCGGTGGTGCCGTCCGAGTTGATTGCCGAACTGGAGAGCTGGGACTCGGCTCCGACCTGGGAGGCTCGACCTCCAAAGGGCTCGACCTGGCGGAGGAGGGCTGAACTCGACTCCGGCTCAGGGGGCTCGACCTCGGAGGGGCTTGACCCGGTGAAGGACGACTCGACTCCTGCACAAGGGCTCGACCTCGGAGGGGCTCGACCTAGCGGAGGACGGAGCTCGGCTTTGACAGGCCGCCTCGTTGATCCGGAGGAGCTCGGCCCGGCCAAAGGAGTCCGAGATGGGGTGTCCACCATGGCGGACTTTCTGACATAGCATCTGACAGGATTTACACGTCAGCACGTCAACTCCTTGCCACATCATTTGCCCCCCACTCCCAAGCCCGTTGGTGCTGGGCGCTCGGGGCCAAGGGAGTAAATGCGCTGCTAACGTGAAAAGGTGGGGATCCGGTGCAATGATGATCGTGATCGGCGGTGTCTCGAGAAACGGTTTCTTCAGTCTACCCGGAGGAGCCACATGGCCACGTCCGAGGAGCAGTTATTGCGGGCACAGAATCCAGAGTGGTCGCAATCGAAACCAGACGTTAGTCTTGCCGATGAGTGACGCGTGGTGCAGATCTGATGGTGGAGATTTGTAACGGTACGGTCAGACACCGGTCATTTCGAAAGGAAAAGTTACCTTTCCCGAAATATATCTTCTTTCAAATCTTTCATGCCCGATGCTGTACCGAAGCTCCTCTTTCGTTCATCCGGCCATCCTTGTCCATACAAAGCTCCCAGCAGGTCAATCCTCTTCCTCCTCGCTAGGTTGAGTAGGGCCTTCTTCTTCTTTCCTTAATCTTCTTAGGGCTAGGCTCGTCTCAGGACCTTCATTTGCCTTCTTCCTCTTCCTTCGATCTTTTTTCCCCATGTCCCGTTTCGGGCCTCGTTTCCGTCCTTCGGCCAATCAGGGTGAAGCCGAGCCTTCCTGGCCGAGGCCACCATCATCTTCTTCTTTTGATGAGGAGGGAGATGGGACGTGCTTTGAACTTAAGGGGAGGCGTCGCCCTGGTGGTATTGTCATTGGTAGCCCGGTCTTAACCCTTTTTGTCCTTCTCGTCCTCCTCCCCTGTCTGAACCCGTCTCCGAGCCTATCCGGTCAACAGGTCCCAGTGGGATCACTTCGACGATCTCTGCTGAGGAACTGGGGACCATCCGGGATGTTTATAGCATCCCATACTCTGTCCGGCTTTTAATCCCCCGACCGGGGGACCGGATCACTTCTAGTAGCCCGGGTCGAATTGCTTTATATGAGGAGACCTTCTCAAGAGGGCTCCGCATCCCTTTTCATCCCTTCTTTTTGTCTGTGCTGAGCAACTATCGCTTAGTTCCTGCTCAGCTAGTCCCCAATGCCATAAGGACTATCTTCTGCTTCATTGTACTGTGCCACTTTCACGGGATCGTCGCCCATTTTTCCCTCTTCAGAGCCTTCTTCACTCTGAAGTGCCACCCCACCGAAGATGGGTGGTGGTCCCTCTCTTCTCATCCGAGGGGGATCAAATTCAAACTTCCCTCTTCCATCAAAGGATGGAAGAGTAAGTTCTTTGCCATGGTTAAGGGGATTGACTGGGTGTGGAGCGACCCAGATCGATCCCCCAATAGAAATTCTGTAGTTGAAGCGGCCGACAAGGATGTTTACAAGCAGCTCCAAACTGCTTAGATTCCTTCTCTCGAGGTTCTGTTATCAGAGTAGAACCTGGCCGAGGCCGGGGTCAGCCCAACAGGAGAGTTGGGTGAGATCGGCTTGAATCTTTTTCTGCTCCTTTTAATTTGTCCTTTTTGAACTAGAGATGACATGGTATTTTTTGTCTTCTGCATGCAGGTATGAGGTTCTCTGTGGAAGATCTGCTCTCAATCACCCAGAAGAGACCTCTGACGGGATTGATAGAGGAGGAACCTTCTCCGAAGAGGACTCATGATGAGGGTGCATCGGCTGTCGCCCCCACCGAGCAAATCGAGACGAGGAGGTGAGAGTCTGAGGTTGCTCCCTTACAGGCAAGGGGAGTAGCGGCTACCGCCCTGGAGCCCGAGGTGGTCATCCGGGCTAGGGCCGCTGCAGCAACTGCCGCCATCATGCCACCCCCTCCTCCAAAGCTCGTCGTCATCGAGAAGGAGGCGCGGGAAGGGGCGGACCCGGCGCCGGGAGCACCACCAGAGGGGACGCCGAGCTCTCAACCGACCCTCGAGGCCTCTGTTGACGGTGGAGCGGGCAATTCCGCCTCAGGGGCAGGTAGGAGAGAAAGGGACTATCGTCGTGTCCCGTTCAGAATGGGGCCCAACATGTCGCTTATTCGAGACCGGAAGCTGGCCGAGCGCATGATAGACTTCTCCATCCAAGCATGCGACCAGCAAGAGATGGTCGAGAAGGTACTGGAGGATGCGATCAGCAGCGTCTTCCCCCTACTCTTCACGGTAAGCGGGTCTAACCTTCTGGAGCTCCCTTTCCTTTATCCTTTTATTCTTGACATCTTGTTTGGTGCAGGTCGGAGCCGAGACGCTCCTTATCAGGGACTACTGCTGGAACTAGTTGAAGAACGACCAGCAACGTACAGTCGAGGTCGAGGCTCTAAAGGCCGAGCTGAAGGAAAAGTCTAATGCCTCCCGAAAGCTCGGTCTAGAGAATGAGGAGCTCTAAAGGGGGCTCGCTGGCACTGAAAGGCATTCGAAGGAGCTCCAGGAGGAGCTTGATCGGGAGCGGGGCCGCTCGAAGAGCAAGGTCGAAGAGCTTGCGGCCACGGAGAAGAGGTTGAGCTCGTTCAGCACCGAGGCGGTCCGGCAGAAGGGGATCGCCCAGTCCCTTTAGGCTAAGCTAGACACGGCGAAGAAGAAGCTGGCTGCGGCCGAGAGGGAGGCAGTGGAGGCGGCCAGGTCGACAGAGGCGGCGAAGGCATAAGCCGCCGAGGCGAAGAAGGAGGCCGAAGGGGCCGTAGCAAGGTACAAGGCCTTTAAGGAGTTCACCGTCGAGTTCTATCAGACGGTGTCAGACTCCTTCTACAAGGGCTTTGTGTACCTACGTGATCAAATTGAGGGGTTCGTCCCTGACGAGGGCCACAGCCGGCTCAGATTTCCATGAGCTCCTAGCATGGAGCCAGGTGATGCAGAGGGATCAGCCACCATCCCCGAACTTCTCCCACCGGTGGCGGTCGACTAAGCCGAAGCCGGTCAGTCTGAAGCCCCGGGGGATGGAGCTTCACCACTGCACAGCCCTGCCTACAGGGCTGCTCGAGTAGAGTAGACTTTTGTTTTCTTGTTTTCCAGCATTGGCCCGGGTCGCCCGGCATGTCGAGGGCCCGAGAATATTTGTAAATGAACAACCTGTTTTTAATGGAATGAGTTGTCTTCTTCAACTATCTTGACTTGAGTACTTTTGGCCTCAACTTCTTCCTCTTCTCCCTTCCTTTCTCTTTTCTTTTTCTTTCTTTTTCTTTTCTTTTTTTTTTACATATATGTTCATGCGAAGGTATAAGAAGAGAGGTTTCCTATTGCTGGATGTCTTGGACTCCAGTGCTATAAAGCTGATCTCTGGGCTTCGACGTCTCGGAGCTGGGCTCAGAGACTTAGTGGCTGGAGATCTGAGCTCCGGGCCTTTTTGTCTCGGAGCTGGGCTTAGAGACTTAGTGGCCGGAGATCTGAGCTCCGGGTCTTTGTGTCTCGAAGCGGGCTCAGAGACTTAGTGGCCGGAGATCCGAGCTCCGGGTCTTGATGTCTTGGAGCTGGGCTCGAAGGCTTAGTGGCCGGAGATCTGAGCTCCGGGTCTTGATGTCTTGGAGCTGGGCTTGAAGGCTTAGTGCCTGGAGATCTGAGCTCCGGGTCTTTGGGCTCTCGGCACTGGGCTCTGGGACCTGGTGGATGGAAAGCTTGGTTCTGGGCTTTGATGTCTTGGAGCTGGGCTCGAAGACTTAGTGGTCGAAGATCTGAGCTCCAGGATTTGAGGTCTTGGTGCTGGGCTCTAGGACCTGGTGGCCAGAAAGCTTGGTTCCGGGCTTTGATGTCTTAGAGCTGGGCTCGAAGACTTGGTGGCCGGAGAGCTTGGCTCCGGGCTTTGAGGTCTCGGCACTGGGCTCTGGGACCTGGTGGCCGGAAAGCTTGGTTCCGAGCTTTGATGTCTTGGAGCTAGGCTCGAAGACTTGGTGGTCGGAGATCTGAGCTCTGGGCTTTGAGGTCTCGATGCTGGGCTTTGGGACCTGGTGGCCAGAAAGCTTGGTTCCGGGCTTTGATGTCTTGGAGCTGGGCTCGAAGACTTGGTGGCCAGAGAGCTTGGCTCTGGGCTTGGATGTCCTGGAGCTGGGCTCGAAGACTTAGTGGCTGGAGAGCTTGCCTCCGGGCTTTGAGGTCTCGGCGCTGGGCTCTGGGACCTGGTGGCCGGAAAGCTTGGTTCCGAGCTTTGATGTCTTAGAGCTGGGCTCGAAGACTTGGTGGCCAGAGATCTGAGCTCCGGGCTTGGATGTCCTGGAGCTAGGCTCGAAGACTTGGTGGCCGGAGAGCTTGGCTTCGGGCTTGGAAGTCCTGGAGCTGGGCTCGAAGACTTGGTGGCAGGAGAGCTTGGTTCCGGGCTTTGAGGTCTCGGCGCTGGGCTCTGGGACCTGGTGGCGGAAAGCTTGGTTCCGGGTTTTGATATCTTGGAGCTGGGCTCAAAGACTTAGTGGCCGGAGATCTGAGCTCCGGGCTTGGATGTCCTGGAGCTGGGCTCGAAGACCTGGTGGAGGTTCTCCTGCAAGACAAGAAATGTTTGCACAAGGGGAACCCTAATTATCGATGAGAAAAAACCTTACGTTATTGGTGCGGAAGAATTAGGCCCCGTGTTTTGACGTCGAGGAATTGGCCTTCAGGTTTCGGCATGCCAAGCCTTGGGCCGGGTAGCGGTATTCCTGTAAGGTGAAAGGTAATATGTGCAAGAGAGGTCCTTTATTATGTTAAAGGAAGAGCTTTACATTACCAATAATACTTTCTCAGGTTGTAGGCATTCCATGTTTGCGGGAATCTGACACCATCCAGATCCGCGAGGTAGTAGGCTCCATGCGGAAGAGCTTCGACCACCTTATAGGGACCTTCCCAGTTTAGCGAGATCTTGTCGCACTCCCATGGTTGAGATGCTTCAGCTCGGCGAAGAACCACGTCGCCAGTTAGAAAGACCTTGGGCCTCACTCAGGCATTATAGTATCGGGCGACCCGTTGCCGATAGCTGCCATCCTGAGTCAGGCCTTTTCTTTGGTCTCTTCGAGGAGGTCCAAGTTGAGCAGAAGGTGCGCCGAGTTCTGCACTGTTGGCTCCACCCAGTGATTTTGATGAATAACAAAACATTGAGTACATATTGTATTCTAATGAGGATTTCAAGTTGTGAGTTTTCAGGAAGAAAGCACCTCAAAATTTCAAATATTTATGGTGTATGGCACGCAATGGCACGGAGCAAATCTCACATATCCGGGCATCCTCTTCATTAAAAAAGGGCTTTCAATTGCTTAATTATTATGTGTTTATGCTTTCATGAACATCTTTTTTGATTTCAAGGCTTTTACTCTTGATTCTGGATGTTTTCAGTCTCAAGTGTCGACACCTGGACAGTCAAGTGTCGACACTTCAGCATTTGGCACGGACAAAAATCCTTGGCACGCCAAGTGTCGACACCTAGAATTCAAGTGTCGACACCAAGTGTCGACACTTAGGTTTTAAGTATCGACTCAAGGCCTGAGAATTTTGAAAATACAGAACTTTGTTGGTTCAAGAATTTTTGTGTCAAGTGTCGACACCTGTGCATCAAGTGTCGACACTTGAATGATCAAGTGTCGACTCCCAGAAATCAAGTGTCGACACCTGACAGCCAAGTGTCGACACTTGCAGCCTGACAGCTCTAACGGATCTATTTTTCTGGCTTGCAGAAATTGATTTTCAAGCTTCAAACGGCTATTTCCAATGCTCCAACGGTCACAAACCGTTTTTAGAAGGTTTTTGGTGTATTTAATCTCCACCAACCTCATTTTAAAGCAAGAGAAGTAAGAAGAAGTCAAGAAAAAAGAAGAGAGAAGTCTATTCAAGAGCATTCAAGTCCACTCAAAAGCCAAAAAGCCAATATTCTCTCCATACTTCAAATCAAAAGCCTCTTCTAGCTTGATTCCACTGAAAAAGCCTGCTTGCTCAACCTTATTACATTCCAAAAGGAGGCAACTTGAAGAAGAGTGAAGTCAAAGCATCCTTTGGGCTTCAAAGATTCCATCTACTCTTGAAGAGAGTTTGTTGTAGCTTTTAAATTTCATATCTGTTTTATTGTGCTTTAACCTTGCTTTCAAGGGTGTCTTGAAAGAAGGTTATTGTGGTTTGTTGGTGAGCCAAAGTGTTAAAACCAACTAGGATTAACTTGTGAGCCCGAAGACAAAACAAGTATTTAGGTTTGTTGGTGAGCCTAGGTGATAAAACCAACTTAGGTTTTGACTTGTGAGCCTTGAAAAAAACAAGTCAACTGTAATCTGGTGTGGATTATAGTGGAATTCCCAAGGATGGCTTGGGGAGTGGATGTAGGTGCTAGGTTTGCACCGAACCACTATATATCTTGTGTTTGTGTGTGATTGCTCTTTTCCTTTAGCATTCTTTAATTAAGTGCTATCATCTTGCATCTAATTTATTATTGCTCACAAGCACCACTAGACCTTTATTTTATTGTGTTAAATTTGTAAAAGACCCAATTCACCCCCCCTCTTGGGCTCCATTTCTGGGCAACATGCACTTCGTCATATTGCTGCACCCGCAGCGTGGGCAAGCCGAGCTCGACCGGGATCACGGCCTCGGTGTCGAAGACAAGGTTGAAGGATGTCTCATCGGTCGCTATCCTGGGCGTTGTGTGGTAGGCCCAAAGAGCACTTGGGAGTTCTTTTGCCCACCTGTCCTTGGCCTGGTCTAATCTGGTCATGAGTCTTTGGAGGATGGTTCGGTTGGTCACTTCGGCTTCTCCGTTTGTCAGGGGATGAGCGACGGAGGTGAAGCGATGCTGAATGCCATGCTCGGCGCAAAAACCTTCGAACTCCTGATTGTCAAACTGTCACCCCTTATCGATGATGATGCAGCAGGGGAGTTCGAAATGGCATATTATTGACTTCTAGAAGAATTGACAAACCTTGGCTTCCGTGATCCGTGCTAGTGGCTCCGCTTCCATCCATTTGGTGAAGTAGTCGATGGCCACCAGCAAGAACCTCCGTTGTCCTGGTGTAGGAGAAAATGGCCCCAAGATATCCATTCCCCATTGGGTGAAGGGCCAAGGGACGGAGAGCTGTGAGATCGGCGCCACCGGCTGACGTTGTATGTGAGCATGGCGCTGGCATTTGTCGTACATCTTCACACAGTCGGCGGCATCCTCCCTCATGGTCTCCCAGAAATATCCCTGGCGGAGAGTTTTATACGCCAACGTCCTTCCTCCAACATGGTTCCCGCATAGGCCTTCATGTATCTCCTGGAGAACGAAGGCTGCCTCTGCTGGTCTCAGGCACTTCAAAAGCGGGTATGAGTAGGATCGGCGGTAGAGCTGTCCTTCCATTAAGACAAACCGGGAGGCTTTCTTTTTTAAGAGGCCGGCCTCCATGGGGTCCTCGTGCAAAGCGCCATCAATGATGTATCTAATGTGTCTGTACATCCAGCTTGGCTCCGGGGTGACTTGGTGTACCTCCTCGAAAGCTTCATAGCTTGGATTTTCGAGATACTCGATTTATGCACGCCCCAACGATGAGTCAAGCAAGGTTGCGAGTCTCGACATTGCGTCCGCACGAGCATTCTCCCCACGGGGGATGTGGAAGATGTCGAAGCATCGGAAGCCTGCCGTGCACGAGCGGACTCGCTCTAGGTACTTCATTATCTGGGGATCTCTAGCTTCATACTCTCTGGAAACTTGTCCGGCCACCAGTTGGGAGTTGGTGAAGACCTTCAGGTGCTGGACGCCTAGCTTGCATGAGACCTTTAGGCCCACAAGGAGCGCCTCATACTCCGCCTAGTTATTTGGCGAGGCGAATTTGAAACGGAGGGCACACTCCACCATGACCCCGTCGCTGTTGGCGAGAATGAGCCCTGCTCTGCTTCCACCGGAATTGGATGCACCGTCCATGTGGAGGACCCAAGGTTCCTCCTCCATGTTGGGCTCAACTTGGTGCTCCTTGGAGGTCTGCTCCGGCTCCTCGGCGAGTCCCGTGCACTCGACGAGAAAGTTGGCTAGGACCTGGGCCTTCTGTGATGACCTCGATTGATACGCGATATCGAACTCGCTTAACATCAGGGACCATTTAGCCAACCACCCAGATGTTTTGGGATGGCTGAGTATGGTCCTCAGCGGCTGGTCCGTTACCACTACAATTGGATGTACTTGGAAGTAGGGCCTGAGGCGCTTAGCAGACATTTTTAAAGCAAAAATAAGTTTTTTGGAGCGGGTATACTTGATCTCCGCATCGCGGAGGATTTTGCTGGTGTAGTATACCAGCTTCTGAGATCCGTCCTTGTCCGCACAGATGAGGATCGAGCTGACGGCTCTAGGTGTAACCGCCAGACAGAACAGGAGCTCCTCCCCTTCCTCCAGTCTGGAGAGCAGCGGGGAAGAAGCCAAGAACTCCTTTAGTTCTCCGAAGGCTGCCCTGCACTCCTCCGTCCAGGTGAAGTCGTGCATCTTGCACAACGCCTTGAAAAAGGGAAGGCAGCGATCGACCGACCTCGAGATGAAACAGCTCAGGGCTGCAATACGCCCCATCAGGCACTGGGCCTGCTTCCTGGATGTTGGGTGCTCCATGTCGACGATCGCCTGGACCTTCTCCGGGTTCGCTTCAATGCCCCTCTGAGTGACCATGATGCCAAGGAACATCCCTACCGCCACTCCGAAGGTGCACTTTGCTGGATTTAGCTTCATTTGGTGCTTCCGGAGATTGTTGAAGGCTTCGACGAGATTGACGACGTGGTCCGAGCTTGGCTTGCTCATGTGTTGCCCAGAAATGGAGCCCAAGAGGGGGGGGTGAATTGGGTCTTTTAAAAATTTAACACAATAAAATGAATATCCAGTGGTACTTGTGAGCAATAATAAATTAGATGCAAGATGATAGCAATAATTAAAGAGTACGAGAGGAAAAGAGTAATCACACACAAACACAAAGTTTATAGTGGTTCGGTGCAAACCTAGCACCTACATCCACTCCCCAAGCCACCCTTGGGAATTCCACTATAATCCACACCAGATTACAGTCGACTTATTTTTCACAAGGCTCACAAGTCAAAACCTAAGTTGGTTTTGTCACCTAGGCTTACCAACAAACCTAAATACTTGTTTTGTCTTCGGGCTCACAAGTTAACCCTAGTTGGTTTTGTCCCTTTGGTTCACCAACAAACCATAATAACCTTCTTTCAAGACACCCTTGAAAGCAAGGTCAAATCATAATAAAACAGATATGAAATTTAAAAGCTACAACAAACTCTCTTCAAGAGTAGATTGGAATCTTTGAAGCTCAAAAGGATGATTTGTCTTCACTCTTCTTCAAGATGCCTCTTTTTGGAATGAAGTAAGGTTGAGCTTGTAGGATTTTCAGTGGAATCAAGCTAGAAGCGACTCTTTGATTTGAAGTTTGGAGAGAATCTTGGCTTTTTGGCTTTTGAGTGGACTTGAATGCTCTTGAATAGACTTCTCTTGACTTCTATGCTCTTGAATAGACTTCTCTTGACTTCTCTCTTGCTTTTTCTTTTTTTAAAATGAGGTTGGTGGAACTTAAATACATCAAAAACCTTCTAAAAATGATTTGTGACCGTTGGTGCATTGGAAATAGCCGTTTGGAGCTTGAAAACCAACTTTTGCAAGCCAGAAAAATAGATCCGTTAGAGCTGTCAGGCTGCAAGTGTCGACACTTGGCTGTCAGGTGTCGACACTTGGCTATCAGGTGTCGACACTTGATTTTTGGGTGTCGACACTTGATGTTCAAGTGTCGACACTTGATGCACAGGTATCGAGACTTGACACAAAAATCCTCAAAACCATAAAGTTTTGTATTTTTAAAAATCTCAGGCCTTGAGTCGACACTTGGAACCTAAGTATCGACACTTGGTGTTGACACTTGAATATAGGTGTCGACATTTGGCGTGCCAAGGATTTTTGTCCGTGCCAAATGCTGAAGTGTCGACACTTGACTGTCCAGGTGTCGACACTTGAGACTGAAAACATTCAGATACAAGTGTAAATGCCTCGAAAACAAAAATAAAATTCATGAATACATAAACACATAATAGTTAAACAATTATATGCCCCTTTTCAATGAAGAGGATGCCCGGATATGTGAGAATTGCTCCATGCCATTGCGTGCCATACACCATAAGCTTTTGGAATTTGGAGGTGCTTTCTTCCTGAAAACTCACAACTTGAAATCCTCATTAGAATACAATATGCACTCAATGTTTTGTTATTCATCAAAATCACTGGGTGGAGCCAACAATCTCCCCCTTTTTGATGATGACAAAACCTTGAGAAGAAGAGACAATATAGTTCAAACTTTAACCATTTAATTTATAAATATGAATTTTAGTCACAATAGAGGCAAAAACTTTATAGATAGGAGGAAACAATCTCCCCCTTAATTAGATACTTCTTATTAAGGTAAACTTCAAAGATTCTTGCAAAGTGAAAACAATATAATCAATCAATACAAGTTCTCAATGAAATCAAAATCAATACATGTTCTCCCCCTTTTTGTCAATCATTAGAAAGGGGAATAACCTCCCCTCACAATGAGCATGGATACAAAAAGATAGTAGAGAAACAAATAACATAGATATCGGAGCTAAAATTATGCTAATATCAAAGAGTATCAGAGCTAAAATATACCAAGATAAAGGAGTATCAGAGCCAAAGAATAGTAAACTGATTTAGTGAAGCACAAAATTTTCAAGATAACATAGTACTGAATAGAAACACACACACACACACACACACACACATATATATATATATATATATATATATATATATATAAGATAAGTTCTCAGTACAAAAATTGCTGAGACATCAGCAAGAGCTGAAACATATATAAGTCATCACAGTCAAACATGTAACAAATATACAAAATAAGATCTAAACTAGACATCTGTGAGGCTAATCCTCATCAGATAGAATATCAAGATTGAAAGGAGCACTGATCCTAGATCTGGTGGCTAATGCCCTAGGAGGTGCTAAAGCTCTACGACTCCTAGTGCGACCGGAAGGACCAAAGGCGGGTACAACCCTAGAAGATCTAGTGGAAGGAGGTGAAAGACGATCAGCTGGCGCAATAAGGTCCGGTGTGGAGTCAACCAAGGCAGTCGCAGGAGCTGGTGTAGTAGGAGGATCTCGACTGACCACCTCATAAGCATCGGCACCGCCAATACTGTCGCTGTCACTGCCCACTACCTCTGTAGCTCTATCAACATCCTGATCACCACCCACAGCATAATCAGCATGGTCACTCTGGTGATCGTCGCCATCATCATCATCATCGTCATCGTCGTCAGATTGTGCAAATGCAGGGGCTGCAGGAGGTATAAATGATCTCAACAGACTCTCAATGTGAGTAAATCCCTCCTCCATGGATCTGCAAATCTCAGCATGCTCCGAGGTAGTATGTGCTCATAGAAGCTCGACCTCGCTACGCAGCTGAGTCACCTCACCTCTGATCTCTGTGAACTGTGCTCTGGCATGCTCCTCAAAAGATAGTCCGGTAGATGGTGGTGGAGGAGCTGAAGTGTCAGGAGACAAGTGCTCTGCCTGTGTCGATGGTACATCTACTGGAGGAAGAACTGCTAGCTCAGATGGTCCAGCCTCAGCCTCTCGAATCTCGTCCTCCTCATCTGGCTCCTGGCCAGACTCTCTGCGAACCCATCGACCTCCAACTATTCTATATCCCATCCGGTGCAATGACCACTCGTCGTACACATCCGTGTGCAGTATCTCCTTGGGGATCTCCCCCTCCAATGATACTCCACAAGCTCTGAAAAGTTGGGTCAGTGCCATGTCGTATGGCAAACAGTGTCGGCGCTGAGTGGCAGCATCATGCATCTGTGACAGCATCAGAGTGGGTATATCTATCTGTCTCCTCTCAATCAGACTGGTCATCACCATCAGCTCCCTCTCGGTGATGAAATCGAATCTGCCAGTCTTCGGTAGTAGGATCCGTGCAGTAATATGGTGCAGCAGGCGCATCTCTAATGATAACTGGTTCGCGGTAACCACTGAAATACCGCGAACATCCTCTCTCTCAAGGATGCACCTGAATGCCGCCTCTCTATCGTCTACAGAAAAAGCACAGACTCCTCTCCGGGGTATCTCCCATACACGGCTCAGAAGCTCATCAGTCAAAGAGATCTGAATACCCCTGACAGATGTCGTCCATAATAGTCGTCGACAATCCAGTGCACCATAGAACTCCATCACTAGGTGAGGATAGTACCTCTCCTGCATGGTGCAGAAGGGTACTAGTCCTGCATCAGTGAGTGCCTAATACCAAAGTGGTGCCGGTCGAAGCACTGTAGGTCAACTCTCCTCCCTGAAGCTACAAGCTTCCCTGCCATCCTCTCTGCAGGGGGGAGCTCAGTGTGGCTGTACTGCTCGGCTGTGCAGGATCAAATCTGGCCTTCGATCTCCTCTCAGTACCATGACTGGGCCTCTCCCTAACTACAAGTCTCTTCCTAGGACCCATTATAATCAACTGACCAGGAAACAGGAAGAAAAGTTTAGAACAAGGGACTGGCCATAGGTTGAGATTAGAAAAAAAAAAAATTCAGATAGGTTTCAAAAACCAGAAACAATAATGTTTGAAAAATAATATTTATAGAAAATATATTTTTATCAAATGACAAACTTTCGAACAAAATTTGTAGGAATAATTTTTGTTAGGTATAACACATTTGAATCTTTGAAAAAATAATCTTTGTAAGATCAAAAATAAAAAATGGGATTTGGGTCTCAATACTTAGGGTTTTAGCAACTAGGCGAAAATCTCGCAAATGTATCACGAAAAACCTTTCCAAATAGTCAATAAATAAATTTAGTAACTTTAAATTAGATGAAAACCCACTTCATTTTGCCCAAAATTAATGAAACAGTGATTTTTGCGAAAAAGGGATGAAAACGGCCAAAAGATGAGGGAAATACGAGAAAAACAAGTTTAAAACATTATTCCCTCAAATGGAGTTTTAGAAATCCATTAAAACATGCAAAAATCCGGTTAGATTCAAGAAAAATATTCGGAAAACCCAAAACACGGTTGTTTGGTTCGAAATCAACAAAATTAAAAAACAAAGAAAAATAAAACGAAATTAGAAAGGAGAAATACCTAATTTGTGAAGGATTGAGGGATGAAAGGACAGATTTGGACAGAGGGGACCACTGTTCCAAGAAATCGGGGGGAAGAAAATTTAAAAAAAACATCGTTCGGTCCGATTAAAAACTATCTCAGATTCGCAAGTGTCGACACTTCGGATATGTCAAGTGTCGACACTTGGTCAGGTGTCGACACTTGACACTTTCCAAGTGTCGACACTTGGCCAAAAAATTCGAGAAAATCCAGAAAAAATAGGAAAAATTTTGACAAAGTTTTGGGATTTTAATCAATAGGTTTTGAGCTTTAGAAATTAGGTAAAAATGATACTAAGAGAGTTCTAGAAGAATGGATCAATGACACCTAACTCTCTTCTAATTAGACAGAACCTATCCTCACTCAAAAGCTTTGTAAACACATCAGCTAACTGATCAAAAGTACAGACAAAATCAAGAATTACATTAGAGTTTTGTACATGATCTCTTATGAAATGATGTCTTATCTCAATTTGTTTACTTCTTGAATGTTGCACAGGATTTTTAGACAGGTTGATTGCACTTGTATTGTCACATCTTATGGGTGTCTTAGTTAGTTTAATGCCAAAATCTTCGAGTTGTTGTTTGATCCAGAGGATTTGAGCACAACAGCTCCCAGCTGCTATATATTCGGCTTTTGCCGTAGATAGAGCAACTGAGTTCTGTTTCTTGCTACTCCAAGAGATCAAATTTACTCCAAGAAACTGACATGTTCCACTAGTACTTTTAGTATCAAGTTTACACCCAGCAAAGTTAGCATCAGAATAAGCAATTAAATCAAATGAAGAATCTCTAGAGTACCATAAACCAATTTCAATTGAGCCAGATAGATATCTAAATATGCGTTTAACAGCCAAAAGATGAGACTCTTTAGGATTGGACTGATATCTAGCACACATACAGACACTAAACATGATATCTGGCCTACTGGCAGTAAGATATAACAATGAACCAATCATGCCACGATATAATTTTTGGTCTATAGACTTACCTGATTCGTCCTTATCAAGTCTACATGTAGAGCTCATAGGGGTACCTAACGACTTAGTGTTTTCCATCCCAAACTTCTTGAGTATTTCTCTTGTGTATTTTGTTTGGTTAATGAAGATCCCCTCTTTGGTTTGCCTTATCTGGAGTCTGAGGAAGAAATTTAGTTCTCCCATCATGCTCATCTCGAACTCACCCTGCATTAATTTTGCAAAATCTTGACAAAGAGATTCATTAGTAGCACCAAATATTATATCATCCACATAGATTTGTACTACTAAGAGATCATCATTCTTTTTCTTTAAAAACAAAGTTTTATCTACATTACCTCTAGTAAAATCATTTTTCAGTAAAAATGAGCTTAAACGATCATACCAAGCTCTTGGAGCTTGTTTCAATCCATATAAAGCTTTATGAAGTTTATAAACATGATTTGGAAATTCAGAATTTTCAAAACCAGGGGGTTGTTCAACATAAACTTCTTCTTCAATTAATCCATTTAAAAAGGCACTTTTAACATCCATTTGATATAGTTTAAAATTCATGAAGCAAGAAAAAGCCAACAATAGCCTAATTGCCTCAAGTCTAGCCACAGGGGCAAAGGTTTCATCAAAATCTATCCCTTCCTCCTGATTGTATCCTTTGGCAACTAGTCTAGCTTTATTTCTAATTACTATTCTATTTTCATCAAGTTTATTTCGAAAAACTCATTTTGTGCCAATAATTGATGTGTTTGAAGGCCTATCCACTAGTGTCCAAACATTGTTCCTTTTAAATTGATTAAGTTCATCTTGCATAGCATTTATCCAATTACTATCACATTCAGCTTCCTCAATAATTTTAGGTTCAATTTGAGACACAAAAGCTAAGTAATCACAAATATTTCTAAGAGATGATCGAGTACTTACACCTTTAGATGGATCACCTATAATTAGTTATTTTGGGTGTCTATGAGCATACCTCTATTCTTTTGGTAATGGATCAACAGTTGAAGTATTTTCATCACCTTGTGCTTGATCTCCGTCAGTGTTTTGATCATCGTTCTGTTCCTTGGTAAGTCCTTCATTGTTGTTTATTTCTGCAGTTTTCTTGCTACCTGATTCATCAAAAAGTACATCTTCTTTTCTTGAAGATTTTTTGTTAGTTTCATCAAATACCACATGAATGGATTCTTCAACAACAAGTGTCCTTCTGTTGAAGACCCTATATGCCTTATTAGATATGGAGTAGCCTAGAAAGACTCCCTCATCTGATTTGGCATCAAATTTACTTAGATTATCTTTACCATTGTTTAAGATGAAACAACAGCATCCAAAAACATGAAAATAACAGATTGAAGGTTTTCTACCCTTCCAAAGCTCATAAGGGGTTTTCTTTAAAATAGGTCGAATTAAAACTCGATTTAAAATATAGCAAGCAGTATTTATGGCTTCCGTCCAAAAGTATCTAGGTAAATCATTTTCACAAAGCATGGTGCGTGCCATTTCTTCAAGAGTTCTATTTTTTCTTTCTACTACCCTATTTTGTTGAGGTGTCCTAAGTGCAGAAAAATTGTGATGAATTCCATTTTCAATACAGAATTTATTAAAATCAGCATTTTCAAATTCAGTTCCATGATCACTTCTTAAAGATACTACTGAAACACCTTTCTTATTTAAAACTCTTTTGTGAAATCTAATAAATTCAGAAAACGTTTCATCTTTATGTGCTAAAAACATAACCCAAGTGAAATGTGAGAAATCATCTACAATGACTAGACCAAACTTCTTACCTCCCAAACTAGATGTTCTAGTAGGCCCAAAGAGGTCCATATGAAGCAATTCCAAAGGTCTAGATGTAGAGATTACTCCTTTTGGTTTGAAAGAAGATTTTGTTTGTTTTCCAAGTTGACATGCACTGCAAATCTTATCTTTTTCAAAATTGAGTGTAGGCAAATCTTTTACTAAATTCTTTTTGCTAAGTTTTGAAATCAAATGCATGCTTGCATGTCCTAGTCTACGATGCCAAAGCCAGCTAGTTTCATCGATCTTGGCTTCCATTGCCACTAGACATTGACCTTTCTGAATAGGGAGATCATCAAGATCAACCATATAAATATTGCCATGCCTATGACCGATGAACTTAATGCCATTGTCATCTAGACTAGAAACAATGCACAAAGAAGATTCAAAAATAACTTTAAAATTTTTGTCACAAAATTGACTAATGCTAAGCAAGTTATGTTTTAATCCATCAACATATAAAACATTATCAATATAAGAGGTAGGGGTGATATGGATTTTACCAATACCGATAATTTTGTCCTTTCCATTATCACCAAAAGTTACATTGCCACCATTTTGATATGTGAGTGATGAGAACTGCTCCACATCTCCTGTCATATGCCTTGAGCAACCGCTATCAAGGTACCACATTCTTTTCTTGTTGGTTGCAAGGCATACCTGCAATAAAGATCAAGTGGTGACTTTAGGTACCCAAGCCATCTTGGGTCCTTTTTGGTTAGTGGCATTGGTTCCTTTTGGAACCCAAACTTTCTTAGTGTTATTTAATTTTCTTTTGTTGCACATATAAGATTTATGTCCTTTAATACCACAAGTATAGCATGTAATGGATGAAGATGCAGGCACAAAGAAATTTTTAAAGAGTTTCTGTTTCTTATGAGTTCTGAATCATAATCCAGCTTTGTCAAATACTGCTCTTTGGTTATTTAATAGTAAATTTAATTTTTCAGAACTGTAAGTAAATTTTTCAACAAAAGGTTTTAGTTTTTCGATTTCTTCTTTATATCTTTTATTTTCTATTAAAATTTCTTTGCTTTGTCTTGACAATTTTTATTTGACAGTAAGTCTATTTTCTTTTCAAAGATATCCTTTTCTTTTTCAAGAGCCATAATCTTATCATTTAAATTTTTATTTTGTATTAGAAGGTATTCATTTTCATTTGAAAGGTTGTTGTTTGTTTTAACTAGATCCAAATTTTGCTTCTTTAAGTCTTTATGTTTTGACTTTAATTTTTGAAATTCTATGACTAGTTCATCAAAAATCTCATGAAGCTCATCAAAAGTTAATTCATTTTCGGTTTCAGAACATACCTCTTCTTGATCGGCCATCAGACAGAAGTTTGCTACCTCCTGCTGTTCTTCCTCAAAGCTGGAGTCTTCACTTTCACTCCAGGTTGCCATCATGGCTTTCTTTCTCAGCTTTCTTCTGCTTTTCTTTAACAATGGGCAGTCTACCTTGAAATGCCCAGGTTTCTTATACTCAAAACATGTGGGCTGCTCCTCCTTCTTTTCCTTGTCTTTTTCCTTACTCGGCTCACCTTTCAGAGGTTTTTTTTTGTAGTCGAACTTTTTCTTCCTCATAAACCTTCTGAATTTCCTTGCTAACAGAGCCGTTTCATCTTCTTCGTCATCCTCTTCAGAGTCTTCGCTTGAGTCCTCTATGGTAATAGATTTGAACGCGATCGTCTTCTTCTTTTTATCCACCTCTCCGTTCTTTTGTTTGAGGGATAGCTCATAAGTCATCAAGGAACCCAACAGTTGTTCCAGCGGGAGAGTGTTGACATCTTTAGCTTTTTCAATTGCAGTGACCTTTGCATTCCATGAAGCTGGTAGAGACCTGAGAAGTTTATTTACAAGTTCACCGTTAGAAATTATTTTTCCTAGACTTCTCATGCCATTCACAATGTTTATGAATCTAGTATACATCTCACTGATAAACTCAGTAGGTTCCATTTTAAACATTTCATATGTGTGAATTAGCATGTTAACCTTGGTGGTTTTCACTTGGTGTGTACCCTCATGGGTAACCTCAAGTGTATCCCAAATCTTCTTTGCAGAGAGACAGTTTGATATTCTATTAAACTCACTAGGATCAAGAGAGCAAAATAAAAGGTTCATTGCCTTAGTATTAAGCTCAATTTGCTTAATGTCATTCTCATCCCAATCATCTTTCATTTTCGGAGTGAGAATGCCATTAATCATCATTGTAGGCTGATGAGGACCTTTTACGATTGTTCTCCACAAATTATAATCAAGAGCTTGTATAAATATGCGCATGCGTATCTTCCAGTATGTGTAATTTGTGTCATTAAAAAGTGGGGGTCGGTTTGAAGCTTGACCTTCTACAATACCCATGCCTATTGGGGCTGCCATAATCTTTTACTCAAGATCCTTGGACCTACAAGAGAGTACCGGTGCTCTGATACCACTTGTTGCCCAGAAATGGAGCCCAAGAGGGGGGGGTGAATTGTGTCTTTTAAAAATTTAACACAATAAAATGAATATCCAGTGGTGCTTGTGAGTAATAATAAATTAGATGCAAGATGATAGCAATAATTAAACAATACGAGAGGAAAAGAGCAATCACACACAAACACAAAGTTTATAGTGGTTCGGTGCAAACCTAGCACCTACATCCACTCCCCAAGCCACCCTTGGGAATTCCACTATAATCCACACCAGATTATAGTCGACTTGTTTTTCACAAGGCTCACAAGTCAAAACCTAAGTTGGTTTTGTCACCTAGGCTTACCAACAAACCTAAATACTTGTTTTGTCTTCGGGCTCACAAGTTAACCCTAGTTGGTTTTGTCCCTTTGGTTCACCAACAAACCACAATAACCTTCTTTCAAGACACCCTTGAAAGCAAGGTCAAATCACAATAAAACAGATATGAAATTTAAAAGCTACAACAACTCTCTTCAAGAGTAGATTGGAATCTTTGAAGCTCAAAAGGATGCTTTATCTTCACTCTTCTTCAAGATGCCTCTTTTTGGAATGAAGTAAGGTTGAGCTTGTAGGCTTTTCAGTGGAATCAAGCTAGAAGAGACTCTTTGATTTGAAGTCTGGAGAGAATCTTGGCTTTTTGGCTTTTGAGTGGACTTGAATGCTCTTGAATAGACTTCTCTTGACTTCTCTCTTGCTTTTTCTTTTTTTAAAATGAGGTTGGTGGAACTTAAATATACCAAAAACCTTCTAAAAATGGTTTGTGATCGTTGGTGCATTGGAAATAGCCATTTGGAGCTTGAAAACCAACTTCTGCAAGCCAGAAAAATAGATCCGTTAGAGCTGTCAGGCTGCAAGTGTCGACACTTGGCTGTCAGGTGTCGACACTTGGCTATCAGGTGCCGACACTTGATTTCTGGGTGTCGACACTTGAACATTCAAGTGTCGACACTTGATGCACAAGTGTCGACACTTGACACAAAAATCCTCAAAACCATAAAGTTCTGTATTTTCAAAAATCTCAGGCCTTGAGTCGACACTTGGAACCTAAGTGTCGACACTTGGTGTCGACACTTGAATATAGGTGTCGACACTTGGCGTGCCAAAGATTTTTGTCCGTGCCAAATGCTGAAGTGTCGACACTTGACTGTCCAGGTGTCGACACTTGATACTGAAAACATTCAGATATAAGTGTAAATGCCTCGAAAACAAAAAATAAAATTCATGAATACATAAACACATAATAGTTAAACAATTATATGCCCTTTTTCAATGAAGAGGATGCCCGGATATGTGAGAATTGCTCCGTACCATTGCATGCCATACACCATAAGCTTTTGAAATTTGGAGGTGCTTTCTTCCTGAAAACTCACAACTTGAAATCCTCATTAGAATACAATATGCACTCAATGTTTTGTTATTCATCAAAATTACTGGGTGGAGCCAACATCATGACAAGCATATCATCCCCGTACACTTGCATTTTCCAACCAATTTGATCTTTGAAGACCCTGTTGACCAGACACTGGTACGTGGCCCCAGCATTCTTCAGACCGAAGGGCATCATCTTGTAGCAGTAAGTTTCTTGGTCGGTGACGAAGGTGGTATGCTCTTCATCCTATGGGTGCATCCGGATCTGATTGTATCCGAAAAATGCATTTATAAAGGAGAGGAGTCGATGACCCAATATGGCATCCACAAGTTGATCAATCTTTGACAGGGGAAAACTATCCTTCGGGCACGCCTTGTTGAGGTCGGTGTAGTCCACACAGATCCTCCATTTATCGTTGCTTTTCTTCACAATCACCACATTCGCCAGCCAGCTTGGGTATTGTACCTATTGGGGATTGTATCCCAAAGCCAATCGCCTAGGCTGTAGACGGTTGAACTGAGTATTGTACTCTTTGTATGAATTAATAAATATTATTTTGGTAGCTCATCACATTCTGACTTTTTCCTGTAATGAACTCTTTTCATGTGATGAAGTCTTTAGGACTACACTGACTTCGATATAGAGAGGATATATCGAGTGGTCCTTAAACCAGGTTCACGACCAAAGAATATATTATACTGGATGGCAATGTATCAAGTGTAGGTTGTTGTGGTTCACATTATTTGGTTGTCCTCTTCACCAAAGGAGTGTGGTGACACTGATGTGATCTGCAAGTGGGATATATGATATCTCATTGAACGTGACTCCGTGTAACCCCTTTCTGCTAAAGGAATACTCACGATTGGATATGGGTATATGTGTCCCTCCGACCTGAGGTCATCATAGTAGCTTGCAAGCAACTCCCTGTGCTTTGGTGCCAGACTACCCGGATTTTTAATCCGATGATAGAAGGTTTCTGGGTACAGGCAAGTACTTGTGGAGCAGTGGTGGACCAAGATGGAATTGACCTGTCCAAATAGTTTGGATTGAATATCTTGCAGTGTCTCAATTTAGCAAATCCTCGGCCGGGGTAGTCCTAGTGAGGAGTCACTGGACTTGCGAGGTTGAGACATGTTGTGGATTGACTCAGCTAGGGTTGGCAGTCTAACCCTAGGTCATCCTGAGTATTGGAGGTCAAAGAGATGAATTATACGGTAACCGTATGCCAAAGGTTCAATTGATTGCTCTCGCATCTTCGACCTATCCGGATGCCGGGATCCATTGCTAGATGGTATCCTATGCTGGTACTGAAATTGTTCCAGTCCTACTGCTTAGGTTCGAACCTATGAGGTCACATGCTATAGAGGATCTCTCCCTGATCCAGGTACCGATTAATGATTAGGAATCATTTTGGTAACGGTTTGATTGAGCACTCTTTGGATTGACCCGATTTGGGTCGATCATATTTTGTTCGGGTCTACCGGGAATTGTTCCTGGGTAACCAGGACTTGGCCAAGCCTTTTATCAATTAGATTTTGATCTAATTGGATAGTGAACCGGTTTTGAATCGGTTGTGAACTGATTTTAAACCCATCCACACGGTATAAAAGGCTTGGGCGAATAGGGTTTCTAGGCGTCTCTTCCTCTCCTATTTCACATGATTTTTGGCTGAATTAAACCACCGTTTGAAGGCTCTTTATTGCTTCCTTGAGAACGAATTCGATTCATTCTCAACCTGCTGGCCTCTCGCATTCCCTGCGTGTCTTCTAAGCTCCCAAAAATGACCGGTTGAATTGTTCTTGCTGGTTATAAAGTTTTGGGCAGTGAATAAGCTAAGTGCTGAAAAAAAGAAAAATCGTGAGAGTGTCTCCTTCCTTTGAGTGCTTGATCCATCCTTTCCATCGCTGGTTTTTGGGCTGGGTGTTGTTGAAAGATTGGGAGAGAAAGCCTTCATTGATTCCCTGTTCTAGTTGGTGCTCAACGTATGAAAGGAAATTCTGTTTTGGAGAAAATAATTATAGAACTCAGAGTTCTATTTTCCTTCCTCCACTCACCGTTTCAAGGGCTTCCGGCGACTAGCATCGCGCGAGAAGCCGGATCTGAGGTTCCTTAGGCATGTCCCCCCTCTAGAGGGTGTTCGCTTGATCACCTGGGAGTCGATTGTACCTCCGTAGCAGCTATTTTTGTGTGCTCTGATTTTTTGGTTGTAGGAATTGCAGAAATTCTATTGCTGCTCTTGGAGAAGTGACAAGGGGACTTCAAACGTTCTTGGTAGAATAATCTAAAGGCTCTCCCTTGAAGCAAGCTTTACCATGAATTGTTGCAGGAGAAGTGACCAACGATTTGCTGTTTCGGTTCCTCCATTGCTGCTGTTAAAGAGAGGAAGAAACAACGTTTCAAAAGGTTGTTAGAAGAAGAAGACTGGAATAAATTTATTCCAGCTATTCCAGCTATTCCAGTGTTATCCCTATTTTATTTCAAGCAGGAATAAGATAAAATTCTAGTTTTAATTTTCATGCATGCCTCGATCTAAGTTTATTAAAGTGGTTATAAATATTACATGCCCATTTCATGCCTTCTTTTGTTTGTACATGCATCTTGTATATGTTAGATCATGTGCAGAGTAGGTTTTTTTCGCTGTTATTTTAAAAATATTTTAAAATACATACCTGCTCCCTGTGCTGTTGCATGCTTAGTGTAGGCACTCACAACCCTGTATTTCTTTCAGTGGTATCAGAGCACCAGGTTCTGGTGTAACATATCTTGATCGCATGTATAGTAGATTAAAATATTTAATCTATTGATATGTATCTGTATCTTAATCATAGGATATGATTAGGGAGTACTTTTAGGAACCTAGTTGAGACCTTCACCATAGCCGTGTGTCTTTGGCACGATGCGGTTCATCTGTGTTGGCCTTTTTCAGAAGGATCCTTTAAGGAAATCAAAGAAATTAAAATTATTTTAATTCAGATACTTTTTTGGCATGTAATATTTATAAAAGAATATAACTAGATATGATGCATGAATTAAGATCTAAAAGGAGTTTTACATGGTTTTAATTAAAATTATTTTAATTAAAATCTTGGCTTATATTCAAATAATTTTGAATTGTATGCTTAAATTAAATGACAAGTTATCTTAGGATTTATAAAACCTAATGTCATTTAAAAAAACCAATTGGGTTAATTGGGTTAGCTGTCTAATTAGGTCCATAATTTGGGTTAGACCTATGTTTAGTTGAATTGGATAATAAGAAGACTAATCAAAAGTTGATTAAGGTCCTTTTTTTAGAACTATCTAATAGTTAGATAAGTTAGTCCATTCATCTAAAGTGGATCTAATTAATGGCTCCGTGGAAGCCCGAGTCTTTAGGCTAGTCTGATCGAGTTTGGTAAATCGGTTGATGTCGAGGTAGGTTTGGCATTATTGATCATGGTTGTATGAGGCTGCCTCTTTCTTGGCCAACTTGGTTGGTGTCTAGGAAAGATGGTTAATGGTGGATACTCACCCAATATCTCACCTACCTGGCCAGTCGAGTCGACCAGAACTGATTGGAAAAGCTCATTGACTCGAGTTAACCCATGTCACCCTGGTTGATCAGTCTGACTGATCGGTAGGTGCCCATGGATCAATTGTTGAATTGGTTCAACCCTCCTGAAAACTGATTTGTTCAATGGGAGGATGATCCATGTTCTTGTCTTATTCATCTATCACAATCTAAAATCCTCTAAAATTATTAGATCCTGAAAAAGACTAAGTCAAAGAGTTGATGGTGTCTTAGCCTCCCATTAAGTGGGTTAGTAATGTGTCATTTAACTTGGTGTTCATCGACAGTTCTATCGAACGGGTGTGCATCCGGTTACTGGAATTACTCTTTCATAGATGATGGTTCAGTGCAACCTTCTTAACGGTGATTAGTTGAGCCAGCCATAGTCGGGCTTGGCCATTCATTGGTTGGAAGTATTGGATTTATCATATTAATGGTTGGACCTAACCGAAGACCCGCAATAGGAGGCCCTTAGGCTGATTGGGGTGCTCTCTAGGGCAAAATAAATTACTGGAAGTTGCTTAGGGAAGCAATTGGTTGGTGAACCTACCTTTAGGCGCGTATGGGTGAGCTGGCCATAGTCGAGCTCATACATGGTCTATTGGATTTCAGTACCCACTATGAAATAGTGATTACATAGATTGGAGTTAGAGGCTCCCAATCTGAAAAATTAGTGAGAAAGATCTTTAGACTAAAGTCCAAGTCTTTTGGTTAATTAATTGATTCATACTCTAATATGGTCTTGTTTTCCTTTCAGATGTCTTCAAATCTTTCGCTCCGGTCACTTCTCGATAACGAGAAGTTGAAGGGTTATAACTTCGATAGCTGGTATCGAAAGTTGAGGATTGTTTTGGAGCATGAACGGATCCTTTATGTGATAACGGATCCGGCACCTGAAATCCCCTTTGCTAATGCTCAGAGTTCAGTCAGGGACACTTATCAGAAGTGGATTTCTGATCGGACTACTGCCCGATGCATTATGTTAGCAGCGATGAACGACGAGTTCAGTCGCAAGTTCGAGGAGGCCAAACCTGATAAGATTCTTCAAAAGCTGAAGGAATCTGTCGGCATGCCGGATGATGTTGAGCGGTATAAAGTGTCTTGTGCCATCTATAACGCCAAGATGCCGAATGATGGTTCTGTCACTGATCATGTATTGTACATGATCGAGCTGATTGAAAAGTTGAGCAAGCTCAGATGTCCCTTGCACGAGCAGCTCGGCAAGGATGCGATATTGAATTCTCTGCCCTCCTCCTATCTTGACTTTCTCTATCATTACAGAATGAACAAGCCTGCAGTTAATTACCATGGTTTGATGGGATTATTGCAGACTTTCGAGAAAGACCACCAACTGAACAAGGGGGTGGTGAATTTAGTGGGAGGTTCTAGAGGTCGTCGTCCCTTTAAGAAAGGGAAGAATAAAAGGAAAGGAAAGAAGGTGTTGAATGCTCCTAGCCCGAGTCAGACCAGGAAAGTGAAAGCTGACCAGTCTAATGCAGGGTGCTTATACTGCAAGAAGCGAGGACATTGGAAGAGAAACTGTCCTCTTTACCAAGCGTCCCTAGACCCGAACAGGCCAAGGAAGGGAAAGCAGCAGACTGTTGGACAAGGTATTTATATGATAAAACCTTGTAATTTCTTTATTTGTGATACTGCTAAATGGGTATTGGATACCGGTAGTCTATTCATGTTTATAATTCGTTACAGGGATTGCAAGTTAGCAAGAGATTCGAGGATGGGAAACAACTCTTGAGCGTCAGGAATGGAAATCGTGTTCCAGTACTGGCGATCGGAGTTCTGAGTCTTGTCTTTAAGTCCTGTACTATCGAGTTAGTCGACTGTCATTACTGTCCTAGTTTCATTATGTGCATAATCTCTGTTGGCCTTTTGGCCAATTGTGGTTTTGAACTATCAATAAAAAGAGATATTTGCCAAGTTATTTTGAATAACTATGTGATAATGAAAGCTAAATTAAATAATGGTATTTATGTACAGTCACGGCCTGTTAGTGTAATGTATACATCTAGCAAATGCCCAAGGCTAGAAAATGTCAGTGATCTATATCTTTGGCACTGTAGGCTAGGTCATATTAACCAGAATAGGATAAAAAAGTTGCGATGAGAAGGTCTCCTCAAGGTCAGTGATTCTGAATCACTGCCTACTTATGAATCTTGTTTACTTGGTAAAATGACCAGGTCACCTTTTACTGGAAAAGGTGAACGAGCTATAGAACTTCTGAGTCTCATACATACTGATGTATGCGGATCCATGACAGTTAGTGTCAGAGGTGGATACAGATATTTCATTACATTTATAGATGACCTTTTGAGGTTCGGTTATGTCTTTTTGATGAGACATAAATCTGAGTCATTTGAAATATTCAAACGATATCATAATGAAGTAGAGAAACAAACTAAAAAAAGTATTAAAACCCTTTGATCTGATCGAGGCGGTGAATACCTATCTAGTGAGTTTTTGACATACCTTGAGGAGAATGGGATTCTCTCTCAATGGACTCCTCCAAGAACACCACAGTTGAATGGTGTGTCCGAAAGGAGGAATCGAACCCTGTTGGACATAGTTCGATCCATGATGGGCTTTGCAACTCTACCGCTATCCTTTTGGAGATATGCACTTGAGATAGCTTGTCACATGTTAAATAATGTTTCGAGTACGTCTGTTGTCTCCACTCCATATGAGATGTGGATTGGACGTAAATCCTCAATCTCACACCTTCGAGTCCGGGGTTGTCCGGCTTATGTAAAGCGTTTAGACTCAGATAAACTTGGTCCTAGGTCTGACCGATGCCTGTTTATTGGTTACCCTAAGAAAACCAAAGGGTATTTCTTCTACTTGGAGGATGAACAGAAAGTATTCGTCGCTCTTAGGGCTATCTTTTTGGAAAAGGAGTTCCTTGGAGAAGGGACTGTAGCCTTTAAGATTGAACTTAGTGAAGTTCAGCCAATAAAGGAACCTGCACACTCTAAGGACATCATAGAACTGGCTATGATTGGATCACACACAGAATCCATTATTAGGAGATCCGGTAGAGTACCGTGTCAGCCGGACAGATACTATGGTTTCTTGGTCTGGGATGGCGAACCCATTGAGTTCGACGAGAATAATGAGGATTCGATCACCTATATGGATGCACTTCAGAGATCTGACTCTGAGGCACGACTTGGAGCCATGCGATCCGAAATGGAGTCCATGGAGATCAACAATGTATGGACATTGGTTGATTCGCCTGAAGGGATAAAACCCATCGGGTGCAAGTGGATCTTCAAGAAGAAAAGGGGAGCAGATGGGAAGGTGGAGACCTATAAAGCCTGTCTGGTTGCCAAGGGGTATCGTCAGCGATACGGTATCGATTATGACGAGACTTTCTCCCCTGTGGTAATGCTCAAGTCCATTCGGATCATGCTTGCTTTAGCAGCATATTTTGATTATGAGATCTGGCATATGGATGTCCGAACCGCTTTCTTAAATGGGAAGTTAGAAGAGATGTATATGATATAGCCTGAAGGGTTCACATCCTCAGATGAGTCAAAAGTATGCAAGTTGCAGAGGTCCATTTATGGACTCAAGCAAGCATCACGAAGTTGGAACTCACGATTTGATAGGTGTATCAAATCGTATGGCTTCGTTAGGAACGGAGAAGAACCATGCATCTATAAGTGGGTTAATGGTTCTGTGATTATATTCCTGGTACTATATGTCGACAACATTCTCTTAATCGGGAATGACGTCGCAGCATTACAAGGAATAAAGGTTTGGTTTTCATCTCAGTTCTCCATGAAGGACTTGGGTGAAGCTTCTTACATACTGGGTATGAAGATCTATAGAGATAGATCTAAGAGGCTTCTGGGATTGTCCCAATCTACGTACATTGATACCGTGCTGAAACGGTTCTGCATGAAAAATTTCAAGAAATGCTATCTTCCGATAAGTTCTGGAATTACTCTTTCCAAGAAGGATTACACGACAACTCCTGGGAAAAGAGATCGCATGAGTAGAGTACCTTATGCTTCTGCAATAGGCTCTATCATATATGCTATGACATGTACTAGACCAGACGTGGCATACTCACTAGGAGTAGTGAGCAGATACCAGTCTGACCCAGGTGAGGTGCATTGGAAGGTGGTTAAGTCCATCCTAAAGTATTTGAGAAATACTAAAGACTAATGGCTGATTTATGGAGAATCTGACTTGAAACTTGTGGGATATATTGACTCCAGTTTTCAATCAAACAAAGATGATAGCAAGAGTATGTCAGGATTTGTATTTACCTTGAATGGAGGAGTGATTTGCTGAAAAAGTTCCAAGCAGGCGACAGTTGCAGACTCGATATGCGAGGCAGGGTACCTTGCAGCATCAGATGCAGCGAAGAAAGCTGTGTAGTTGTGGAAGTTTCTTGGAGAGCTAGGGGTGGCATCTTTCCTAGATGGTCATGTTCTAGTGTATTGTGACAGCACTGGAGCCATTACTCAAGCTAAGGAACCGAAAGCACATCACCGCACCAAGCATATTCTACAGTGCTACCACCTCGTACGAGAGATCGTAGAACGAGGCGACATCAATCTTATGAAGATCGATGAAAACAAAAATATGGCCGACATTTTTACTAAAGCCCTCGGAATAAAAGAGTTCGACTTTTGAAAAAGGAAAATAGGTATTAGATACTGTTCTGATTGGCTTTAGTACAAGTGGGAATTGTTGGGAATTATGTTCCAAAGCCAATCGCCTAGGCTGTAGGTGGTTGAACTGAGTATTGTACTCTTTGTATAAATTTATAGTTATTATTTTGGCAGCTCATCACATTCTGACTTTTTCCTGTAATGAACTCTTTTCATGTGATGAAGTCCTTAGGACTACACTGACTTCGATATAGAGAGGATATATCGAGTGGTCTTTAAACCAGGTTCACGATCAAAGGATACATTGTACTGGACGGCAATGTATCAAGTGTAGGTTGTTGTGGTTCACATCGTTTGGTTATCCTCTTAACCAAAGGAGTGTGGTGACACTGATGTGATCTGCAAGTGGGATATATGATATCTCATTGAACGTGACTCTGTGTAGCCCCTTTCTGCCAAAGGGATACTCACGATTGGATATGGGTATATGTGTCCCTTCAACTTGAGGTCATCATGGTAGCTTGCAAGCAACTCCCTATGCTTTGGTGCCGGACTATCCAGATTTCTAATTCGGTGACGGAAGGTTTCTAGGTACAAGCAAGTACTTGTGGAGCAGTGGTGGACCAAGATGGAATTGACCTATCCAAATAGTTTGGATTGAATGTCTCGCATTGTCTCAATTTAGCAAATCCTCTGCCGGGATAGTCCTAGTGATGAGTCACTAGACTTGCGAGGTTGAGACATGTTATGGATTGACTCAGCTAGGGTTGGCAATCTAACCCTAGGTCATCCTGAGCATTGGAGGTCAAAGGGATGAATTATACGGTAACCGTATGCCAAAGGTTCGATTGATTGCTCTCGCATCTTCGACCTATCCGGATGCCGAGACCCATTGCTAGATGGTATCCTGTGTTGGTACTGGAATTGTTTCAGTGCTATCGTCTAGGTTCGAACCTATTAGGTCACACGCCATTGAGGATCTCTCCTTGATCAAGGTACCGATTAATGATTAGGAATCATTTTGGTAATGATTTGATTAAGCACTCTTTGGATTGACCCGGTTTTGGGTTGATCAGATTTTATTTGGGTCTACCGAGAATTGTTCCTGGGTAACCAGGACTTGGCCAAGCCTTTTATCAATTAGATTTTGATCTAATTGGATAGTGAACCGATTTTGAACCGGTTTGGGATTTTTAAACCGGTTGTGAACTGATTTTAAACCCATCCACACGGTATTAAAGGCTTGGGCGAACAAGATTTTTAGACGTCTCTTCCTCTCCTATTTCACATGGTTTTTGGCTGAATTAAACTACCATTTGAAGGCTCTTTATTGCTTCCTTGAGAATGAATTCGATTCATTCTCAACCTGTTGGCCTCTCGCATTCCCTGCGTGTCTTCTAAGCTCCCAAAAAATGATCGGTTGAATTATTTTTTCTGGTTATAAAGTTCTAGGCGATGAATAAGCTAAGTGCTGAGAAAAAAAGAAAACTGTGAGAGTGTCTCCTTCCTTTGAGAGCTTGATCCATCCTTTCCATCGCTGGTTTTTGGGATGGGTGTTGTTGAAAGATTGGGAGAGAAAGCCTTCATTGATTCCCTGTTCTAGTTGGTGCTCAACGTGTGGAAGGAAATTCTGTTTTGGAGAAAATAATTACAGAACTCAGAGTTCTGTTTTCCTTCCTCCACTCACTGTTTCAAGGGCTTCCGGCGACTAGCATCGCGCAAGAAGCCAGATATGAGGTGCCCCAGGCGTGTCCCCCCTCTAGAGGGTGTTTGCTTGATCACCTGGGAGCTGATTGTACCTCTATAGTAGCTGTTTTTGTGTGCTCTGATTTTTTGGTTGCAGGAATTGCAGAAATTCTATTACTGCTCTTGGAGAAGTGACAAGGGGACTTCAAACGTTCTTGGTAGAACAATTCAAAGGCTCTCCCTTGAAGCAAGCTCTACTAAGAATTGTTGCAGGAGAAGTGACCAACGATTTGCTATTTCGGTTCCTCCATTACTGCTGTTAAAGAGAGGAAGAAACAACGTTTCAAAAAGCTGCTGGAAGAAGAAGACTAGAATAAATTTATTCCAGATATTCTAGCTATTCCAGTGTTATCCCTGTTTTATTCCAAGTATGAATAAGATAAAATTTTTGGTTTTAATTTTCATGCATGCCTGGATCTAAGTTTATGAATGTGGTTATAAATATTACATACCCATTTCATGCCTTCTTTTGTTTGTACATGCATCTTGTATATGTTAGATCCTGTGCGGAGTAGGTTTTTTGGTTGTTATTTTAAAAATATTTTAAAATACATACCTGCTCCCTGCGCTGTTGCATGCTTAGTGTAGGCACTTGCAATCCTGTATTTCTTTCAGTACCTTCCAGACGAAGCCGGCGGCGAGGAGTTTGTCGACTTCCTCGTTGATTGCCGCCTGCCTCTCGGGAGCGAAACTCCTCTTCTTCTGCCGTACTGGCCTACACTTCAGGTCAATGCTCAGCTTGTGAGTGATGATGTCAGAGGGAATACCTGGCATGTTGGTCGCTGTCCAGGCGAACACGTCAGCGTTCGCCCGTAAGAACTCCAATAGGTGGGTTCTCTCCTCCTCTTGCAGCCGGGCCCCAATCTGTACCATTTTCTCCTGATCGACTCCAAGTGGAAAAGAAAGCAGGTGCTCGGCCGGGCCACCTCTGAGGTCTTGCACCCTTTGGTCGAGCTCGTCCGTCCTGGGATTTTTCTCGGGGACTTTGGTACCCGGGATAGTTTGAAAATAGTGTTGGATCGGCTGAGGTGCACCTCTCATTTCACTGACTCCGTAAGGAGTTGGGAACTGCACCAACAACTGTCTCGTGGAAACGATGGCGTTAAGCAGATAGAGTCTTGGTCGGCCGAGAATCTCATTGTAGGCCGAGGGCAGTCTAACTATTGTGAAGGTCATTATGACAGTGCTCTGCCGAGGTGGGGTCTCGGCAATGACTGGGAGAGTGATCTCTCCCTCAACCCTCATAGAGTCCCCCGTGAAACCGACAAGGTGTGTGTGCACAGGTTTGAGCTGTGCAGGAGACAAGTTCATTATGGAGAAGGCATCATAAAAAAGCATATCTATTGAGCTTCCACCATCAACCATGATGCGTTTTACAGGATGCTTCGCGATCATCATCTCGACGACCATGACATCGTTATTTACATTTCCTCCCCAATCTCCCCCTTTCCTCATAAAGGAGAGTACATTTTCGGATTGCCCTGCCCCCCGGGCCTTCTTCGATGCGCACTCGGCTCCCCAACATATCATCCCTACTGGCTTCTCAGTAGGGCTATTGTCCACTATAGGAACTAGCAGGAGGGCGACGAGCGCCTGAGGTTTTGCTTGAGGTCTGCCCCCCACGTATCTTCCGAGGTAGTCTCTCTTGATGAGTTCTTCGATCTCCTTCTTGAGATTGCGGCATTCCTCGGTGCCGTGGCCGTGGTCGTGGTGGTAGCAACAATACTTCATCTTGTCACGGTCAAAGGATGGCCTCATCGGAGGTGGGTGCTTCAGGTAGGGCTCACCTTCGATCTCCATCAGGATTTTCATCCTCGGGGTGAGCAGGGGGTGAGTGTCTCCTCTGAGACTGGGGTGCACCTCGGTCTCGGCCCTTAGCGGAAGTTCGGAGGTGGAGGCCCTGGCTTCCACGTCCCGGATGTCTTGACGGGAGCCAGCTTCTTCAATGGCCTCCCGTCAAGCTCCCTCCTCGTACGGTCTGCCTCCTCGGCATGGACGTACTTCTGAAATCGGAGGAGTAGTTCGGAGTAGCTCTTGGGGGGCTTCTTATCGAGCAAGTAGGTCAGGCAGGAGGTCCTGAGCCCTCGCTTTAGCGCCAGCATGGAAACTGGCTCTTCGAGATTATAAATCTCTAGAGCGGCAACTTTGAAGCAGGCCACGTAGTCTCGTAGGGGCTCGCGGTCCTGTTGTTGGATGGAGAAGAGGCTGTCTACCTCTCGTGGCACCTTCCGACAGGCATCGAAAAGGGCCACGAACTTCCGCTCCAGCTGAGCAAAAGAAACAATGGTTTTGGGCTCAAGGCGGGGGAACCAGACTCGAGCTGCCTTCTGGAGGGTTGCTGGGAAGGCGATGCAAAGAAGGACATCGGTGGCCCCCTGGACCCTCATGAGGGCCTTGTAGCTTTTCAGGTGGTCTAGGGGGTCGGTGGTCCCGTCATAGGGATCCACCTGCGGCATCCGGAACCGGCTAGGAATCAGTTCCTCTTGGATCTCTCGGGAGAAGGGGGATGGGCGTCGTAGCCCATTGGCTCATCAGCAGAGCCCTGCATGTTCGCAAATCGACGGGATAACTTCGCTAGCTTGCGCTCGTGCTCCTCCAGGCGCTTCTCGGCTATGTGCTTGATGGCCTCATCAGTAGAACCTTCTGCTGAGAGAGATGCAGAAGGTGACGTGGGTGCACGATGCCTATAACAGGGGGGACTTGCCTCTTCGACCTCGGTGGGGTTTGGATATCACCCGCTCGAGGGTAGGGGATCGGCTCTTCCTGTTGGCAGACTAGGCCCGTTGTCTCTTCATCGGAGTCAAATGACTGCCCCGGTGGTCAGTGGTAGCCCGCGGCTATGATGGCCTTCCTTGGAAGGATTGCAGGCTATCGCGGGATGCTGCAGTATGGGTCACGGGGGTTCCTGGCTGCTGGTGGGTGGCCAAGGATAGTTGCTGGTGCTGTAGCTGGCGCACTATCGTAGTAAGGATTTGCATATGTTGGGCGAGTGCGGCTAGCTGGACATCCGCCGAAGGTGGCTGGGCGAGAGCCGGGAGCTCCCCCTCTGGACCGTGCGGTTCCCCTTGAGAAGGGGGGTCTCCCGCGTGGCTGGTGGAAACTTCTCTCGCCCGTGTCGTCACCATCCTCCCGGTAGACCGCTTGCAGGGGGCTTGTGCAGGATCAAAACACGTCAACTCCGCCCCCTACCTGGCATGCCAATCTGTTATTGCTAAGATCGTCGTGGCCCGTAGTTGCTGTCGACATCGGATCGTCCCTCGTCCTTTCCGGGTTGGCCGGCGCTTCAGGACCTGCAAAACAGGGATTAGTGATCTGGGCCGGGAATTCCGGCCGGGGCACTCTGACGCTCAAGTTAGTGATGACCAAGGGGAACAAATCCTTCTGGTCGAGCCCCTCTTGATGGACTCCACTCTAGGAGGAGTGAATGGTGTGAGAGTGGGGGTGCGAGTGTGCTGGGAGTGATGTTAGCCGAGTTAGGCTGGCCCTCCTGTGAGGCTTCTTCTCCTTCATTCGCTTAGGTGGTGTTCTGTGGTGTAGTTTGCACTTGCATTTACATATCCCTCCCCCCTCTCGGGGTGTCAAATGTTCTTTTAAGTCCAGGTGACCGTTGGGCACCTATCTTGGGATCTCCCCCAAACTGTCAGGCACGTGCGGCGGTGTTTCATGACATGGATTGGATGTCTTTTCCGATTCATGATAGGGAAGACTGTCATGTACTCTGACATTCCTTCTGGTCGTCCCATTCCGGGAAGCCTTGCAATGCCTCGATTGGGGGGTCGCCACCCCCAGGATTCGGATCTCCTTGTTGACTTCCTCTTTCGGGCGGTGCAGGCAGTTGGTGGAGAGTGCAACACCTTAGTCAAGGGGCTTCCTGCCTTTCTGGTGTAAGCGACGGTCACAGATAGCCATCATGGCTTGACAGGTGCTTCTTCGCGGCCTTTGGGATGCTTGCCGGTGCTTCAGGGAGGTGGCTCCGCCCCCTTGCTGGCCGGCATGCCGTCCGAGCTGGTTGCCGAACTGGAGAGCTGGGACTTGGCTTCGACCTGGGAGGCTCAACCTCCGAAGGGCTCGACTTGGCAGAGGAGGGTTGAACTCGACTCCGGCTTAGGGGGCTCGACCTCGGAGGGGCTTGACCCGGCGAAGGAGGACTCAACTCCTGCCCGGAGGGCTCGACCTGGCGGAGGAGGGCTGACCTCGACTCCGATCCAGGGGTCTCAGCCTCGAGGGGCTCGATCCGGCGGAGGAGGTCGACATGCGACTCCTGCCCAAAGGGCTCGACTTTGGAGGGCCTCGACCTGGCGGAGGAGGGCTGAGCTCGACTCCGGCTCAGGGGGCTCAGCCTCGGAGGGGCTCGATTTAGCGAAGAAGATCGCTCAGCTCTGGCCTAGGCACCTCGAGCTTGTGGGTGCCGACCTGGCGGAGGACGGAGCTCGGCTTTGACGGGCCGTCTCATTGATCTGGAGGAGCTCGGCCCAGCCAAAGGAGTCTGAGATGGGGTGTCCACTATGGCAGACTTTCTGACATGGCATCTGACAGGATTTACATGCCAGCACATCAGCTCCTTGCCACATCATGAGGCAATATTATTTACGGAAAGAACCAATCTTTTGTACTTGCAGGGATGGTGTCCCATCTAAAAATGTTGAACATGTAAATTATTCTAAGAATTATCAGAAGGGCAGTTCATCTCAATTTTCCTCATTTGGAAGCTCAAGTAATTTTATTCGAGTAATCGAAAAAACAAGGAGTATCATTGAAGATGAACCAAATCCAAGGAACACTTTGGATGCTTGGAAAAACTCTATAGAGGGTGTAGGTCAAGAATTTAAGGATGTTGAAACCCTTCGTGATACAATTCATAATTTATGCATTGCAAATTGTAGAGATTTTGTGTTTATAAAGAATGATCGTCAATGTGTTACTGTTGAATGTGCATATGAAGGTTGTGGATGGCGCATTCATACTTCTCGTCTTGGGAATCAAGATAGATTTGCAATTAAAATAATGAGCAATCAACATACATGCAGAGTAAGGTTACAAGTTTGATCTCATCCCAAGGCTTTGAAGCATTGGGTTTCAAATATTGTGAAAGAGAAAATTCATGATATGCCTTTGTATAGGCCAAGTGATATTGTAAAAGTTATTCATCATGAATTTGGTGTGGAATTACCATATCATCAAGCTTGGCATGGAAAAGAGTTTGCTATGAAGGAGCTATATGGTCAAAGGTCAGTATCTTATGAACGGATACAATGGTATTGTAATGCCATTCTTGAGACCAACCCTAGTAGCATAGCAGAGTATGAAACCCTCGAAGATCAATTTAGACGTTTATTCATTTCCTTTAGAACCTCAATCAATGGTTTCTTTAGAGGTTGTAGACCTTTAATATTCATGGATGCAATATTTGTTAAACATAGGGATGGAAGAGTTTTATTTGGTGCTACGGGCAAAGATGTGAATGATGATATGTTCCCTATAGCATATATCGTGTTGATATAGAGAATGATGATAATTGGGACTGATTTTATCAGATTTTAAAAGGAGCCATAGAGTCTTGTGTTGAGTACCATAGACAACCATTCACAATTATGATAGATAGACATCAGGGACTTATGAAAGCAGTGCCGAAGTATTTTCTGATAGCTACCACTCTTACTGTATCTGTCATATCAAAGAAAATTTTAAAAATTAGGCATGCAACATCCTTATCAAAACTTTTAATTTTTATTTTTAAATTAAAAGGTATGTTAACATACAATGATTGTATATGTACAGGTGCTTGCTCATTATCATGCAGTTGAAAGGAAGAGGTTGGTTGATTTGTTAAATGCTGTTGCATGTACTCCAAGGCTAAATATTTTTCAAAAATTAATGAGTAAACTTGTAGCTGAAGTTTCAAGTGCAAATAACTTTATAACGCATCCAAACCCAGAGCATTGGACAAATTCAGTATTTCTAGGTCCGCGTTAGGGTATTATGACATCTAATGTTGCCGAATGTTTTAATAATTGGATTTTAGAGGCTCGACATCTTGCTATTCCTTAGATGGTTGATCATATAAAACTTCAAATTATGCAGTTGATGCATGCTAGACGAATGCGAGGACATAGCATCCAAACCCATCTTTGTCCTGATCTTGAAAAAGTATTGCAAAGAAATACGGAAGAGGGTTGGAAGTTATCTGTGTTTATATCAAGCATTATGGTTTATGATGTAAAGGATACAAAGTACTCATGTAAGGTTGACTTAAAAGATTGCACATGCTCTTGTAGCGAATGGCAAATCTTTTGGATGCCATGTAAGCATGCATGTGCATGTATTAAGAAGGCTGGAAGGTCATTATAGCACTTCACTGATACTTATTTTCAGGCTGAAATGTATAGAGCAGCATATGAAGAATGTATTAATCCAACTCCTGATATTAAGATGAGCCATGGTAGTTTAGATGATGTGCACATTTTATCTCTTATCATCAAGACTCGTCCTGGTAGGCCTAGGAAGAAGAGAAGAGCTTCACAAATGGATTCATCGAGAACTACACAATATGGATGATGCAGAAAAGAAGAACATAATAGAAGAACTTGTAATGAGATTGTTAAGTAACATCTATTGTTGTTCTGCATTTACTATTCTGTGGTTGTTGTTCTATTGTTGTTCTGAATTCTGAATTCTATTCTTATCTTAATGTTAATGGGGCTATTGATATCGAATTATGTTCTTATCTTAATGTTAATGGGACTATTGATATCAGTTTGCACTTATGTCAATGAATTCTAAATTATGAATTTTTGTTCATATTAAGGCTATATATTAAAATGCTGTAAGATCTTACTGAAAGAAGTAAAATTGGCACAATGTTGATATATAATACCTTGTACTTTATCTTATTGAATCCTGAATTTGGCATAATATTTTTAAGGGAGACTTAACATCCGGAAGTTGGCACAATATTTTTAATAGTACACAGTTAATTAACTAAATATAAGACACGGTTATTTTATTTCTGCACATAATTATTTAAGTTTTATACACAGTTAAGTTAAGCCTGCATACAATTATTTTAGTTCTGCACACAGTTAAATTAGTTCTGCATACAATTAAATTAAGCCTGCACACAGTTATTTTAGTTCTGTACATAGTTATTTTAGTTCTGTATACAATTAAATTAAGCTTGCATATAGTTATTTTAGTTCTGCACATAGTTAAATTAAGCATGCACATGGTTATTTTAGTTCTGCACATAGTTAAATTAAGCCTACATATAGTTATTTTAGTTCTGCACATAGTTAAATTAAGCTTAACATAGTTATTTTAGTTCTGCATACAGTTATTTTAATTCTACACAGTTAAATTAAGCTTGCACATAGTATTTTAGTTCTGCACACAGTTAAATTATAGCATTTCGGTAAGTAGCCCTAATATGAATATTGTGCCAATTTTACAAGGTGGTATATATCAACATTGTGCCAATCTTACTTCTTTCAGTAAGATATTATAGTGTTTCTATAAATAGTCATAATATGAACATTGTGTCAATTTTACAATGTGGTATATATCAACATTGTACCAATCTTACTTCTTTCAGTAAGATGTTACAACGTTTCTGTAAATAGCCATAATATGAATATTATGCCAATTTTACAAGATGGTATATATCAACATTGTGCCAATCTTACTTCTTTCAGTAAGATATTACAGTGTTTCGATAAATAGCCCTAATATGAATATTGTACCAATTTTATAAGGTGGTATATATTAACATTGTGCCAATCTTACTTCTTTCACTAAGATATTATAGTGTTTTAGTAAATAGCCCTACTATGAACATTGTGCCAATTTTACAAGATGGTATACCCTCTCTTCCCATTCAATGGGGTCTCCTATGGCGTGTAGGGGTGCCGCTGTGATTGACTCTTGAAAAGAAAAATAAGAAGAAAGAAATTTGTAGATTAAAAATGTTTTAATCTAATGAAATGATCATAAAACAACTTTAGATTATATCTAAGAATTATTTTTGATCGGTTTTGCTTGAATGTTTGGAGAAACATTTGATTTGAAATCACTGTTTTTCGTTGTCTCGGGCTGTGAGTCGATACTTGGCCTTTGAAGTGTCGACTCATGAAAAAATTTCCTGAGATCTGGTTTCTATTTTTCTTCTGAGACAGGCTGAAGTGTCGACACTTGACCCTGAAGTGTTGACACTTGAGTGCATGCCAGAAAACATGTTGTTCTGTTTCTATTCTCTGTCTCAGGCCTTGAGTTGACACTAGCTCATAAAGTGTCGACACTTGGGTTGAAAAATTCTGAAAAATAGTGAATTCAAATTTTATTTTTTGTACAATTATTTTACATAATAAATTAAAATTGTTTTAATTTATTTGAGGATGTTGAACTTAATTTTGAATTAAGAATGACTAAAAACTCTAGGAATATGATTCCCTCATGGGTTAGTTTCTATTAGGTCCTTAATCGGGTTAGACCTAAGTTTAGATACATTGTACTAAATAGAGAACTAATCTAATCAAATGTTGAGTTAGGATTTCTTCTCTAGATCTCTCTAATAGTTAGATTGATTAGTCCATAATCTAAATGGATCTAATTTGTGTCTTAGTGGAAAGCCCGAGTCTTTAGACTAGTCTAATCGAGTCTGATGAACCGATTGGTGTTGAGGTAAGTTTGGCATTGTGATCATGGTTCTTTGGGACTATCTCTTACCTGGCCAACTCTGTTGGTGTCTAAGGTAAGACGATTAATGGCAGAACCCAATCCATGATCTCACTTACCTGGCCAATGTGGTTGATCAGGATTGATTAGATAGCTCATTGACTCGTGTTAACCCTTGTCACCCAAGGTTAATTAGTCTTGACTGATTTTAGGTGCCCATGAATCATTTATTATGTGTAACCCTCCTAGATTGCTGATGTGGTTAGTAGGAGGTTGATCCATGTCTTCTCATCTCTTTATCTATCACATTATTTAAAAATCCTCTAAATTATTAGGTCTTTAAAAGGACAAAATTATAAAGATAACCAAGTCCTAGCCTCCCATTAAGTGGGATAGTAATGTGTCTAGTAGTTCGGTGTTGATCGGCAGATCCAAAAATTGGGTGTTCATCGGGCTATTGGAATTGTTGTTCCTACTATGATGGCTTAGTGCGACTCTCTTAACGGTGATCAGGTGAGCCGGCCAAAATCGGGCTTGATCATTCGTTAGTCAGAAGCATTGAATTTTGTCATGTTAATGGTTGGACCTAACCAGGACCTTCAATAGGAGGCTCAAAGGTCGATTGAAGTTCTCCTTGGGACAAAACCCAATTACTAGAGGTTACTTGGAGAAGTAATCGGTTAACGAACCTATCTTTAGACATGCATGGGTGGGCCGGCCAAAGTCGGGCTCATGTGTTGTCTATTGGACTCTAGTACCTGCTAAGAAATTAAAGTAATTCCTCAGATTGGAGGTAGAGGCTACCAATCTGTGCAAAATAGTGGGAGGGACCTTTAAACTAAAGTCCATGTCTTTAAGTTAAAAATTCATATACACTAATTTATTTTGGTTTTCCTTTCAGATGTCTTCCAACCTGTCACTCCAATCTCTTCTCGACAATGAGAAGCTCAATGGACCCAACTTCGATAGCTGGTATCGAAGGCTCAGGATTATCTTGGAGCACGAATGGATCCTGTATGTGATATCGGATCCGGCACCTGAGATCCCTGCTGCCAATGCTCTAGGTTCGGTCAGAGACACTTATCAGAAGTGGCTCTCTGACAGGACTACTATCCGATGCATCATGTTGGCTGCGATGAACGACGAGTTCAGTCACAAATTCGAGGAAGCCCGGCCGAAAGAAATCCTTCAAAGGTTGAAGGAGTCTTTCGGGACACCAGACGACGTTGAGAGGTACAGGGTCTTCTATGCTATCTACAATGCACGAATGCATGATGGAGCCTCGGTTACTAATCATGTACTGTACATGATCGAGATGATTGAGTGCCTGGGCATGCTCAGCTGTCCCTTGCATGAACAGCTTGGGAAAGATGCGATACTGAATTCTCTCCCTTCTTCCTATCTAGACTTTCTCGATCATTATAGAATGAATAAGCCTGCAGTCAACTACCATGGTCTGTTGGGGTTGCTGCAAACTTATGAGAAAGACCACCAGTTGAATAAAGGGATGGTGAATCTAGTGGGAGGTTCTTCGGGAGGGTGTCGTCCCTTTAAGAAAGGGAAGAAGAAAAATAATAAAGGAAAAAAGGTGCTTAGTACTTTTGGGCCTAGTCAGGCCAAGAAAGTGAAGGCTAATCAAAGCCAGGTGGAGTGTTTCTTCTACAAGAAGCGGGGTCATTGGAAGAGGAACCGTCCTCTTTATATTGCATCCCTTGACCTGAACAGGTCCAAGAAGAGAAAGGTGTAGGATGGTCCTGGACAAGATATTTATATGATAACACATTGTAGTTTCTCTATTTGCGATACTACTAACTAAGTATTGGATACAGGAAGTCCAATTCACATTTGCAATTCTTTGCAGGGACTTCAAGTTAGTAGAAGATTCAAGGACGGTGAGAGGTTCTTGAACGTGGAAAATGGAAGCCGAGTTCCAGTTCTGGCGTTGGGAGTCCTTAAACTTGTTTTCGAGTCCTGTACTATCGTTTTGAACGAGTGTCATTTTTGTCCTTCTTTCATTTTGTTTGTCATTTCTGTAGGCTAGTTGGCCATGTATGGTTATAAACTATTAATAAAGAATGACATTTGCAAAATCATTTTGAATGATTCTGTTGTTTTGAATGGACAAATGCGTGATGGCATCTATGTACTATCGCGACCTGTTAGTGTAATGTACACGTCAAACAAACGCCCTAGGATAGATAATGTCAGTGAAGCGTACCTATGGCATTGTAGGCTAGGTCATATTAATAGGAACAGGATAAACAGGATGAAATTCGAGGGTCTCCTCAATTTTAGTAAAGATAGTTTACTTCCAACCTGTGAGTCCTGTCTTCTTGGAAAAATGACTAAGTCACCTTTTACTGGAATAGGTGATCGAGCCAATAAAATTCTGAGTCTGATACATACTGATGTATGCAGACCCATGAATGTTTGAACCAGGGGTGGGTACGATTATTTCATTACTTTTACAGATGACCTTTCGAGGTATGGTTATGTCTTCTTGATGCGACATAAATATGAATCGTTTGAAATGTTCAAATGATATCGTAATGAAGTAGAAAAACAAACTGAAAAGTGTATCAAAACTCTTCGATCTGATCAAGGAGGTGAATACCTTTTCGGCGAGTTTCTGACATATCTTGAGAAGAATGGGATTCTCTTTCAATGGACGCCTCCAGGGACATCCCAGTTAAATGGAGTGTCTGAGAGAAGAAATCGAACCTTGTTAGACGTGGTTCGGTCTATGATGGGTTTGCTACTCTACCGATATCCTTTTGGGGATATGCTCTAGAATCAGCCTGTTACCTTCTGAATAGGGCTCCAAGTAAGTCTGTTAGTAAAATACCATATGAGATGTGGACTGGACATAAGCCGACACTTTCACACCTTCAGGTCTGAGGGTGCCCGGCTTATGTAAAATATTTGGAAATGGACAAACTTGGACCTAGATCTGACCGGTGCCTATTTGTTGGGTATCCAAAGGAGTCTAAGGGGTATTACTTCTACTTAGCTGAAAAATAAAAGCTGTTCGTCAGTCTTAGGGCTATCTTTTTGGAAAAGGAGTTCCTTAGTGAAGGAACTGTAGCCGCTAAGATTGAACTTAGTGAAGTTCAACAAGTAGAAGAACCGACACACTTAAGGGACAACATTGAACTGGCTCTGATTAGATCTCACCCAGAGCCCACTCGGGAACCATTAAGGAGATCCGGTAGAGTATCGAGCCGACCAGACAGATACTACGATTTCTTGGTCCAGGACGGTGATCCCATTGAACTCGATGAGAACAATGAGGATCTAATCACCATATGGATGCATTGCAGAGGTCCGACTCTGAGAAATGGCTTGGAGCCATGAGATCCGAAATTGAGTCCATGGAGATCAACAATGTATGGACATTGGTTGATGCACCTGAAGGGATAAAATTCATTGGGTGCAAATGGATTTTCAAGAGGAAAAGGGGCATAGATGGAAAGGTGGAGACCTATAAAGCTCGTTTGGTTGCCAAGGGGTATAGTCAACATTATGGTATTGACTATGACGAGATATTATCTCCTGTGGTAATGCTCAAATCCATTCAGATTATGCTTGGTTTAGCATCACACTTTGACTATGAAATTTGGCTAATGGATGTCCGAACAGCTTTCCTGAATGGTGAGCTGGAAGAGGAGGTGTATATGATACAACCTGAAGGGTTCACATCCATAGATGAGTCAAAGGTGTGCAGGCTTCAAAAGTCCATCTATGGACTGAAGCAAGCATCAAGAAGTTGGAACATGCAATTTTATAAGTGTATCAAGTCGTATGGCTTCGTTAGGGACGGGAAGAGCCTTACATTTATAAATGGGCTAATGGTTCTGTGATTGTATTCCTTGTGCTATATGTGGATGACATTCTTTTAATCGGAATTGACATCCCAGCACTGCAAGGAATAAAGGTCTGGTTGTCATCTCAGTTTTCTATGAAGTACTTGGGTGAAGCCTCTTACATACTAGGCATGAAGACCTATAGAGATAGATCTAAGAGGCTTCTGGGATTGGGAGGACTATCCCAGTCTATGTACATCGACACCGTGCTGAAATGGTTCACCATGGAGAATTCCAGGAAGGGCTATCTCTCGATAGGCACTAGAATTGATCTCTCCAAAAGGAATTGTACGACAACTCCTGAGGAGAGAGAGCATATGAGTAGAATCCCATATGCTTCGGTAGTAGGTTCTATCATGTAAGCCATAACATGTACTAGACCAGTCGTAGCATACTCACTAGGTGTAGTGAGCAGATACCAGTCTGACCCAGGTGAAGCTCATTGGAAAGTGGTTAAAACCATCCTTAAATATTTACGAAATACTAAGGACCAATGACTAATTTATGGAGAATCTGACTTGACACTTGTGAGGTATACTGACTCCAGTTTCCAGTCAGATAAAGATGACAGCAAGAGTGTTTCAGGTTTTGTCTTTACCCTAAACGGAGGAGCTGTCTGCTAGAAAAGTTTCAAGCAGCCTACTGTGGCGGACTCAGTATGCGAAATAGAGTACATTGTAGCATCAGACGCAACGAAGGAAGCTATGTGGTTGCGGAAGTTCCCTGAAGAGCTGGGAGTGGCACCTTCCCTTGATGGTCCTATTCTGGTGTACTGTGACAACACTGGGGCCATTGCTCAAGCCAAAGAGCCGAAGTCTCATCACCGCACAAAGCATATTCAGCGACGCTATCACCTTGTACGAGAGATCGTGGAACAAGGTGACATCGACCTTCAGAAGATCGATGGAAAGGAGAACCTAGCTGACCCCTTCACTAAAGCCGTCGGAGTTCAAGAGTTCGACTGTTGTAAAAGAAAAATGGGAATGAGATTCTGTACTGACTGGCTTTAGTCCAAGTGGGAGATGCTGGGAATTGTATCCCAAAGTCAATCGTCTAGGCAGTAGACGGTTATGTTATCTTTATATTTGTATATAAATTTTTTTTAATAAATAAAAATTATTTATTTTGGTTGTCCATCATATTTACTTTTCCTGTAAGAACTCTTGTGTGATGGAGTCCTTAGAACTATATTGTTTGATATAGAGAGGATATATCAAGTAGTTCTTAAACTGGTTCACAACCAAATGATACATTGTTATAGGACGACGATGTATCAAGTGTAGCTTATTGTATGTCATATTTATTGGTATCTTTTAACCAAGGAGTGTGGAGACACTGGTGTGACATGCAAGTGAAATGTATGATATCTCACTGAACGTGACCATCTGCGGAGCTCCCTTCTTTCAAAGGGTTACTCGCGAAGGGATATGCATATATGTATCCCTTAAACCTGAGGTCACCATGGCAGCTTGCAAGCAACTCACTGTACTTTGGTACCAGACTACCTGGATTTCTAATCCAATGACGGAAAGTTTCTGGGTGCAGTCAAGTACTTGTGGAGCAGTGGTGGATCAAGATGGAATTGACCTCTCCAAATAGTTTGGAGTGAATGACTCACTATGTCTCAATTCAGCAAAACCTTGGTCAGGGTAGTTCTTGTGAGGAGTCACAGAACTTGTGAGGTTGAGATATGATCTGGATAAACCAAATTAGGGTTGGTAGTCTAATCCTAGGTCATCCTAAGCATTGTAAGGTCAAAGGGATAAATTATGCGGCAACCATATGCCAGAGGTTCTTATGAGGTGCTCTGCATCTTCAACCTATCCGGACGTCGGGTATCATTGCTAGATGAGGACTTTGACTGGTACTGGAAATGTTCCAGTACTACCGGCTTAGTGTTCGAATCTATGGGATCACACATCATAGAGGATTTCTATCTGATCTTGTGGCTAATCGATGATTGGAAATCGTTTATCATCACCCGAAGTCAATATGATTGGTTTTGTTCCAAGTGTCGACACTTGGAATTTTGCAGGTGTCGGCACTTGGTGAAGTATCGACACTTGACAATTTTCGAGTGTCGACACTTCCTGTGACGAGCATAATTTCTAGGAGGATTTCATGGGAGGTTTTTGGGCAGGTTTTGACCTTGTTTGAATTTTGAATTCAAACCAGTTTTGGCTCCAAGGCTTTATGGTATGAATGTCATACATGCCTTAATGGGTTAGACCCATTTGGCATGGCCTTGATCCTCTCCCCCATTCTCTCCTCTCATCTCTCCTCCTTCCTTCTTCTCCCTCTCCCTGCTGCCCCTATAAATGTAGGACATTGTGGTGGCTGCTGGGGTTACACACAAGAACAACAACAACAGCAAGAGAAAAGCTTTAAGAGAGAGGAAGAAGAAGGGCTTTGTGAGAGCTTTAGGGATTGGGTGTGTGCTACCTAGCAATGAAGCTAGGTCTTAGGAAGAGAGATTTTAGGAAGGGGTTCTTGCTCTCCTCATAGTCTTCCTGGAAGAAGAAGATCGGCCAAGGATCCCGAAGAGCTTGCACTCCGAGGGAGTTGATCAGAGTCGAGCCCAGGTGTGGATATCCTGTAGAGGCCAGATGCGTGTGTGGCTCGAGCACCCTCCTTCTCACAGCTCTTCGCAGCTTCTTTCCAGTACTCTCTGAGGTATAGAGGTATGATCTTTATATTTATGTTCTTCTCTTATTTTTGATGTTATATGCATGCTAGATCTTTATACTAGTTCCTGTTGCGAGCATATCGGTAGATCATTTAGATCTATCTATCGAGCCTTCCGCTGTGCATGCCTTAAAAATATTTTAAGATGCATATCTTCTTCCCTCTTTTCTTGCATATTGTATGCTAGGTGTAGGTGTTTTTCACCTTCATTTCCTTCCCGTGATACGTGCCCTTTCATGCCAATTGTATTGTCATATCTGGGACCATTGATTTTTCAACATCTATAACTGTACTAGAATCTTGAATATGCTATAAAATGATAAAATCTATCAGCACATGTTTAAAGTTGGAATATGAAGAGAAAATCTATCACAGTGATTTAATAATAAGCACATGCACATTATAAATAAACATCTCTAGGGAGAGATCAATCTTCTTAATACTTAACTGACTGATGCAGCTCTATCAGTGCACTACTTATATACTCTAAAGTATTTAAAGCATCTAGATCACTCCTGGTGGTGGGTAAGGCCATACTTCCTTCAACTATGTTACCCTCTTGTTGTTTCTTCCTTGCATGTTTGTAAGTCTTAGGAAGGTATGACATGGCCTTTCCCTTCTCACTAGGCTTTCTCTCACGATCTCCCATTTTCACGCTCCTACATAATGATGACACATGTTTTGCAGTGGCATTTTCCTTCTTGGACTCAACTTCAACAACAACATTTGCTTGATAAAAATAAGAAAGGCAGTTAGGATATAATAAGCACTCATAAATATAATATAAAAAATAACTACTACCTCCACATCTTTATAGCAATAAGGGACACAAGGTTTTCCTTCACCTGTGTGGGGCTGTTCATGTGGAGAAGAATACTCTGCCCTTATCTAAATAATAAAAATTATTTAGATCAAAAATAATATCATATCTATATATGTATATTTTTATTAGAGTAGAAAACTAACCTCAACAGGATGCATATCAATGCCTTCAATGTCATCTGCCGACAATAAACCCTTGTCCCGGAGAGTCTTCTCAATGAATGAAAGCTTCATATCAAAGGCATGAATTCGTGCATCTTCTGTTATGACATCTTTGATGGGTTGAGGGTCCTCTAAGTGGAAACCATGACAAATCAAGGCCCTCTCAATCGCTGCCAAACGTGTCTCTAAAACAGGAATCGGATATTGTTTAGGCTGGCTAGATGACGAAACTTGCTGCACATAATTAAATTAACATAGTATCATATACATACTAGGTACACGGTTATATGGTACATGATTTTAGTTAGTGTTGCTTAAAAGAGAGCTATTTTGAAGCATTTTAAATGGCCTACAATAAAAAATAATGCATTAAAATGGTGTAACATGCCTGTCCTTATATCGGATACATCCCTTGTGGCCTTCTTTGTGATAGGAGATGCAACTCATACTCCTTAGGCTCTATCATCTTCAATACCTAACAAAGGATAAAAAAATATAGTTATGCTTCAATTTAAATATATATGATGTTAGATACATAACATATAACCTCATTTTTTTTAAATTTATTTATAACTCCAATGATTGCCTCCACCTTGCGAGGGAATGGGGCATTGCTCCAATGCAAGAGACGAAGATACATTAATGGTGGTCTATGCTTTCCACCTAGACTGTTTGCATGCTCAACAGCCCATGCCTGCACAATAAAATAATGTAAATGAAAATAATGTTAGATTAACTATCAACCAATTAAATCGAAAGTATAAATAAAAAAGCTTACCACTAGAGCCACTATACATCCTTCCATATACCCAGCACACCCACTTTTGTTTTTGTTCCTTATATGTACACTCTTCGCTAGATGAGGAATTTGCTATTGGAGGAAAGTAAAAATAGCAAGACCCCGGCTATAGGATTCCAGGCGATCTAAATCATCAAGATACTGACATAATATTTTAGGAACATGATAGTGGACAGTTGTAAATAGAATAGTTACAAAAAGATAAAGAATCCAATACTTTGTAAAATCCTCTATATCTGGCAACCCAGACTTTTCAACAAGATAAAATAATTTATTTTAATTGCATTCTTGGTAGTTAATTTAAAGTCACCATTAAAAAAAATGATTGATAAGGTCCGACTGCACTCTCCCTTTGCTATAAAAGTCAATCTCCTCACCTATGGCCTTCAAACCAATAATAAGGGTGATGGGGACATCAGGTCAATCCTAGTTTACTATGGATCTCTGAGTTTTGAGTCCTTTAGCCATGATTCCAATTTTATCTTTGAGTCCAATAATCTGGCTGTGTTAGCCATTTGAGTCCTATATTTGGACCATGAGTTTCGTTTTAAAGGCTTTGTTACACTTGAGTCTGTACCTTGGCCTCTAAATCTCATTTTGAGCATATTTACATTTGAGTCATCTAATTATAGTATTGAGTCAAGTTCTGGATGTTTAGTGAGCCTTATGAGTCCTGTAAGCCTTATATTGAGTCTAGTGCAATTTTGTAAGAAGATCCAAGTCCCTTATGAAGCCAATCGCATCATACTCCAACCACTGCAAGGAATCCAATCATCCACATAATTATGCCACTTGGAAAGCATAGAAGGAGTCTTGGAGCTATTATTGAAGACCTGGACGACAAGTATATCAGCCAACCGGGAGGAGATGGACACCAGGAGAACCCTCGAGCCTGTCCAGCATTAAAATGGGCCGTCCAAAGTCCTGACCCATCCTCAAATTCAGCGCCCTCCTTATGGTCACCTCGCATATTGGCACCCCAGTTATGGTCACCTCCCTTAGACCAAGTCAAAGAGAAGGAGAGGAGTAAACCTAGTGAGAAGAGGGAGTTTGAACCTATTTAGAAGAGGAGATCTCTATGTATTTAAGTAGGAAAAGGATTAGTGGGAATTCTCTTATATGCCCTTACTTGGAGCCCAAGTTTGTAAGCCTATTTAAAGGCCCCCCCTCATGTATATTGGATGTTAATGAATATGAAAAATTTCTTGAGTTCTTCTCAACTTTGGTGTGAATTCTGAGTGAATTTCTGTGTGATTAAGGGTATCTGTGTGATCCCCTCAGCCCTGCCTCCAAGCCGCCTGCCTCTTCATCTCTTGGCTGCCCACTTCTAAGCCTTCCTTTGCTTTGCTTTCTTTAGCCTTCAAACTTGTTTCTTTTCTGATTTTTAATCCTAATTAGGTGATTTGCAGGTCCCTCAGAGTTTATGAATCCAGGATTTCAATCGGCAAGCTTTTGGGCCACCGGATTGAAAACCACAAATCCGCAGGGTCTCCAGCTTATTTTTCTAGGCCACATCCGAGAGGGTAGAGCAAACTCTTCATGGATCGATCTCCAAATCTCTACCAGGTATACCCCCTAGACTCCTATGGTAGCAGTATTGTAGAAGAGCTAGTCCTAATCAGGGCCTCTTAGCCTTGGCGGTCCTGTTTCTTCACTTTTAAGGTTTAGTTCTGCATGCCTGTGCTTCCAAGAATTTTATAGAATTCCCTACTCAATAACTTGGCTTGAAATTCTGCATACAAGCTCCTAACTTAATGTCTAATACACAAAAAATAATTGGCATGCATAATTAGTCCCGCATCATTTGGTATCAGAGCATGTTTTAGGGCTAGTTTCTGTATCCCGTAATTCTTATATATAGTATATTGTTTTTACTGTTTCTACATGTAGGTAGGTTAGAAAATTCTATTTTTTGTTTTAATGGATTTAGCATAATTGATGTTATTTTTGAGAGTTTTTTCATGATTTATTTCAGTCTGTAGAAGTTTTTTCATGCCTACTTTCTTTACCCTAGAAATTTCTGTATCTTGTCTCTGCATTAGGTGTCTAGATTTTGGTCTATTTTATTACCTTAAGTATTTTATTTTTCATTGAAATTTGCATGGTATATCCTATATTTAGTAATTATATTTTTTATAATTTTTAATTATTTTTATAGAAATACAAGAATTATAAAAATCTATATATTAGGAACCCTAACCCGAATCCTGAGATTTCTGCATATAGTCTGAAAAACCCTAGGTTTTGCATCATCATCCGAATTTTGTTTTGCATGAAACTTTGTAGAGATCATCTGCACTTTTTATTCTCTATCCTGAATTTTTTCTAAATCAAAAATTGAACCAAATTCTTCATCAAATTAAACCCTAATTTCTGTTCTGCATACTTGATCAAACCAAATCTAATCACTTCCAAACCCTACCTCACTTAAGCCCAAGATTTGTTTGCTAACTTAACCAACTTAAACCTAATTTGCCACCTCATAAAAAGGTAAAAAAAATATTTTTATTTCTCTGATTTTTATTAATTTCATTAGGGCTCATAATGTGTTCATCATCTCATTAAATCAATTTTAAGGATAATTTCCTCTCTCAGATCATGGCAGGATTTCATCACCTATCCTGGGTCCAAAACAACCACCCAGCATCAGAACCCAAGCCTTAATTAAAATCAATTAGCAACCTAATTGCTCTAAAGAGCTTAGGGACACCAACAGGTCGGGTCCGAATTATATGGACCAATTAGTGCACCTAATTTCCCAGTTATTACTGAAAACTGGTATCTAAGGCTAGAGGTCCAGAGGCAAACGCCCTAAGTGGATTGGTGGTTATTTAATTAGGACCCTGTCACAGGCAGGGGGAGCCTCCCACCACCCCACCTCTTACTTGGCCAGTGGAAGGATTAGCTGCTGAGTTAAGTATAAGTTGAGTAGACCCATTCAATTTTGGCTTTAGGTCTAGCAAACTGTAGTCCATTTCCACTTTGTATGCTTGACCACATCACACTAACTTGTTTGATTGATTGCATGACCACTAGGTTAGGAACCAAATATCAACGGTCTAAATCCCAACCTAGCTCAGCCATGGACTCCAACTTTGAGATCTTCATGAAAGCCATGACTGAACGATTTGACCAGATGAACCAACTGAATGCCCAATCCACTGCCCAATTAACCACCCAAATTAACCATTCCAATACCCAATCCCAAAACTAGTTTGCCTAGTTGACCACCCAGATAAACCAAATAACCCAATCAAATACCCAAGCGACCAATAGGCTTGACCAAATAACCAATAGTTCTGATCAAGTAGAGAACCAATTAGGAGGTTTAGAGAAAACCTCTAAAACCCATCCCAGACCTAAACCTGAGTCCAACCCTAAGAAAGCCCAATACCTGACCCATACTCAGAGCCTAACCCTAAGAGAGCTCCATACCTTAAATCTAGGAGATCTACAACCTATAGATCTAAGCCCAAATCCTATGACTCTAAAACTTATGCACCCAGATCCTCTGAACCCAGATCTTATGTACCCATGTCCTATGAGTCTAGTGGATCTATAACACATAGATCCGAACCTACATTCTATGAGTCCAGTACTAGGCCAGTTTCTCCTAGTCAACCTGAATCCCATAGGATTGGTATCCCTAGATATAAGCCTAGTATTAGTTCACTTATCTTTAGTCAACCCAAACCCTTTAGAACTAGTGCCCCTAGCCCAGAACCAGATCCTAACCAACCCAACCTGAGCCAATCTCAGCCTAGTTCCACTATGGCCCTAAAAGTTTTTGAGAAATATCTATGATTTAAACTTAAACGTTTCTTAACATAAACCCAAGACAAGCGGTGTCAGTCAATTGAGCTAACAATTATTAATTAATTATATGCGTGCATGCACTTGCATGGATATTTATCAGATCAAGCAAATCCTTCCTTGACAAGGTCTTGAGTAATATATATATATATATTGTTGGGATATGATAAAGTTGATATGTTTATACTGACCTGTTAAAAGCCTGAAATTGAAATTGATCAATGCCCGAAAGGCACGACTATGATCAATACCTCTTCCAAAAGGTATAAGACCGATCAATGCCTAAAAGGCACAAATATGGTCGATGCCTAAGATATATGTGACTGATCAACATTTAAAAGGTGTAGAGTTGATCAATGCCCAACAAACATAAGACTGACTCACTTCCAGGTAATTGACAGATTTATTTAAGAATAGAATTTATTAATATTCATATAGTTCAGGAGCCGATCAACAATGATGGAGCCGATCAACTATAGTGGAGCCGATCAACTATGGTGGAACCGATCAACTATAAAATAGCCAATCAACTATGAAAGAGTCGATCAACTAAGGAGGAGGACTGATTGACTATGGACAACTTTGGTTGCACGTGCTCATACCCTGGATTAACCATTTAACAGCTGGATGCCAGCTGTAAGCGGTTAATTTTCTAGCCTATAAATACCTGTGGGCACGATGATGAAAGGGCTTCAGCTATTCATTCTTTTCCCTACACCTTTCCACCGAGCCTTCCTCCATATCTCATCTGTTTTAGTCCAGATGCCATTGATGAGCTTCGGAGTTGGAACCTTATCAACATACAGAGCTTCCAAGAAACTTCATCAACTCAATCAGCTTTCAGTTGATCTAGCTCAACCCCAAGTCTTGTTGTAATTTTGTTTGGACACAACAGATTGGCGCGCCAGGTAGGGGATTCTTTGTAAAGGAGTCTCAAAAAAATCTGGAAGGAAGCATGGTGAAAGGTAGGAAGAAGAATCTGCCAGCAGAAGGTGTTTCTTATTCTTTGAAAGAGACCTATTTTGCTCTTAGAAACCAAGGGGATGATCCTGTTCTTGATGGAAAAGGAAACGGTCCTATTCTTGGTGAAAGAAGAAATGATCCTGTTCCGGGGGAGAGAGTGGAAGTTCCTCCCATAGGGCACTTTGATCAAGAAAAATTGAATGCCCTATTCGACAAGGTAGACGTGCTCACCATGACGATGCAGAACCTCCAAGAAATTGCTATGAGGGAGTCAATGCGACCAGTTGCATCACGAACTAGCCGACAACCTTCCCTCCAAGTAAGTAAACATCTCAGTCCTAGAAGGCATTCCTCTTATCAATATTCTTCAGGTCAACAATCCCCTGTAAGGCGTCATCACCGATCTCATCATCGCTCCAAGAAGCAAAATAAGGGGAAACGACCACGATCCCAGCCAACTTCATCTGGAGAATTGACCCCTGACAGTATCCAAGCTCATCAGTTCACGAGAGAAAATGATTTTGACAGAAAGTTTAAGAAGTTGGAGTTGCAGGTTGCTAAAGTTCTAGAATAGAGGAAAACAGAGGACGCTACACCAAGTTGCAGTATCTTGCCTCCTTTTTCCAAGAAGGTTATGGATGAAAGAATCCCGCATCACTTCAAAGTGCCACCGATCGAGCTGTATGATGGGTCGTCTGATCCTTTGGACCATCTGGATAGCTTTAAAGCCCATATGCTGATCCAAGGGACGTCGGACGTATTGCATTGTCTTGCCTTTCCTGCGACCTTGAAGAAGTCAGCAAGAATATGGTACTCAAGTTTGCAGCCGAACACCATCCATTCATTCGGTCAACTAAAGAAGTTGTTCGTCTCTCACTTCAGGACGAGCAAAAAAATGCCCAGAAATTTCGATAGCTTGTTCTTTATTCAACAGGCAGAAGGGGAATCTTTAAGGGATTACATCAAGAGGTTTAACTCCGCCACGTTGGAGATACTAGATCTTAATAAATATGTGGCGATGTCTGCTATGAAAAAAGGCTTGCGAGCCTCCAGATTTATATTTTCCTTAGATAAGAAATTCCTGACCAACTATTTCGAATTACTGGCCCATGCTTAAAAGTACGTCCAGGTCGAAGAACAGGCTTTGAGTCGGCAACAAGTGGAGAAAAAATTGGTGCTAGCTAAGAAGAGAGTCAAGGAAAATGAATCCCAATTCTTTGGAGTATGATCTATTCAATGGCAAGGTCAGAGGCCAAAGGAATTGATCGGTAAAAATTACGTCAATCGGTTTGATGCTTATACTCCATTGACTCATCCGAGAGAGAAAATTTTAATGGAAATTGAGAAAAAAAACTTTCTACAAAGACCAAGGCTAATGAGAGCTCCACCAGCTGTGCAAAATAAAGCCAAATACTGTCGCTATCATCGTGATCATGGCCATACAACAGAAGAATGTATCCAATTACGGGATGAAATTGAAGCTCTGATTAAATAGGGTTATTTGGGCAGATATATCCGGAATCAAAATCAGAGCCGACCAATTGAAGCGGCAGTATCGAGGCCAGCCGTTCCAAGGATGATCATCGATGGAACAGAGCTCCCAAACCAGCAACCAACTGATGGGTCAGTTGGAATGATTTGCCATGCATGCCTTGAAGATGATCGGAGTCCTAAGAAGCTTCGAGGAAGTGTCATCTTTTCTGATGAAGATTTATAAGGCGCTCAGACGCCTCATAACGATCCTGTTGTAATTTCTGCCATTATTGCAAACTATGATGTACATCGAATTTTGGTTGATAATGGAAGTTCCACGGAGGTCTTGCTTTATCATGCATTTGTCAAAATGAATTTATCAATTAGTAAGTTACGAAGAATTCGTGTACCACTTACTGGATTTGGTGGAAATTCCGTCGAAGTAGAAGGATAGATCATCCTTCCCGTAACTCTCGGAACGGCGCCGAAGCAAAGAACTTACCTCCTTTCCTTTATGGTTGTTCGAATCCTTTCTGCTTATAATGCTATTTTGGGGAGACCTGCTCTGAATAAATTCCAAGCCGTTGTATCAATATATCATTTTCTGATGAAATTTCCAACTCTAAACGGGATTAGAGTAGTAAGGGGAAACCATCAGATGGCCCGGCAATGCTTGACAATCCAGAATCAACAATCAATTAACAAACCCACCTCCAAACAAATGGATCCGCATAATCTGATTGATGAAGTTAGTGTATCAATAGAAAAAACCATTCATATTCCTTTGACAAAAGATGATCTTACCAAAACTGTTCAAATTGGAAGTTTACTTGCTGAAGATCAGAGGAAGAAGCTGATTGATTTCTTACAAACAAATGCTGATATATTTGCATGGAAAGCTGCTGACATGTTGGGGATTCCTACCGAAGTAATCAAGCATGAACTTAAGGTCAATCCATTCATTCAGCCTGTTCGACAAAAAAAGTGAAACGTTGCCCCAGAAAGACAGTGTTATTAATGAAGAAGTCACCAAATTGCTCGACGCTGGATTCATCAGGGAGGTTCATTAGCCTGATTGGCTTGCTAATGTAGTGATGGTTAGGAAAGCAAATGGAAAATGGAGGATATGCATAGATTACACTAATCTTAACAAGGCATGCCCGAAAGACAGTTTTTCTTTGCCAAAGATTGATCAGTTGGTTGACGCAACGGCTGGACATAAGTTTTTAAGTTTTATGGATGCTTTCTCTAGATATAATCAGATACGAATAAATCCAGAAGATGAAGAAAAAACATCTTTCATGACAGATTGGGGAATATATTGTTATAAAGTGATGCCGTTTGGTCTCAAAAATGTTGGGGCCACTTATCAGAGATTAGTAAACAAAATCTTTAAAAACCAAATTGGGAAGACTATGGAGGTATATATAGATGATATGATTATTAAGTGCAATCAGTTTGATGATCATATAAAAGATTCGCAGATAGCCTTTGATATTTTGCGGCAGAATCATATAAAATTAAATCCGACCAAATGTATCTTTGGTGTGACTTCTGGGAAATTTTTGGGTTTCATGGTCACACAACGGGGAATTGAAGCCAACCCAGAAAAAATTTGAGCCATTTTGGATATGAGACAGCCAACCAATAAGAAGGAGATTCTATGGTTGACTGAACGAATCGCCTCATTAAGCCGATTTATCTCTCGTTCAGCTGAGAGATGTTTGAATTTCTTTAAGGCTTTACGGCAAACCAAGGAGTTCAATTGGTCGGATAATTATCAGTCAGCATTTGGAGAACTGGAAAGTACTTGGTGAACCTAATCATACTGTCTAAACCTCAAGAAGGTGAAGATTTGTATCTTTATCTGGCCGCATCAGACGAAGCAGTTAGTTATGTGTTGGTCAGGAAGGATTTTGACGGATCGCATAAGCCCATTTATTATATCAGCAAAGTTCTTCATGATGCAGAGACAAGGTACCCAAAACTTCAGAAGATTATCTATACTTTGGTAATATCGACCAAATGACTCAAGCCATATTTTCAGTCTCATCGTATTATTGTATTGACCGATCAGCCCTTGAGGACTGTCTTACAATGCCCTGATACTTCTAGCCGAATAGCGAAGTGGGCAATCAAACTGGGTGAATATGACATTATTTATCAGCCTAGATTTGCAATGAAAGCCCAAGTATTGGCTAACTTTATAGTCGAATGTACCTGGAATGACAGTGAGCCATCTGTTGAAACAGAAGCGACCGATGCACCCTGGATATTACATGTAGATGGAGCTTCAAACTCTTTTGGTTGTGGAGTAGGGTTAATTTTATCTAGCCCCGATGGAGATGTTATGGAGTATGCACTCCGATTTTCCTTTAAGGCCTCTAATAATCAGGCCGAATATGAAGCTCTCCTAGCTGGTTTAAAAATTGCAAAGGAAGTAAATGCTAGACGATTGAAGGTATTATCTGATTCACAATTGGTCGTCAATTAAGTAAAAGGAGATTTTGAAGTTCGTGACGCTACTTTAGCCTTATATTTGAAGAAGGTTCAAGAGCTGGGGGATCTATTCGATTCATGGGATATCAATCATATCCCTAGAATCGAAAATTCTCGGGCCGATTTATTGTCCAGGTTAGCTACTTCTACATTTGACCAAATGGGTCGAACCTTTGTGGAACATTTAGAGATTCTGAGTATCTCAGCAACTAAAAAAGAAAAGGTTCTTCAAATAGAACTGGAAATGAATTGGATAAGTCCGACAGTCAAATATCCGACTGAAGGAATACTGCCTGAAAATAATACGAAGCTAAGCAAATTCGAAAATTTGCTACTCGATATGTCATCCTAGATGGTTTACTGTACAAAAAATCATTTTCTCAACTATTATTGAAGTGTCTACCTCCTTCGGATGCTGATTATACCCTTAGAGAGGTACATGAGAGAATGTGGTAATCATTTGAGAGAAAAGTCTTTAGCCTATAAAATCATAAGGCAGGGATATTACTGGCCGACTATGCAAAAGGATGCTGCAGAATTTGTAAGATGTGATTCTTGTCAAAGATATGCAAATATCCAAAGGCGATCTGCCAGTCAGTTGACACAATTGATAGCTCCTTGGCCATTTGCTCAATGGGGAATGGATATACTTGGTCCATTTCCTCCAGCTTCTGGGTAGTGAAAATTTTTGATCGTTGCCATTGATTATTTTACTAAATGGATAGAAGCTAAACCTTTAGCTTTAATCACTGAAGCAAAATTTGAAATATTTGTCAAAAATTCTATTATATATAGATTTGGAATCCCTCATGCAATCATTACGGATAATGGAAGACGGTTTGATAACCAGAAGTTCAAGAATTTCTGTGCTCAATATGGTATTCTTCACAAATTGATATCCGTTGGACATCCCCAAGCTAATGGAGAAGCTGAGGTAACTAATCGGACGATCCTTCATGGATTGAAAACCCGATTAAATGAAACCAAAGAATCTTGGGCTGATGAACTCAACTCTATTCTATGGGCTTACCGAACAACTCCTCGATCTACCACGGGCGAATCTCCATTCAATCTGGCTTATGGGAGTGAAGCCATGTTATTTATGGAAATTGTCTTTCATTTCAGAAGAACTGATGGTTTTGTAGAACTTGATAATGATAATCGAAGAAGAACTGATCTTGATCTGATTGAAAACTCTAAGTTACGGGCACAACTAAAAATGGCAGCTTACCGACAAAGAGTGGCGTGGTATTATAATTCAAGAGTAAAAACCCGAATCTTTCAGATTGGAGACCTTGTTCTGCGTCGAACAGCTGTATCCTGACAACTGAACAGAGCAAACTTGCCCCAAATTTGGAAGGCCCTTATCGTATCACTGAGGTTGTACGATCAGGGACCTATCGGCTTGAAAGTCTAGATGGTTATCCATTGGCAAGGCCATGGAATGTAGAAAATCTATACAAATACCATCAATAAAGACATCTTTTTTTTCTTTCTTCTGTTATATGATGGAAATATGTGATATTCCAATATTCTCTAAAATATGGAGAAAAGAAATGTTGGCCTGATAAGCTAATCGTAACCCGACAAGTCGAGTTAGTCCGATCCGCAAACTCAATCGGTGTTTAATGATCAGAATAACTGATCCAAAGGTTGGCCCGATAAGCTAATCGTAATCTGATAATTCGAGTTAGTCCGATCCGCTAACTCAATTGATGTTTAATGATCAGAACAACTGATGCAAAGATTGGCCTGATAAGCTGATCACGATTCGACAAGTCGAGTTAGCCTGACCCACTAACTCATCTGTACTTAATTATCAGAATAACTGATCAAAAGGTCATATTAATAAGATTACAGCCTAACAAATCGGACTGATCTAATATATTAACTCATTTATGCTCAATGATTTGCTGATCAATTAAAAGGAAATAGAAGATTTCATTAATATTCTATTATAAAAAAGAAAAAGAAGGAAATAAATGACAGTAAAATTATCGCCAATTCTCTATTACATATATTATTCAGCTTCTTTCTGAATGATCTGATCAACTGAAGTGTTCTCTTGACCAGCTGTTTCCTGAATAGGTAACTTTGTCGGATCGTTGCTTGGTTGTCCTTTTTCTTTCTCTACGGAATAATCTACAGAGATAAAAGAAAGATCAAGGTCAGGATATCATTTTTTGACCTTATCAAGGCAATCTTTAAAACCAAGGTCGTAGCCTTTAGCTCCCACTTTTTCTATTCCTCTGGAGAAGCCGTCAGATTTAGTGAATTCTTCAATTGCAAGAGATTTCTGTTGGGTCAGCAAAGTGTTCTCTTGTTCGGCTCACTTCAACTTTTCTTCGAGAAGCGATATTTTCTTCTTCATCAGAAGATTCTGACCTAATACTTCTTTGTACGCCCGAGTCTTCTCCTCTATGGCTTCACCAGCTTGCTGAAGTATTTTTCTTTTTCTGGCTCTATCTTCCATAAGTTGACAAGCGTGCATTTCGGTTTGTTTTAATTGCTTCTGCAGAGACATAACCTTCGCAGTTAGAAAAAGAACTTCTGTTCTGAAGACCTTCCGATCGGTGATGGCCTTGTCTTTTTCTTCCTTAGCTACTGCTAGTTACTTCCGAAGATCTTCTTGAAGGTTACTTACCTGATCCCAACCTTTTTCAATCATGGAAATGTCGTTGACAAACTATATAAAAGGTTTTGAATATTGTTAGGATACGAGCAGTTTGTCATAAAGAAAAGAAAGGAGTATCACTTACCTTCGAGATTTTTGGATAGATAGAAGATAAAGTTTCCTTTACTCCCTGCTTGATCGTCACCTCCCAATTCCTCCGGAGAATAGTGAATTGTAGTATGGTTTTTGCCAATTTTGAATTGTTGATACTTGTATCGACAACTAGTACTTGAACAGATTTATTATTAGTTGGGTCAGCTGAATCCCCTATGGGAGCTTTTCCTTTCTCTATTAGAGTATGTTTCATAGGTGGATCTTGGTCTGTTTCTTCCAAAACAGGGATGGAGAGTTTTTGTTCTTCTTCCTCGGATGAAGAAGTAATATATTCGGGAATTGATGATTTGTTGGAAATGTTCCTTAACAAGCATCTTCTTCTTACACATGACCTTTCTTCTTTGAACCGTACTGGTCCGACTTTTCTCTTTGCCACCTAATGAAGTTCCTTATCACGTGGCTTCATCTTTTAAATATGATAAAGATCTCCTTTCAAAGACTATGCCTTGAAACTAAGAGTTTCAAAAGAAAAACACTTGAGACAAAGTTGGTTCAAAGCCTTGGGCCTAAGGCCTCTTTATATAGAGAATGCCAATGGTCATGATTCATGATCCAAGTTTCGAGATACCGGGAGATGTCGACACATTTTAGATTTTGATTTAGTGGGAATTCGTGCGTTATTTCTAATCCTCAGAAAGTCAGTTATAAGGTATGTATATAAAGGCATATGATTTGAATTTCAAATTTTATGCACCCTTTTAGGTTCTGACCAATACGGTTATACGGCCCTCAACTGCACTTCTGACAAAAAGATTACATCCGGCAAAGTTGGTATGATCACTTACCTTGTTTGGAAAAGTTTTTTTTTTTTTTTTTGAAAGTTAAGAGTTTGACAATTTAGAAATTATTTCTGTAAATATTTGAGATATGCTAAGCTATTTTCTTTTTAGGAAAAGTTAAAAACCATGTCATTCGATCGGATTGTTCCGTTAGATATTATTATTTGATAAGCTTATTCAAGATTAGTTCTTTTAAACTTCCTTAGAGGTTTGCTCATTTGATCCGATTGTTTTATACTTAGAAAATTCTTCATTCATGAAAAAAGAACTTTTCATGATCCGACAAACATTGAAAAGAAAGATTTTTTATTAAAAAGCAAGGTAAGAGTTTACATCATCAATCTATTACATTTACTCCGACGGAACTTTCCTCTATTTCATTTTGACTTACAGAAGGAACTGGTAAAATTTCTTCCGGGATTTGAGAAGCTAGTACCGTTCCTTCGATCTGATATCCGACTAATTGTTCAGTTTGATCTCTGATTAGTCTTTCTGCTTGATCAGTAACTGGTTCTTCCGTTTGATTTTCTTCGTCTGAGCTTTCTTCATCGGAATCCTTTTCATCAGAATCTTCTTCCATTCTTGTAGTGTTAAGATTTGGATAAAATTTCTTTACTTTTTTCAAACAATCGGCAAGACCATGGTTGTAACTTTCAACTCCTACCTCATGGAGTTTGTCATCGAAAGCCTTTGATTGGACATATTTTTTGACTGCCCCATTGACAGCCTCCTCAACGGCTTGTTCAATTCTTTTGGTTGCTGTTAAAACCCTTTCTTCAGCTGCTAAGACCTTCTTTTCGGTCGTTGCAATTTTTTCTTCAGCTCCTTCCAGTTTATGGGATATCGATCGGATCTTTTTATTTTTCTTCTTTAATTTCGACTCCATGTCATCCATTTTTGATCTTGCCTCTTTTAGTTCTACCTCTAATGCCGAAGTTTTGATCGTTGCTTCTTCCAATTTCTTTTCCATAGAATTTTTTAGTTCTTCGGCAACTTCTTTCTCTGCCTTTGCCATGTTTACTTCGTTGCTCATGGCTTTGTGAAATTGATCAAAGTTTTTTAAACTTTCATCCATGATACTGATTCCATGGATGAGCTATTATTCCATATTTTGTATTAGTCAGATTTGACAAAAGTGAAAAAGATGATCAAATTTTTACTTAAAATATAAGTGTAGTTCATACCTTTAATAATGTTGGGTGAAGTAGTAAAATTGTGTCATCAATCTGCTGAGACTTAGTTATTTCCCAGTCCCTTGGAATTATTATGGATTTCAAAAGTCGACGAGCCAACATTGGATCATTCAGACCCGAGTCATTGGCATATACGGAGAAATCAGCTAAAATATTTATGGCTGGGATTCTTTCTTCTTCTTCCCTTATCGGAGCTTTGCCCTTATCCAGTTGATCAGTAGGGCAAGATAGTGGGTCATCTCTTGGAATATTTGTCGTTTGTTTTTGCATTGGAGGTTGAAGGGATGTTGTTAGAGGGACTTCATCGTCCTCCGACACACTGGCTATCAAAATCGGAGAATCAAGTCCCACTGCTATTGATGAAGTCGTTGGATTAATCAGAGTTTTCTTCTTCAGTTTTTTGATCTTCCTCTCTTCTTGAATAGAGGAAGTGGCTTCCGCCTTTCTTTTCTTCAAAAGCTTCCGAAGTTTCCGAACGTCTACCATGACTGATGTGTCTACAGTAAGTAAGAGGTCAGAAATTAAGACAGACTGTTTAAAAGAAATGATGACATAATATCAGTGATAAAAATACCTAAAGAGGGTTTAGGGCTGATTTCTGCTGAAAAGAGCCCTCTTTCATCAAGGAGTTCTTTAATCGGAGGAACTTCCATCCCAGTAAGCTTCTTGTAATCTTCTTGATCAGAAGCCAGAATTTTCTTGCCGTCATTAGGAGTTAGTCAGGGTTCCCTATAGCTAGTGATAAAGTCCCAGAGGATTTTGGAGATGATGTAAAAGAAACCAGGTTTCCAGCCATGAATGGCTGAAGGAAGCCCCGAGATAAATTTCTGATCATGTCGTGGGTTGATTACTCACCATCCATGGTCATGAAAATCTCATTTCAGTACGAATAAAGAAGTAAAAAGAGAGGTTTTTGGAGTTATATCCGTGTCCTTGCAAAGGATCAAGAATGCACAGATAATTCGAATACTATTAAGGGTTAATTGAGAAGGTAATACCCGATATAATTTGAAGATCGTAAGAAAGAAAGGATGGATCAGAAATCTAAAACCGGATCTTAGATGTTCCTCGTAAATGGTCAGACAACCAGGTGGAGGCTGATCTATTTATTCTTCGGGACTGGGAAGAATTACAGAATATTCGTCAGATATATTATAATGCTATTTCAGTGCTAGTATTCTATGTTCAGTTAGAGAAGACTTAACATCCCCTATTTTCATTTGTTCGGCTTGTTTTCTTTGCTGTTGAGAACTGAATTCTTCAGGGTTTTCAGGATTTTCCATACGACCGGTTTCTAAGATTCTAGCCATGATGAAGAAAGGAAATAAAGGAAGATTAACTTGGAAGAGAAGAAGAGAAATAAGAAGCCGACTTGTAGAGTTTTTCTTTCGCTCCTAAAGCAAAAAAGCAGAAATGGCAGAAAACCTATTTTTCTGGGAAGGGTGGTGTTTATATAATACCTTCCAACGGACCGAGATCTCTGCGCGAATAACGAGAATGAACCAGATTTAGCTATCTATCCATAAATATTTAATGAAAATTGGGCTTCTCGAAGGATCGAAACAGCTTTTTATGATGTGGTGGCTGCAATCGGTTGATAAGATGGAAACCTTTATTCTTTACGAAGATATTTTGATTTTCTCGGATTTTGAAAAATTATAATGATGAGAAGAAGATACGGCTATTCGTTCTTATAGCCGCTTTCCCAATTAAAGTTCGACATGTCATCCAGGCGTGCTGTCCCAAAATAGAAATTTCTGACAGTTTCTGATTACCAATTAATGAACTCAAAAACTGGGGGGACTAGTGTTGGGATATGATAAAGTTGATATGTTTATACTGACCTGTTGAAAGCCTGAAATTGAAATTGATCAATGCCCGAAAGGCAAGACTATGATCAATACCTCTTCCGAAAGGTATAAGATCGATCAATACCTAAAAGGCACAAATATGATCGATGCCTAATATATATGTGACTGATCAACATTTAAAAGGTGTAGAGTCGATCAATGCCCAACAAACATAAGACTGATTCACTTCCAGGTAATTGACAGATTTATTTAAGAATAGAATTTATTAATATTCATGTAGTTCAGGAGCCGATCAATTATGGTGGAGCCGATCAACTATGATGGAACCGATCAACTATGGAATAGCCGATCAACTATGAAGGAGTGATCAACTAAGGAGGAAGACTGATTGACTATGGACAACTTTGGTTGCACGTGCTCACACCCTGGATTAACCATTTACAGCTGGATGTCAGCTGTAAGCGGTTAATTTCCTAGCCTATAAATATCCATGGGCACGATGATGAAAGTATTTTAGCTATTCATTCTTTTCCCTACACCTTTCCACCGAGCCTTCCTCCAGATCTTATCTGTTCTAGTCCAGATGTCATTGATGAGCTTAGAAGTTGGAACCTTATCAACATACAGAGCTTCCAAGAAACTTCATCAACTCAATCAGCTTTCATTTGATCTAGCTCAATCTCAAATCTTGTTGTAATTTTGTTTGGACATAATATATATATATTGCCAACCGTATCATTTCATAGTGGTCTTTTTTTTTTTTTTCCTAATAATCACTAATTTATTTTCTACAGTTCAGTTCTTGGTGTTAGAGGATAGAAATAAGAGAAAGCACCTGACCAAAACAAGAAATATAATTAACGTCAAAGTACGGAAGCTTGGTGCCAAAAGCTGGAGTCGTAGACTAAACCATAACCACAGCTTAACATTAGAGTGCTACACTGCCGCATAAATCTACAAGAATAAGTAGACCTCGAGTCATATGTATAGTACAAACTATGGCTAAGATAAGATCCCAACAAACCCAACAAGTCAGTACTTGACACGAAAAAAATAAAAATAAATAAATAAATAAATATATATATTATAAGCGGCAGCCACTATACATGCAACTACATTCAACAGTCCATGCGTTGAAACTAACCCCCATAGCATGCATCAACGTCGAACTCAGACGGTATTTTCTTTAAACTAAGCAGAAACAAATAGTAAATAAAAAATTGAATAAGCAGTTGACCTTCTAAGGGACATTTCAATTTGAATATTTTGGACAAACTTATAACCCCTACTCTACGTTTACCCTCCCCGCATTAAACTCTATGCTCTTGTATTCCCACCAACAGACACTTTGATTTTGTATTAACGCATTCATTTTTTTTAATGAACCTATGTTGTACGATCTTTTTTTTGAAAAAGAAAATTATGCCTTTTTGTCAGGCTGCACAACCATCTATAAATTTAACAAATATTTGACAAAATAAAGCTACATAGAAATGGAGGATAAACTAAAATTTGATTCCAAGAAAAGTAACCATTTATTCAAACCGGGAAGAACATGCCATTTTACAGGATGATTCCGAGATTGTGGAGGCTTGATCTGTTTAAGTTGCTGAGTATTAAAAATAAGTGCATTCATTAAAAAAAAAAGGAAATGAGAAAATAAATTTACCTGGCCATGAAAAAGGGGGAGGGGGGCTGGTACTGTCATCATAGGAAGGAGAGAGGGTTGCTGGTGCTGTCGTCGTAGGGAGGGACGATTTTTATTTGTCGGAGCTTCTCATCGAAAATGGGAAATAGAAAAAATACAGGATTTCAAACATTAAAAGGAGAATAGGCTTTTGAAATAGGGATATTTTGGACTTCTAAAAATTTAAATCAGATGGGAAATTATTTTTTGAGCCAATAAAAATTAAAAATTTTATTCTGGTCAAAAAAAAAAAAAAAATGAACTGATGTCAAATCTTCCTGAAATTAATGCTAATAACTGGAAAGAGACCTTTTGGGATGCATGAGTCAAATTGCTGGCATCCAATCATTGTTGTTAAATTGGTAAGGACAGTAACTTTTGCACCCATTTGGTCCATCGCCAGGTGAATGGAAGGTAACAACTCGGTCCTTTTACCATGGAAGCCTCATGAGTTCCTTCTGATGATAACCGGACTTGCTGATGCTTCGGTAAAAGAAGAAATTTTTTTTCCTCTGCACTCAGCACGCATCTTGTATGCCTCCATGTGCGCCAAGTACTAAACGAATGCAATGCATTATTTACTTTTAAAGTGCAAGAGAAGAATTTTTAGTCCCATGTCTTTTCTTTTTTTTTTTTAATTTTTTTTTTTTTTTTTTTTGGATAAGAAGGCAGGGTAATATATAAATAAAAAGAGTTTTATACAGACTGAGAACCCAAAACATCCTGTACAGGAGATACAAAGCTACTTAGATTCTTGGAATACAAAATGGTACAAAGAAGATAAATAAGCATAAGGAAAATAAAACATGTACAATAGTAAAAGATATTGGAGTCCCACGATGAAGCATAATATAAAAGCAGTTGTTATACCCAATCGGCTCACTATCGAACCGGACTGCCAAATGTGCTGAGATCCGACCGGACCGCTCTTACAAACATCCGGACGACCTTCTCCTTTGAAGGCCCAACAGACCCTCTTCTTCGGAGGTCCGACCGATCCACTGAAGTAGAGGTCCGAACGATCCACTTCTGCTAAGATCCAGCTGGCCCGTTCTTACTGAAGGCCCAACGGACCCTCTCCTTCGAAGGTCCGACCGATTCACTAAAGTAGAGATCCGAACGATCCACTTTTGCTGAGGTCCGACTGATCCATTCTTGCTGAAGGCCCGACGGACTCTCTCTTTCGGAAGTCCGACCGATCCACTGAAATAGAGGTCCGAACAACCCACTTCTGCTGAGGTCCGGCTGGCCCGCTCTTGCTGAAGGTCCGATGGACGCTCTCTTTCGGAGGTCCGACTGACCCACTCCAAAGATAATTCGGTGATTCCAGAAACCTCTTCTAGCTGGTACCAGAATTCTGTTACAACAGAAACCTGCCACATTAGCACCACTACTCCACTACTCCCACCATGCCGCTTCATTCTGGCACCACGTGGCCACTCTCCAGATTCTCCTGGGGGCAGATCAATCTTTTCTGGCTTCATCCCTAACGGATTTTGGTATTGTTCCGCACCTATATAAGGTAAACCAGGGGACACAGGAAAGGCAAGGACTCTTTTCTCGCTCCTTACGCTTATCTCCATTTGATTCTTCCATTCTGTTGCCCTCAAGCTCCCGCTAATTTAAGCATCGGAGTGTCCCTTGCCGGAACACCACCGGTCTTTGGAGACTTTTTTGCAGGAACCGGGAGAGAAGCGCTTCAACCCAGCCATCCGAGCCCGGTCCGAGAGAAGTTGCAGCAACAGCAATGTAGTAACAAGCAACAGCAGCCTAAGGCTACAACAGTAGATACTTTGGCCGGAGAAGTAGAGATCCGAACGATCCACTTTTGCTGAGGTCCGACTGATCCATTCTTGCTGAAGGCCCGACGGACTCTCTCTTTCGGAAGTCCGACCGATCCACTGAAATAGAGGTCCGAACAACCCATTTTTGCTGAGGTCCGGCTGGCCCGCTCTTGCTGAAGGTCCGATGGACGCTCTCTTTCGGAGGTCCGACTGACCCACTCCAAAGATAATTCGGTGACTCCAGAAACCTCTTCCAGCTGGTACCAGAATTCTGTTACAACAGAACCCTGCCACATTAGCACCACTACTCCACTACTCCCACCATGCCGCTTCATTCTGGCACCACGTGGCCACTCTCCAGATTCTCCTGGGGGCAGATCAATCTTTTCTGGCTTCATCCCTAACGGATTTTGGTATTGTTCCGCACCTATATAAGGTAAACCAGGGGACACAGGAAAGGCAAGGACTCTTTTCTCGCTCCTTACGCTTATCTTCATTTGATTCCTCCATTCTGTTGCCCTCAAGCTCCCGCTAATTTAAGCATCGGAGTGTCCCTTGCCGGAACACCACCGGTCTTTGGAGACTTTTTTGCAGGAACCGGGAGAGAAGCGCTTCAACCCAGCCGTCCGAGCCCGGTCCGAAAGAAGTTGCAACAACAGCAATGTAGTAACAAGCAACAGCAGCCTAAGGCTACAACAGTAGATACTTTGGCCGGAGTTGAGAGAGTCTCCTGTATTTGCAGAGAAGGAAATCAATGAAGCACGTGACACAGAAGTTGATATATGCATAATACCCAGGCTGCCAACATGAGTAGCATCAGTAAAGCAGGAAAGATCTTTGTAGAGGATTTGTGATAAGCATACGATGATATCAGCAACTGGATAATAGAAAAATATAAGAAGAGATAGAACATCCATAATGCTTTTCTCCAAATTGCCCAACGTAGAGATCTGGAAGAGCAATAGATAAGTTATCTTTGGAGGCTGAACTAACACAAGGAAGATGCTGAAGCAATAGTTCAGGACCTTCATAATTGTCCCGGAGTAGACCGATATAATAAAGCAGCCATCATTATAATAATACAATGTAGAATTAATATAAGCTCTGTTCTGGGTTTGAAAGCCTTTAAGTTGGTGCAACTAATCAGTATAGTGAAATAGCTAGCAAATCCCATTTCCACACCAGTAAAGGTCCCAACCAACATAGCATTATAGATTGAAATGATTGAGAAATTTTGTAATACTTCCCATAATAGCTTTGCTGTTGTTTTGAAATAGAGTATTGTTGTAGATGGAGACTAATTTCCATCCCGAAAGTCCCGATCCACGTTCCCCAACCCACGCGCGCGGGTGTGCATCGCGCGACCCAGGCCCAGGTGGTCGGGCGCTGGGCATGCGTTCCGTTTTTACATGCACAGATTTTGACGCGATGACGTGGCTTCATATGAGGCACTTGTTTGTTACGATCCAACTACCCAGAAGTCTTCTATGGAGATTGGGAGTCTAGAGTTTTGTATTTTTTTGGATTCTTAGATGCCTACGAGCCATGTTTCTTGTACTCTATATAAACAGAGGCTGTGAGGGTTTATGATTATTAAAAAAATAGGGTTTTTCGAGAGGTTTGTAAGTGAGATTTCAAAGAGAATATCTGAGAGGTTTTGTGAGTACCTCCAGGTGCATTTGAGAGAAATCCTGAAATATTTTAAGGGGATTAAAAGAGTTTCTGAGAGAGAATGTTTTGAGGGCTTCTACCTGATTCAACTCTTGGTGAAGCCTTGCAGATCCTGTGCTGCCGTGGACGTAGCCCAGTTTGGGTGAACCACGTAAAATCTCCATCTCTCGCTGGTTTTGATTCTTGTTTCTTATATTTTTCTGTTTATTTATTTATTTCTTGTTGATTATATTACAACTGCGTGCTTGGCCGTATTAATAGCGATCCTATTAGAGGAATTTTTTTGTTCCCTTTCTTTTCAAATTGGTATCAGAGCCAGGTTCCTTTCTATTATTACGGTCGGATAAATCAACAAAGAGATGGCAGAAGACAATATCAAAATTAAGAAATTTAATGGTCACAATTTCGGATGGTGGATGATGCAAATTGCGGACTACCTATATCAGAAGGATCTTTACCTTCCATTAGAGGGGGAGAAGCCAGATTCAATAAGCGACTCAGATTGGATGATTCTGGATAGGAAAGCCCTAGCCACGATCAGGTTGTCGTTGATACCTCAAGTAGTGTATAATATTGCAATGGAAAAGACCACCGTGGATTTGATGACCGCTTTAACAAAGCTGTATGAAAAACCTTCCACCTCAAACAAGATATTTCTTATGAAAAAGCTCTTCAATTTGAAGATAGCTGAGAATGGTTCAGTGACGGAGCATCTGAACGAGTTCAACACGATGATCAATCAATTGGAGTCGGTCTCTGTCATTTTTGATGATTCTTTCAGGACTCTTCTTTTCTTGTGTTCCTTGCCAGAAAGCTGGGACAATCTTGTAATGACAGTCAGCAACTCGGTATCAGGTACCCTTACATTCAATGATGCAGTTAGTTGTATATTGAATGATGAGATAAGAAGAAAGACTGTTGGTAGGACTTTTACAAGTACTGCACTCATGGTGGATACCAGAGGAAGATCACAGGAGATGAAGAAGTCAGAGAAAGGCCGGTCCAAGAGCAGAGGAAAGTCCAAAGGGAGATTTTTCATGAAGTGTTGAAACTGTGGGAAGAAAGGTCACATGAGCAAGGATTATTGGGGTAAGAAGAAAGAAAAAGGTACAGAGAGCAAGTCAGAAGGTCAGGAAGCAAATGTTGTGAGTACTATACGGCAGGAGTTTGAGGATGTGTGCCTGTCAGCCGGCGATGGGGCCAACTCAAATTTGTGGTTTGTAGACTCAGGCGCTTCTTACCATTGCAGTTCTAAGAGACACCTATTTTCAGATTTTGTCCAAGAAGATTTTGGTCATGTCACAGTTGGCAATGGACAGCAGTGCAGAATTGTTGGTAGAGGAACAATTATACTGAAGCCAGTGACAGGCGGAGAATTGAGACTTGCACAAGCCAGATACATTCCAGATTTAAGGAAAAACCTAATTTCTACCGGTCAGCTTGATGATGAGGGTTATGTATCCGTCTTTGGTAATTCTCAGTGGAAGATTACTAAAGGGTCTATGGTTGTTGTCAAAGGGAAGCGGACTGGCACTCTCTATTTCTTGGCAGACAGTGGGAGTTCAGTTTCAGTGGCAACAAGAGACACGGGTACAATGACTACATTATGGCATAGGAGGCTCGGTCATCTTAGTGAGAAGTGTTACAACCGTAACGATGACGTGGCATGTCTCAGATTTCGCTGGGCGTGATTCGAGCCACGTGGAGTTTTTCGGCAAAATCAGGCGCGACTCTGCCTCGGCCGAAGTCGAGGTCGGCCCAGGCCTTCCTGCCGCTCCGCCAGGTGTCCACCCAGGAGGGGTCCACCTCGGTCGAAGCCGGCGGCCTCCCCGCTCCCTCGCCAGGTGGCACCCTTAGACGGTCCCGCCTAGGCCGAGGTCGAGCCGGGCCCCTCGCTCCTTCACCAGGTGTCGCCCGGAGATGGGACCACCTCGGTCGAAGTCGAGCGCCCCTCTGCCGCTCCGCCAGGTGTCCACCCAGGAGGGGTCCACCTCGGTCGAAGCCGGCGGCCTCCCCGCTCCCTCGCCAGGTGGCACCCTTAGACGGTCCCGCCTAGGCCGAGGTCGAGCCGGGCCCCTCGGTCCTTCACCAGGTATCGCCCAGAGACGGGACTACCTCGGCCGAAGTCGAGCGCCCCTCTGCCGCTCCGCCAGGTGTCCACCCAAGAGGGGTCTACCTAGGCCGAAGCCGGCGGCCTCCCCGCTCCCTCACCAGGTGGCGCCCTTAGATGGTCCTGCCTAGGCCGAGGTCAAGCCGGGCCCCTCGCTCCTTCGCCGGGTGTCGCCCGGAGACGGGACCACCTCGGTCGAAGTCGAGCGCCCCTCTGCCGCTCCGCCAGGTGTCCACCCAGGAGGGGTCCACCTCGGCCGAAGCCGGCGGCCTCCCCGCTCCCTCGCCAGGTGGCACCCTTAGACGATCCCGCCTATGCCGAGGTCGAGCCGGGCCCCTCGCTCCTTCACTAGGTGTCGCCCGGAGACGGGACCACCTCGGCCGAAGTCGAGCGCCCCTCTGCCGCTCCACTAGGTGTCCACCCAGGAGGGGTCCACCTCGGTCGAAGCCGGCGGCCTCCCCGCTCCCTCGCCAGGTGGCACCCTTAGACGGTCCCGCCTAGGTTGAGGTCGATCCGGGCCCCTCGCTCCTTCACCAGGTGTCGCCCGGAGACGGGACCACCTCGGCCGAAGTCGAGCGCCCCTCTGCCGCTCCGCCAGGTGTCCACCCAAGAGGGGTCCACCTCGATCGAAGCCGGCGGCCTCCCAGCTCCCTCGCCAGGTGGCGCCCTTAGACGGTCCCGCCTAGGCCGAGGTCGAGCCGGGCCCCTCGCTCCTTCGCCAGGTGTCGCCCGGAGACGGGACCACCTCGGCCGAAGTCGAGCACCCATCTGCCGCTCCGCCAGGTGTCCACCTAGGAGGGGTCCACCTCGATCGAAACCGGCGGCCTCCCCGCTCCCTCGCCAGGTGACACCTTGAGATGGTCCTGCCTCGGCCGAGGCCGGCCAACCCACACGGAGAAGCTTCCAAGGACAAGAGCACGAGCTCCAAGATTGCCCCTCAAGCTGCGCGCGCCGCACCCCGAAGACAGCACCCATACGGTCGGCGGCGACACGCGGAACATCGCTTACATCAGCCCGACAGGCTCCGTAGTCGAGAAGCGAGGCCCTGACAGGACAGGGCCCGATTACGGACAGCGTCGGCGCCTGGGAAAGAGAGCGCTCACGCTCAGCCCGAGGTCTGGTCGGCGGTCTGACCGGCGCCCCCCTCCCCTACTCTTTCCTCGCTAGGCTCGGCAGGCAAGGCCAGGAAGCCACCTGGCTCTTTGATCCAGAAGGGGAAAGGGAAAGAAACGGAGGGAGGCAAAAGAGACAACGGAGCCTCTCGAGGGCAAAAAATGAGAAGGTAACAGGAGGAGATAAAAGAAAGGGGAGAAGAGACGACAAAAAGAGAGCAAGAAACAAAGGCTGGAGACTGGGTTCCGAGAACAAGATCCGAGATCCCGAGAGGGGACCTTTGGCATGAGCTCGGCGAAGGAACCCAGCCGGGGTTTCTTTTCTTTCTAGGACCTTTCTTGCTAGCTTGATCTCTAAGCCTGGGACTCCTCCGGGGGCCCGTCTCAGAGACTCTGTTCCCTCTCGCCGTCTACTAACTTGACCATCAGAGCTCCCTCGCCGGGATCCCCGGCCAGGGTTTCTGACCTTGCCTTGCAGGTTCAATCGAGCCAGGAGACTTCAGGGGTGAGACGGTCTAGTCGGATCGGCGGCTCCGAAGCCATAGGCACGGTGGCGAGATTGACAACAAGAAGAACTTGAGTATTCTATATAGGAGAGAGCTTCTACCTGGGCTAAAGAAGGTGAATCTAGAGTTTTGTGAAGAGTGTATCTATGGTAAGCAGAAAGTTATAAGTTTTCAGTTAACAAGAACTTAGAAGAATACTGAAAGGCTGGAGTTGGTTCATTCAGATGTCTGGGGTCCAGCACCAGTGGCATCATATGCGGGCAATAAGTATTTTGTCACGTTTATAGATGATTTCAGCAGGAAAGTCTGGGTGTTTGCTATGAAGGAAAAGTCTGAGGTTTTTGGCATCTTCAAGAGATAGAGAGTCATGTGTGAAAACCAGACTGGAGCAAGCCTCAAGTGTCTCAAGACAGATAACAGTGGTGAATACTACAGCAGAGAGTTTGATGTTTACTGCGCAGAGCATGGAATCAGAAGGATCAAGACCGTCCCAGGGACACCAGAGTAGAATGGTGTGGCAGAAAGAATGAACAGGACCATTCTTGAGAGAGAGAGGAGTATGAGGTTTGACTCGGGTCTACCTATATATTTTTGGATGGCAGCACTGGACACCGCAGTGTATTTGATCAACAGGAGTCCATCCAGTGCATTGGATGGTGGGATTCCAGAGGAGGTTTGGACAGGAAATCTTATAAAACTTTCTTTTCTTAAAGTGTTTGGCTGCATTACTTATTCTCTGATTGAGAAATAGAAGAGGAGTAAGTTAAACTCAAAGTCTACAAAGTGTGTTTTCATTGGATATGGTGGCGATGAGTATGGCTACAAGCTCTGGGATTTCCAGAACAATAAGATCATTCGGAGCAGGAATGTGGTATTTGATGAAAAGCATACTTACAAAGACAGGAATGATGCAGTGGAAAAAAAGAAACAGAAGTTTATAGAACTCGATCCTGTCAGAGATGAAGAGATTCCCCGAGTGCAAACTGAAGATGGAAACTTTGAGGATGTGGAGGAGGAAGATGTGGTTGAAGCAGACAGCCACATGCATACACCGGTACCTCAGCCGGTGTCCCCACAGTTGAGGAGGTCCACGAGGGTTACCAGGCCATCACAGAGGTATTCTGCTAATGATTATATTTTGTACACAGATTCTAGAGAACCAAAGTGTTTTGTTGAAGCCATGTAGGATGAAGCTAAGGTCAAGTGGGAGTTGGCCATGAAAGAGGAGATGAACTCTTTGAAGCAGAACAAGACTTGGGATCTTGTGAAGTTACCCACTGGCAAGAAAGCTCTGTTCAACAAATGGGTGTACAAGATGAAGAATGAGGCCGATGGTACCAAAAGATACAAGGCAAGGTTAGTTGTCAAAGGTTATGCACAGAAAGAGGGAATTGACTTTCAGGAGATTTTTTTCCCAGTGGTCAAGATGACATCCATTAGGATGATTCTGAGCATGGTAGCAGTGGAGGATCTTTATCTAGAGCAGCTAGATGTGAAGACAGCATTTCTTCATGAAGATTTGGAGGAGGAGCTGTACATGCACCAGCCAGAAGGTTTCCAGGTCAAGGGAAAGGAAGACATGGTCTGCAGACTGAAGAAAAGCTTGTATGGTCTGAAGCAGGCTCCGCGACAGTGGTACCTCAAGTTTGATAGTTTCATGCTAGAGAAGGCTTCACTAGATGCCAGTCAGATCACTGTGTACTACCAAAGGTTCGTAAATAAAGAGTTTATTATTTTATCCTTGTATGTGGACGATATGCTTGTAGCAGGTTCTAGTATGAGGAAGATTGAAGAGCTCAAGAAACTGATGGCAAAAAAGTTCTCATTGAAGGATTTGGGAGAGGTGAAGCAGATTCTTAGCATGAAGATCAAGAGAGATATGAAGCAACGGAAGCTGTGGCTATCTCAGGAGGACTATGTAAAGAAGGTGCTGAAGAGGTTCAATATGGAGAACACAAAGGCAGTGTCAACACCTTTGGCAGCACACTTCAAGCTTAGCAAGCAGTTGTGTCCAACAACTCAGGAGGCAAGGGATGAGATGATTAGAGTTCCATATGCCTCGACCGTGGGAAGTCTAATGTATGCAATGGTTTGCACGAGACCGGACATCGCACAAGTAGTGGGAGCAGTCAGCAGATACATGCAGAATCCAGGCAAGGAGCACTGGAATGCAGTGAAGTGGATCTTGAGATATCTCAGGGGTACATCAACTTACAGTTTGTGCTATGAAGGTGACAGTCTTCAAGTACAGGGATTTGTAGATGCAGATCACTCTGGTAACAGAGATAGTGGGAGGAGCACCACTGGTTATGTTTTTACTGTCGATAATACAACAGTGAGCTGGGTATCTCAGTTGCAGAAGATAGTGGCTTTGTCAACTACGGAAGCTGAGTATGTGGCGATCATTGAAGCTAATAAAGAGATGATCTGGTTACAGAGGTTGATGGAGGAGCTCGGCAAGAAGCACAATTGTAATACGCTATGGAGCGACAGCCAGAGCGCAGTTCACTTGGCCAGGAATTCAGCATTTCATGCAAGAATCAAGCACATTCAGCTTATGTATCATTTCATACGCAGTGCGTTGGATGAGGAGTGGCTGAAGCTGGAGAAGATTGATGGTGCCAAGAACCCTGCAGATATGTTCACCAAGGTTGTGAGCAGAGACAAGTTGAGTTTCTGTTGCAACTTGGTGAACCTTTCCAAGAGATAGATCAGGAGAGTGCGGCACAAAGAAAGAAGGCGGATCAAAGGTTGATGTCAATTAATCTCCAAGTGGGAGATTGTTGTAGATGGAGACTAATTTCCATCCCGAAAGCCCCGATCCACGTTCACCAACCCACGCGCGCGGGTGTGCGTCGTGCGACCCAGGCACAGGTGGTCGGGCGCTGGGTGTGCGTTCCGTTTTTACGCGCACGGATTTTGGCACGGTGACGTGGCTTCATATGAGGCACTTGTTTGTCTCGATCCAACTGCCCAGAAGTCTTCTATGGAGATTGGGAGTCTAGAGTTTTGTATTTTTTGGGGTTCTTGGATGCCTACGAGCCCTGTTTCTTGTACTCTATATAAACAGAGGCTGTGAGGGTTTATGATTATTGATGAAAAAAATAGGGTTTTTCGAGAGGTTTGTAAGTGAGATTTCAGGGAGAATATCTGAGAGGTTTTGTGAGTATCTCCGGGTGCATTTGAGAAAAATCCTGAAATCTTTTAAGGGGATTAAAAGAGTTTCTGAGAAAGAGTATTTTGAGGGCTTGTACCTGATTTAACTCTTAATGAAGCCTTGCAGATCCTGTGCCATCGTGGACGTAGCCCAGTTTGGGTGAATCACGTAAAATCCCCGTCTTTCGCTGGTTTTGATTCTTATTTCTTGTATTTTTCTGTTTATTTATTTATTTCTTGTTGATTATATCGCAACTGCGTGCTTGACCGTATCAATAGCGATCCTATTAGAAGAATTTTTTTGTTCCCATTCTTTTCAAGTATAACCATCTAGAATATAACTGGCGACAAAGTTTATCCTTCACCTGGTAAAAAATGAGGGAGTAGATCCACCTGGTGAACAATGATTTTATAGAACAGGGAGAAATATTATAACCTGAATCCGATCCAGGCGCATTGAAGGAAAGCGCATAGGCCTGCTGTCTCTCGGATATGTGAGCATTATCCCAACTATGAGTAATCCGTGAAGCAACATCTGCAATTTGGTTGTGAGCCAGACGGGAGAATGACAATTGGTAATATAGGTTGTTTATCTAAGAACAAGGCTTCCGCTTCCAGAGTAATTGTGGCATACTCTTCATTTGAATGTGTTGATGTGCCGGCATTCCTGTGTTGAGGAAGTAATGGAAGGTGCAAAGTATGACGGTGTGCCAGACAGCACAGCATGATAGGACATAGAAAGCTTGAAGGACGTAATCAAAATACTATAATTTAATTTACGGCTACTGCATAGAGTCATAGGGAGTTGAGAGGTATAGTAGTGAACCGTGCCATTGGCACAGAGCCAGATAACCTGCAAGAAAGAGAATAAGGTAAAAATACTTTCTTTTCTTCTTCTTTCTTTTTATGTTATTCTTTTTTCCCCTATATTTTCCTTTTTTTTCCCAGGGCCCGGCTTTGTTGCACTTTTATATTTTTTCCTTTCATTCTTCCTTTTTCCGACTTGCCTTCCCAGCTATCGCAGTTTTGTACACTTGCTGTTGTGCTCATTAATTTCAAGCTGTCATAATTTGTAAACTGGGCTAGCAGATATAACTGTGTGGAAGAAAGCATCCAATATTTAGTCCTTGTAAAAATATGAAGACAATCCATATTTGAATAGAAGTTGTAACATATGACCTCCTCTTTTGAAGTAGATATATAATAAAGGTCGCATATATAAGAATTAAGATGATTGATGAACCAGACCTTCCCCACACAAAGTATTGCTCCATATGATATATGTGTGTTGAAGTAGTATAAGGATTAGGACTATTGGATTGTAACTGCAAAATAAGTTGAGAGTGATTGCACCTCTTATAGCATGGTATAAACTGATGCAGTAGCTTAGTTGACAAGAACAATGGCATCCTTCTTTGTCTTCCAAGGGCATACAATTTTTATCATTGTAACCTTTTTTACCATCTGTTTTATACCTATGGTGTTGTTGAACAATTGAACCACAATACTTGCCTGCATAGGAAAAAAAACAGTTAGGAAAAATATTATTTATTTTTTTCCTCCTTTTTTCCATCCTTTTTTTTCCTGATCAACCTTTGCTTTTTATTACTTTCACTTTTTTCCTGATTGTATTTTCCTTTCCTTTTGATTTCTTTTCCCCTTTTAACTTCCAAACTTTGACTACTCCTACAGATATGAGTACTTTGTGGAATCAACAATATGGGCCATGTACAATATATCTTTTGAGCATACTGCACAAACAACAGAATGGCAAAAAATCTTTGGAGAAAATAATTGAGGATCTTCCGATGGAACATACAGATTTTGATACCAAGAATGTAATATGAAGTGGTGGTGTAAAGAGTGCACCTCCCGAAATAGGTGGCTGCAACCCATATCTTGAAGTTCATGATCATTTTGGTATAGTTAGAACCCCATGTATGTCCCTCCACAAACAGGCAGCCAGCTCCATTGGAATTTCATCATAATTGTAAAAGGTAAAGTTGTGGTGTCTAGCATATATGGCTAGATAATGAGCAGACTGATTAGCTTGGCGATAAACATGCCACGCAGAAATCATTGGAAATTGATTTTTCCAAGCTAAGATATCATACAAGATAGGGTTAACATTCGAAGGGGTATAGTGATCTTTGTTGATGAGATTGATAACCAGTTGACAATCACCTTCAAGGGTAATCTTTTGGGCCTGGAGTTGATTAAAGGAGTCCTTAATAGCATACCAAGCCACACTCAGTTCTGCATTAAGAGCCGACATATGATTTATCTTCTTACCTCCTGCCTTTACCATAAGACCAGCACTATCTCGGATGATATATGCTATAGCAGCATCGTCTTTGGTAACCGAAGCATCAAAATTGAGTTTAAGAATCTCCAGGGGGGGGAAGCCAGCTAACCAAGTTAAGTCCCCTGATATTGGTGGATAGGGGGTTTAGGTCTTCCCGATATCTTATCGGATTCGTGGCCTTTAATTGAAAGTTGTTGGAGGTAGTGGAATTGGAATAATAGTACACAAGCCTGCAAAGATGTTTATGAGTGGTAAATTTGTTTTGAAATAATCTGGCATTTCGAGCTTTCCATACCTGCCACACTGCATAAGCAATGATAGATTTTGTGAGCTTGTTAATATGTGCATTTGTCATTATACTTTGAAGGTCAGAAACAGAGTTTACATGACAATGTATAGCATACATATTGTTAATGAGAAACCAACAATCTTTAACAAAAGGGCAATTAACTAAATGTGATCTAAATCTTCCGGATGAGTCAGGCAGATATCACAGTAAATGTTATCATCAAGAATTTTCTTTTTTCGACAGAAGATGTTTAGAAGGTAATTTATGATTTACCAGCTTCCGCCAAAAGATCCTGACCCTTTGAGGCATTTGAAGCTTCCAGATCCAATTTTGAGAAGCAGCACTTACCTACCTTGGCTCTATAATGTGGGATACATATCTTTCTGACTGACTTTGTTCATTGAAGTAGGCGCCCAGATGACTTTATCATCCCATCTCCCTATAGGAATGAGAAAGGATATTATATGTTGAATTACAAGATCATTCGAAAATAGATTATTTAAAATATTCATATCCCATGATCTATCAGGGGCCATAAGCCGGTTAAGCTTCCAATCCTGCACATATCCATATTGAGATAAGTAGGCCAAAGAGACGGGGTATCTGAGACAGCCAGGGATCATCTATGACGGTAATAGTTTCTCCTGATCCGATGGTCCAAATTACCTGGGGGCCAATAGTGTTGCCTAACTCAACAATTTTGGTCCAGGTGCAAGAACAATTTCGTGGTTCCTTATAATTACTCTAAATAGTATGCATCATATACTTAGCTTTGATAGTTTGAGCCCACATAGAATTAGGATTTAGGACAAAATGAGCTACCAATTTCGTAAAAGAGGCCCATTGTTTATCCATCAACAGGACAATACCAAGCCCCCCTTCGTTTTTCGGAGTACAGATAGTAGTCCAAGAAACAAGATGCAAACCCTTCCGATGAGTAGAATGCCCCCAAAAGAACACTCTGATATTCCTTTCAAGCATCTTTATAACTGAGAGAGGAATGTAAAGTGTGGACATCGTATAATTAAACAAAGAAGCTAAGACTGAATTAACCAATGTTAATCGCCTCGCGAAAGATAGAGCTTTCTATTTCCATGCTTCAATTTTGTTGTTCACTGCATCAAGAAGGTAATTGAAACCGTTAGTGAGCAATTTAATTCCCGAAACTGGAATACCAAGGTATTTCCAAGTTCCTCTTTTTTCAGGAATATTAAAAATGAATTTTACATGATTTCTAGTATTATGAATGACAGAAGGGGTAAAGGTGATATAAGATTTGGCTGCATTAATAGCTTGGCCCGACATCTGATTGTAAGATTCCAGAATGGCTTTCAAACAAATGGCATCAGTAAATGTAGCTCGAATAGTAAGAAGCATATCATCCGCAAAAAGTAAATGTGATAGATGAGGACCATTAATGCCCAGAGTAAGTGGTTGGATGAGTTACTGACGAATTGTGTAATTAACCATTTAAGAGAAAATGTCAGAGCATATAATAAACAGAAAAAAGGATAGAGGGCAACCTTGTCGAAGTTCTCTGTTTGGTTGAATCCACTGCATCGGGGTTCCATTGATTAAAATTGCACATTGATAATTTGTAACACGTTGCATAATCATATTAAGAAATTGGGATGAAATCCAAAATATTGCAAAGCTTTAACAAGAAAGGACCACAACATTTTGTCGTATGCCTTTTCCATGTCCATTTTTATAGCCACAAGACTCCAATTCCTGGGAGCCAAATGTAAGGAGTGCATAATTTCCTGGGTAAGGAAGATATTTTCAGTGATGCTCCTGCCCAGAACGAAAGCTCCTTGCTCCGTAGAAATAATGGAGGGGAGAATAGATTGCAAATGATTAGCCAAAATTTTTGCTACGATCTTGTAAATGGTATTGCATAAACTAATAGGGTGATAGTCAGTAATTGCTCTCAGACTGCTTTTCTTCAAAATTAAAGTGAGAAATGTTCTTTTCTAGCCCTTCGGTATTTGGCCCTTTTGAAAGATATACATAACAGCCTGCAAGACATCCTTGTGAATTATTGACCAAAAGTTTTGAAAAAAAAGCCTGAAATCCATCCGGACTAGGTGCCTTATCCAACGACATCAACTTGATAACTTGCACGATCTCCTGCGCAAACATAGGTTTAATCAGGATATTATTTTGGAATCCCGTTAGAGTAATATTTGAAGAAAACAGGGCTTCCATGTCTTCAGGCTCATCAGTCTGCCATCTTTGTTTGAAGTGAGAATGAGCCAGGTTTCTTATATCCTCCTCTTCCATAGCTAAGTTTCTATGTTGATCCTTTAGACTGTGTATAGTGTTCTGTCTCCGGTGCAAGATTGTTGAACAATGAAAAAATTTAGTATTGAGGTCACCCTCCTTCAGCCAAGTGATTCTTGATTTCTGGCGCCATAATACCTCTTGAGCATGGAGATTAGTATTAAATTGCCAGATAAAGGTCAAAAGATTGCTGTGATCTTCTTCGTAGAAGTCATCCGAGTTAGTTTCTTTTAATTGAAGGTCAAAAATGTATTATTGTAACTATTGACCTTTCCATAAAATATTTCCTAAACATTTCTTCCATTTAGATAAAGCAATTTTAGTATTAAGCAGAAGCTTAGATAATCGTACCAGAGGAGTTCTAGTAACATCTGACTTCTAGGCTCTAGCAATGGTCTGGCGAATCCCCTTACGATGTAGCCATATTTTCTCGAATCTAAAAGGAATTCTCCTTCTCTGAAGTGAGTTTGCACCAAAAGAAGAATTGGACAATGGTCAAAAGCAAATCGCGTTAGATGCTGTAGAGAAGAGGCAAGGAATAATTCCAACCAAGTCATGGAAGCAAAAACCCTATCCAGCGTCTCCCAAACCCTAGCTTTGCCAGATATATTATTGTACCAAGTAAAAAGAAGACCCAAAAAACCAATATCAGTAAAACTAGACTGGGCAATAAAATGATTAAATTCTCTAACATCTCTAGTCGCATGGAAGGGCTTGCCTCCTTTCTTGTCTTCCCTATTTAAAATACAATTAAAATCATCAATCATAAGCATAGGAAGATTAATAGTATTGGCAGATAAAATCTGATCCCATAAGGACCTCTTTTTTATACCATTCGTGCTGGCATAAACAAACGCCATCATCTAAGCATGACCATTGGTTGGCGTAATAATCCCAAAGGCCACCTGTCTGTTAGTATGCATGAAATCCAAACAACCCAAGATAATTTCCAAGTGATAATGATACCCCCAAACAGTCCTAAGGAAGGAATCAAATAGACTCCCCACTTAGGGCCCATAATACGCTGAACCCTGTCAAACTTTGGTCATTTAAATGAGTTTCCAAAAAATAGCAAATATCCAGACTATAATTGCGTAACATATTTTTCAAATAATTTACAAAGGGGGCCTTTGCAGCGCCCCTACAATTCCATATCAAGAGCTTCATTTTAAAGATATGGGAGGGTTTGCCCCTCTAGGCCTATCCTCCAAAGGATGCTGAATAGATGAAGACTCAACTATAGGGACTTCAATTAGATGTGTGTCATATTCATAGACAGATAGAGATTGAATAATTTCCGGATTAGCTTGATTGTTAATAATATTTGCCAGCTTAGCTACATATTTAGAATGCTTACCTTTGCTTTTAAATTTATATACATGTTTTCCTTGTGGTCGGGATGGTTGGGTTTCCTCGCTTTCCATAATTTGGCTTTGTCTTGGATGTGGGAGATGAAATTAGCCGCCAGATCTCCCTGACTTGGGTGTCCTTCTTACCTTGCCTTGGCTGATATAACACTAATTGTGTATTAAGTACTATGACATTGCATTGTTGTTTCCTTATGATCACCTTTGTTGAGGGAGAGGAGTCATTTTTCGGAAAACCTTCTTTCGACTGTGTTTTATTAGGGGATCTCTTCCTTTTTTCCTTGTTAGCACTCGCAGACGAAGTATCACCCTTTTCTTTTGAAAGCCGAACTCCCTGCATTTCAATGTAGTCCTATTCCTCGATATCTTGACTCAGCGGAAAGAACCTGGAGCCCTTCATAAAGTTCTGTTGTTGAGGAAGATTGTCTTTGTTAGGAGGAGACTTAGTAGCCTGTCTCTTGATTTGGGTCCATTGAGTAGTATTTTCCCCTTTCCCGGATGGAGAGTTGACTTTAGATTTAATAGAGGATGATTGGGGCTGTATTAAGACCCTGGCTGCCCTAATCCAAGGACCATGCACCGGTTTGGTTTGCAATTATTCTGGTAATTCTAGACATTTACATACTTTCGAAGGTTCTGTTTGAATAAAGCCACATGTGTAACATATATCCGGTAATTCTTCATAAATAAACTCCTACCACCAACATTCATCGTTAACCAAGATTTTAATCCCGGGATATATAGGTTTAGAGGCATCGATGAGGGTGCAAACTCTAGCATAACCCATACGGGTTGAGCTTGCCGTCCATTCATCGAGAAACATAGGGATACCCGTAGCAGAGGCAACTTTCAGGATTTTATCATTGTCCCACAGCTCGATCGGAAGATCTGGTAGCCAAATCCAAACCCGAACCTGATTAAGTTCATCACGACTGGATTTGAAATTCGGCCTCCATTCCTCCAGGGCTAGAAGCTATCCTGCCAGCGACCATGGCTCTTTATCAAGGGCTTTGATTTTATCCTCCTCCAGTTAGAATCTAAATAAAAGAACCTCCTCGGACAAGGATGAGACCGTCATGTCTCCTTTCAATCCCCAATGGAGCTTAAGCTCCTTTTGTATAAAATCCAAAGGGAGACCACGACCTAGAAAACGACTAAGGAAAGCAGATTTTAGAAGGTTTTGAGCATACCTGACCTCTTCGGAGGAGAAGACTACTACCTTAGAAAACCTTTCCTTGAGTGCTGCGATATCGGCGTTGGAAGTCCGTGTAGTTTCCCATCTAAACCTCCGAACATCTTGAACAACATTAGATCGGGTTCTTGTTGAGTCGGTGACAAACCCTCTTTCCTTGGAGATTTGGCCACAGTATGTTCCTTGTCGGAGACGAATGGCCTCGCTTTGGTAGCAATAGGGTCTGTCAGCTCTTCCCCCTTACTCAAACCAGGAGTATGTATTGGGGATCCTGCTGATTGCACCTTGTCCTCTTCCTTTTGGGAGGAAGAAGTCGCCGCGCCTGCGACCGCTCCAGTAGCACGTCGCTTAATATAACCTTCCGGAATCGACAAATTTTTCCTTTCACTCAGTAACCCTCCATCCTCCCACCGGGAAGAGGGGATGGAATCCTAGCTAGATCTTTCCCTTTCTTACTCATCGAACAAAATCACGGAACTTTCTCTCACTACCCACTCTATCACTTTTTAGTCCCATGTCTTTAGAAATCCTTTATTTTGCTAAGCACCTTCATAATTACTTTCAAATGTCAAATGAAAGTTGTAAATTAGCAAGTTTCTTCAAGAAAATCTCCAGATTTGCAAATTGATTCTTGTTAATTTATGTCGGAGGGCAACTAAGGAAACTCCAATAAGAGAATTAGTGCTTGATCCTTTGATAAGATATGGAAGGATGGGGTCATATCATGTATGAAATTCATGAAGCAAGCAAAAAAATACTTAAAAGGGATTTATCCATCAAAGACAAATATCAGGTATAACAATCCAAGATCTCATTTTAAAAAAAAATTAGCTAAAATGTAGTAATTATTTAGATTCCTCTGTCCTATACAAATATCCAAGATCTTCTTAATAAATAATTAATGTGAGACTAAATATATATCTCCATCGTTCATCATATACTTCCAATCCATGGCATCCTCGCTCACAAGGTTAATGATCCAAATTCATGTAAATCCATTTGTAAGCAAATACCACAGCATGCTCTTGGTCAGCTTACTAAATCCATGTTGTAATATCCTCTGGTTTAAATAGATTATGAATTGGATCTACTTTAATATCATTTATAGTGATCCAGAACCTTATCCAAAAATACTAGTTAAAATATATTATTTAAATTTCTTGGCTCTTTATAAGTGTTTAAGATAATCAATATTGGACTAAATATATATCTGTATAGGTCATCACATCAGGCATCTGCAGAGTATATGAGGGAAGGCATCGATGGCTTGAAAGGTATAGACAATTGATATGGGATTTGCAAATGGACTACGTTTTTATTCTTGGTTCTTCTCAGTTGGTTTTACAGGACATAAGTTATTTAGGCCAAGTACTATCTATTATCTTTTTATTCTTCCTATAACCTTGAAGATTAAAGCAGTCCATTTAACATCAACCTGCGAAGACTTTGAAAGTAATCACGGATGACATCCAGCATTTGTAGCAATCAAGGCATAGCTTTGCACAATGTCACATATCTGGTTTGGAAGCCATCAAGCAGAGAAAAGAAAGCATGCATAATTCTAGTGTATGGTTTCATGCATTCCAGATAAGCTTATCAGATTCTGCTCTTTCTAACAGGTCAGCATATAATTATTCTTTTACTGGGGATGTTCATCTGGGGTTCTAACACTCTTTGCTGGGAACAACTGAAGCCGGGTCCAGTTCTAAAAAAAATTCAACACATCTTTCTTTTTTAAACTAGCGACTGGATTGCGAAGAATCTATAATACCCCCCTTGTGGGGCCATATCATTGTTATTCTGCACAAGATTTTACTGTCCAATAGAAGCTGATGATTATTTTCTTTTGTGCGATTATTTGCTCTGATTGCGTAAAATTGAGTTTTGTTCTGGTGCCGACGAGCTTGCTACTGGCTTCAGAGAGTAAATTTTTGTGCTTGTCCTATCAACAAGATTCCAGTCTAGTGAGAATAACGTCTGAGAAACTTCTTCATGTACAGGTATAGCTTGCTCTTGCATCTGATGAATGTTCGTTTCATACACCATGGAAGCTAACCAACTCGTTCACCGGAATAATGCATGAAAAATTGTGCACTCGTAACTTTATTTCTGGTGTGGAGGTATTGAGTTAGTTGATATAGGCCTATATAGGCTTTATGAATCCAACCGAAAATCTAATCCAATTTTAGTCGATTTTCCAAACAGATTCTAAAGAGGATTTAACAGCATTGAAGGAGGCCTACCAACCATTGAGTGAAGGATCAACCCTCGAGTTCATCAACCCAAGGGGATTTAGAGGTATTGAAGGATCCATGCCAACCATTGGGCGGCCCAAAATTGCTCATCTATTAATATTCGAATCAAGATGAAATTGATTATTATACTACTTAGATATGATGAGGAATGGCCGTGCAACTTTTTTTTTTTGGTCAACAAAAAGGGATAAAATGGGTTAAACTCTTTAGATCCCTATCTCTTATCTTGTGAGATAATGTTTAATTCAAAAAATTTTCGTACGAGTACGTTAACCTGACACCGTCAAGATGCTGACCGGTAGAATAAAGAAATAAAAAAAAAAAAAAATCCTGACCTCTCATCTATATTACCCATCATAAGTTTTAAAAAATAATTTTTAGATTTAATTAAATTATCTATAAGTTTTTATCTTAAATTTATACTTTATTAATAGTTAGATAAAACTTCTACGAATCGAGGTACCTTCCAGGATGTTTGATGACGTTCGCCAATGAAGTCGGGTCTCAAGGTCGCGCCCAAGGATAGCATGTGGTGTTGGTTGGAATCTCGTCATCGCATCCACCAGAAAACGAGGCTACTAGCCGTTTGTGGTAACCGGCGCGAGGAAAGTAAAGAACTAGGAGGCAAGCTAGACGAGTAGCGTTTGCCGCTAGAGATGGATCGATGAGAGGGGTGGAGAGTGGAGACGCGTCCATGAGAATCGCCTTCGCCTCTCCCTCCATCCCCTCTTCTTCTTCTTCTCCCGTCGTCATGGTCAGAAGCAAGAAGTCCAAGCCCCAAAAGGTCTCTCTTTTAATCCCTTCTTTTTTAACTTATTGGAATCCAAAATACTCGGAATTTATCGTAGCAAAATATCAAAGTTCCCTTTTTTTTTCCTGAAAAAAGCTTACTATATGGTGAATTCCTGATGGGCTAACTTCAAGGAGGATAGCATGAGTTTAGTTATCAAAGATGGCTTGAATTGTCTCCAAATGAGTAGAATTCGGGTATGTTTCGCCCTTATCATAACTATTAACATGACCGAACTGGTTCTGGATTCTAATGAAATCTGGAAATGGGCTAAATTTCACTCTTGGAGTTGGTGAACTTGGGAAAACTCCGGCCTCCCCTAATTCATTGAGTTTACTGCTCGCCCTTCCTCGTATCACCCATACATTCTTGCAACCGTTCGCCGAGAAGAGATATCTTCATGTCTTTATACTATTTTGTGCCCATGATAACCAAACCTCCATTCATTTTAATTGTTTCAAGTTTTGCAATTCCATACGCTAGTGTGCTGCCTTGGAGGCATGCCCTTGTTATCCTTTCCCTGGGTTCTGAGGCTTGGAGGGAGAGTTTTAGTTTTTCTCCCTAGTATCAGGTGCCAAAAAGCAAAGTGAATTTTAGATGTCACAAGGAATCTGCCAACATGCACACTTGTCCAAAAGAAACTCATGTAATCTCTAATTAGTATGGTTTGAGTATATATTTGAATTAATGATGCGTTGACTGAATATCGAGATTCCAGTGCTGTATTATTAATGTTCTGGGGCACAACTATTGTTGTTCATAGCTTATGATGTCAAAAGAGTTCTCTTTCAGATTATTTTTGTTAGTGATTTCCTTGTGATAGTAGATGATCTTTCTTTTGTTAAATTGTTTTTTCATGGCACTCTGTGCTTACAGGAACCTGATCGAGCTCCTCCAAGGATTACATCAAATGTCAAACATAATTTGCAGTTTCTAAGGTTATGGAGGGTAAGCATTTTAACTGCCACATTTCTTCTTTATAATCCAATTAATGGTCTCCGACCTCCCCTTTTTGTGTGGATATCCTTAGTGCATTGTTGTTTTTTCACACCATCCATAAATGGGTTATTCATGGGTGGCTTGGTTATCTTTAACCACTGGCTTCTAGGATAGGTTCCATCAATTTTCTTTGTCAGTTGAAATTTCTACTTGATTAGATGGAATATCTGATCGAAGGTTAGCTTGTTTAGACTAAATTTCACCATAAACGAATTTTCTGTTCACATCTCTTATGCTGGATTGCAGGAGTTTCAAAAGCATAAATCTAATATGCCTAAGCCAGCTACTAGTTACCGCAAAAAGAAGGCAGTGAAAGAAGTGATTCCAGAAGATACAGATTTCTATAAAGACCCGACTACAAACCTTTATTAGTCAGCACTTAATTTTCTCATTTATTTTCTATTTGTTCATTTTGAATTCATCAGTGCTTTGTGATGGATATGCTACAAAGCAATTGCTGAAGAATTTGGATTCCAATGTTTATTGGTTTTTGTCTAGTACAAACCAGGGCTTGGATACTGCCATTCCAGTTCTGCTTGTCGATGGGTACAATGTCTGTGGCTACTGGGCAAAGTTAAAGAAGCATTTCATGAAGGGAAGGCTTGATATTGCTCGCCAAAAACTTATTGATGAGTTGATAGAATTCAGTGTACTGAAAGGTTTATCCTATTGTTATCTTTGAGTATTTGGTATCTTCTCTTCTTTGTTGTGCAGGCTGTTCTTTGTTATGCACTACCCTAGTGCTTATTTCTTGCTTGATTTTCATGCAATAAGGTTCTCTTCCATCACCTCCAAAAGAAACCTAGCTATTCCTGCTTTGGCTATCTGAAATTTTAAATGTGTAAAAGAAGCTGGTCTGGTTGTCCTTAACTCTCTAGGTCAATAACCCTACAGATTTTTCCAAAAACACCAGTTGAGTGAGCTTATGTTTGAAGTTTGAACCCTTTGAGTTGAGAACCAATCTTGCCAGCTAAAGGAGAAAATTTCACCAAGGGGAACCAAGGGCCATGAGTCAAATCTAGATATCCACATATCATGGTTGTGCTTCAACCACCTCTAGCTTTTTCAATCACACATGCTTGTATGTGTGTCCTCACATGCACAAAGAGAGAGAGAGAGAGAGATCCAACTATTTGTATCAATTATATGAGCTTGGTTAGATTCTTTTACACTTAGCAGGTACTGCTGGTCCACTGCAGCAATTTTGATGCTTGACTAACTCATTCTGAATAGCGGCTACTGCCAGTTTCCTAGCTTGGTTTATAGTTTTAATTGGTTCAGTCTAAACATTAGTATGTGAGCTAGGCTCTGGGTATGAGATTAGAGCCTGAATTAGGCCTAAGCTTGGTTTATGATTCGCAATATGTTCTTGGTTTTGCTTATCTATATTAAACCATGCTTGATCTGCTGACATCACTTGATTTTATGTCCCTTAAAATATGTTTAATATGGTGGCAAATGGAAACTTCAGAAACGTACATGCACTGCTTGTTTTCTCAACCAACTCTATTTTGTCCAGACCAGCAGTTAATGCTAAGCATAATGGATCACAGAAATCCAAATTCAAGAGAATAAACCTAATTAGTTATTCATATAGTTTAATACCATTGGACATGAATTATCATAATGAATTCCTAAGCTTTGCACACATTTTTCAAATATTTACATGTGTATACTTTGCCAATTTATGTTGTTGCTTTTGCAAGATGTACAGAGGTAAAGGTTGTGGTGGTGTTTGATGCTATGATGTCTGGACTCCCAAGTCACAAGGAAAATTTTGCTGGGTATGGCTAGTCCTTTAAGATTTTTTAGATGTCACAAGGAATCTGTCTACGGTGGTTATCCTTGTTGCCAAAATTGTCTTTTAAGGTTTTTTTTTTTCTTTTCTAATGGGGCAGGATTGATGTAGTTTTTTCAAGCGACACGTGTGCTGATGCTTGGATTGAAAAAGAGGTATTTAAGTGTTCCAAATATAAAGTAAAATCTGTATGGACACTTTTTTTTGGGGGTATTGCCTGCAGGTTAGGTTGATGCTTACTAGTAGGCATGGCACATAACAACTATGATTTCAGCTTCTTTCATGACTGGATGATACACGGCACAAGGAAATACTATTACATGCATGCATTTTGCTCTCATCAGGACTACATAGAGTAATAATTTTCGTACATTCTTTCTAATTCCACTATGCCCACATTGAGACGTATCTCTTGATTCATAATTTCATATGTCAAAGGCACTTACAGGTCATAGAAATGAATGAGGGTATTTTTATTGTTGTTGTCTACAGTATACATAAAATGTTGTACCCCAAATCAAGAAATTAGAATGTGACTAGTAGGTTGCAACTAAAGTTGTTTTCTCCACCTTCAACAATTAACTTGCAAATTATTTGCATTTCTGTATTTGACTTATTACCATACCTCTTTATTTTACATAAAAAGTACAGGTCAGATGATATGGGAGTATTGGATAGAAACAAAGGTCCATGCATTACTTCTTAGAGTAGGGAATATGCCCCCAAAGCCATTTATATGTAATTATAAATGCTTTTTTAGAATAATACATTTATTTTTCTTTTTCCTGATCACTTAAACAATATATGATAAATGTCATACATCGGTTCTAGAGTCCAAAAATAGTCCATGAGTACTCTAAGGGAATTATAGAGAAAGGTCCACAATCTTGATACTAGGTACCACATCAGTATATGACTGATTCAGTCCAGTACAATTGGTTTCATATGGTTTCCGATCCTTTTTTTCTCACTTTTTATCATAATACTATTAAAATCAAGCAAAATAGATTGGTACTATATGGTATGCACATTGATTTTGAGTAATATTTGATAGTATATAGCAAGGTTTCCGGTACCAGTATCGGTGGCCGGTTGGTACAGCACGGTATCAGTACCATACCATACCGACATGCGGTAAGATGAGGCATGCTGGTTTGGACCGACATAAAAATCGGTATGCCAAAATTTTTTTTATTGTTTATTTTTTTTTATTTCAAGTATTTTTTTAGGATTTATTAAATATTTTTAGGTCTAAATAGATATTTGCACTTCAAAACACTCTTAGTCATATGAAATATGAATTTGATTTTCTAGAAAACGTGGTCAAGTAAATAATTGAATTAAATTTTAGAAAAAGAATAACAAGAATAGGATTATGAACACTAATATAGTCAAGAATACCTTTCTAGGATTGGATTCTTTCTCATATTTTTTTCAAAGATAAGAAGTCAAATAAATTCTAGCAATAATTCACTCTCTTATCACTGGAATCGGAGCAGATTTTACTTGTTTAGATGTTTGCATTAGTTCAATCAATGATGAAAGTGGTCGAGGAACTTGAATATTCATTAATCTGTACAGCTTCCTCAAGCTTGCATTTAAACTCTTTGATGATCCAATGATTGGCATATCCTTTTTAAAATCAGCTTCTTCCAATTTTCAATACTGGGCTCCGTATTGCTCATACTCTTGAAAAATCTAATCAATGGTATATCCCTTTTAACATCAGTATCTCCTAAATTATTAATACCTAATTCAGTAATATCGTCCTTTTATTATGGATGATGATTCCTTAGTGGCTATCCTCTTATGGGAATCAAATCAATTTGTTTTAATTTATTGAATATTTTGAGGTTCAAATAAATATAGTCTTCAGACTAATTCATCAAAAACCACTACAAAATACTGTCTAGCCTCTAACTATGCTGCATTATTTTTTAAAAAATTCTATAAAATAATATTACCAGTAATTAATTGAAGAGAAAGGAGAAATATAAACACAATTATATACCGATATTTAGAATCGGGTCGAATATCGATATCCATAAATTTCGGGATCATTAATGTACTTAGTAGGATGATCGGTAAATCCGTCTAACCAGGCTACATGGTAATCCTGTAAGCTCATTCCAAGCGGTATGCGTGATGGATCATAACTCATTGCAGATCCCTCGTTGAGGTCCCGACTCTAAGAGGTATTCAGAGACTGATGATATGGTTGTGGAGGGATCCCATCTAAATATACCGGCAGCAAAATCAGATCCAAAAGATGCTCCAGGCTGCATGGGATAATAACCAAGAATTTAGATCTCGACAGGATGTACAGTGAAACACCAGGATAGGGTACCATCCCATGTGTCGGGACAAGACATTCTGTCAGTATTCCAGCATCAATTAGGATATCTTGGAACATCCCCTGTCCCGAGTATCGGGATGGGGCGGGACGCCGGCGCATCCCATTCTATGAAAAAACCAGGATAGTTCCATTTCACGGGATTTAAAACCTTGATAATAACTACTAGAAGATAATGTCTTGAATATACCATATCCATATCCATATCCATATGGATCATAAGCTGTCGATGCCTATGGATAAGATGATTCAGAATACGAGGATAACCCTGATACATATATGGATCTTACTCCACGTGTGGGATTGCAGCTACTTCGTATTCTGAATGATCTCGCAGAGTCTATTGCCTCTATGGAATTGTATCATCACGGACTCTATCAACTGGTGCATCATGGTTTGTATCTTGTGTGGCATGAATAAATTGTAACTCACTAGTGAATCGAAAAATCAATAGTTTGTTGCGTCTCCTGTCCTCCGACCCCTTTCTGATTACTAGAACTCTGAGTATCAGAAGAATCACTAGTCCTGCTCTTTCTAGTATCTGAATCTGAGTCAATTGAGTGCTCAAGTGGAGATGTAATTATCTTTTTTTCCTATATCTTTGGACTGAATAGATGGCGAGGATGGATGATATGATGATTCTACTAGAGCCCTGTAAGCAGATTGCTGCTTGTCCATTGTTCAACATCCACCCCAACCTCACTAGCTATAAAACTAGCTGGTCGAAGAGGCGATCCTAGCTCATCAAGATCTAGCTGCTGCTGCTGACTTACGATCTATCCAATCATTAGATCTTCATCTTTATCAACAAAATTACTCGTAGTCGGATTGGAGTATTTCAGATTAACTTTTTTCTCAATATACTTAAGCCTTAATCTTAAATTATAGTGTATATATACAAGATCATTGAGGTATTTTTATTTCAGATGGTTTCTCTGCTTTGAGTAGATAAGACGAAAGTTGACCAATTGTGCTCACATCCAATTGTATAAGTACACTTAACTAATTCTAAAAATCTATATGCATCTTACTATCTGAATTCAAGATTCTAGTAATCTATACCTAGGATTGCCATGGATGATTAGCTTATATCTACCCTACGCAATGTAATATATAATATAGAACCCGATCCAAATATTGCGACCATGTACCTAGAAAAAATAAGTTAGGTTGAAATTATTGAGTAATTTTTATTAACTATAATTATAACAATTAACACATGATAACAATAAATTTTTTCAGGCAAAATTATTTAAAGAGGGCACAGATTCATTTAGATCTATTGTAGCGATCAGAAATAAATCAAAAATAAATCTTGGTATGTACTAATAAGTCTAATATCAGATTCAAAGTAATTTTTAATTTTACTGAATTTAAAATTTTCAATGATTTTAATCTTTTGCAGCTGAATGATAGGTGTATTTTGATAGATCTGCGAGAAATTTGAAAAATCTTGCTATCAAGATCTTTTTCCAGATGGTGTCATCGAGTGGATGTGAGCATAACTGGTCGACCTTCGGTTTTATCCACTCCAAGCAGAGGAACGGTCTAAAATAGAAATACCTCAATGATCTTGTATATATATACTATAATTTAAGGTTAAGGTTAAAATACATTCTAGAAAAAGTTGAGCTGAAATACTTTGATCCGACTACTAGTAACTTTATTGATGAGAATGTAGATCCAATGATTGAATGGATCATGAGTCAGTAGCAGAAGCCAAAGCTTGATGAACCAAGATCGCCTCCTCGACCAGTCTATTTTATAGCTAGTAAGGCTGGGATAAATGCTGAACAATGGGCAAGTAATAACATTCCACACAAGGCTCCAATCGATACATCACATTATCCTTCCTCGCTATCGATTCAATCTAGAAAGAGGAAAAGGAAAGGCAGTTACATCTTCGATGGAGCACTCGGTTGATTCAGATTCAGATACTAAGAAAAGCAATGCTAGTGATTCTTTTGATGGTCGAGGATCTAGTTATCAGGAAGAGATCGGAGGATAGGAGACGCAGCCGGCTATTGATCTTCAATTTAGTGGTGAGTCAGTTTACTCACATCACACAGGATACGAATCATGGTGCATGAGCTGGTAGAGCCTGCGGTGATATGATTTTATATAAGCGACGGGCTCTACGAGATCATTCAGGACATGATGCAGGTATAGATGATTTTGCAATATAGTAGGATCCATAGATGTATCAGGCTCATCCCCATATTCTAGATTCTCTTATCTATAGGCACCGGCAGCTTATGATCTATATGAATATGGATATGGTATATCTAAAATATCATTTTCTAGTGACTATTATTCCATATAGTCTGGAACATCTTATGGATCTGATTTTGCTACTGGTATATTTGGATGAGCCCTTCTATAGCCCTATCATTAGTCTCTGGATATTTCTTAGAGTTAGGATCTTAGCATGCGATGAGTTACAATCCATCACGCAGACCTCATGAGATGAGTGTAGAGGATTACCATGCTACATGGCTAGAGGAATTTACTAATCTTTCTAGTAAGTATATTAATAATCTTGATATTTATGGACATCGACACTCGATTGGATTCTAAAGATCGGTATGTAACTCTATTTATATTTCTCCTTTCTCTCCAATTAATTAATGGTAATCTTGCTTTATGGGAATTTCTTCATGTTTGACCGATACCATAACCATTATATTGATCTTTTATGGCTGTTCTTCGATGAAAAGCTTTTCCTTTTGCTCTCTTCATTTAGATGTTGTATGTGTAGGTGCTGAAATTCACTATGGGATGAGGCCAAAAATAGGATAAGCAAGTAAAAGTAATACAAGTTTTTTGTTTCTTTAAATATATTAGAGTAGTTGGAGGCTAAATAGCACTTTGTAGTGGTTTTTGGCGAATTAGTCATGAGAATACATCTATTTGAACCTCAAAATATTAAATAAATCATAAAAACTAATCTGAGATCAAAGGAAAAAAACCAAAAAAAAAAAATTTTGGCATGCCTGTTTGAACTGGCACGCCTCCCGGTTCAAACCGGTACACTTATCGTACCAAGCCAAACAGGCACATCTACCATATTGACACTCGGTATGGTACCGGTATTGTGCCATATCGGTCGATGGCCGGTATGGATCTCGGTACTGGTATCGGGGACCTTGCCTTGGATGCTTTATTGGTATGGTATGTAAGGTCCGTACAAGTTAGTATAATAGACTTTAAGTCAACGTATTTACTACAAGATGGATGGGTGCTTCCTAAGTACTCAAATGTTCATAGTTATGGATGAGGTCGGGCATTGTACATATAAGGTTGTAGAGGAGTACATTGACTGGATAGAGTTCCTCCACCAAGGTGGTGACTTGACATTGATACCTAGGTGTGCTAACACGTTGATCAGTCTTGGAAATCATAGTCAAGAGCTGAGGTGTGGACCAGACTGCATAGCTTGCAAGTGGTCCTTTGACCTAAAAGATAGGACAGCTTACTAAATTCTGTTTGTGAGTAAATTTATGGCCAAACTCACATATCAACAATGATGTACTGGATTATGTCCTTGACAGAGAGCACAATGGTTTACTAGAGTTGGATGTGGGTGAGGGTTTAGCCATCCAACATAGAATCTGTCATAGCATAGTATCCATATTATCATATAGCAAAATATGCATATTAGAGATATGGTCTAACATGTAAGACTCAGGATCTATACAATTACTTAAGTTTTGAAAATAATTGTTTTGACAAAATAATTTTATAAGTAATAATTAAGTATTTTTGAAAGGTTTGGTGCAAGAGGATTTTACTCAATGGCATTTGACATTATCCATGGTTCTAATGGGCCATGATATTGTATGACTAAGATTTGACAATGCATGAGTATTCAATGGCCATACAAGGACTCTAAAATGAGATTTGCAACATAAATCTTGTGTAGGAGCAGGGAGACCAACTGGTTTCATCCTAACTCACTAGGGGCCTGGTAATTACAATATGTGCTCCATGTCCCTATTCTAGACCAAGCTGCTAATGTGTCACATTAGTGGACCTATACATGTAGTTTATTGATGAGCAGGAACTTGAGTTGTATTACCATGGTAATGCATCTAGCATATGCCATCTATCTTTAGGTTGATTGGAATAAGATTCTAATTAGTTGTTCTCTCTGTAAATAATCCTTGATTGAATCAAGAAAAGTTTAGATTTGATCAGAGGATTAATTGAGCTCTGATTTGGCTAAAGAAATAGTCTAGCTATGGCTTTAGGCTAAGTCAGGTTAAGAAAGACTAGGCTGAGCCTTGACCTGGGGCAACTTGGATGGTTTCAAGTAGCAGGCAGCCACCCATATGGGGCTGCCCTTCCCTTTCTCGAATGTGCTATATGCATGGGAGTGCGACATCATATGGGAGGAGGCACCCAATGCTGCTCCCTTCTTCCTCCTATTTGAGTCCAATTCAGACTCTTACAGGCTTGAGTTGAGGCACCCTAAGAAACCCTGGCACTTACCTCCTCTATATAATCCTAGAGGAGGCACCCGAGGGTTGTGGGTGGTGGTGCCTAGGAGAAACCCTGGTGTGAGGAAAAATAGAGAGTAGCAGCAGAGAGCTTCTTCTCTAAGAAAATAGATGAAGAGAGAAACAGAGAAAGCTTATTCTTAAGCAATAGAACATGCTCTTCTTGCAGAGCATCCTTTTAGCCTGCAGTTGCTAAAGGCCCTGGCCTTGAAAGATAGAGCAAGTGGATTGAAGTGGCTTCTCAGAGGGTTGTGTGCATTTGTGGCCCTCGATCTCTCCCAAGAGGTTAACTCCAGAATCACCATTATGGGAAGGTATAAATATTTTAAAACTTATATGCATGCCTTTTACATGAAAATATCATAAATAAAGACTCTAATATTCTATTTCAAGTCTGTGATGTACATCTACATGTCTATCATTACCAACAGCTCAATCGAAAAAAAAAAAAGTATAGTCCAAAATTTCATGCTATTCTTGGTAGTGTGCAGCTAATATCCCAAGGCCACCAAGTATTGCACCCAAAGGATGTAGATTCAATCCCAGTCAGAGTTGTATTAGAGTCGGTTTGGGAGTTGGTAGTAATGGGGACCCAAAAAAATGTGAATGTCCTCAGGAAATTTACTGTCAGAACTTGTTGGATTTGATGCTAATAAGAGATGATTTCTGTTCCTATCCAGTGCATGCTTCTTATGCTTCTTCTCTTGAGATTTTCTTCTTAATGGTGTGATTCTATCAAGGCCTTAAAAGTGGGCTTGGTGTAATGTCAAGTTCAAGTTCATGAAGCTGTTTGGTGCTCCTTAACCATTTCACAACCTTGTCTCTCTTTACAATTGCCTTTAGTTCTATTTTTGCTTCCATTTTTTCTGCACTATGAATGCTGTGTGAGAAATTTACATGTGAGCATGTGGCCTACCTTGTTCAATATCAGTAATCATTTCAGTCAAATTCATCTCAATATCGGAAACTGTTTCTCTTCAGGTCTTTTTTTTCTTTTTTTCTTTTTTTCTTTTTTTTAAAAAAAAACCTCCTCACTTTTCATCCTTCTAACCTCTCTCGTCATTTAGATTTCAACAGCCAGAAAAATCAACTTGCGGATCCATACTTGCTTTACAATCTTGCTTTTGCAATTGCACTTGCTTTATAATGCTTCTAACCTACCTATAGAACAAAGTTACGGTGTCCCATTATATTTGGCTAATTTTGTTGTACATCTACTATGGCAGCAAACTGCAGAAGCACTTTCATTAAGGATATCTTTTTGAAATTGCATATTTCAATCATGTTATTACTGTGGTTATATGTCTAAAAAGTTTTATGACTAATAAGTTCATTGTGGTTTGTTTGTGGTCTTGTTGCATGTGCTTTAATTTGCTCTTTGCCTTCTTCTGTCTTCTGCTTAAGGCGTACAAATTGGTTTTTCTAGCATACATTGTTTGATCTATGCTATGTCATATAAAGATTCTGCATATGGTTATATTCTTCTCATCTTGTTGATGGTTGATAGCAACTTGTTGATACATCCATACAGGTTGTAGCTTTGAGGGAGGATGGCTGCCCAAAAGTTTGGGTTGTCACGTCTGATGCATGCCAGCAGCAAGCAGCATATGGAGCAGTATTCACTTGATCAACTTTTTTGTTTTTGTCTGTTTTTGCTTATATTGTTGCCATGCCTAGCACTGGTGATTAATCTATTCATATTTTCTATATTTCCATTTATGGCATCTGGGTTGTGTCATCAGTTATACTTATCAACAGCATTGTTCCCAAATGCATGCGGCATGCATTACACTTCTGCCTTTAGAACATTAGCATGTTTAGTGACTTCACATGGTATACACACAATTCATATGAGATGAGAGGTAAGGCCTGCATATACAGTGTCATTTTTTTATCAGGATTCTTTATTAGATGCATATATGTGAAATAAAGTGTTTATGTGTATAGTATGAACATTTCTCAGGCCTTCAAGAGTGTGATGTTTTGTAATGGATGCCATTTCAAGTTTCAACTTTGCCCTCTCTCTCAATCTCACCGTTCATGCTTCTTGCAAAGATATGCTAATTGCATAGGTAGCAAAACTTAAATAGAGGCCAGAAGGAAAAATGATTGAATAGAAAACCTCCTCAATCTGCAAAATGGAGGGGGGCACTTGGGAGCAATCATACTTGACTTTGCTGAGAATATCTTAACTGCAAGTATTGGTGGCATCTACATCAAAATTTGAAATAGGGCCATAACAAAAATTGCAACAGGCGCAAGCCAACTTTTATTTTTCTCTAGTTTATCGGAGCACGGCTGTATCAATCGTAAATGAGAAACAACACCTGTGGCTAAAGAAGGCACTGCCATCGGATCTCATTCCTCCATTGTCAGTTTAGATGCTTGACTACCTTAATATATAAGGACCCAAATAGATTTGCCAAAATTGCATCTTATTACAAAAAGTAATGTTCTAATAAAGAAAGACCATATATGAGGACGAAGTAAATGAAGTGCGAATTTGAGCACCTGCCAGATTTTGGATCATTCCCTTAAGTGACAAGAAAAGAAGTTTAAGCCTCAGGCTAGGATGCAATAAATGATTGTCATAACCACTGCTCATTTATATTTTTCCTTCAGAAAGTAAACCAGCTGAAATTATGACTGATATAGCATACTTAATAATTCAGTAACTTACGACAACTCAACACATAGTATCTGGAAACAAGACATTTCTGGTGTTAATATTTGAAACAGATAGAAGGATCTAAAGACTAATGAGGATGACTCCCTAGCAGTTTCACTCATCAACATTCACAACTAGTATCTTCACTGGCCAAAACTTTGCCTAACGGTTTTGTCAGCATCAACCTTTTTTTTTGTTTTAAAAATTTGCAGATATAGTTACTTATTTTGGTCTCTAATATCTTTAACTTCATCATTAATCAGTCCTGCAATGCCACCATCTTTATTTTGAGTCCGCTACTTAGGAATTCTAGCATCTAGGTATGTAATATCTACTACTTTGAGTAGGTGTGGGGACAAACTTAAAGTTCTGTTTTCAAAGCTAATGTAGGATCACCTTATAACCAGAGTTGGAAAGAAAATCCATGAATATAATTTCAGTGCAACAAATTTCTGCTGGATAATCCTATGATCTCACTTCAACATGGAACAATACACTTTGATTTAGGCTGGTAGAACATGCCTTCTTGAATCATGCTGATACTCTTGCAAAGTACTATAGTAAGGACAGCTCTTCAATCCTTGGGTTTGCTTTCCATAGACTTGCCAAATTCTGATCCATAGTTTTCAGAAAATGGTCAGATTTTGGCAAAATTAGACGGCTTGACAAGGATTAAAAAACAGCATTTTGGGCCACTGCTGGTCACAGGCTTGCACAATGTGTATTGTGACAGTCATGTGTCCTTGTCAAACAAAATTGGCACATGCCAAGTATCAATCCATGCCCGCCACAGACAAAAAACATGATAAGAGGATATATACCCCTGTACCATGCTCTAATCTTGCCAGCATGATGCATGCCATATGGCATATGCTGGAATGGAAGACAACTAACCCACGCTGACAAATATGTCTCGCAGTACCCCATTTGAAGTAGAATCTCCTGAATCATGCTCCTCTAACCTCTCTATATTCATGACTAGTAAGACCTAATAACTTCAGCATCCTTAATCACTGCATATCTACTAAGATTTATGATTTTTATATGAAGTTTTACTTTCTTATTTCTTTAGATTGGCTGACCTATAGCTTTTTGCTAGTGTCTCGTGGAGTACTGCTTTAGTCTTTGAAGTGCTTGTGCATAAATGATGCTGAAGAGACAAGCATAAAATATGTCATGAGACTATTTAATGAAGCAACTTCCCTGCTCATGTGGGGCTGGCTCAGCATTATTTTCCATCATCTTATCTTGTATAGGGTAACCTAAAACGAACAAGGCTTTCCCCAAGCTGTGATATCCTTATTTACTTTGTGACATTTTGTGAACTTCAAATTCTGACTGTTCTTCATTTCGGTCTTTGAGATTTCACTAAAATCTCGGGTTAAAGCTTTCCTTTGTTTATTTTTCGTAGTCTTGGTGTTTGACTCAAAAATTTTAATTTCCTATGAAGCATTGTACTTATCACCATCATATAAGGATTGCATATGGCCTACTTCATAAAGATGCATGAATCATAGTCGATGGATTTTAAAATCTTTCCTTTCTTTGATCAAGGTACTTGCATCATCATATTTAGTGATGAATGGATTATGCATGGTGATGCAGTTTGCTTTCCATTTACATTTTTAGGGTGCTTTTGTTTGGAGCTGCAAGGCATTAGTGTCAGAGGTGAGACATGCTTGTTATGTCTTCCATTTTTAGTCGATGCTATAGTAATTCATGAAATTTTTAACTTGCTGCCCCGTATTTCATCTCTTTGATGGTTTATTAATGTCAACTTCATTATTGGTAATGGCAGATTTAGGGTTCGACAGGATAACTGCAGATTGCACTTCTTTTAGCTTATTATGATGTTGTAGGTAGTGCCAAAATTTGAACATTCATGATTGTGAGTTTGCTTTAACAAAAGCTGGTATATGCTATGGTACCCCTTTTATCACTTATTTGATGCTAGTCATATGATGGTGGTAGAAGAAGATTTGGTATAATGCTACAGTGCTTGTGATTTCATGTTATACAATTTGAGCTTGTTTTACAAAAATATAACATATGTTGTAAACTCCTTTTTCCTTTGACTTACTTTCTTCCATGGTTGGTGGAACCATCCTGAACGGGCTGGGGCATGCTGAACTATACCGGCAGCAAACTAGGACGGTTTTGGCCTTTGAAACAATACACTGGCGAGAACGGGGGGAGGGAGAAGGAAAGAGAGGAAAAGAGAGGGAGAGGAAACGAGAAGGAAAGTCCGGGGAGGTTGCTAGAGGAGGACAGAGCCGCTTTTATGGTCATTCAAGCACCTCCATAGCCCTCCAGCGGCCATAGCTGGCATCTTCACCATCTCTTTCTCTCTCTTCCCTCTTTCCAGTTCTTCCCCTCCTCCTGTTTCGATCCAAAGGAGGGCAGAGTTGCTCCTTTGGTTATCTGTAGGCCTTCGCAGCCTTCCGAGGCTACCGCCGATAAAGCTATCAACGGGTCGGGTTCGGGTCAGAACCTAGATATCCAGATCCAGACCCGACCGTGATTATTGGACCCGGACCCGGATCCAAATACCCTGCAGGTCCGGTCTTGAAGTACCAGACCCGAACCGTAATGGATCTAGGTATCTGGACTGGACCTGGGACCCAAAATGTACCTGACTGCGACATGAAACCCGAGAGAGAGAGAGGGGAGGAGTGTATGTACCTTCTAGGCCGAGTAGTGGAGGTCGAAGGTGCCCTATACGTCTCCAGCGCCGCTCGAACGAGATCCGCCATCGTGTTCTCCGGTGACATCACCACAATCACTGGCCCCATGTTCCGCTCGATCGTCACTTTCAGCAGCACCTTTGTCAGTATTGCCTTGCTGCCCATTTGTTGATCTCTAGCCATCGAGGGAGATTTGGGTGGTTCTCCGGTTGTTGCATCATCATTGCCCGATCAGAGTCCCTATGTCGGGTCGTGGGAGTAGATGGATCGCCGCGAGGCCGTAGCACCCCAGGACCTCATGGTGAGCCCGATCTGCTAGTCCGGCGAGCTCGATTTGCGAAATCACCGCCGCCTTTATCGATCGACACCGGGTTTCAGATGGAGGAAGAGAGGGCCGATAGGCGAAGCCGTGGAGGAGGTGGAGAGCAAGGGAGGAGAAAGGGGGAGTGAAGGGGGAGGAGACGGCCGATCCACCTAGGGCTTGAAGTGGGCTGGACCGGGCCACACCGCTACCTGAGCTCGGTCCGAAAAATATTTTGGGCTTCCGGCCGAGCTTAGGCCCAAATTTTTTTTAAAGCATCAGGCCCAAGCCTGACCCAAGCCCAACCCGAGCCCGATTGGACCAGCCCGAGTAAAATCCAAATGACCAAAAAAAAAATCATCTCGTCGGAGCATGGGTGCGTGAGGGCACCGGAATGGGGGGCCACAATATCGCACGAGGCAGGGGGTGTCCGGTGGGGTGTCAGGCCTGGGGGAGGCCGGGAGGGAGATCAGAGCTCGAGGGAGGCCGCGAGGTCGCATGAGGGGCGAGGCCGTCGGGTGCAGGCACTGGGGCCAGGGGAGGGAGATCGGAGCCCAATGGGGACCGTGGGGTCGCACGGGGGGCGGGGCCGTCGAGTGCGGTGCCGGGGCTGGAGACCACCATCCCCGTTTCCTCCACCCCTTCCCTCTACCCCCATGTCGTCTCCTTCGACGGTAGCGTCTGGTGCTGCTTCGTCTCGTCCAAGGCCCACCACCACCAGCCCACTCCCTCCCCCTCACCTCCCCACCCTTGCCGCCCTTCTCCTCTGTCCCCACCGGAGCCAGATCTCATCCCACTCCCCGTCGCCGGCTCAGGTCTCTCCAGGTCATGCCTTGCCGGGCGCTGCCATGGACACCTCCCCTATCGCCGGTGAGGAGGGAGGAGAGAACCAGAGAGCCGACGGTGAGGAGGGAGGAGAGAACGGAGAACTAGAGGTAAACCCTTAACCAGTTAACCCGATGGGGAGTGGGATGGAGGGAGGAGGATGGGACTCTATCTAAATAAAAGAAACCGGGCTGGGCCTGGTTCGGGCTTTGCCGTTTCGGGCCCCTTTGGGCCGAGTTCGGGCCGAGCCAAGGGGGTGCCCGAGCCTAGTCTGAAAATTAAATGGATCCTATTTTTAGACCCAAGCCTGGCCTGATTTAATTTAGATCTGGCCCGAAGCCCAGCTTGACTTCAGGCCAGCCCGAGCCCACTTCCAGCCCTAGATCCACTAGTTCGGCAAGCCCGATCTGCAAAATCGCTACCGCCTTCATCGATCGATGCTGGGTTTTGAACAGAGGAGGAGAGGGCTGATATACGGTGCCGTGGAGGAGGTGGAGGGCAAGGGTGGAGAAGGGGGTAAGGGAGGAGGGGAAGGAGGGGGAGGAGATGGCCAATCCACCGATTTGAGTGGAGAGGCGGGGAGATGGGGGGAGAGGGGGGGAGCCGGTGAGAAAGAGCAGCGAGGTTTTCTTTTCTTCTTCCCTATTAAGATTTTGGATCGTTAGATATTTGATCTAACGGCTTCAACTATTTTTAATATATATATTTATAAATATGTATAAATATATATTATATTAGTCGAGTTTTGGGTCTACTAGATCTTCCCGACCTAAATCCGGGTCTGGGTCCGGGTAAATGGGTCCTATCTTAGTACCAGACTTGGACCCGTTGGATAAATACCTGCGGTTCTCGAGTTTGGACCTGGCTTGTTGACAAATCTAACCACCGGTGTCTCCACCATCTCCCTCTCCTTTCCTCCCCCTTCTTTCTTTTCCTCTCTCCGATTCTCCCTCTCCTGCTCTCTTTGCTATGTTGGTTTGTGCCCGATACAGAATGTTTCGGGCACGTACCAAATTGTATCATCGGCTAATCGTTTAGGGGTTTAGTACCAGCATAGTGAATCTTGCTTTCTCCTTTATTCATCATAATTGCATATCGCTCTTTTTTGATTGATGCTGAAGGAAATGCAAAGTAATAAGGTAGTATGATTGTAAGTTTTATTAAATAATAACTTATTTTTCCTTTATTCATCTCTCCTTTTTTTTCTCCACCAACACATATATAATGGTGGTAGGATATATAGAGAATAATATTAAATGACTTACATTAAGAGATTTGGACATTTATGTTTTACCAGTTATTGTATCTTTCATCCTAATATGAAGCATAGATAACATTTTGGTAGAGGTTGCAATTTATGGCCCAACTTGCCAACTTGACGTGCAATTGACCTATGATAAATGGGTTTGGGTTTGGCATATATAGGTTCGGGTTGTAAACAAGTTGACTCGACCCACAATCAGGTTTAGGTTTAGAGTCATGATTCATCTAACCTATTTCGACCTGTTTAATAATTAGGTTGGATCGGAATAGTTGCTACCCAACCTATTTAGCCTATTTAAACTGTTTGATACATATTTAACCCATTTAAGCTCGTTTAGTGTATTATCATAGACCTGGTTCTATTTGACCTGTTTGTATGGGTTATATGGGTTGGGTTGGGCTACTTGTTCAATAAACAGATCAGGTGACTTACGTACTTAATATGTAGGTTAGGTTCAACAGGTTTCCCTAATGCCTATGTCTAAACCTAACCCATATCCATCCTGACTTGGTTTGTTGCCACCCCTATACATTAGAATTTTTTGCTTTTTGAGATTGAATTTCAATTTCATCTTATGGCTTATAACATGTGCCTCATATATGGATACAATTTCTTATCAAAACCTTGCATGCTCCCCTTATTTCTTCTCTACTCTAGGAGCATATTGGAGTCTCACACCTTGATCTCACAAGTTCTTTGCTTTCTAGAAATTCTGTAGTGGATTATTTTTTTTCATTATGTTTCTTCAATGTGCTTCTCTCAAATAAAATTATTTTTAATTGAATTGTCCATCCAACATTTGGATCACAAGTTTCAAGATTACTGATTCATTCATTAAAAGATACAAGCCCTTCAAAATGTTATAGAAGAATCCAATGCCATTGTGAAGGTGACGCATAAGTGTCATTGCGAAATCATAACTGTTAAATGCAAGTTCCATAATGATATGACATAAAACATTGGCTTATATTTTGCGTAGAAACTCAATGTAAATGTTCTTAGACTCAACATGTTCTCTAAAGGAATTTCTTCTTTTAGGTGCTATATTTGTGCCTGGACACCATGGGGTGAGGCAAGGGCAGCCAAATAAGTTTAACTTCCCCCTTTTTTTTTAGAGGGGTGCATCAATCCCTAGAAGTAGCCTTCTTTTATTACATGGCAATATATTTGAGCTCTATGATTCCATGAACTGCTGCATGGTTTCACTATAGAAGTTAATCTATCATATTAATGCCATTTTGGGGGTCTCCCATAATTCCTTGCTGACACCCCCCACCCACACATACACACAAAAAGAGAAGAAAAACCAACCACCACCCTGCACCTCTTGTTTGGCGATACAGCAATTTGGTGATTCCTAACAGTATCTTTGATTGTCTTACCATGTTATATACTGTGTTAGGCTTCATAGATGATTCCTCTTGCCTTTTGTCTCACGAATTTTTTCTCATCTGATTATTTTGTAGATAAAAGCTTCTCAAAGGGAGTTTGAGCAGATGCTTAATGAACATAGGTTTGATTCTTTTCTCACTGTTTGAGCTAATTGATGCATGAGAAGAGAATTACATGCTAGAAAAATTTGTACGATTTGATGTGCTACTGGTTAGTTGGCTTGACCGATGCGTCCCATGCATGGTAATGTTAAAATTCAAAACATGGATTTTGGTTTTATACTTCATAATAAGCTAAAAGCATAGCCTTATCTATAACCAACATCTCTTTATCCATATTTTCATAGTCATGTATCATACAAGGGGCTAATTCTCAATGACTATAATTTCAATAAATTATTTTCTGCTACTTTGTTCATGTTCATGTATCTCTCTCTACCAACCTTTATTAGGGTCACCCTTAGTCTATGTTGCACATTACCATGCCATCTTAATTTATTTACATAAACTTTTTTGATGTGGCTCTTTATCTTCTACATAATTTTCATCTAGAGAAAATTATAGTGACCTATTATTTTATATGTGCATTGGTTTTGTATCTTCTTTCTTGTTCTTTATATAGGATATTTTGTTGACTACATAAGTGGCTTTTGTACAAGAACCTACAGTCTTGTCTCCTTCATGGTAAGTGAAACCTTAGCAAACATGTTTTTTTGGTTTACATGTTATTTGTCCCAAAACTTGCTTGAGTTTCACATGCAAAGCCAATATTCACCATCTGGATCCTGTTGATAATCTCCACCATGGAATTCAAATGTAGACCCTATCTTCAAACTGTTGCCAAATTACTGCAATGACCAATGCCAAAGTTAGGTGCTAGATAACTATCAAGAAGGTTGCCTGACTGTGAACAAATATTAGCAGTTTGATGATGACATTGCAAAGTTCTACATGGATAAAAGTAGTTGATAAACCTCCATGTGAAAAGTTTTGATGGCCATGTGGGCTTCTATTCAACTTGGTGTGCAATGATGAGGCTTATGTTGTTGTTGATGTGATGAGTGTTTGATTTTAGGCACATGCCGGCTATATTACTAGATAACTTTAAATTTGATAACCCTGCCTCAAGTTGATTTCTTTAACAAAAATATATCATGCATCTGCAGAACAAAGCTGTGAAGAATGTGGCCCAGGCACTCAAGTTTTTAACAATTTTGGAATGCTGAAACCTAGATATGTCACATCCTACCTGAAATTCCGGTAGATAATAGAGTTTATTGATTACGTTAGACAGAACACTGGGCATTAAGCATGGCTTTCTGGAGTGACAAATAAGTACACCTTAGTAAAAGCAATGGATTTTTTATTTTCAAACTATTACAAGTCTAAATGTACTAACCTATTTTGGACATTTTAATCAACACTTTTGTTTTTCCTTTTCTTCTTTTTACATTAACGAAACATACCATAAATGCAAGGTTTTTAGCAAAAGACAGTTGATTAAGGATTGTCCAATAGTACAAGTATGTCTTGTAGCTTTGTTTTGTGCAGAAGTGTTTATCGTCGGAGGTTGAAGTGTTGGTCATTTTAGGACACCTGCACACTTGGTATCCATGCCAATCCTCCGATAACATTTTTCAGACTAGGTTTTTCAAAATATGAAGCTTAATGGGCCTATTGTTAGGTACATAATGAAAGACCTTTCATCTTTATAGCATCATGAGGGACAGCATGGAAGAAATTTTGCATTCCAGGGGAATATGGTCTTAGCAATGGTTATCTAATTTTCTAGAACATAAGCAAGTTGAGGATTGGTAACATATAACCAAATTGCAATATGGTTTGATCCAGTATGAAAATGAGAGTGAATTAGCTAATCAATGCGAAGATTTATTCATTTAATTCCTAAACATTCTAATCTTGTTACCTATGCCAAGCGGTTCCATTCACTAGAAAATAAACAAATTGCAAGTTGCTGATCAAAACCAAGTAAATCAAGCAACAAGGCGATGATGGTCTTGGAAAGAACAACTAATCATGCCCATCAAACATCAACTCTAGAAAATGGATTAGGAAAAGAGTTTTACATTTATCATGAATAAGCCATGCATGGCATTATTTTCCACCAATTTGCTCGTCATCACATATGGTATGTAGTCTATGACATTTATTGTGATCCTCATGAAATTGATGAGAAACCAACTAATACATTAATATAAAGATTTTTTTTTAAAAAAAATCCAATTTTGTTTGAAAAATGTAATTTCAATGAAATTTCATTCATGCATTATCAAATAGCACTATTTTCAAACTTAGAAGTCAGAAACCCTGCTGTGTTTTCATACCTGATTTACTTGTGATAAAAAAAGGGGGAAAAGTTTGGTGATAAAATTAGTCACTATATCCTAATTTAATGTACATTATTTTCTACCAAATTCTCTGGATTTTTTTTCTATTTTCTTATAAGTTTTGTACTAACTTTTAGCATTTTAGCTCTTCTCACTGACCAAAATATATTCTGATCTTGACTTTTCAAACATTGATGCTGGCTAAAAAAAAATCTTGCCAGTCAAACCATGTGAAGGAAGACTCTTCTCTCAATTAATTATCATCCTTTTAAGTGATCTTGTGAGATTCAACATTAAAGTTTTCAGATATGATTTAAATCATTAAAAGTACTAAAGCCTGTTATTCTTTCCAGTGTAGTTACAGAAATCATTAGCTGGCATGTGACTGCTATAGCTTTTTAATGGTTTTCTGTGACATAGTAAGCTGTTATTGTACGCTTCTGGTTACCTATGTGAACAAGCAACCTAACATGTTACACATCTAGAATATATGCTGTGAAATATAAAAATAATTGATCTGCTGACTATTAGTTTTTGTATGTTGAAGTTAAACTTTTATGTAGAAATTGTCCTTTTTAGCAGTTATTCTGATTTATTTTTTTCATCCAACTGGCAGGTCAACTTCTATGCATGGAAAACTACTTCAGCATAACCTAGGCCCTGAAGTAGTTCATGCACTCAAGGATCTTAAGAAAAAGCTGTCTGAAGAAGAATCTACGTAAGTGAACTGAATCTATGTAATTAACTTTCCTGGTGTGCTCCATTGCATATATGAAGCTGGTCAATACTGCCAATAATCACATGCAAATGCAAATTTGAAGCTCAAACATCGACTGATGGATCAATGACAGTGGAGATGGGGGGGTTGGAGGATGTAAACAATGAGGGCCTGTTTTGGTAATCCTGTTTGGGCTTCTGTTTATTAACCAATATTAGGATATTGGGATGCTTTTGTTGATTGTTTTCAGTTTTGGCAGATTAAGAGCTGATAAGGTTGGGAATGTGGTCAAAAACTATGAATTTCTTTGGCTTTTCCATTATTTGTTGTTTGTATTATTGAACAAAGAAAGAAAGCAGTTTTCTTTGTTGCCCTTGGTGAATATTATGTGACTGTTGATGTTTCCAGATTTTGGTTGCCTGCATCATGATTATCTTATTATCTCCCTCCCTCTCAAAGAGAATGCGGTAATGATATTTCTCAAATAAGTGCAAAATCTTGGATAAAGCTTAATAGTTATTCAGGCCCTGTTCATCAATTATGATAAGTTAGAACCAGCAATGCAAAACAAGTTCTAATGATCTCTTGGCAGCCCCTTGTTTTGGATCTCACCAATTCCAAAAGTTTTAGGTTGCAGCCTGTCTTCGGTCAGCATCAGCACCTTTCAAGCAGTTTCATGCGTATCATATTTCATGTGGACTTAAACGTTCTCTGCAACTAGTCTTTGATTTGGTTGCTTGTGTGAAAGTGATTGATGTACCAGGGGAAAGCACCCTTGGAGACCAGATTCTCAGTACATGGATAAATCTGGTGACAGGCATTTACTATGGCAAGCAAGTGTTGGCTTTTTGCATGAGCAAATCCAGGTTTCAATCACCATCAACCTTGTTTTATCATCTCTACAATTATTGCAAACCATGGGAGAAATATTTTTTCCATATCGCCACCCTTTCTTTGAGTGAACCTATTAAACTGTCTGTGAGATTTCCTTCCAACTATCAAAATGTCACCAACATGCAAGCAAAGTAGAACTCAACCTTTTTGCTGTGAACAGTAGCCGCTGCTAAGCTTGCATATGAAATGAGGAGTTTCGATAGAACCACTGCTCTAATAATTTGGAGGAGATCACTGTCTCCAAGAATTGAACCTCCTAACCGGAAATTATCCCGAGCTTGTCTTAAAGATCAGCTTGACATGAGCTCAATTCAGGTTTGGTAGGAATACAAATGAGCCAAGGTTGAATGCAGTAAAAAACAAAAATAAACCAGACTCAACAACAGGGCTTGAAATGGTCTTATTTTGTTATAATATATACTACATGTAGCTTAGGTAAATAATCAACATCTCAATCTAATGCTACAACAGAAACTATCAATTTTGGTCCATTTAATATATAAGAATTGGTGGATTATCTAAATTGTTTGAATCAGTCAATGATAAAATAAGTTTGACCTAAGCTCAAAGCAATCTCCGGTTAAGTTTTCAATAAACTTGACCTGAGCTTGATCCACACTCGATATGAGTTTGACTTTGTGTCACCTCAATTTTAAGTGATCAACTTAATCAAAATAGAGCCATATTGAGCTCATTTCAAAATTCAACTTGATTAGACAACAGGCGAGCCAAATTTGACCTTAAAATTCAAGTTCAAGATAATCTTGAACAACCCGGTCAAGTTCAAAAAAAAAAAAAAAAAGAGCAGCATGCTCCATCTTTTTGGCTAATCATGCCATGAGCATGGTTTCTGATGGTACTGAAATCCGCTCAGATATTGAAGTGGGCTGGAGAGGAAGAAAGAATGACTGTAACTGCAAAAAAAGCCCTGGTCGAAGGAAATTCTGGTGTAGACCCTCCAACGATCAAGTTAGTATTCCAGACAATCAAGGAAAAATAAGTGCAAGTGCATGAAAATATATGATGAGCAAATGAGGGAATGCGCATAACTCTGGGGGTTCGCTAAGAACCCCCTTTTATGGTGGAGCCCCAGGGATAGTTTAGAGATAACCCAATGTAGAGGCCAGCAAAAAGGGAATGATAGGATTTTGGAGAAGACATCAAGATTTCTGGATGAGAATCATCCTTTTATGCATGTGTTGCCGATCTCGCCGCCGCGGCCTGTAACTTCAGAGCTGGTGGCGGGATCAGACCGTCTCGCCTCGAGGTCTCCGGGCTCCCGATCCTGCAAGACAAGGTCAGAAACTCTAGCCGGGGATCCCGGCGAAGGAGCTCCGACGGTCAAGTTAGAAAGCGGCAAGATGGAACAGAATCTCCAAAATGGGCCCCCGAAGGAGTCCCAGGCTTAGAGATTATCTTAGCAAAAAAGGTCTCTGGAAGAGTGGAAATTAGGCCAAGTTCCTTCACCAATCTTGCACCAAGGGACCCCTTTCGGGATCTTGGATCATACTCTTGGTGCCTTTTTCTTTTCCCAGCCTTTTTTTCCCTTACCTGGTTATCCGCTCTTCCCATCCTTTTATCCCATTACGCTACCTCCGGCCTCCCACCCTTGGGAGGCTCCCTCTTCGCTTTCACCTCCTTTTCTCTCTCTCTCTCTTTCCCCCTTCCCCTTCGGGTCCAGGAACCCGGCGGCCTCCTTGTCTTGATTGCCGAGCCCAGCGAGGAAAGGGTAGAGGGAGGACACCGGCCAAACCTTGGGCCGAGCGCGAGCGCTCTCCTTCCCAGGCATCGACAACGTCTGTTACTGGGTCCTGTCTGCCAGGACTTCGCCTCTCGGCTGCAGAACCCGTCGGGCCGATGTAAACGAGGTTTCGCGCATTGCTGCCGACCGTACTGGCGCTCCTCTCGAGGTGCGGCACGCGCTGCCCGAGGGGCAGTCTCAGAACTCGTGCCTCTGCTTCTTGGCGCCCTCACCACGCAGGGTAGCCGGCCTCGGCCAAGGTGGACCCCTCCTGGGCGGACACCTGGCGGAGCGGCAGAGGAGCGCTCGACTTTGGCCGAGGTGGAATCGTGTCCGGGCGCCACCTGGCGAAGGAGCAGGAAGGCCTGGCTCGACCTCGGCCGAGGTGGAACCGTCTCAAGGCGCCACCCGGCGAGGGAACAAGGGGGCCGCCGGCTTCGGCCGAGGTGGACCCCTCCTGGGCGGACACCTGGCGGAGCGGCAGAGGAGCGCTCGACTTCGGCCGAGGCGGACCCGTGTCCGGGCGCCACCTGGCGAAGGAGCAGGAAGGCCCGGCTCGACCTCGACCGAGGTGGAACCGTCTCAGGGCGCCACCCAGCGAGGGAGCAAGGAGCCGCTGGCTTCGGCCGAGATGGACCCCTCCTGGGCAGACACCTAGCGGAGCGGCAGAGGGGCACTCGACTTCGGCCGAGGTGGACCCGTGTCCGGGCACCACCTGGCGAAGGAGCAGGAAGGCCCGGCTCTACCTCGGCCGAGGTGGAACCGTCTCAGGGCGCCACCCGGCGAGGGAGCAAGGGGCCGCCGGCTTCGGTCGAGGTGGACCCCTCCTGGGCGAACACCTGGCAGAGCGGCAGAGGGGCGCTCGACTTTGGCCGAGGTGGACCCGTGTCCGGGCGCCACCTGGCGAAGGAGCAGGAAGGCCCGGCTCGACCTCGGCCGAGGTGGAACCATTTCAGGGCGCCACCCGGCGAGGGAGCAAGGGGCCGCCGGCTTCGGCCGAGATGGACCCCTCCTGGGCGGACACCTGGCGGAGCGGTAGAGGGGCGCTCAACTTCGGCCGAGGTGGACCCGTGTCCGGGCGCCACCTGGCGAAGGAGCAGGAAGGCCTGGCTCGACCTCGGCCGAGGTGGGACCATCTCAGGGCGCCACCCGATGAGGGAGCAAGGGGCCGCCGGCTTCGACCGAGGTGGACCCCTCCTGGGCGGACACCTGGTGGAGTGGCAGAGGGGCGCTCGACTTCGGTCGAGGTGGACCCGTGTCCGGGCGCCACCTGGCGAAGGAGCAGGTAGGCCTGGCTCGACCTCGGTCGAGGTGGAGCCGTCTCAGGGTGCCACCCGGCGAGGGAGCAAGGGGCCGCCGGCTTCGACCGAGGTGGACCCGTGTCCGGGCGCCACCTGGCGGAGTGGCAGAGGAGCGCTCGACTTCGACCGAGGCGGACCCGTGTCCGGGCGCCACCTGGCGAAGGAGCAAGAAGGCCCGGCTCAACCTCGGCCGAGATGGAACCGTCTCAGGGCGCCACCCGGCGAGGGAGCATGGGGCCGCCGGCTTCAACCGAGGTGGACCCCTCCTGGGCGGACACCCAGCGGAGCGGCAGAGGGGCACTCGACTTCGACCGAGGTAGACCCGTGTCCGGGCGCCACCTGGCGAAGGAGCAGGAAGGCCCGGCTCGACCTCGGCCGAGGTGGAACCGTCTCAGGGCGCCACTCGGCGAGGGAGAAAGGGGCCGCATGCTTCGGCCGAGGTGGACCCCTCCTGGGCGGACACCTAGCGAAGGAGCAGGAAGGCCCGGCTCGACCTCGGTCGAGGTGGAACCGTCTCAGGGCGCCACCCGGCGAGGGAGCAAGGGGCCGCCGGCTTCGGTCGAGGTGGACCCCTCCTGGACGGATACCTGGCGGTGCGACAGAGGGGCGCTCGACTTCGACCGAGGTAGACCCCTCCTGGGCGGACACCTGGCGGAGCGGCAGAGGGGCGCTCGACTTCGACCGAGGTGGACCCCTCCTGGGAGGACACCTGGCGGAGCGGTAGAGGAGCGCTCGACTTCGGTCGAGGCGGACCCGTGTCCGGGCACCACCTGGTGAAGGAGCAAGAAGGCCCGGCCCGACCTCAACTTCGGCCGCGGTGGAGCCACATCCGACCTTGCTGGACCGTTCCCGCTCTGCCGAAAAAATTCACGTGGTTCGGATCACGCCCGGCGGAATCTGAGACACGCCACGTCATCGTAACGGCTGTAACAGCCTGAAATATCCTTTTTCCATTGATGAGGAGTTTTATCTTATGTGTTTTCCCATCGTTTATTTTAATGGCTTTGGGAATTATGGTTTAGAGAAATGCCATGCTTCTTTAATGACTAAGATTTGTTCTAGATAATGGAACTTGAGAGTTTGCCTGTTGTGAAGGATATTTTATGATGATTATCGGTAGATTCTTGCTTCCGCCCTTTGGTAGATGCTCTTATAAGAGTGGTTGACCGGGTTGGGGCCTTGTACCGGAATTCGATAGGTTTGAGGGTCTTTTGTAACCGAGGTTATGTGAAACTCAGGGTTCAAGAAAGTCGGGTCCTCAATACACTGAAGGTAGAAGGCACATGCATCTCAATTAGGAGATCTATTGGACAGCAACATGGTTGGTCGAATGTTCATTAGGATAGTTCAGCCTAAACTTGTTAAGAGCTAAGAGAGCCAGAAATAGGCATTGAAGTAAAGTCAAAAAAATCTTTGGTTTGGAAATAAACAAATGGCCGGAAGTTAGGTTTTGGCTTATATTAAAGTTACCGTCGGTAAGACTAGAAGTTGGAATATCTCTCCCGGTACTATCCTCCTAGGGACAAAATTGGTCGTCTGGTGAGATGTTTTTAGGATGGGATTTGCCCTTGTGATACTACTTCAATTGAATAGATCCGGTTTATTCGAGTATTCTCTTTACTTTGTTTATGCTTAAAACATCATAATCTTGAATACCGAGATTTGAAATAGCCAGATGTGACTTCTCTCTACCATGATTCAGGTCCGATTTGATCGTAGTCGGTTTTAAAATCTTCGAGATCCTAGGTAAGGGATTTCCCTCCACATCAGTTTCTTTCTTATCAAAATTGCTAAAACCAATCTTTCTCGTGCCACTAAATTACTCCAAGTTGATGTTCTGCGTCACATCTAGACTATCTAAAACTTTGAGATCTTTTAGATGGAGAGAAAAAAAAAAAAGAAAAAAAAAAAGCATATATGTCAAAGTTCTAACTACTTGATACCTATCAAAGAAATTTTTTTGGTTCATCAAAAAAAGAATTTTTTTTTGGTCCTTTACCAAAAAAAATCTTTTAGGTTCTCTACAAAAACAAAAAAAATCTTTTTTATTTTATTTTTTAGTTGGGACCTCGTGTCGTTAAGCAAGCCTCAAACTTCCTTTAAAAATCCTTCTAAGTTTTCTGGTGAATAAAAGGGGAAAAACACACACCATGAGTGACGGTTTTTTTTTTTTTTTTTTTTTGAGTGCCAGTGAATGTGAATGTGAAAGGGACTTCTTACCATAAACGAAGTACAAAAGAAGGCGAAGCCTAGGATGCAAGAGAGAGAGAGAGAGAGACCAAGAAATATCACCACAACCATCCAACGCACCCACCTCGTGTTCACGGGATCCCTGCCCAGGTCCAAGGCATGGGGACCATCCCAGACCCTGCCCCTGCACGCCACGTGCCTTCTCATGCCTCTCACGTGACATCCAGCATAAACCAAGGAGACAGCCAGGCAGGCGACTGGGCCAGCGTTTGCCCCCCGGTCAAGAGGAGTCAACGGTCAACTGTCACGGTCAAAGTCAAAGTTCCGACCGTGCTGGTTCGAATTGAATGGATCCAACGGTCCTTGCGGCCCCATCTCGATCGAATCTTCCTTCCATGATCTCCCGCCATTAAAGCGGGGGGGCTGGTGCACCAACCGGACCGCCCACTGTAACTGCCGTCGTTGTGATGTCTCCACATGCACTCTCGCAGGGCAATAATAGTGCATGAAGAGTATAGTGAGAGGTATATATATATATATATATATATATATATATATATATATATATAGTGAGAGGTGTGTATATATATATCCCACCGCAGGAGTTTAATGCTTTCAATCACCACCTCTTTGTGTTGAATGTTCTTCTTGACCTGCACAGGGAGTTGTAATGAATGGTGTGTCCTTCATGTATCATTCCTGCGGGCACCCATCTCACCGAAGCTATAAAGAAGAAATGCATTAATGTTCGTGCACATGTAGTCATGCAGTTGCACATGTACGTAAAATGGAAAATGAGTGCACAAAAGCTACTGAGTTCGCTTTTTTTAAAATATTTGCATTATCTTCTAGTATTTAATTATTTTGGTGAACCATATTTGCATCGAGAATTCTAAGAAGATGAACGAAATTAAGGTAGTGTCTTGCATGAAGGTCAAGAAAGTTTATGTGCATGCGAGATACAACTTGTATCCCAATAACACAATATTAATAGTTAGGGGGATGTAAAGCAGTAGTAAACCCTGTAATTCCTTGATCACAACCTTATGTCCATGCTTGCATTTCAGAACATTTTTTTTTATAAAAAGAATGTATGGGTGCATCGTTAAAGTAAACTTTTTCCTTTCTAAAAATATTATTGTACCATTTTTTTTTGTTCTTGAACAAGTAAATATTGTGGTTACTAACTTCTCATTTTAGTTCGGTGATAAGTGGCAAGAGACATGATCAGATTTGAGAGTGGTTTGTCAGGTACATTGCCATATTGCCTTTAGGGCAACCTTATATATTTGGCTAGATTGAAAATTTCTCTCCTCAGTATTTTTTTTCGTGTATTTAGATATTTATCAATTTAATAAATTAATTTATTAATATGAATATCAGTGGCAAAACTATGATTAATGTTGGAGTGGCTTACTGGCTAGAGCATCATATGACTCTTAGTGGCAAGAGATAATAAAGAAAATTTAAATCATTCTTCTTATAATACATTGTAATTAATTGTTTGTATGCACACATGAACATGTATATAGAAATATGAAATTATGAACATGAATTTATTTTAACAGAGCCAATTTTACACTATTCTTCCTTTGATAAGAAGTAATTTTATATTATGTAACATTATACCAAACTTGCATACATTGATGGTCCTAATAGCATGTGGGCCATGCTTGCATAATGCGTAGTTGAAAAAATTAGATAGATCATGCTGTATTGAGAACCTACTAATGCTACGATAGGAATCGAATTTATTGATGATGGCTATTGGTCGTGCATTAAACACTCTTTTTATTTACTTATTTTGAGAAGAATGGAGATTAATGGAGTGAGCCATTAGTTACCAAACACTCTTTTTATTTTTTTTAAGGATCAATGCCACATTAATTAAATCTATTGTGCTTCTTAAAAAAGGAGAGGGAATATGTGGGGGTTAGAATAACAGCATAGATACCATGATATTAGAGTAATATATGACTAAGATGATAAATTTATTATTAAACTAGATGCTAAGCTCGTGCAACGCAGGAAGTACAATAATTTTGATATTTGATATGATTTAAGATTTATTTAATAAAATTTATTATCTATTAAATCTATTATTTTTATTATTTTAAATCTATTTAAAATTTATTTTAAATTTTTTGTAGTTTGAAAAATTTTTTATAAACTAAATCAGATTTCTTTGCTTTTATGGATATAATAGATTATATAAAAAATATAATTTTGAACGAAAAAAGATAAAAAAATTTTGATACTTGACGGTCATTGAATCTATATAGTACTAGTTTAGTTATATATAATAGATTTCTAAACTTTTTGCTAATATGTGTGCATGGCTTCTTGGGTAAAAGAAAGCTGTGATTTCCGTTGCATGTAAAATGTAGGTTGTTGGGACAAAAGGAATGGACCAAGTTGCAAAAGGCTAGATAAAGTCCAAAAAGATTTTACAGAAGGACTAATTAGTCCCTAATGCTGTAGAAGAGGTAAGTGATTGATCGGCTTATAAAAGCCGATCAATTCACAAGGCCGATCAACACCCAAGACCGATCTATGCACAAGGCCGATCAAGGTGTAAGACCGATCAATGCTCAAAACCGATCCATGCACAAGGCTGATCAAGGTGCAAGGCCGATCAACGTCCGAGGCTGATTCATGTATAAGGCCGATCAACGTCCAAGGTCGATCAGTGTCCAAGATCGATCCATGCACAATGCTTATCAATATCCAAGGCCGATATATACACAAGGTCGATCGAGGTGCAAGACTGATCAACGCTTAAGATCGATACATGCGCAAGGCCGATCGAGGCGCAAGACCTTCAATGCCTGAGGCCGATCATGCACAAGTCCGATAGAAGCACAAGGCTGATCAACATCCGAAGTCGATCACGTACAAGGCCGATCAACTCATGGAACTGATTGACACGTAAGTGCCGATCATCACATGTAGCTAATCCATCAAAAGAATAATAAATATGATAAAAAATGAGGTGGTTATCCTACCCGAATAATCAATTATTGTTTATAAGCACGTGTTAGTTCCTAACAGAATTAACCATCCAAGACCCTTCTAATTAAATTCAGTTAAGACCCAAGCTTATAAATACCGGGACACGGGGACCTCCGGGGGTAAGTAAACTCATTTAACAGAAATATTGTTTCATTCTTTGGCTATTTTTTTTGAGATTCCATACTTGTTTATCCGAATCTTTATTGACTTAAGATCGCAGTGTCCCCCACCGAAATCCTTCCGGTGAGTAGACTTGTTTTGCAGATTCTGGGGATGCCAAAGTTATGCTGGCTCGGCAACAACATAGGTTAAATTACGGTAGCAGTGATAACCTGTACAAGTAGCGAAACCAATTCTTTTAATTAGTAATTGATCTGCAAATAGGCTGCGTTGTCATTTTATTACCTTAATTTTATCTTGAGCTTCAGAGAGAGAGAGAGAGAGAGAGTAGTTCCGTGTGGCAAATGGTCAGAACTTAAGAAATACTATGGCCGTTTGTTAGAGACATCGTTCAGATGGGGCCTTGACCAGTCAGCCAATGAAGTGACCTACTTTTGTTCTTTTATCGCAGTATTGTGCGAAGGGCGGTATGCGTGGGTTAGGGAGAGAGAGAGAGAACGAAGATGGGAGCATGCTAAGGTTTCTTACTCCGTGTTTTAGAAAAGGGGTCCATCATTCAGAATTCTATTAATTAAAGCGAAATACCACTCCGGTCGCCTGTTTACATCAACCAGTCACCAGCCCAGATAAGATTTAATACATATCAAAACAGGACTGACTGGAAATTAGCCCCACCAGCGTTTATTTAGGTGGAGGCGGTGAACTAAAAAGGCAAGCACCACAAAACACCGTATACGATTTGGCTTCGTAGGATTTTACGAATGAGATCTATATCCATGGTAATAACAAGTAATACCCATGAACCTATTGAAAAATTCTTGAATTACGTTTTTTTTTTTTTTTTTTTTTTTTTTTTTTGCTGAGCTCAATGATTCTCTGAATATATTTTTCTCTAACAACAACATACCATGATGGTTATTTAACAATTCATATAAGCGATAATTTATTCACACATCTAGTGCAAGAAAGACTTGAGAATCATACCTTACTGATATTTTTCGTCATTGCTGATGGTGGTGTTTTACATGAAGATATAAACAGTTAATTGTTCAATATCATGTATCACTTAGCTTACATTATTCATATATTTAATATTTTTTTCCTAAGTTCTAGTTTTGTGAGTTGGTTTCTGACTTATGGGATGTCACTGTGTGTTTTTTTTTTTTAGCCAAATTGTGGATCTTTATATTATTTAAGTTGTTCTCAAATGCCAAACCTGTGAGACTTTAAATCCATTTGATTAGGTTGAGAGTATCAAAAAAAAAAAAAAATCTTGACCAATGTTCTGTTGAGTAGTGACATGGCATCTGCACTTTAGGAAACTTGCAAGTATATACGTCGATTGATATCCTACTTTCATGAGTAGCAGGTGGTTTTGAATTTGACAACCTACAAACAATGGCTTTGGAGAATGGGGAAAGGGAAGGGGAAGGGGAAGTGAAGCGAAGAGCATATGCTTTACATTCCACTCACAAGAATCCTAATAGACGGGAATAGAGGGAGCAAATTAAAGAAAAGAGTATAGATTCTATATTCCATCCACCAGAATCTCTATAGGACTTTGATGGATGCTAATCTAAGGAATGCTAGTGGAGAGAGAGAGAGAGAAGTAGATAGAGAGAGATTTTAAAAATTTTGCTTTCTTGATTCATTCCTATGTTCTCTTATAACATCCATTTACAGAGAACAAGAATGACTTTGAGGCTATCCTCATGAATATGAGTAACCCTTTAAGTTTTAATGACTTTTAGTTTTCCAAGACTCTTGACTCTTAGGCTCCCATAATTTTTAGACACTTATAACTCTTAGACTCTTAGATTTAAGAGTTACACGACTCTTTGATTTCTTGAACATATTAAATATATGACTTTAAAACTTGCCACTATTAATGACATATCTACGTTAATGTAACCTCCTCATTTAGCTCCTAGGTTCATTGTATTTGGACTTCAAAGTCTAAAAGTTACACCACAACACTCCTCCTTGATCGTTGGAGTTTGAAATCCTAAAGTAATGCTGCAATGGTTGAATGACTTGCATGTCAATAGCTTTATCATTATGTCTGCAATTTGCTCATCTGAATTGTAATGTTGCAAGTTGATTAGATGTGAGCTTTCTGTTTTTTTCAGAAAATGATACTTCACTTTCATATGATTGGTTCTGCCATGGTCTACTAGATTTTTGACAATTGCTTTGTCTTGTAGATTCATTTGACTCCTATGATTTTTTACTTTTCTTCTCTTGGCACCAATATACAAGTCTTATTTTTCTCAATCATTTTGATTTTTCTTCCATTGCTTGCCTCCATTCTTTATGATTAGATGCTTCTGCAAAACTTTCAAGCTCAAATATTGCAAATCTACAAACATCTATTATGTCCGTTGCTTGATATATATCTGCCAACGGTTTGGTCCTCAGAACTAGTGATTCCAGGGATGAAACTATAACTGGCGATAGTGGCGGTGCTTTAGGAGTTGTGTCTAAAGAAAAGTCAGTATAGTCCCCATCACTATAATTATTGAGACTGCTGCTGCAACTGTTTGCTATTATTACCATTACTGATACTCAGCTATTCTGGTGTCATGATAGTTACTGATCTCCTATCAATATTAGATGTGCTCCAATTCTAGATGCATCTTCATCAAACTTGACGTCTCTATTGGTTAGAACTTTTTTAGTTTACGAATCATAAACTCTATATCCCTTTGTTTGAGTACTATAGCCTAGAAAGATGCCCTTCACTGACTTGTCTTCAAGCTTTGTTCTCTTTGTATCTGGGACATGGATATAATAGATTGATCCAAAAACTCTCAGATACTTCACACTAGGCCTATGATCATAAAAGGCTTCAAATGGAGTTTTCTCCTTAACTGCTTTGGTAAGCAACCTATTGAGAAGATAGATTGCTGTGCCAACTATCTCTGTCCAAAAAGACTTAGAAAGATTCTTCTCTTCATGCATGCATCTAGCCATCTCCAAGATAGTTCTATTTTTTCCTTTTGCATACACCATTTTGTTGTGGTGTGTAGGTTGATGTGAGTTGATATTCCACTCCTTCATCTTCAAGAAATTTGTTAAATTGATCTAAGGTATACTCTGTACCTCTGTCAGATTTAAGTACCATCAACCTGCATCTATTTTGAGTTTCTGCCATTACTTTAAATTACTTAAAAATAAAAAATAGATCATATTTAAATCTCAAAAAATATACCCACGTTATGCGAGTATAATCATTAATAAAAAGCACAAAATAAGCATTCTAACTAAGTGACTTGGTTCTCATTGGTCCACAAATGTCAGTGTATTCCAATTCCATCTTCTTCCTTTCCAAGATTGAGCTAAGGAATGAAAAGGCTTCCTGTGCTATTTCTCTTGCTGACAAAGTTCACACATGCCAACTAAGTCAGATAGAGCAGGTATATCTCTTACTAAGTTCTTTGATTGCAAGAACTTGAGAAACTCTAGATTATGATGTCCAAACCTCCTATGCCAAAGATCTGTCTCATTTACATGCATACTAAGACCAAAAATGATAGGATAACCCATCTTCATAGGGAAGCTCTTATTCTCCATGTATACATTAGCAATCTCAATATTATTAGAATCATAGATTTTGCAGGAATCATTTGCAAAATGAAGAAAGTAACCATGCTGAATCATTTGGGCAACATTAAGCAGATTTTAATTAACTCTAGATACTAACAACATATCAAAAATATATTTGGTACTTTTCTTACTTTGAACAGTGACGGTTCCTTTGCCCATAACCTTAACATATGCTCCATTTCCTATCTTTACGGACCCTCTATAGTTTGGATTAATTTCGGTGAAGATCTCAGCTTTGCTTGTCATGTAATTTGAACAACTACTATCAATGAACCATACATCTTTGCTAGTTTCACTTTCTGTTGTAGCATGATCAGCGATGAACACATGCCCTATTCTTTCAATGTAATGAGCTTGCTAATTTTGTTGGTGAGATCACGGCTGTTATTGATGCGGCTTATTGTGGTTGTTTATATGGTCGTTGCTGTTGACCACTTGCTACTTTCTTTCTACAAACTCATTCAATATGACCAAATTTTTTACAGAATCTACATTGTGACTTGTCTTTCTGCCAACAATCTTTCTCCATATGACTGGTTTTGTTACAGATTCTACATGGTAAAAATTCTTCTTTCTTCTCTCCCAAACCTTGGACCTTTTGATCTTTGGTTGTATTAGAGATTGTGGCCTTTAGCTTGAATTTGGCCTGCAAAACTCCTTCAACAACTTCTTCACTTCTCCTCAAGATCCTCTGTTCACGAGCCTCGAGAGATCCCATTATTTTGGAGAAAGAGAAATCTGATAGATCTTTCATTTGCTCAATAGCAAGAATAAATGCATCAAACTTTTCACGTAAACTTCTCAATACCTTCTGAACTACTCTTTGCTCATCGATCTTCTTTCCATAAAGTTTCATTCGATTAACGATGTCCTGCACCTTAACTGAGAATTCCTTAATCTTCTCTGTTTGCAACATCTTAAGATTTTCAAAATCTCTTCTCAGAGTTTATAACTTGACAACTTGGATCTTGTCTGTGCCCTTGAACTCAAGCTATAGTGTCTTTCTTGCTTCTTTTGCTAATGAAGCTACTACAATCCTTGAAAAAATAATTTATGGAACTAAGGAGTGGATAAAGGTCAGGGCCTTGATGTCTTTTACTGCCCTTTCCTTATCTTGCCTCCTTTCTGCATCTGACAGTTCATCTATTGCAATTAGAGATTAATATCCTATTTGCACTACTTTCCAAAAATCATAAGTCAAGAAGAAAGCTTTGATTTTAACTATCCAGTAGTCATAGTTTTTTCTAGCAAAGATTGTTGGTGATGAAAACGTGACACTGGTAAAGACCAAACTCATTGCGACTATAACAGAAGCTGCGGAACTGGTTGGATCTGCCATCTATGTTGTAATGAAGATTATGTGATGCTTGAATTTTTTTAGATTTGGCCCCTTTAAGATCCATGGAACTCTAATACCACTTATAGGACTTTGATAGATACTAATCTAAGAAATGCTAGTGGAGGAAGATAGAGAGAGATAGATAGAGTGAAATCTTAAAAAAAAAAAAAAAAATTTATTCATTTGTATTTTCTCTTATCATACCTATTAATAGAGAACAAGAATGACTCTTAAGCTACCCTTATAAATACAAGTAATCCTCTAAGTTTCAATAACTTTTAGTTTCCTAAAACTCTTGACTCTTAGACTTTACAACTTTTAAACTTCCAAAACTCTTAGACTCTTAGATTTAAGAGTTACATGACTCTTTGGTTTCTTGAACATATTAAATACATGATTTTAGAACTTGCCACTATTAATGGTATATCTATCTTAATGTAATCTCCTCATTTAACTCCTAGGTTCATTATATTTGGACTTCAAAGTCTAAAGGTCACACTTCAACAATCTCAAAGAATGCAAAGATCATTAATCATGAATATCTTTTTATAAAAAAATGAACAAGGCCAAAAGCAATCAAAATATTTATCTAATACACTATATTATTTTAGTGAGAAGGCTAATATACTTATAAACCACTACAAGAAAAACTAGTTTTAGCAACCGATTTTTTTTGTTATATTTGTGATCGATTTTGCAACCGATTTTTTTAATTATATTTGTGACTGATTTTGCAACCGATATATTTTCTGAATAATTTAGCAACCAATTTAAATCGGTTGCAAATTCAGTTGCAAAATTTTCATTTTGCAACTGATTTTGCAACCGAAACAGAAATTGATTTTAAATTTTTTTTTAAGTCTATTTAAAAATTTTGCAACTGATTTTTCGGTTGCAAAATTATAAACAAATTAAATTTAAATTTAAATAAAATTTTGTAACCAAAAATCGATTGGAAAAAATGATAATTAAAAAAATATATTTTTTTTAAGATTTTGCAATCAATTTTTTGGTTGTAAAATTTTATTTAAATTTTATTTTATTATTTTTAAATTTTGCAACCGAATTTTTCGGTTACAAAAAAATTATAACTATATATTTTTTTTAATTTTTTATTTAAAATTTTGCAACTGATTTTTCAGTTGCAAAATTTAATTTAAAATTAATTTTAGTTTTTTTAAAATTTGTAACCAAAAAATCGGTTGAAAAAATAATAATAATTATTAAATTTTTTAAATTATTTTTAAAATTTTGCAACCGATTTTTTTGTTGCAAAATTTAAATTAAAATTAATTTTAATTTTATTAAAATTTCCAATCAAAAAATTGGTTGCAAAAAAATGATAATTATTAAATTTTTTTAAATTATTTTTAAAATTTTGCAACTGATTTTTTGGTTGCAAAATTTAAATTAAAATTAATTTTAATTTTTTAAAAATTTACAACCAAAAAATCGGTTACAAAAAAAAATGATAATTATTAATTTTTTAAAATTATTTTTAAATTTTTGCAGCCAATTTTTTGGTTGCAAAATTTAATTTAAAATTTATGAATTTTGCAACCAAAAAATCAGTTGCAAAAAATTGATTTTTAAAATTCTTAAATACGAATGTATATGGGACGTATGATTAAAATCGGACGGCTGAAATTCATTAAGGGTTTAGTTTTTAACCCTCCTCGTTCGGGTGCCCTAGCTACCCTTGCCCCTTCTCCCATCCCGCCGCATTCGATTCGGGTGCCCTAGCTACCCTTCCCCACCGGCGCTCCCCCCGACGGCCGACGTCTCCCCCCCGACGGCCAACACTGGCTCCGGCCCTTCCCCCAATGGCCAACGCCGCCTACAGCCCTCCCCTCGACGACCAATGCCTCCCCCTCGACGGTCTGCGGTGCCTTCGGCCTTCCTCCTGACGGGCGACGCCTCTCCCCCGATGGCCAATGCCACCTCCGGCCTTCTCACCGACGGCCGAGGCCTTCCCCCTGACGGCCAACGTCGCCTCCGGCCCTCCCCCCGACGGCCAAGGCCTCCCCCCTCGACGGTCAACTCTGCCTCCGGCCCTCCTCCCGACGGGTGACGCCTCCCACCCGACGGCCAACACCGCCTCCGGCCTTCCCCCCGACGGCCGAGGCCTCCCCCCTGACTTGCAAAGCCGCCTTTGGCCCTCCCCCCGATGGGCAACGCCTCGTCCCGACGGCCAACGCTGCCTCCCACCTTCCCCCCGACGGCCGAGGCCTCCCGCCTGACGACCAACGCTGCCTCCGGCCCTCTCCCTGATGGCCGAGGCCTCCCACCTTCCTCTCCGTCCCTTTGTCGCCATCCCAGGGACCGGATCGAGCCGCACGATTACTTCTGGTACTTCTGGTACGTGCATACTTCTCAGTTGCCAAATTTTGGTTTTATGAATATCATTTTGTTGATGAAATAGATTCTATATTCTGGAAATTTCTCATTAAATTAAATATATGATGATAAGTGTTCAATTGTATAATAGACTTTGTCAGACAAAACTATATTTTATGGTAAGAATGTCTGAGGATGCACAGGTCCACATGAATGTAAGATGACCATAATAGAGTAAATATATTGAGGTGGATATGTTAGTTATGATGGATAGAAGACAAGTATAGCGAAAAAGAGGTGGAACTAGTAGAGGATAGATTTAGGAGTAAATCATCAGGATAGTTTGGTTATTTGCATCATAGGCCAGAGAATGCCCCATTGAGAATTGAGGACCTGAGTATATAAGTTAATAGGAACCCAGCAAAGCTAAAAGCGAGCAATGAGGATGATTTGAAGGCATTTCTCTTTATGGTGAAAAATGTTTTTTCGATATAAGAGCAAAAGTAGGTCCCGCATATCTAACCCCAATTGGATTGAGTGAGGAGTATCAATATTTGTTTGTTTCATTACCAACATCTAATCTGTGATTTCCCCTACTGACTTCTCTTGCATGTATTAGAAATGTAAACACACCGTTCCATTAATAGGGTAGATAGCTTGAATGAATTTCTAGTATAGGCACATGCCAGGCCACAATTTGCTTCTTTAAATAGGTCAAGTGTCGTATAGGTTAGAACAAATCCATGGATCACCTCCCTACATGGAGAAACCATCCATAGCTTCAAAATTGTTCATTAATTAAATACATCCATATGGGTGACAATTACAAAACAAGGAAAAGAAAATGAAATAACCAAGCCTCTGATCGATATCGGGTTTTAAATGCTAGATATATTCCAGGTCGCAATTCACGAGTCCTTTTTTCTCATGCATTGGTTAATCTGTATATCCATGGCATGTAGGATTTTAAGTGTTTGATTTTTCACATTATAATTTATATCAATATTTACAAGAAAAGATAATTTTCTGTATCATCATGTTTTGATATGGTACAAAATATGGATATCTTTCAACTTCGTAGTTGGATGTATAATAGACTTTTACCGGGTCAAAAGAGATATACCGAAGAATTTTTAAAGGGCGTGGAAGATTTTGTACTCTTTGCATGTCAGCAACCTAACTTTCAAAGTTAAGGAAAATTCAGATGCCCTTGTTGCAAGTGCAAAAATCTAAGGTTCCTAACTATCGATGAAGTGAAGCTTCATCTTTATAAAAAAGGATTTGTACCTAATTACTGGTATTGGACATCTCATGGAGAAAGTGATCCTCGTGTCGGTGGGGTACCTGATTTGCATGCAAATGATCCTGCTTTTGCACCAATGGATAATAATCCACAGAACATATATCAATGCATGATATTCGATACATTTGGAATAGAGTACGTACCTGACCATTTGTCTAATGAAGAGGAGACATCGAATTTGGATGATCGAAAATTTTATGACTTGTTACATTCAGTCCAGAAACCATTATGGCCAGGATGTACAGATCATTCTGAGTTATCAGTAGCTGTATAGTTGCTTAGCATCAAATCTGAAGGTAATATTTCACAACGATCTTTTGATCAAATAGTGGGTCTTATGAAAGAGACACTTCCAGCCAATAATACCATACATCAGGATTTTTATAGGACCAAAAAATTGGTGTCCAAACTTGGGCTTACTGCTAAGAAGATTGATTGTTGTATTAATGGTTGCATGTTGTATTATGGTGAACAATTTGAAGATAAGCAATGCAAATTTCGTGGGGCTAGTAGATATAAACCTTAGTCTCGTACAGACAGTAAACATAAAAAGGTGCCGATGAAGAGAATGCATTATTTACCTCTAATTCCTAGATTAAAAAGATTGTATGCTTCAATGAGTTCTACACCACATATGACATGGCATTATGAGAACAGGCGTGAGCCAGGGATATTGTGTCATCCATCAGATGGAGAAACCTGGAAATATTTTGACCGAAGCTATCCTGATTTCGCAGCTGAACCATGCAATGTCAGGCTAGGCCTATGTACTGATGGTTTTACTCCTTACAGTCAGTCATCAGCCCCATATTCTTGCTGGCCAGTAATTGTTACTCCCTACAATCTGCCACCTGAATTGTGCATGACCATTTCTTATATGTTCTTGACAATAATTATTCCGGATCCGCATAATCCAAAGAGCAGGATAGATATGTATCTACAGCCTTTGATAGATGAGTTGAAATATTTGTAAGAGGAGGGTGTCCTAACATATGATATAGCAAGAAAGCAAAATTTTATGATGAGGGTTGCATTGATGTGGACCATCAATGACTTTCCTGCATATGGAATGCTATCCGGATGGAGTACAGCTGGGAAATTGGCGTGTCCGTATTGTATGGACCAATCAAAGACATTCACTTTGAAACATGGTCGGAAGAATTCTTGGTTTGATTGCCATCGACAGTTTCTGCCTATTGATTATGTACTAAGAAGAAATAAGGATGCATTCTACAAAAACCGGATTGAAAAAGATCAACCTTTATGAAAGTTGACTGGAGAGGAAATATGGGAAGCTGTATCTTCCATTCCAAATGTAATCGAGAAAGGTTCATGCAGAGTTGAAGGATATGGGGTTACACATAATTGGTTAAAACAGAGCATATTTTGGAATTTACCATATTGGAAGACTAATTTGATCAGACACAATCCGGATGTGATGCACATAGAAAAAAATGTATTTGATAATGTTTTTAACAATGTAATGGATATCAAAGGCAAAACCAAAGACAACATCAAAGCACGAATGTATCTAAAGGAATACTGCAAGCGTAGGGAACTTGAGTTGCAAGAGTTAGCTAACGGAAATTTATTGAAACCAAAAGCAACATATTCTTTCAACCTGGAGTAGAAAAGAGGTGTATTTAAATGGATGAAGGAATTAAAAATGCCTGACGGTTATGCATCTAACTTAAGTAGATGTGTTAATATGAAGAGGAAAAATTAATTGGAATGAAAAGTCATGACAGCCATGTCTTCTTTGAGCGTTTGTTTCCAGTTGCATTTATTGCTCTACTGGATCATGTATGGAAGCCTATAGCGGAGCTAAGTAGGTTTTTTAAAGATTTGTGCTCAACAATGTTACGGATCGTTGACTTATTGCAAATGGAACAGAATATTGCTTTGATTATATGTAAATTGGAACGGATTTTTCCACCCATTTTTTTTGACTCAATAGAGCACTTACCTATTCATTTACCATATGAAGTAATAGTTGGTGGTCCAGTTCAATATCATTGGATGTATCCATTTGAGAGGTAAATAATACTAAGTTCAATTCAACAAATCTATTCTTCTGCAATAAATATATATCATATACGTAACGTGTACCATATTTTAATGCTTGAATGATGTAGGTTCCTTAACAAAATAAAATGGATGATCAAGAATAAAGCTCGTGTTGAAGGATCCATATACGAGGCATATTTATGTCAAGAGACAACTTCTTTTTGTTCATATTATTTTGAACCACATGTGCAGTCATCAAGAAATAGAATTGGAAGAAATGATGTTGTGGGTCCACATGTGCAGCCATCGGAATTGGATGTATGGATTCGTACTGTTAGTGGATAGAAGAAAGGAAGAGTGTATGGGCTAGGATTAGAGTCTACTGCATTGACGCCTACATCAAAATTTCCAGGACAATCTTCATTCCCCGTACAATGGTTGAATAGTAAAGAATTCCAAGAGCAAGTACAGAAACAGGTTGAAATTGAAGTCAATGAAGTCAATGCTCGGGTATAAGCTGCCGAGCAAGAAAGGGATGAACTGCGGAGGCTGGTTGAACATAATGAACGAATGTTGTAGGAGATATTAGCCAATATAAATTTTCAGCCTGCAGCAACTCCTGCAACTCATGCTTTTACTGGTAATCCTTCGCAAGGAACTGGAATAGATCCTTATCAGATGTATCGTGCACAAGGATCACAGCGGGACGAGAAGGAAGATAACAATGAGGAGGATGAGGACGAGGAGGAATAGGAGCATTAGCACATTATTCATATTACCTTGCTCTACTGATTACTCTTATATGTTTTGCTTTATATTATGAACTGCACCTCTTGTTACTGTTATTTGTTTAGCTTTGTATTATGAACTGCACCTCTTCATGTTTGACACTTTTGTTATATTTTTGTTGTTTTATTATGCATTTTCATGGATTCCCTCCTCTTGTTATCTGCAGTTAGAGGATGTGATGAGTTGCCTTGGTATCTTCATGATGTTTCAACTACTGAAACTGTATGCTCGATCGAATCATTTTGCCTGGATATAAATGGTGTTGCAAATATGGATGACTTGCTATTATTGCAAGCAACCATTTGCTGCCTTAGACCCTTTTCAATGTACAAAAAGAGGCAATCATGAGCTTCTGAATCTTATTGTTTGAAAGTTTTGTTCGGTTTTTGTTGTTTTATTGTGCATTTTCATGGATTTTCTCTTGTTACCTACGGTTAGAGGCTGTGATGAGTTTCCTTGGTATCTTCGTGATGCTTCAAATGCTGAAAGTGTATGCTGGATCGGACCATTTTGCATGGATCTAAATGGTGTTGCAAATTTGGATGGCTTGCTATTATTGCAAGCAACCATTTGCTGCCTTAGACCCTTCTCAATGTATAAAAATAGGCAATCCTGAGCCTTTGAATGTTATTGTTTGACGGTTTTGTTTTCTATTTGTTGTTTTATTGTACTTCTTGGTGGATTGCCTCCTCTTATTATCTACGGTTAGAGGCTATGATGAGTTGCCTTGGTATCTTCGTGATGCTTTAAATATTGAAAGTGTATGCTGGATCGGACCATTTTGCATGGATCTAAATGGTGTTGCAAATTTGGATGGCTTGCTTTTTTTGCAAGCAACCATTTGCTGCCTTAGACCCTACTCAATATATAAATATAGGCAATCCTGAGCCTCTGAATCATCTTGTTTTTCATTATATCTGATAATTAATTACAGTGTTCAAGTTATAACTTATAGTATTTTTTGGCTGTTTTAGCTTCATTTGAACCCGGTGTTCAATTCCACTTAAACCCATTTGTAAATATGGCATTTTCTTTTCTCCCTCAGCTTTCACTAATATTACACATGTGCTTTATTGCATATATCTGCAAGGATGCCTCTTCTCTACACCTTGATTGTTCATGCACCTTTTTTATGCAGATCTATTTTTCATTTTTTTTTTTGCATTTTCTATCTAGAAACTTTTACTATCATTTTATATTGCAGAGTTTGACCAGTTTTTTGTCTTTCAAGGGGACCATGAGATGTCAGTAAAATGTGTTAAAAACCATGCTTGGATTGGTGTGATACCTGAATGCTTATGATATGATCTGATGTATGTAGCTGTTATTTTTGGATAATTGGGTGTAATTGAATCCTTGAAATGAATATCTGCTTTGTACCTAAGCTGCCTAATGGATGCTTTATATTTCTTAGCTGTCTGTGATAAATTTATAAAATTTAGGACAAAAATTCATTTTTCATAATTTTTTTAAATTATTCAATTTTAGCAACCAATTTTGCAACCGATTTTATTTTATTTTTTTATTTAGCAACCGATTTTACAATCAATTTTTTTTTTAATTTTTCAGAATTTTTTTTTGTAACCGATTTTGCAACCGATTTTTTATTTTTCAGAAATTTTTTTTTTACAACCGATTTTTTTTTATTTTTCAGAATTTTTTTGCAACCGATTTTTTTTTCAGATTTTTTTTTTTTTGCAATTGATTTTTTTTCAGAATTTTTTTTTGCAATCAATTTTTTTTAAAAGAAATAAATAAATAAATAAATAAAATTCGGTTGCTAAATTTTGGAACCGAAAAAAATCGGTCACAAATTTCTGCAATCGACTAATTCAGATTGTAAAATCGGTTGCAACTTTAATTTACAACCAATTTTTAATTATTAGCAACCGAAAAATGGGTTGCTAAACCTGATTTTTCTTGTAGTGAACATACTTATACAATGATGATATAATAAAAAACATTATGAATATTTTATTTATAAATAATAAAAAAATATAGATACTCTAATGCTATTTATCATAATTGTATATTTATGTACTATGCATGTTCTAACGATCAGTTTTCTTGTACTTGTTACACTATATCAAGACGGAGATCACTGCACCATAAAAGACTTTACCTAAAAGATAGCGAGATATATATATATATAAAATATCCAATCGGCTTTCCTCCGAATCAGATCGGAGCCGACGGCCCTTCGGCCGGGTCGGACCAAAGGTCCAAGGTCCGACCGACTCATTAGGGGTCCGACCGATCCACTTGAGATCTGACCGACCCACTAGAGGTCCGACTAACTCACTTCAGTCATGCCCATATCGGCCCAAGGCGGGCCGCTCCAAGGACGGTCCAGAAGTTCAAGAGGCTCCTTCCAACTGGTACCAGGATGCCGTTACAACAGAATCCTTACATCTCGGTGCCATTACTCTGTGGATCCCATGATCTCGGCACCGTTACCTTGCAGGTCCCACGATCTGGTGCCACCTGGCCACTACCAAGATTCCTCTAGGGGTAGATTGGTCATTTTTAGCCTGATCCCTAACAGATTCTGATGAAGTTCCATACCTATATGAGGTAAAAGGGGACTCCAAGCAGTAAGAGAGCTCTTTCCTTCCCCACGAGCTATCTTCCTTGATTCCTCCATTATGTTGCTCTAAGGCTCCCACTAACTTAGCCATCGAAGGGTCCCCGCCAAAATACCACCGGCCCGTGGGATATTTTTGTAGGAACCGAGAATATGCACGCTCCAGCTAGATCCAAAAATCCTGGTCCGAGAGATTCAACGGTAATAATATATATATATATATACATACTTTGGATCATAGGTTAGTTCACATATTCTTGGAGAGTTTATTTTTAATAATAAAATAGATTGGCGAGACGGTGGGGTGATGATTGATGCTAGAGCATCTAGTTGGTCTGGTGGACACGTGGGGTGCTGTCCCACATTGGATGCCAACTAACTATTCAGAAAACTTTATGTCGGTGGACTTTAGAAAGTTTTAGTTTTAGTTTTTTATTTTTGTAGAACTTTTGATGTTATTTCGAAGGTTAATTATTAGATCTATTTAAGTTATTATAAGATCAGGAATCCCATATAAGAAAAGAGAAGAAAAGGATTTCTTTTATACTACTTATAAATATCTCATTGGGATCCTACTATAATCATCGTTTAGTTTATTGAGCATCGAAATTCCGTTTTAGAAATTATTCTTCCCTTGTTCTTCTCTCTATTCCCTCCCTTCTTTTTTTTGGGACGAATTTATAGAGTTTGTGAATAAAAAACATGGGAGAGTTGTATCTCTTGGGTGACCGAACAAGATGGTAATTTGGTCTCGAAAGAGAGAGAGAGAGACTTGCTATGCCTCCTCTAGTAGCCATCCATTTTGTTTCGAGACTAGTCGGTGTATATATTGATTCACTGCTGCCATTATTTAAGCTCCAACATCTCATTCCAAATGTGCCATGGCGGGTTCCTACTTCACTGCAATCAGTTTTGTCAACATCCTGTCTCTTTTATTTCAAAGTCAACTTCAACAGTAATAATTTTGGATCCACTAAGTTGGTGCCATCGATAAGTAGGATATTGGAGCAAACCGGCCAGCTTTTTATTTCAGCAAGCGTCAATGGATTTTCTCGACATCCTTCGTACCATTATCTGACATGCTTGCTTGCAGTTCCTGCCTTGTACCAAGAAGAAATTCATGGAGTGCATTGTATCGGAGATTGCAATTAATCTACAGATCGCATATTTAATGTCAGTGGACAAAACAGAGAAGTTCAAAACATTTTTGTCATCGTTGGAGGAGAGAATTCGGAACGTCGAATATGGTGGGGATAGATACCTGACTCAACTTGGAGCATTCTGACGATGTTGCTGTTTTTTTCCATGTCTGCTTGTCCCCACGAATGGATATTCATTTACCCTACACTAGGATGAAGACAATGATGGCAATTCAAGAATATTTTGGTCATTATCTGATCTAGTTCTGTATCATATAACGGAGGAGAGTATAGAAGCCATAGGTAATTCTGATGGAAGGTTCAATCCATGCAAGGAGCATAATGTTGGCGTTGGCTACCAGAATAGTCTAGAACCTATCTTAAATATTCATTAAAATTCGTTTTTGATTATTAATTCCTAATCAAGTCATCATTTTTTTATTATTTAATAACAATTTTTAAGTCTTTTGCCACGGATAAAATCGTCACTAATATTTCCCTATCGAGGAGTATTTATTTTTGTCGATGACTTTAATTTTTGGTCACTAAAATTTTTTGTCACAGGAAATAAAATTTTTTTGCTCGTTGTAAAATTTTAATGAAAAAACTAAAAAAATATTGTGACCAATTTTTCGTCCCTAAAGATCTAAATTTTTATGGTTGTTCACGGGCTATCTAGTACTGGTCGGCTATGCAGTCCCATGGGAGCTGCCTTGATGACCACGAGGATTAATTCTCTGCTAACAGCTGCTTGCCCTGGGTTCCAAGAGTTGAGGAAACTTAATGTCCTCCACCAAATTGCTGTCAGCATTGGATTGTCCATAGTTGGAGGCTTCATCCTCCAAGTCCGGGACTTGACAATCAAAAAAAAGTCCAGGACTTGGGCTCCGTGCGGCGTCGTAATTTAATTATGATGGCATCCTCATGCGTTACGTGAAAGCTTCCACAGCTAGTTACATGGACCAAGAAGAAGATGCATCATGCATGGGATTTCGACATCACTTACTACAAAGTCATGATCCTGGGACGCTAAGGTTTTATGAAGATGTGTTCGAAGAGATTGAACAGATGGCTCTCGTCAAATTTAAACATGGAGCGCCCCCACACTGAAGGGATGTTGCATTCCATGCATGGCGTGATAAATATGTATGCCAAGAAGGATTACTTTCTAAGGGTGAAAAATCCTTTTGTCCCACGGGTTGGTGAGGTGCTGATAGATGGTGTAAACCTGAAGGGTAGCAGGTAGAAGAGTTGTACGTAGAAGGTTGGACTGGTTAACCAACAGTCCGTCTTGCAACTTGTTTAATGCCATGGCTATAAAGGAGAACATTGCGTGCGGGAAGGAAGGCGTGCAACACTGGAAGATTTCATTTCAGGAGATTGAGCTTGCAAATGCTGGCCAGTTCATTGACATGACGCTGGAAGGCCTTGGGATATAGTGCTTGGTGAGCACGGAGTGCAACTCTCTGGTGGACAAAAACAGAGGATTCCGATTCTGAGAGATATTTCAAAGAATCCAGGATCTTACTTCTAGATGAAGATACGAGAGTATTGGATGCTATTGCTTATCCAATTTGTCCACATTGTTGTTGCTTCTGCAGCGACAATTAGTTGGCTCAATATATGACGTTAGAAGCAACGCATGCAGCATCTGTAGATTAAAAAAAAGCTATGTAAACAGGTACCAGAGAAGATATTTAGACAAATAGTAAAATACCAATGACACGCTAAGCATAGAAAATATGCCTTCACGGAAGGTGAGTTTGCTTGGATTCACTTGAGAAAAGAGTATATTTATTCTTTTCAAAAATACCGAGTTATCTTTTTGAGCAAATAATTTTTTTTGAAAGTGTGTTTTTTCCCCCCCCCCCCAAAATGCCCAGTTATTTCTTCGAGCCAATAATCTTTTTAAAGTTCTAAAGTGCATCAACGATGATACTGATAAAATTGAATTTTCGTAAAAATTATGGTGCATCTGCAACTTTCAATATAGCTGAACTAGCTGTCTCCTTACCATAAAGATCAAAAAATCTAAATTCGTTGACTTGATTTTTTAACTGAAGGATCGAGTACGACATCGCAACATGCATCTAGGATTGAGTTGGTGGATACATGGATTTGAGCCCCACAATAGGTATCGCTAGCTCCATATTAAACTTTATGTCATTATACTTTAGGAACATATGAGTTTAGTAAAAGGACTTTTAATGTAATTAGAAAGATTAATACTTAGAATTATTCGAGTTATCAAAATAATAGGAATCTCAAATTGGAAAGGAGAAAGAATATATATATATATATTTCTTACGTACTACTTACAAATATCCCAATTAGGGCTCTTATTGTATGATCAATTTCGAGTTTATCAAGTAGTGATATTTTGCTTTGGAAGTTATTCTTTCCGTGTTCTTCTCTCTGTGATCTCCCTCTTTCCTTTTTGATAGATTTCTAGAGTTCATGAGCGAGTGTGTGAAAATTGTATCCTTGGAGTACGTAGCCGGTGACGATGGTAATTTAATTAACCTTTGGAAGAGAAAGATCTAATACACCTCCTAGCTCCAAACAAACAAACACTTGCTTTCGTCGAAGACTATTGGGTGCGTTGATTCATCATGGCTACCGCCGTTTAGACTTTGACATTTCGCATAAGACGTGCTGCAGTAGGGTTGCTACGTACCTCGTCGCAATTCGTTTTGCCGATATCTTCTTTGCATGTCTTTTTTATTTTACAGTAAAGTTAAACACCTCCCAGCGTAGGTCAATGATGATGAGAGCCCCGGGCGTCCTTGGTATTACACGTGCGAAGAAATTTCTATTCTTCGCCTGCTCTGCAACTAATATTTATCCTTATCAAGGAGTCCATCATCGTTGCAAATGGCAACAATGTCATAAATGAAAGGATATGGAGCGGTGCAATTTGGCATGGTTGATGCCAGCGTAGAATTTTCTTCATGGGTGGCAACGCAAGATCCAAACTACAAAGCGACAAAAACAAAACAACGCTGCAGCAGGACTGGAAAGTTTGATGGACGACGAGGACTTCGCCTAACAAATTGGCATCTTCCGGACAAGTCTTTCCAAACGCTTGCTATTGCGCGGTCGGCGTTACCATTCCGCGTGCAATGAAATTACGAAACCCACTTGCATTGATTGAAATACCCGTGCTATTTAGCATGCTTCTAATTAATACCACATTTCAATTATTTTTTATCTTTGTAAAGCATATGAGAGAGAAGAGAGAGAGAGAGAGAGAGAGAGAGAGAGGTGTCACATGAAGCAAGGTCATCTTGGCCGCCAAAATGGTCCTGTCCACGAGATCCACTTTGGTTGGTCCCATCGATCTCCTTCCTTCCACCGCTTGCTTGGAAAAAGAAATAATCAAAAACTTTCTTTTTAGCAGACGACGAGGTCGTAGGTGCTCATGGGAACTGTAACAAATTCTCTAATCAAAATAAAAATAAAACCTAGCTCTAAATTGATTGAGGTTACCTCAGAAAAAAATATAATGGTTCTCTTGAAGGCCTTTTGATTTTAAAATAGTTTTTATCCATTATCGAGTCTATGTCTTTTTAGAAAAAAAAAAAAAAGGTCTTTGAATCAGTATAAAAAACTATATATATACAAACATATATATTATATAACCGTAGAAGAAGCCAAATATATATATATATATATATTTATAATTACATAAATGTTATATTCCATTTGTAATATTAATGTAAAATACTTCTTTAACTAATGATAACTTTGGAAGCTTGGTTTGAGTTTAATGAACCACCCTATAAAAACTCCATCAGTTACTATATAAGTTGGATCTCGGAGTTTTAATCAGGTCAAACCTATCATAATAATCAAAGCATCCAGAAATCCTACTGGTACGATCCAATAGCTGTTGTGAACGTTGGATTAATCGCGATATTCTGCTTAATATAAAATTGTCTCAAATTGGTTTTTTGGTAAATTAACAATGATAATATGTAGGGTAATCAGAAGGAACGAAGGATGTCCATGGTACTCGTAGAAATATCTCATTTTATATTTTTTGTTTGTTTGTTTTCACTAAAAAAAAAATTGTTTATTATTCTGTTTTCTCTCTGCGCCATGGTCCCCAACTAGGGTTAGGGTTTGCGCTCTTGGAGCCTTCTATATATATTTAATAAACTTATCTTGCCAAGAGTCATTAATAAGGTCGGTTTGACTCTGTCACAGCATATTCTTCACCAATCTGATACCAAGGCTGACCGTGTTGTAATGAGAACTGATATTAAAACATGGACACATACTGAAGTGGATTGCTAACTCTCCCTCTGGGCTGCCGTTTCCTCCTTGGAATGGAAACAGTCCTGGGATTTTTGGGGTGGTCACCTCTTAACCAAAGAGACGGACATGGGACCTCCAGGGGACCAAAAAAATCTCAAGAGAATTCAGTGGTGATTACCAGTGACCTCGATCTCAAATCCCATATCCATCATCGCCATCGTCCTTATTACCAACTTGGCTGACACTGATGCAAGCGCCGAACTCACCGAAACCACTAACTTGGCTTCTTCTAAGACGTAGATGCATCCCTAGTTGCATTTTTCCGTAAAAGTCAATACATGATATCTAACTGTTGATTATTAAGGAGAGAAACTAACGCAATCATAGGAATAACATAGCACAAATTCTCTACATTCTCTCTCTCTCCAAAAAAAAATTACTAAGTTCAAAGACAGAATTACCAAAAACTTTGCAACTATTAAGTTTTTCTTTCACTATAATTTCTGGACTGCATTTGGTAATAACAGATCATAAATGTTAATATGTAAATATAATTACATCTTATCTCAAACTTTCTGGACTATGAAACAGACTTGAACCAAAACATGGTGCCTCCTGCAAGTTGAAGGAAGCTAAATTGAATAGGATTAGTGATAAAAGGGTGAATTCTTACACTACTTGATCCTGTTTACCAGTTCTAGAAGTAGTACGTGGCCAAGTCCTAGTCAATTGCTGGCATGTAAGATCGTTAGTTTTAGGACCACCTCGTGTATGCCAACTGGACTCGATGTGATACCAAAAATATCATGCCACCACTCCCCCATAAATTAAAATCTTTAATGGTTCAACTATGGCATAATTAAGTAGTTCAATATACAACATCAACATTACTTTCTCAGTGGCTTCCTAAAAAAATTAAAAACAATACTTTCTTAGTGCATGCATGCAAGGATATAATTTTCATTGCCGATGGTTTACGTTATCTTGATGGCACAAACTGTAGTGAATGATGTTGATAGGGAATTTTTTTTATTTTTAATCACGCAGACCATAACCAACTTTAATTATATCCTTTGCTTGTAACATTTAGCTAAGCATTAAGTATCAATACAGCTAGTTTAAACAAAAATTAGACCTGAATTAGTTGGATTCAACCTTGGTGATTCATTCTCCTCCTCACATGCGTCGCACAATATTATAGGCAGCGTTTTGGCATCCAGGTAAGTTAATTATGTGCGGAAACTAATAAGCTTAGGACAAGGCAATGATTCCTCTACAGCCCAAGTTAAGAAATTCTTACAAGATGGGATGTAGCAGATTTTGCTAAAAGCACCAAATAAGGTTAATTTGTGTAGACAATTTTGAGGCCCCCAGGATTACTACATGCACAAATCCTGCAATCTTTGCTCTAATAAAATCATTTTCTGTATCATAGAATTATCAATATTATGAAGGAGAATATAGCGAACATAAGAAAAAACATGCCCAAACAATTACTAGTTATTGTTCCTATGCAAAGTTAGGTCTCGATATACATACATACATGCATGCATGCATGTTTTTACTGCAAGCAGAGGGAAAATTAACTTACAAGGCAAAAGATATTTGTCTAAGGATCTATGATAACTTTTGTTGCATAATCTACTTGGTACACAAAAACAGCTTAACTAAGGTTAAAATTGGCCACATTGTATTTATCTTATCCATATATAGTGCGGAGCCTACACAATTTCTTGCAAAATGGGGAGGAATGATCTGAATATAACATGGAATCATGACAAGGTTGGACTTGTTGTCCTATTTTTTGTTCTCTGCCCTGTAATGACTTTGATCAAAACAAAATAGAGATGCATAACATGGATGCAAGCATTTGGATTATGACGTCGCAAGAGTGATGCTTAGGATATGATTAAAATATTATTTTGGATACACTATCTCAGGCACAGAAAAGAAGGAGAAAAAGGAGGTTTTGATTATTTCCAAGTCAAGAATTTCCAAGAGTTAGACATGCTTAATGGGTTATGTATGACTTTTGTGATTTCTTGCCTATTAAAAGAACTACGAACAACTAAGGCAACACAAGCTAAAGCGATACAAGTGGAAGATTGTCACTGTACTGCCATGATTCTGCACTGTGCCTGTAGTTTTTTTTTTTTTTTTTTTTGAGGAAACATATGCCTATAGATGTACAAAAAAAAAAAAGAAGTAATTAAGTAGTTTGTGATCATTGTCCATGCATAATGGTTTCGATAATAATTTGTAAGAATTAAATTATATTAAAAACAAAAGGTAATGAAGTTGAATCCAACGGTCCATATTATATCAAGTGTATTTCGTTGCACCAAAAACTTAACAAAAAAAAAGAAAAGAACAAAAAAGGACGTGCCATAACCGCATCTTCATGAGTTATTATTACCCGCAGTTGTTAAAATGCTATTAATTAAAGAAGAATTATATGAAACTTGCCATAGTACCTAACTGTTGAAATTTGTTGGATATTGTTGGCGTGGAGTTCCTGGATCGGCCGGTCGGAGCCGCTGCATCGCAGGACCGCTTCCTGGTTCACCTGCAAAACAGGTCCCTTGCCGGAGTTGTTCCGGCGAAGGACACTTCGATGCCTAAGTTAGTGGTGGATTCCAGCCACAGAATGGGGAAGATGTCGGGAGTGGAAGAGAAAAAGAGCTCTTGGAGATTGAGAATGTATAATGTGAGAGATTATTCACGCGTACCTCTCGAGCCATCCTCCTTACCCATATTTAAAAGATGGCCTCCGGTCTGTGGCCCGCTCTTTTTCCGGAGATCATGGAGAACCATTCACTCCCATGATAGTCGATCGTGGGTTATCAATGAGCGGTTCCGGCCAGATCGGAGGCGTGGCTACAGGAATTGCGCGCCATGATCATCGCATGATGAGTGTCGATTGTAACCGTTGGTTACAATTTCATTTTTAGAACAGATTGTAATTCAAGCTTCGGTTTTCCCCTTGCATGGACCGAAGGCTTGATATTTTTCCAAGGCCAGAGATCATGTCTACAACGAGGACCGAAGTTTGTATCTTCGGAAGTCGGTGAGTAGTTTAGACTTCGACCGAGGCCGATGGTGCTATCCGAAGGGCTGACCTTCGGATGTTGTAGTTTGGTGTGAAGCCTTGAGCTGCTTACAGTTGGCCTTCGCTCAGTCCGAAGTCCGTAGTCCGGAGAACCGGGGCTTCGATAAGTCGAACCGGAGCCTGGTTTGTAGCTGAACCAGGATATCCCAACAGTTGCCCCCCTACTCTCAGTTGTCGAAGCGAAGATCTGCCTCGAGAAGTGAGAGTATTATTGCCTTGTCGCTTTCTTCCTGAGAGACGACGCAGTAAATGATTACGGGACCTCTATTGGGCTGCCCATCACGATCTGAGAATCAGATAGTGGACAGGTGATATTCCCTGATTGGGAAAAAGTAGGTGGCCCTGAGGCTATCTCTCCTCATCCTGTTGCACAGTAGTTGAGGCAATCTTTTGGTTGGGATTTGGATAGTTGTGGTGGCTGTTCTCCGCCCGTTGGATGAAGGATAGATCTTATCATGGCGATCAGTCGTAAGTGGGTTACCTCCCAGGATAACCTTGAGTCAAATTAACCCTCTGCGGGGATCCAAAGACTTTTATTTTTCTTTTGGGGAAGAGTGAAGGTCTGGGCAAGGAAGCTTCTTCAACCTCATCTCATTCTCCACCCAAACCGTTCTGGAGTACCAGTCTATTCTTCAGGTAGAATCCTCTTTCCCCCCTTTTGCTTCATTCCTTTGTCATGGAAGAGACCATAAAGAGTCAGGAGAAGCAGGTTGGGCCCTCGGGGGCCAAAGATATAGTAGGTCCGGAGCGGTCCCCAGTTCGATTTCTTAGAGCAAGGCAACCCTTCTTTGGAAACGCTACCGCATTCCCAAGGAATTTCCCTTCGTCCTCCCCGTGCCTGAGGAGCGGGTGAATGAAGCCCCCCCCGGGTGCCTAGCTGTGTACGAAGATCACCTAAAGGCCGGTCTTTGGTTTTTCCTGCACCTCTTCTTTGTGAAGATTTTTCGCTTGTACCAAGTGGTGCCAGCGCAGCTAATCCCAAACAGCATCAGGAACATCTGCGGGTTCCTGTTCATGTGCAGCATCGCCAATGTAGAGCCTAGGAACAACTTGTTCTCGGCTCTTTTCGTCCTCAAGAGGGACTTCCACATCAACGGATGGTGGGTGATCGGTCCCAGATCGGGCCATAGGGTGATTAAGGATATGCCCAGCGCCATCCACGGGTGGAAACCCGTCTTTGTCTTTGTGTTGTCCTTCAACCCATGGGGCTTCGACACTGAGTGGAAGAAGCCTCGCCTGACCGCCAATGACGGAAAGAAAGTCTTAGCGGCCGATCAGTCGAACTATGATCTTCTGACCAACTCAGAAGTTGCCCCTATCCGAGAGTTGTTGGAGGAGAGGAACCTCCATCGAGCGGGAATCAGTAAATTCTCCTCACTAGGTATAGCAGTAAAAATTTCTGCTCTTCTTCTTTAGGTTTTATTGTAGCTCATTTAACTGAGGTGATCCCCTTTGCCTGTAGGTGGTGGGATGAAGCGCAATCTGAGCTGGCTTCGCCAGACTTCGGAGAGGAGGGTGGCACAAGCCCCTTCCACCAGGTCTGCAGCTCAGAAGAGAGCTCGGAGAGATGGTCCCGAAAGGGACCAAAGCGCTCCATCATCCCGAGGCATCTCGGGGAAAAATACAGCGACCGCGAAAGAGGTTCCAGAGAGGCCCTGCCTAGTCGAGACTCCAGTGACGGTCGCCTCCCCAGTTGACATAACGGGGGGCCCGCTTCAAGGAGTGGATGTGCCGCCGGTTTGCCCATCTGCTGCTGATAGGGGCAAGGCGCGGCAAGTCGAAGGAGAGTCCGTTTGCGGAGCTTCTTCAGCCGAAGGTCGCCCGACGAACCCTTCGGAGCTCCTGCCTATGGGAGAGCTGCTGGTCACGGAGGAGGCTAGACAGGCGTTGAAGGGCACGATTCAACCCCGCAACCTGGCAATTCTCCGGAACCGAAGCTTTCATAAAGTGTCCGATTCCGACTTTGCCGCCCTGCAACAGGTATGATTATCACCGCCTCCCTTGCCTTGAGAGTTACCTGACCCTCAATTCTTCTTTTTTGATGTAGTTGGTCTATGACTTCACCTTCATGGAGGAAGGCCTGGGAAACGTAGATAGCCTTATCTACGACCTCAAGGAGGAGCTTCAGGCTGCTAGAGCTGCCAGGAAAGTAGCCGAGGAGCTGAAGCAATCCATGGAGGACCATCTTGTCCGGGTGACCGATGAAGTTCGTGATATGAAGGGCGAACTGAAAAGCGCCCACTCGAAGATAGCGGGACAAGAGGCGGGGTGGAACAGGAGCAGGAGGCAAGTTGAATCCCTAGAGCGGACTGCCAGGAAGAACCAGGAGAGGATGGAGAGCCTATCCAAGGTGGCGGAGGAGGCTTCTAGGAGGGCCGAAGAGACGATCCTAGAATCCGAAGCTGCCAAGAGGGAGGCCGAAGCCGCCAAGAGGGAGTCTGAAGCCTTGAGGAAGCAGATGGACAATGCCGTGGCTGACTTCAAGGTGTCTTCACAATTTCATACAGAAATTGATGAAGCATCACTGTATGCCTACCAGCACGGCTTCAATGATGGACTTTCCAAGGTGAAAGAGACCCTCCCTCACCTCGACCTTTCGGAGATCTCCTCCTTCAACATAATTGGAGAGGGAGGGGAAGAAGTGGAGGAGGCCGAAGCCGCAGGGGAGGTCGAGGAGCCACCATGTCCGGTGGAGGAGGCTGCTACCTCAGTCAAAATCCCGGATGTGATCCCGGCTGTGATCTTGGTCCAGGAGGCGACTCAGGCTGGGGGAGTCCAGGCTGAAAGTTCTCCCATCCCGGCTCAGGTTGATGAGACTTTCTCTTATCAAGTAGATAGGTTGCTCCAGTCCTGTTGATGTTGAGTGACCTGGATCACTCCGAATATATTTTCTTCTTTTTTTACTTGTATTGCCAATGAATTTTGTATTGCAATTTTTCCAGATTTTGGAATGAATTCTCTTTTCTTTGCATATGCATTATCGTTCCTCATGTGTTCATGTGTAGTCTGAAACGGTTCCACCATTTCTCCTTTGGCCTAGTCGAACGATAGCCTTCGAAGGCCATCCAATTGGTAGGAGCCGGCTTTACCGTTCTCTTTTCCGCTTAGTCGAATAGTCATGGCCAAAGGCCGTTCAGTCGGCAAGGACGAACCCTCGAACGGACCAGAACTCCATTGCGTTGCCTTCTTTCGGACGATTAGCTTGTCCATTGGGGCGGACAGGAGTCATCTCCCCGCCAATCAATGATTAGGGGGATTTGATTAGGATCACCGTTGTCCACGTGGCACATCGAAATTTGTACAGTCACGATCTCTCGCGCCTTATGAGCCTCCGAGCCTCTTTTTTCCAAAAAGAGACCATTAATGACGCCGTCGCATGATGCAAAATTCTCTGGATTCAAAGCGATGGCGGTTGCGGTCCTGGGGATGGCTTCCGAGAGACGTTCTGGTTCTCGAAGCGTCATCCAGACACGTGGTGCCTTCTCAGTCGGTCAGGAAGGACGTGGGACGCGCCTCCCCGCAGTCGATTACGGGCGCAGGGCTTCTATAAATAGGACCTGCCCCCTGCTGTCGAAAGCCATCATTTCTGTTGGTATCTTCCTTCCAATAGCCATGAGGTTCAGTACTTCCGAGCTTCGTCGTGCAGTGAAGAGGAGGGCTATTGACCCCGAGAGGAGGCGAAGTCCGGGGCCACCTGGGCCCGTTGGCGAAGAGGAGGAGCCTCTGGTTGACCGTCTCGAGAAGAAGGTCCGCCTTCTGGAGGCTCAGTTGAGGGAGGCCCGGGCCCAAGTCACAGCGGCGACCGCGGCGACGGAGGAGAAGAAGGAGGTGGCGGAGGCTATCGCCAACTTCAGAACTTCTACCTCATTCAAGGATGAGGTCGTCGGAGTGGCCCTGGACTCCTTCCACCAGGGGTTTCGGTAATGTCGGAGGAAAGCCTCCAGGTTTTATGACCTGAAGGGCTTGGATAATATCAAGCCCTCCGTTCCCTTCCCCGGCCACGAATTTGATTCTGACTCCGACGAGGGATCAGACTCGAGTTCGGACGGGAACCCTGGGGTCCCTTCGTCTTCCCATATGGTCTCTCCCCAACGGTACGGGAAAAACCCGTCAGGGAGTTAATGAAAAATTTTCAAACCTGCTGTTGCTTCTGCTGCTGCCTTTTTTTTTGTATCTCTCTTTTAGAGAGTTTTTCTCTTTTCTTACTCTCTTTATAGGAGAGTTTCTTTCTTTTTTTTTTTTCTTATGTAAGAAAAAAAATTGAAAGAAATGAAAGACCTTTGGTGTTACCTCTTCCCGTGTATTTTCTGCGATGTGTTGCATCATGATTTGTCCATAATGTAGACTTCATAAATCACTTGCAGTTTGTAGGAAAGAAGTAGGGTCCGTTGGACCATTTTGAGAGTGTTTGTTGTTGACAGAGAGGACGACAATGGTCCTGTTAGGCACGTGTTCGGATTTACCATAGGGTAGGCTATGAAAACTATCATTGTGCACTTTCTGTCGTGATTAAGGTAGGCTGTTCAGGCCCGCCTCGGCGCGTGTTCGGATTCATCGTAGAGTAGGTTACGAAAACCATCCCTGCGCCTTTGATCTTTTTGGTGGCCTGGTTAGGCTATCCATTGCGCTCGTTAGGCATACCGATAAGGTGAGTAGATCAGTCTCTCATTGCACAGTTGACCGATTTTTCAGATCGGGTCATTTGGATTGTTGTCGTTCAATCGATGCAACTAGCCGTTCTGAGTCGAGTAGGGTTGAGGAGCCTTGCACAAGAAATTTTTGGAACTTTTTCATTGATAATATTTACAAAGGTTTTGTACATTCCATGGCCGAGATAGGGTCTTCCCCTCCAGGGTCTTGAGTCGATATGTTCCTGGTCGAATGACTTCTTCGACTTGACATGGGCCTTCCCAGTTAGGAGAGAGTTTACCTTGTTCCGTTGGCCTAGATACTTCTGCTCTTCACAATACCATGTCTCCCATGCAAAAAGTTTGCTCCTTTATCCTTGCATTGTAGTACTTGGTGACCTTTTGCTGGTATGCCACCATTTTTATCTGGGCCTATAGCTTGGTGCTTGATAGCAGATCCAGATCGATCCTTCTACGATCGAAATTCTCAGGCTTTTCATAGTTGTCAATTCTCAGGGACGTAGGGAGACTTCGATAGGTAGCACGGCTTCGGTACCGTAGGCTAGGTTGAACGGAGATTCGCCGGTGGCTGTTCTTGGGATAGTTCGGTACGCCCAAAGAACAAATGTCAGTTCATCGGCCCAAAGCCCTTTGGCGGCGTTCAACCTTGTCTTCAGACCATGGAGGATGGTTCGGTTGGTGACTTCGGCTTCTCCGTTGGACTGTGGATGTGCAACGGATGTCAGCCGATGCTGGATATGGTACCGAGCACAGAAATCCTTGAACTTCGGATTGTCGAATTATCTCCCGTTATCCGTGATGATGACGTGTGGGATACCGAACCTGAAGATGATGGAGTTTTTCACAAAACTCTCCACCTTTCCCTCTATGATTTGGGCCAATGATTCGGCTTCCACCCATTTCATGAAATAGTCGATGGCCACTAGGAGAAACTTCCTTTGCCCATATGCTGGTGGGAACGGGCCAAGAATGTCCATCCCCCACTGGCAAAGGGCCATGGGACTGCCAACTGAGTTAGGTGACTCGCAGGTTGTCTCTGCACATTGGCATACCTCTGGCATTGGTCGCACTTCCGCACGAAATCAGCTGAGTCCTTTTAGATGGAGGACCAGTAATACCCTTGTCGAATGATCTTGTATGGTAGAGATCTACCTCTCAAGTGATCCCCACATATGCCCTTGTGGACCTCTCTCAATGCATAATCTGCATCAGTGGGTCCAAGGCATTTCAGCAGTGGTTGGGAGAACGATCTCTTGTAGAGGGTTCCGTCTAGGATGACGTACTGAGACGCCATCCAATGGATCTTCTTGGCCTCTACCTTGTCTTCAAGCAGTTCTCCTTCATTTAGGAATCTGATGATGGGATCCATCCAGCTTGGCTCAGCATCAATCTGGTGCACCTCTGCAACCTCTTTGGTAATGCTTAGAGTTTCAAGATGTTCAACAAAAGTGTGCCCGAGAGACTCCAGTGCTGTAGTCACCAGTCGAGACAGGGCATCTACCCGGGAGTTCTTTGATCGAGGAACATGAATAATTTAAAAATGTTCCAATTGAGAGGATAAGGCCTGAACCTTCTCCAGGTATTGCACCATGGTTGGATCTTTGGCTGCGTACTCTTCATTAACTTGATTCACAACCAGTTGAGAGTCGGAGAGGCTCGGAGTTGTCGGACTCCCAGATCTTTGGCAATCCGAAGTCCGACGAGTAGGGCCTCATATTCGGCCTGATTATTGGAGGCGTGGAAGGAGAAACGGAATGCATACTCTATAATCTGGCCGTCAAGTTCAGCCAACATGAGTCCAGCTCCGCACCCGGTAGCATTGGAAGCTCCGTCCACATGAAGCACCCAGACGGACTTCATCTCCTTCGGGGCTTCTTTTTCATCCGAAGAGGCTTCATCTTCAGACTTCCAGGTGCACTCGGCCAGAAAATCGAAAAGCACCTGGGCCTTTATAGCCGCTCGGGGCTGGAAGCTAATGTCATATTTGCTTAGCTTCACAGCCCACTTGGCTATCCTTTCAGAAGTGTCCGGAGATCGGAGAACGGCCTTAAGAGGTTGATCAGTCAACACCACTATAGCGTGGGCCTGGAAATATGGCCGTAGCCGCTTTGCCGCAATCACTAAAGAGTATATCAGTTTCTGCATCCTTGCATACCGCATTTCTGCATCATGCAGGATCTTGTTGATGTAGTAGATCGGCTTGTGGGACCCGTCTTCCTCCTTCCAGACAAGAACCGAGCTCACTGCTTCGTCTGAAGCAGAAAGGTCAGGTAGAGGACCTCGCCTTCGTTTGGCTTGGAGAGCAACGACGGGGTCTCCAAATACTTCTTCAATTCCTCAAAGGTAGCGCGACAATCTTCGGACCATTCGAAGCCCTTTGATTGTCGGAGTACCTTGAAGAACGGAAGACATTTCTCGGTGGACCGAGAGATAAATCTGCTTAGGGAGGTAATCCTCCCTGTCAACTGTTGGACTTCCTTTATCAATAAGAACTCTCTATACATCATAATTGGCCACTACGGCCGAAATTACAAGAGGGTCGTCGTGCGGGAGCTGAACTCCTGCAAGGTCATCGTCGGAGAAGAGGATGGAGTTGTTATCCTTCAGTCACTTTGAAGCTTCATCTTCATCCCTTCTCTAGTTGGCGGGTCGGTGTATCATCCCTACACCTCTGTTGGTGGACCTTTGGTTTGGCAATTCGACCTCTTCGGGAGGTGGCTGGGGAACAGTTGCTTCCGACCGGGGCCCCTGGCGACCGATATACCGCCCCAGGTACCCCCTCTTGATGAGATTCTCGATTGCATCTCTCAATTGGATGCATTCTTCTGTGTTGTGGCCGTGGTCTCGGTGGAATCGGCAGAATTTGTTCCTGTTCCTTGCAGAAGAGGAGGCCTTCATGGGACGGGGCCGTTGGAGATAGTTTTCTTTTTCTATCTCCATGAGGATCTTTTCTCGAGGGAGGTTGAGGGGGGTGTATGAGTCGAATCTTCCTCCCAATGCTCTGGGCTTGGGAGGGCTTCTCCGGTGGTCTGCATATTTGCCGCCGTTGTTATTGGAAGTTTGGGGGCCTTGCCCCCTGTTATTCTTTTTCTTTGAAGGGGGTTTCCCTTCAATCACACGTCGATTCGCCGCCTGCTCTTTAGCATCAACGTATTTCTGAGCCCTTGATAGGAGCTCAGCGTAGCTTTTGGGGAACTTCTTGTCCAGGAAAAAAGTAAGCCTGGAGGTTCGAAGCCCCTTCTTCAGAGCTGACATGGCCACGTGCTCGTTGAGATCGGGGATCTCAAGTGTAGCCGCATTGAACTTGGAGATGTAATCTCTCAGGTTCTCTCCTTCATTCTGGTGAAGGAGGAAGAGTGTGCCCGTATTCCGAGGAGTCTTGCTGCATGTCCTGAAATGCAAGACAAACAATTTTTCTAACTCGGAAAAGGAATCGATGATACCTGGGCGCAGGCTTGATTACCATATCCGAGCGGACTTCTTCAAGGTAGCCGGGAACGCCAAACAGTACGTTGCATCCGAAGCTTCTTGAATCATCATATGGGCTTTGAAGCTGCCCAAATGATTGAAGAGGTCGGTGGTGCCGTCGTAGGGTTCCATCTGGGGAACCCTGAAGTGCCGAGGAATGTCCTCAGCCATGATGCGGTCGGTGTAGGGTGGGCGTAGATCATCCATAATCAGGTCCTCGGGATCCCTCTGATCTCGCATTCTCTGCTCTCACGCCCTTGCCATCTCTGATTCGATGGCTCTGAACCTCCCGTCATAATCGGGAGTCTGCTTGGACGCTCTCTCCACTGAAGTGGAGTCTTCGAAGGAGGAGGAGGAAGTTTGCCTAGGCCTTTTCCCTTTTTATGGGAAATCGGCAGACCTAGGCAGTCTCCAAGCTCGGCCTTCGGGAGAGGGCCGAGAATGGGGGGAGGGATGCGCTGAATCCTCCCGTGGTGCTCTCCTCCTTCGGGATCGAGAGCTATGTCTAGAAACAACCGGTGGGTTTGCCACCGGGAAGGCTCTGTCTTGAAACTCTTGAACCATGGCTGTCAGGTTGGCGACCTGGTTCAAAAGAGCTTCGAACTGCTGTGCTCCCACAGTAACCATGGGAGGTGGGACATCGTTGACCTCCGGGGTGTAGCCCCCTAAGACAGAGCACGACTCCGACTTGTAGAAGCATTTTGGACTTTTTCTCTTGCCATCAGAGAATTCTTTGTTTCTTCCCCTTGTCTGGGAGGGAGCTTAACAAATGTGAGTAAAACTCTCCCCCTACCTGGCACGCCAATCTGTTGGCATGGAGTCCCTGGATCGGCCGGTCGAAGCCGCTGTATCGCAGGACCGCTCCCTGGTTCACCTGCAAAACAGGTTCCTTGCCGAAATTGTTCCGGCGGAGGACACTCCGATGCCTAAGTCAGTGGCGGATTCCAGCCACAGAATGGGGAAGATGTCGAGAGTGGAAGAGAAAAAAAGCTCTTGGAGATTGAAAATATGTAATGTGAGAGATTATTCATGCGTACCTCTCGAGCCATCCTCCTTATCCATATTTAAAAGATGGCCTCCGGTCTGTGGCCCGCTCTTTTCCCGGAGATCATGCAGAGCCATTCACTCCCATGATAGTCGATCGTGGGTTGTCAATGAGTGGTTCCGGCTAGATCGGAGGCGTGGCTACAGGAATTGTGCGCCATGATCATGGCATGATGAGTGTCGATTGTAACCGTTGGTTACAGTTTCCTTTTTGGAACAGATTGTAATTCAAGCTTCAGTTTTTCCCTTGCGTGGACCGAAGGCTTCATATTTTTCCAAGACCGGAGATCATGTCTACGACGGGGACCGAAGTTTGTATCTTCGGAAGTCGGTGAGCAGTTCAGACTTCGACCGGGACCGATGGTGCTATCCGAAGGGCTAGCCTTCGGATGTTGTAGTTCGGTGTGAAGCCTTGAGCTGCTTACAGTTGGCCTTCGCTTAGTTCGAAGTCCGTAGTCCGGAGAACCGGGGCTTCGATAAGTCGAACCGGAGCCTGGTTTGTAGCTGAACCAGGATATCCCAATAGATACAATTTTTTGTATGAATGGTGATACCAAAATTTATATGAGATCTTGGATTTTTAACATTTTGAAGATGACATATTTACGTTGTAGGGGACGTTTGGTATAGATTGATCAATCTAAGATCAAGGGAGATATGGATGGAAATGACGAGATCAACATCTTTGATTACACCATGGTGATCGATCCTATGTGGCAGTGATTCAAAATCACTTCCATTCCTCAAATCACTTCCAATCCAGTGATCGAATATCCATCTTTGAAGTCGAAGATCTAAGATCACTCTCAAATAGTGATCATGGAATGAAATTTAAAAATAAAAATATCCCTCAATCCAATAAAAAATTAATTTATTAATATACCATTAATATATTATATCAATATTATATATATTATATTATATTGATATTATATATTATATTAATGATATATATTATATTTATGATATATATTATATTATAATATATTATTAATCATGTTGTTATCATATTATGATTCAATGATAATTTAAATTAGAGTAAAAATATCTTATTATACTTTATATTTATATAATAAAATATTTAATATATCATGTACTATTTTTATAATCAAAATAAATATTTGTATTAATAAATATTATATTATAAGTATAAATAAAATGTTAATTCTATAATAATAATTAATATATTTTTATAGGATTAATAATTTATAAAAATAATAAATATATTTTTATAAAATATATCATGTATAGTTTTGATATTATATTATTTGTGATTTTGGATTCTCATGAAATACCAAGCATGTTATGTATAGATATATAATTAAAGATCTTTAATCATTAGACCATAGCCTATCAAATGCAATGATCTTGAATCATCGGGAATTGGATCACCAGTAATCTTAGATCATAATGATAATTCCATTTGGGTCAGCAAATGTCACCATAATGAACTTGGACTAAATAATGTATTTTAACTATCATATGTAGACCTAGTAATGTCTGAGATCATTGTTAGGCATGACCTTAGCCAACCATCACACATTTTGAAACACTTTTTTATTGTTTTCTTCATTTATTTCACTTAGGCATTTCCCATTCCTTTAATTAATGAATAAAGAAGCATGAAATTTTTTTTTTATGCTTAAAAACCTCAATACTCAAAAGGGACCTTGACATTTAGGTTGCTGAGAGTCTTGCTGAAAAAAGACTTCTCCAGGTTCTACTCAAAAGTCTTACGCAGAACTTGTCTTCTAGTATCATCTTTAGAGTTCATCTCCTGATCTTGTGGTAAGACTCGGTCTCTTTCATCGGAAAATTCTATGGTGAGTTGAGGCATATCCAATAGTAAAGGTGTAGAAGATCTTTGTGGAATTCCTCTTGCTTCTCGAGTCCCGTTTCCACAAGCAATAGAAAAATAGTATATGGTCGGAGCTAAGATATGATAAAGATCCACCATAGCATCACCGTTCTTCCTCATCTCAAGGATGGACTGTTCACATGAGTGAAAAAGAGGAGGATGTAAAAGTTGTGAGTGTTCCATGGGGATGTTTTGGAGCGTCCCATGATTTCTGATGGGAATGATCGTTTGCATTTGTATCAGTATCCCAAAAGGGTTAGGCATGAAGAGATAGACTGATGGATGCGTGTGTGGTGGAGAAAGGGCTGGTAGGGCCATGAGGCTAAGGGGCAGACGTTCCCATGTACCCAACTTGTGATGGGCCCATTTAATGCAAAAAGGCTCTTTAGGCTTCCCATCCATCCATTAGTGTATGATAGTCGACGAATGGCTTTTACTCTTCTTTCTTTTATGAGATGACTTATATTTTTAGAAAAGTTAATAGTATTGTTAATTGGATGGCGACATACATGACTAATCCTGATATATAGGGTTAATTATATAGGAACTATTTTATGGACTTCATTTTGTGATATTTCTTCTAGTTTTTTTTTATTATTTTTGATTCATATGGTTGTGTATTTTCTAGACTAAATACAATCCAACTTCACCCCAAAAAAAAAAAAAGTACTCTTGAACATAATTACAAGGTGACCATAGAGAGGGTTTATATCTTTTACGCAAAAAAAAAGGATTTATCTTGTTTGCATAGATTCATAGTTGGATCACACAATGACCGCTTTGTGATCTAGATATGTGGGTGGGAGTGGAGTTTAGAATGCTTTGAAATCTGTATACTACGAGATCCAATGATCCATCCTGTGGAAGAAGATCAGATATTATTTGGGACAAGAGATAACCACAAGGGAGAGAAGAGAGAGAGAGAGAGAGAGAGAGAGAGAGAGAGAGAGAGAGAGAGAGAGAGAGGATAAACAGGTTTGCTAAGAAGGTCATCTCTGACTGGACCCACAGAAAGGTGTCACGGGGTTCACTTGATTCCACAGTTCTCGTACCCTAGTCTGCGGTAGAAACAAGGATTCACCTCGCTTCCCCACCAGAACGTTGTAACTAAACTCTAACAGGTGTCAATCCCTTGGGCATCTTGCAAGGAATTCCGAAACAAGGCATCTTACAAGGGATCGCAGAGTCCATGTGGAAAGAACATGCATGAATGCGTGCATGTATGGGAGTTGGCCTTCTGGGAAGTGGCGAGGGAGGGAAAGACTACAGTGAATTGACATAAGAGAATTTATTAGGGGTGAACAGAGTAACAAGAGTAGTCTGAATACAGAACCGTGCTCCGTTTTTAAAAGAAAAGAGAGGAAACGAATTTAAAAAGAAAAAAAAAAAGAAAAGAAAAAGAACTGGCTGAAAATATGCCATGGAGGTGGGAGGAGAGGTGATGAGAGGACCAATCACCACTTAAGAGGCTACCGCCAACATATGTCCTCTTATTATGAGGTCTCTTTCTCATCTTTAACTCCTCCATGCACCCCTCCCTTCTTGTAGGCCCTCCTCCCCAAGCTATGAGAGCCTTATTTAACCCCTCCTTCCTTTCTTCTCCACTACCTGGTGTTGTATAGAGAGGTATTTTAATGAGGATAAGAGAGAGCAATCATAGTGGTAGCGGTGGCACTCTAGTAGTAATCACAATTAATACTCGTGTCAATCTTAATTTGTCTTTGGTATAGTGCAAGTTTAACAACTACTCTCATCTTCCCTACCACTTGCACCACTTCAACGGGAGGAACCACTAATCGGACAGAAGTATTTAAAGGGTTGGAGAGAGGGTGAAGGGGGTGAAGATCCCATAGCGCAGCAGTTTATGGCAATTATAGCAGCCATGAGTGCAAACGACGGCAAGGATGATCACGAGCATGACCTTGTAATGCCGGGCTTTCGCTTCCACCCCACCGAGGAGGAGCTTATCGAGTTCTACCTCAGGCGCAAGGTTGAGGGCAAACGGTTCAACGTCGAGCTGATAACTTTCCTCGATCTCTACCGCTACGACCCATGGGAGCTTCCTGGTTTGCCACTCCTCTTCCTCTTTCCCTTTATAACGATCTCTTCTAATCGTCCCTTCAATTTTTTTGTCCTTTTTCTTTCTGCTGATCTCTGATGTTTGGTAGACACAACTTTGAGAATTGGTTATATCATATATATATATATATATTAAACCTTTAGTTTATCAATCCTCTCTTTTCTTGCTTGTGGACAATATGAACTTGATGACAGCATTGGCTGCAATTGGGGAGAAGGAATGGTTCTTTTATGTCCCTAGAGATCGAAAGTACAGAAATGGTGATCGGCCCAATCGGGTGACGACATCGGGCTACTGGAAAGCCACCGGAGCTGACAGGATGATCAGAGCTGAGAATCACCGGTCAATTGGATTGAAAAAGACACTTGTCTTCTACTCTGGGAAGGCTCCCAAAGGCATCCGAACTAGCTGGATCATGAACGAATACCGTTTGCCACAGAACGAGACAGATCGGTATCAGATGGTAAAGTCTTCATCAGTTCCAAGTCTTGTAAGGTAGGAGGTAGGGGTGAGGAGAAATGGAGGAAACTTTTGATTTTCTGGTTATCTAGAACACATGGCGAGGCATGACTCATTAGATAATCAAAGATTTCTCTTCTTTCATTGAAAACAAAAAAGAAAAAAGAAAAAGAAATTCTTTATCCTATTTTTCCTCTTATATATATATAATCTTCCATCAAACTTAAATATATGCAGCATTCTAGTTGTAGTCCCAAAAATTATGTTGAGGTTGGACATGAACCGACGACGGCAAGTTAGGGTTTCCAGATATTTTTCTGTTTATTTTGTGGTTGCTTTCTGTTTGACAGAAATCCTGAGGTTTTGTGAATGAAGGTATCCTCCTGGCCTTTCTCTACTCAACCAACATGGACCTGTTGCTTAAATTGTCGCTATATACTTATTAAAACAATTGATAAAAAAGTCTCTCTTCGGCCTTGTTTTTTTTTTTTTTTCTACATGATTGATTCTCTTTCCACTTTGTGATCCTTTTTTTCTTTTCATATCTGATTTTTTCTTTTAAGTCAACGAGAAGAATTAAGTTTAATAACAAAAAAACAAAAGGTGAAGAAGGAGAAGAACAAGACCTTATCAAAATTCTCATGCACTTTTGTAAGTTTCTTCTTAGTCTTCTCTAAGTGAGAAAGAAAGCTTATTTCATAAAATCTGTTATTTTTGCATAGTATGCATTTTATTTTAGATTTTTCTGTTGCTCTTTGTCAACTAAGCTTTCTGTTTTAAATTTCTTCTTCATCATATTTTCTTAGTAGAAAAGGAGGAAGCGAGTAGCTTCCCCCTGTTTTATTAAAAGAATATTTCTTCTTCATCATCGTTTTTTTCTCCTACTCCTCCTGCCTCCTCCTTTGTCTGTCCTGTTCTTCCCCTTATTCCCTTCTTCTTCTCTCCTCCTATCCTCTTCGACTTCTACTGCTCCTCCTCCTCCTCCTCCTCTTCTTGTTCTCTTCCTCCTCCTCGTCCTTTTCTTCTTCTAGTGCCGCTGCCGCTAGCTGTAACTTCCTTGACCTCTTCTCCTTCCTCCTCCTCCTACTTTAACTTCTGCAGTTTGGTTTTATGCGTTAAGCTTCGTTTTGTAACGAAGCCTCAGGTTCTCTAGTCCTCTTTTCTACTTTTCTTTCTGATACTTTTTCTTCTTGTGCAGGCCGAAATCTCGCTCTGCCGAGTTCATAAAAGAGCTGGGGTCGATGATCACTGTCCCCCGGGAGTTCTCTCTTCCAAAGCATCCTCATCTAGAGGAACTGGACCAGATAAAAAACACAGTTCATCCCATCAGCCACCACCAAGCTTCCAAACATTTGTAGGAAACTTCTCATCGCCAATGATGGAGAAGGCACACAAAATGGGAGGTGGAAGCAATGCCCACATGGCGGTGCCGGTGTTACACAAACCTACTCTCTATGGATCAACAGCTTCGATAGCTTCATTGAGCTCAACTACTACGTCCACTGAAGAAGATGGTACCACAATTCATCCGAAGAATATGAACGCTTTAATCCCAACGTGTTCCCTCCTCACTTCTTCAACTTCCTCCATGGCCAGTCCTACGATGGACGAGCTCAATAGGTTAGTAGGTTGCAACCAAAACTACATGAACCAACAACCCAACCAGTTCCTTTCATTGCCACCGCAACCCCAGTTGCTTCCTCTCAATACTCTGCCCATTTCATTCCCAGCCCTTTCAGACAAGCTCTGGGAGTGGAATCACCTCAATGAGGTCGGTAGGGATTACACCAGTTTCAAGTGATCGATGTCATGCTCATATGCTTATATATGCGCGCTGTCCATTGTGCACCTCATATTTTTCTTTTCTTTTCCAACATATGCAGACTGCTGAAGTATGTAACTCTGGGTGAAAACTTAATTATTGCAGAATAGGTTTGTAGTTCCACTAAGTTTCGATCAGTTTACATGGCTACTGATATCATGCATGTGTTGAGTTTTATTCATCTTGGATACTTCAAATCTATGTTCTAATTTTGGGAGGATGTTAAGGATCTAAGAGCGACTTTCTTTTGGGATTATAATTCCATTATTTGACTTGTGGACATAAAATAATGATGCCATGGTTGGTTGAAGACTTGCAGAGAGAACTGTCTACAGGGAGTTTCATTGGTCATGGGATGCAAGTACCATTGCAGGCATGTGATTGAAGCATTGTCTTTTCTTTTTGGTTGGACTAAACAAACTCGGGTGAGCATTCTCTTAGTCTGCTTGTGGGAGGATGATGCATGTGTTTTAGATAGGGACGAGGGGTGGATCTTATCACTGAAATTTTAAATTAACTTCTCTTATTAATATACATACATACATGCATACATACATACATACATACATATATATATATAATTTAATTGGTCATGGGATGCGAGTACCATTGCAGGCATGTGATTGCAGCATTGTTCCTTTCTTTTTGGTTGGACTTATTAAACTCAGGTGAGCATTCTCTTAGTCTGCTTGTGGGAGGATGATACGTGTTTTAGATATAGGGACCAGGGGTGGATCTTATCACTGAAATTTTAAACTTCTCTTGTTAATATATATATATATATATATATATATATATATATATATATTCTCCTCAGTGAATTTAGGTTATTTCATCATCTTCTAGGGGCTCTTTTGGTTTGGCATGTATTTCCTAAACTGAAGTATTTCAGATCAGTAGTTATGAGAGGAGATTATTATTAGTGGAGGTTTGCAGCCTATATCTAGGTATAGTCTTGCACCCCATTTGAACGGAGTAAAATATCGAAGATGTCGGCATTTTATCATCTTCTAGGGGTTAAACTTTCTTCTCTTTGCTGGTGCATGTATCCTAATCTGGAAGACGCTTAATATAGAGATATGACATTTTATCGTCTTCTAGGATCTCTTACTGTTTGCCATGTACTCGTGGCGGTTTGGTAGTATCTCAGATTGGTGGTAGTCACGAGATCGAGGAGGTTACAACCTATGTAGATCCAGCATTGGTTCTCACTTAATTCACTTTCTCACCAATGATTTAAAATGTCGGAGGCGTGGACCTTTTTTCATCTTCAAAGAGTTTAAACTTTCTTCATCTTTCATGTGTCTCTTCTAATCTGGAAGGCATTTTAGGTTAGGAATCAAGAAAGGAGGCCAAATAGTCTATGTTGGTGAGCTATTTTTAATTTGAAGCTATATACTCTTGCACTCATTTCACTCGTTCCCACCAATTAACTTTGTTAAAATGACCTGAGATAATAGCACTTGACCATCTTCTGAAGTCCTTTTTAAACTTGGATATCGTTTTCTTTTGTGGGCAATATTTTAGATTTGTAGTCGTGAGAGGAGTCTGAAGCCTATATATATAGATGCAGGCTCATATTTTTGGACAGTAATGCATGGTTGAAAGCTAGCCTTGACATTTTCTGACAATATGTTTAATATGTCTCTGATATAGGCATTAATTAATCTTGTATAGCGTTTACTTGTTTAATTTGGTTCCGGATGCATGTCTTGCTAAGCTTGAGAAATATCTTAGGTTACTAGACGTGATAGGGGTTTGAAACTAGATAGATCTGAGCTGGCATCATGTTCTTGCTCGTGCCTAACAAGTGTACAAACGATGGGATCTGGTCCAAGATTTCGGTCCGAGAATGCATGAGCTGTCTGTGTGCCCCAAAGTTAAGATCTGGAGATTTTGTAAACACCTCAACCAACTCCACTACTAGCCTTAGGCCTACCATATATATATATTTTATCCAGCAACTTGCAGTGTCTTCATCCGAAATAAGCCATGACACAAATGTGTGCATTACTCCTAATGACTTTTAAAAATAGCGACGATAAACCTTTTCTAGACCATGTTCACTCTCCGTTACTGTGACATATTTTCCTCAGGGCATGCTTTCGATTTTTAGGTATTTCCAATTTTCCATACCAGAAGTATAGAAGAATAAGCAAATTTCAGGCTCTCAGTATTGTTAGTGCAACGCCAAAACAAATCAGGTGTTCCTTTATGCTTTCAGGGACTACCATAGTTTCATGGCTTCTTTAAATCTCTTAGCCAAGAACAAAATAGATGAAGTGTTAGCTAGATCCTCTCTTTAAAATATATTGACGAAGAATGGCTTTCCAGAGATGTCTGCTCCACTTCGCTTGAACTTTCCTTTATGATCATCTGATCATGGGTGCAGCAGTGAAAAAGTAAATTAATTTCTAAAAAATGAAGCTAGGAAAGCAAAGAGTATAAATGGCTCCAAAACCCTGAATTAGTGAGATTGTTTCATATATAAGATTGTTAAAGTGTATTCACTCAATTACTACCCTGAATTGTTCCAGTCTTCCGGCAGGACAGTAATCCAGAGAACGGATGTTTTTGTTGGAAGTAATTTGTAATTCCTAAGTTCTAAGAGTCATAAAGTCATTAATATTTTAGTGTAAAAGTCTAAGAGTCTTAATCTAAGAGTCATGAAGTTTAATTAATATTTTAAGTATGAAAGTCTAAGAGTCTTAGTGCAGGAGTTATGAAGTTTAATTAATATTTTAAGTGTGAAAGTCTAAGAGTCTTATTGTAGGAGTTATAAAGTTTAATTAAAGTTTAAGTATGAAAGTCTAAGAATCTTATTGGAACTATGTGTTTTGTGGAAGCCAATGGACGTTTTGTATTAACGAGGGATGATGAAAGATATCCTCATATGTCTATATAAAGGGACCTAGAGTCTCATGCTTATTAGAGTAGTTTGAAATGAAAAAAGAAAACATTATATGATATTATTTCCTCTACTCTCCAAGTTTGTTCTTGAGCATTGTCTATCATAGAGCAATCCAAATCAGATTGTTCCAACAATAGATATCCAACAAAGTGATTTCAGAGTGCTTCCAGAATCTTACAACAAGCGGTATCAGAGCCAGGTCAATCCTAAAGCAGGAATCAGAGCCAGGTTCATTTTGAAGCAATTATCAGATCTAGAAGAAGCTCGTGAAGAAGCTGTTCATATCCTCCAAGGTGTCAAGTTCTCCGGGTTGAAAGGAACCTGTAGAGAAGTGTGCAAGTCTAGAAAAAGACTTTCCAGAAAGGAAAGAAGACTAGAGAAGTCTTCAGAGGTTGAAGAAAAGAGACCTCATTATCAACACTAAGAAATGGAGGATGAAAAACTAGTAGTTGTGGTTGCGCTGCTCAAGGTAATGCTTAAGGAGAATCTTGAAAAATTAAATATTTTACCAGCAAAGTACACTTATGAGAAGACTGGACCAGATCACTCTCCAATTTTCATTACAATGGTTGAATTTGAAGATTCAACTAGAAGATTTATAATCGATAGTCACGCAGCATCTACCAAAAAAGAAGCCAAAAATGAAGTAGCTCTACAGGCAATCATTTATTTAAAAAATATTTACAATATTATTGTAAATGATGTTTATTTTTAGGAAGTTGAAGAGTTGAAGATTATAGTAAAAGATCTGAGTGAAAGCTACGAAGATATGAAAAACAAGTTTGAAGATGTTGTCAAAGAGTTGAATGATTTGAAGCTTGAAAGAATGATCGAGGAAGAACCGGTAGAAATGATCAACGAAGAAACTGAAAGAATTATCGAAGAAGATGATTCTTTCCATAGATCAGTAAGAAGATCCGGTGCAGTACGAGATTTTCCTCCTAGGTGCGGTCCAGTTCATTGACTAAAGAAATTACAAATTAAGGGAGGGTGTTGGAAGTAATTTGTAATTCCTAAGTTCTAAGAGTCATAAAATTATTAATGTATCTGTGTGAAAGTCTAAGAGTCTTATTCTAAGAGTCATGAAGTTTAAATAATATTTTAAGTGTGAAAGTCTAAGAGTCTTAGTGTAGGCACTACAGTGAATCTGGATTTTAGCGACGCTTTTTTTGACCTTTCTCGACGCTTTTAAGCGTCGCTAAATAATCTCCCGACGTTTTGTAAAGCGTCGTCTATGTGAGCGTTGGGATGCATCCTGCCGACGCTTGAAAAAAGCGTCGGTATTTGCCGACGCTTTAAAGCGTCGCTAAGTTTTTATTTACCGACGCTTTAAAGCGTCGCTAGTTTTAAATATAGCGACGCTTTAAAGCATCGGCATTTAGCGACGCTTTAAAGCGTCGCTAGACTGAAACCCTAACGATGCTTTAAAGCGTCGCTAGATTTAAAACTAGCGACGCTTAGACTAAAACCCTAGCAACGCTTTAAAGCGTCGTTAGGCTGAAACCCTAGCGACGCTTTAAAGCATCGCTAGATTTAAAACTAGCGACGCTTTAAAGCGTCGCTAGACTGAAACCCTAGCGACGCTTTAAAGCGTCACTAGACTCAAACCCTAGCGACGCTTTAAAGCATCGCCAGTTCCAGTTATAGCGACGCTTTAAAGCATCGCCAGTTGCAGGTTTAGCGACGCTTTAAAGCGTCGGTAGATTTTTTTTTAAAAAAAAAAATAAACAGCCATATATACAAATCCATAACCTGTATACATTATGAAAATGAAACATTCAAAATTGTATCACATTTAACATACACAAACAAATGAAAATATTCAAACCTGTATCACATATCACATCCAACATACACAAATACAAATACAAAGCAAATATAAAAAGTTTTTTATATATATATAAACGTATCAATCCAAGTTCAAATAAACAAAGAAACATACATAAATAATAAAAAAATCATCTGGCATCACTGATCCGTGGGAGGCTGGTCATCGTCAGGTCTGCGACTCGCAGATGTACCAGGAACCTGCAAGATATACATCAGGAATTATATTACATACATTATATATATTCTAAATTATTAGATACATACAAAATTAATAAATAATTACTTACCTGAGATGACATGAACATATGCAGCACAGATGTAACATGCTCTAACTGAGACCTAATGGTCTGCATCTCTGCTCTGTCTGCATCACGTGTCTGTCGGAGCTCTGCTATCTCCTCCTGGAGCTGACGAACATGTAACTGATCATGACTCTCTCTAGTATCCCGAGTATATCTACGCACCTCAGATAACTGAGTAGGGGTAACTCCAATCCCATAACCCCTCACTCGTCCAGGACGCTCTGGTCCCATCAACTCCGAGAATACCTCGGCCTCGATGCGACTGCTCTGTGTAGATGATGAACCCTCGCCAGCACGCTCGGAGATCATAGAGGTAGCCCTATTCTATATTTTATAAAAAATAAATATATCAATATTTAATAAAAATAAAAATATAAATCATAATATAACATAAATAAAAAAATACATATATATCTCTGGACTCGTCCCGAACAAAACTGCCATCCTGGTGAACGTGAGTCATCCTATAGAACTCCACCTCACCAGGCTCCCTCCCCTGCTGATCAGCCTATGTAAAGAATAAATATTACAAAAAAATCCAAAATAACACATCTTATATCCCCGTACCATGATACATGGCACATGCATGAAACATAATGATACATGATGTTAAAAGTAAAAGTGTACTAAAAGTATTATAGGATGAGAAACATACAAACTCATGCCTGAGCCGTGCATAACTCTTGGACCCCGCTGTGTGAGGAACAGACTGAGCAGCTCGTGCAGCTCTACCAATATCAGAATACGTCTGCAAAATAAAATTAAAACAATATTATATATTGTATAAATATAAATATAACAAGTAAAAATTAATAAATTTCGAAGTGTTTGATGATGCTACACAACCTGTGCCCTCTCGGAGAACCAATAGTGCACCAGCTCCATCCACTGATGAGGGTGAACATCAGGAGGACAGGTAGCTACAACCTGCTCCTCTGTCCTACCCTCTAGCTTGTAGTCTCTCTTCAACTTCGCCCTATATTCTTTCCACTTGTGATTGAGAGACTTAAGCACAAAATCAGATGAATCTGAAGGAAGAACGAACTTGCTCTACAATTTAATTAAACAATAAAATAAATATTAAATGAAATAAGCAATTCAATTATTAAAAATGTAATATATAAAATAATATATTAAGTTTTTTACCTGCACAACTCGTAGCATTTCTATTTTATATGCAGGAAGCATGTCGTTCCACTTCGAATAATTCAGGGGACATAGCTGACCACGGCGTGCTACTGTCCCCAGAAAGCTAGTCAACAAGCTAGCAGCTTTCTTAATAGGCTGCCCTAGCTTGTTGCACTCTATCACTATCCTCTCATCCTCAGGTAACTGCCACACATCACGGACTAATGTGGCTCCTCGCCTACGCCTGATTCTCCCGGATCCATCTACGAAAAAAATTTACAGAACATTGTATATCAAAACTATTGCATATGCATGAATTGAAATGAGATAGAATTATTAAATTATGTACCCTGTATCTGTATATCATCGATGATAGGCTCGTCATCAGGATGATCCATAGAAGGATCGTGATGTGCGGACTCGGAGGGAATAACGTCGTCCTGAGGTGTAGAGGTAGTAGCATCGGCCTGATGTGCAGAAATAGAGGGACTGCCATCAGACCGATGTGAAACTGATCGACTGCCCTCGGGATGCTGTGATGAAGTACCAACCTCAGTCTGGAAAAACTGAAACTGTACATCTGTTAATCGCTTCCTTCGAGGCATGGTGTACCTAACCTGCATTATTTAAAAACAAGTTAGTCAACATTATAATCAAATTATAACGAAAATGAATTGCAATTTAAAATATAATATAATCATTAATGAAAAAAATGTAAACCATCTTACAAACTACTTACTTATCATAATCAACCAGTTGTACCTTCCTCGGAATCCAACCTAACCAAAATGGTTGTATCATTTATATGATCATCCGGTACAATATTATAAGGCATACATTGAGTGTAAGTATCATCGTCTTCTTCTTCCACCCTTTTTCCCATGTCATACAAGTCTCTGGATTTTGTCTTAATAACAGTAGCCCATTCTTTATCTTTCGAGTCTTGTACATAAAAAACTTGTCGAGCTTGAGATGAAAAGATAAATGGATCATCCTTCAATAACACACCCGAATGCATCAATCTTGAAAAATTGACAAGTATGAATTTGTTTGAGTCCTTTTTCAAACCTCTCGGTGTATTTATATCCACCCAATCGCATCGAAATAATACAACTTTAAAATTTCCATAATAATCCAACTCCAAAATATCTTTAAGTATACCATAATAAAATTTTCCATCTGCTTCAACCATAACACCACTATTCTGAGTTTTCCTAAGTTTCTCACGCTCCTTGGTATGAAATTTAAAGCCATTTATAATAAAACCATTATATTTGTTCACAATATAATTTGGACCTCTGGCAAGTGCAATTAATTCTGCTGAACTATTTTTCTCCATCAGTACCGGTACCTAAAAAATATAATATCAATTATCGATCATTTATTCGATGTTAAAAATATATAAAATTATTATATGACTTATATATACTAACCTGATTGGCAAGCCAATTAGGGAATAACTCAACCAACCATCTTTGTTCAATCCTTGGATTAGGACGAGTGGAATGATTGGCTTGTCGTTGTACAGATAAAAATTCACTGCATGACAATCAAATATAAGTTTGACAACAACATGTCTAATATTTAGTATTATCCATGTGTAGATAGACTAACCTGCGATAGTCAGATATCATGTCACTGTGTAGCAATACATAACGGTGTGCTTGTGACATGGATTTATGGTCAAGAACAATATTTTCAGCTTTTCCTATAAATCTCCCGGATGATGCAAATTTGTATAGATCTGTATTCTCCATAGTATCACCATGACGTTGAGATCGATTGAATACAGTCTCAACACCTTCGAGATATCTAGAACAAAATGTTAAACACTCTTCAGCAATATATCCCTCTGCTATTGAGCCCTCAGGATGGGCTTTGTTTCGTACATAATCCTTCAAACGTACAAGATACCTTCAAAAAGTATGATATTTATATCATATTAAATAATGAAAAAGTTATATAAATTATAAAATTTAAGTTTTACAGTATTACCTCTCGATAGGGTACATCCATCTGTAGTGTACCGGTCCACCAAGTTTAGCTTCCGAAGCTAGGTGAATGAGTAGATGAACCATAATCGTAAAAAATCCAGGAGGAAAAATCTTTTCCATCTGACATAATGTAAGTACGACTTGAGACTGTAACTGATCAAGCTCCTGAGGATCAAGAACCTTAGAACATAATGCCTTGAAGAATGATGATAACTGAAAAACAACCGTAATAACTTGTTTTGGCATTGACGACCTTAAAGCCAATGGAAGAATATCTTGCATTAATATATGTCCATCATGACTTTTAAGATTTGAAATTTTATGCTCTTTCAGATTCACACATCGTGAAATATTTGAGGCATATCCATCAGGAACTTTGATATTCTTTAAAACTGTCAGGAAGAGATCTTTTTCTCGACTAGACATTGTATAACATGCATGAGGGATATAAGTTCTATCATTTGTAACCACTTGTGGATGAAGTTCATGTCGGATGCCCATTTCTTTTAAATCAAGACGCGCCTTCATGTTATCTTTAGTCTTTCCATCAAGATTTAATATTGTTCCAATCAAATTATCACAGACATTCTTTTCTATATGCATAACATCAAGATTATGCCGGAGTATATTATGCTCCCAATAAGGTAAGTCAAAGAATATGCTTCTTTTCTTCCATAATTGTTTAGTATGCTGTTGGGTAGTTGCTGTGATTATATCATCATCATTTTCAACTTCAAAGAAATTATCCAGATCCTCGAACACTGCCGTATCTAAGGTGCAAGTATTGACTTCCTCCGATACTTCTTCTTGTACCGAAGTCTCAACATCATCTCTTCCTCACTTTTTAGAGGACTTTGTCATCTTGCCATAACTGTGTCTGATACCAAGCATTTATCTACGAATATCAGAACCAGAAGGTAGAATTGGAGCAGAACCCAACTCTATGGTACCATCAAATAAATCCTTCTGAAATCGAAATGGATGATTTGCCTCCAACCATCGACGATGTTCCATATAACAGAACTTTCCTCCATGTTTTAACCAAATTAAATGTGTTGATTCACCACAAGAAGGACATGCAACTTGTCCCTTAGTGCTCTAGCCAGATAAATTAGCATATGCAGGAAAATCGTTAACAGTCCATAATAGAGCTGCCCGTAGATTGAATGTTTGGCCATTCGAAGCATCAATTGCACTGATACCCTCCCACAGTTGTTTCAATTCATCTATTAAAGGTTGTAAGAAAATATCAATATCATTGCCTGGACCCTTATCACCTGGAATGACCATTGATAAAATAAGTGAAGACTGTTTCATGCATATCCATGGTGGCAAATTATAAGGAATCAGTACAACTGGCCAGGTGCTATAGACAGAACTTAAGGTCCGAAATGGATTGAACCCATCACTGGCTAAACCCAGCCTGACATTACGAGCATCAGATGCAAAATCAGGATGTCTGTCATCAAATGCTTTCCATGCTAAACTATCCGCTGGGTGTCTCAGCATTCCATCTTTTGTATGGCTTTCATCATGCCATCTCATTGACGAAGCTGTCTTTGATGATGCATAGATCCTTTTCAATCTAGGTACAAGAGGAAAATAGCGTAATACCTTCGCCGGCTTTTGTTTAATGTATGTTGCATCCAATTCATCTAATCCCTCATCCTCATTTTCTTTTTACTTCGTCCATCGTGAACATCCACACACATGGCACGACTCTTGATCGGCATGTTCTCCCCGATATAATATACAATCATTTGGACAGCTATGAATCTTTTCGTATCCAAGATCCAATTCCTTTACTAGTTTTTTGGCTTCATAACAAGATGTTGATAAACTAGTACTTTCAGGAAATGCATCCTTTAACAACTTGAGCAGCATAGTAAAACTCTTGCCAGACCATCCATTCAAGTATTTTATATGAAACAAATGCACAAGAAAAGAAATTTTTGAAAAGTTCTTGCAACCGGCATATAATTCTTGATCTGCATCTCTTATCAGCTTCTGATAACGATCTGTTCCAACATTAGTTGGGGGTATCGGCTCTCCATCATGTATAGATTCAGTAAATATAGGATCCTCAGGTAACCCAGCTACTACTTGTCCTCCACTGTAATCTCCAGGATGTTGAGCACCATATTCAAAAGCATCTCTGAGCAAACCCCTGATATCATCATCTCTTGCAAGATTTTTCTGTTGGTTACTGGATCCAAAATCAGGTATATGTTCCATGTTAGAGGTTTGGTTATATGTAGATTGTAACCTTGACTCTCCATGAAAAAATCACTCAATATAACCTCTTAAAAAACCATTCCATACCAAATGTTCTTCAACAATATTTGGATATAGAGAACTGGAATTTACACATTTTCGGCATGGACATAAAATCTTCCCACTGATACTACTTCTCTCCATATCAAATTTAATGAAATTCTGTACTCCATCCAGATATTCTTTGCTATTCCTCAGTTTAGTTATCCAACTCTTATCCATTGTAAGAAAAAGCTAACTAAAATAAATAAATATTTATAAGAACAGAACAAATTTAAAATAAGTTTATTCAATAGATCAATTACAGTATTATTAAATGCACCCTATCATCAACTAATAGGTAAAGAGGTCCTATCCCATTCAAGAATTGCATTAATTATATAGGTCATTTACAGTAACCAAAGGATACGCAATAGAAGTTCCAGAAAAATTTCGGCAGCATTTCCCCTTAGTTCTCCCCATACAAATAAATATGTATGAGGAGAACTAAAAGGAAATGATATCCGAAATATATCTGGAACTCTATCCATACCGTTTGATTACTGTAAGCACCTATAAAATTATTTGCAATTCTCAAACTGTCCAAACTGGACATTCAATTGAGCACTGTACATATTTCTGCCATCCGTACAAAAATTAAATAATTGTACGGATCCTGTAGAATATGTACTTTAATCAATTGACGGGTCTATGTTTCAATGCAATGCAAGTTTTTAAAAAATTTCATCCTACTGTGCTAATAGGTTCTCACACAGCTATCAGCAGGAATATCTCAGTATGAAATTTTATTTATAAGTCATTCCTTTTATTGGATGTCATATACTGTATGGTTTGATATTAGTTTCCCTTTCTGCCACTACTACTATTGTCAAGCCATTAAAAATCATAGGGAACTCTCATCTTATTGTTGGATCTTTTGTCATTCTCAATTACAACTTACCCAATCTACTGAATTAATTAATCACGGGTCCCAACTGTTAAATATTCATTACAATAATCATACAACGCAACTACTTCTCTGTTCATATGACCAACTCAATGATCAAGCTGGGTTTCATGCATGCTGTTATACTCACACTTGTTTCATTATCTTTGTTATATCGCTGAAGGCTACTTTTGAATACATGGTATTGCTTCCAACAAAGGACATGCTGCTCTACATTATTATAAATTGCTACTCTTATATGCTCATCCCTGCCTCTCTCTTTTGCAATGGAAACTTCTCCAATATAGTATTAGTTCTGTCTCAGGATTCTACTCTGCTTGGAATTCTACATCTTATTGTCTGGATTGGTCCCAAAGCTATTGATCACTGTTATACTACTTATACAATACATTGGATGCTTCCACTGCTCTGTTTCAGGAATATCTTTATGCATAACAGTTCCATTATGCAATTTACACACCATTTCCACATTTCCTTGCTGCTCCACAAATGTCATTTTCACTATTGCTTACACTGCAACTTCCTAGAACTGTCATCTTATTATCAAGCTACTTTCTACTGAGGTGGCTTCTTCCACTGTAATATTTCAAATGGGAGTTGGGTTTTACTTTCCAGATGGTGTGTCATCTCTCACTGCATCTTCATATTACTTGCATTATTACAGTCTACCGCTTTATATCTTAATGCCGTGGAATATAAGCTACTCCAAAGATGGTTCACTACTATTTAAAACCTATAGGTCCTGGCAACATTTATCTATTTCTACTGATGGAAATTGGCTGTATGCAGATGACTCTATCCAGAAGCTTCACTTTATATTATATTTATTTGGTTTCCTTATTTCTTCATCCTGTACTCTACTACTTTCAATCTTTGGATGGTACTTCATACAGCTTACCTTTGCAAGTTTATCAATCACAAGTAATGTGCTACATGTTTCAAAGCATAGTTTCAAGCTCTCAAGAAAATTATTTTGGAATGGTTTATATCTGTCTGCGGTTACCTCTCGGCTCCTTTCTATGTTCTGAGTATCAGAAACACATTTATCTTGTTATATTTTCGTCCTGTGTATTCGATTTCGTTTTCTTGTTTGAAGCTTCCGAAACATATTCCTCTTTGTTTATTTTACTCCTATATATCCTATTTCTTTTCTTCCGTTTATATTACATGTGCTATATTTCTTTTTGTTGACTTGTAATTGAAACTCTATAAACAGCTTTTCTAGTTCATCTAATACAGTTCTACTTCTTACCAAAAAATAAAAAATAAAATAAAATAATTTACTCCAACCAACCCATAATTAAACCGGATAAAATAAAAAATAAAATTTCTAAGATACAAGGTGAAGTCCAAAAATTGCTGAAACCTTATCCTGGTCACTGATACTTGCAACACCATAGGATCCATATAAATCATAATAATCATCATATAGAAGAAGGAAAATACAAATCATATACATCAAGCAAAAAAAGGATGAGGAGAAAGAACTACCTAGATTAAGCATTTTGTATAAATTAAAAATCCAGATTTCTTACAAAGCTCAAGCTCTCTGCAGAAAAGACTGTGATAATGCACGACATGATCTGGGATATGGAAATAAAAATCACATTGGAAAGCATGGAAAGAGACAGGAGGTTCTCGGCACAAACCGGCATATTACGATTTCAAAAGAACATGACTCGATGCACTTGTGAGGAAAATTACAGAGCAAGAAAAAAAAAAACTTACAGATCGAGCTTCGGAGCAATGCGATGAAGATGAAGGCGCCGGAGATCGAGCTTCGGCGGCAAGGGACCGAAAGAAACGCCGGAGATGAAGGATCAGGGAGAGGGAGGAGGAAGAAAGGGGGCTATCAGGCGGCGGCGGCTGAAGCAAAATGAAGTTAGGGCTCGGTGGGGGGGGGGGGAAAGGAAAGTTTAGCGACGCTTTTTCCGATGACGCTTATAAGCGTCGGAAGATGCCGACGCTTTTTAAAAGCGTCGACGGGTTTGCAGTCGGCGACGCTTATAAGCGTCGTTAAATTTCAATGTCCGACGATGCTTATAAGTGTCGTTAAACTTTACTTCTCCGGCGACGCTTACCATAAGCGTCGGCGGGTATAAGGGGGCTCCCAACGCTTTCCAGAAGCGTCGGGATGAAACAGTTGCCAATTCCCATTCTCCCTGTAGTGAGGAGTTATGAAGTTTAATTAATGTTTTAAGTGTGAAAGTCTAAGAGTCTTATTGTAGGAGTTATGAAGTTTAATTAAAGTTTAAGTATGAAAGTCTAAGAGTCTTATTGGAACTATGTGTTTTGTGGAAGCCAATGAATTTTTTTATTAATGAAGGATGATGAAAGGTACCCTCATATGTCTATATAAAGGGACCTAGAGTCTCATATTTATTAGAGTAGTTTGGAATGAAAAAAGAAAACATTATATGATATTATGTCCTCTACTCTCCAAGTTTGTTCTTGAGCATTGTCTATCATAGAGCAATCTAAATTAGATTGTTCCAATAATAGATATCCAACAAAGTGATATCGGAGTGCTTCCAGAAACTTACAACGGTTTTGGTTTCCATCCGGCCACATTTTGTTGCGAGTCCATCTTAATTTGCTAGCACCGTGGATGATGCAACTACCATCACATCAATATTTATTATTATAAATAATGATTTTCTTTCTTGATTAGATGGAGAACTTTAGTGTGAACACAATCTAAAAAATCAGAAAAAAAAAAAGTTTCTAAAAGACACTGGCAAAACCAAGGAATCAGCCCAAAAGCTTCTTTCCGAGTATTCAGCTACAAAACTAATGATCCAATCCACTATGCTATTCATCTTGTGATAAGCTTGTCTAATGTCCACGGAGATGGACATCGCCAACAACCTTCAAATAATGATTTGTTCAAAATGAAGTTTTTTATCTAAGTTCGAAAAAGATTTTTTTTAAAAAAAAAAATACCAAAACAAAAAAAACAAGAAAGGGTTTGAATTTGCAAAATATTTTCTAAAGAAGCCAGTTTTAATAATATATATATATATATATATATTAAAAACTTACATGGATAACTCAATCAACTATTTTTGAATAGAAAAGAAAAAATTGAAATCGGAGATTCACAGCCAAGAGATTGCTTCACTTCTTTCTCTTGTTCAAAATAATGTAAGAGACTTTCATCTTACACAGCTATTTGGGCACATTAAAATATTTAGATTTTTATGAAGATTGTGGGCATATTTGGTTCAGAAAAGTTAGATTTTGGAATGTGAATAGAAATGAGCGACTTCTAATTGTTTGGTTAAGAAAAGCTTTATTTTCATTCTGATTTTTGTAGAAAATGAAAATACCTTAATCCTTCAAAATCCAATTCATACTCTCCTCTATGATCTAAATTTCATTGCAATTTTAATTACAAACCAAATAAGTTAGAGGATATAGCCATTCTAATTCTGATTTCAATTGTGAACTAAACACGCCTTTCTTGTTTGTTGCCTTGCTTTTAGAGGTATAGAAGGCAATACATTTAGGATTATCAGATAAAATTTTTTTGGGCTACATTGAGCTAAACTTGCAGAGCTATGAGAACTCAAAGGACAGAACCATTACCTCATCTCAATTACTGCAAGTTCAATATGTGAAGGTTCAACTTGCCAAAAAATTAGTGAGGTGAAAGTGCCATAAACACAATTATACCAAAATAAATTCCACCCCCTATGTGCTAATTAAAATAAGCAATAACTTAACAATATCAATCTAATAAAATGTAAATTAAATCAAGCACAAGGATATAAGATTCATATGAAAAACCCTCCAATATGGAGGTAAAAATTATGGGATTAAAATCTAGATCAAGCTTCTACTATCACCAAATAATAAGTACAGTAAAATTTCTCTCAAGTACAATAGAAGCTCTCTAATCAATATGTAATACTCATCTTAGTATAGTATATCAATATTATTAAAGAATACAAGAAGAAAACGAGAAAAACTTCATCAAACATACAAATACTTGAAACAATCTATAGAAAAGACTTTTCAAAGATCAAAATTATTCAACTTGTAGCTCTTGATATTAGTACAAATATTTGAGTAATAAAATATTTGAGTATATATGAAGTATTAATATTTGGTTGGAGTATTGAAAATAATATTTCAGGTACCCTATAAATTTAATAGAAGATGGAATTAATTGATCAATCCTTAAACAAGAAAGTTTTACTTTTTGGATGTCTTCACAAAGTGAAAAGCCAAGAAATCAAGAATTAATGAATATTTAAAAATTAGTTTGGAAGAAATCAAGTCATAACTTCAAATTTCAAGTTTGACACAAAATTTTTAAGTTGGCAGAGGCTATGAGTCGACTCATGAAAATGATGAGTTAACCTTCAAAAAAGTTCCAAAAAAAAGAAAACTAGCATGCAAAGTTTCAATCGGCAGTGCCTGTGAGTCGACTCAAGCTCTTAGTGTGTCAACTCATGGATCGACTCAAATTTCATGAGTCACAATTTTAAAAAACCTTGAAAGCAAAAATCTCAGATCCAAGCTATGAGTTGACTAAAGGTTTTGGTGAGCTGATTCATAAAGTACCATGAGTCGACTCAAGCTTTATGAGTCGATGTTTCAAGAAAATTTTAGAAAGATTGTTTCTTGGTACAGGTCTGCGAGCCAACTCAACTTGCTGGTAAGTCAACTCAAGGACTAGGTGAATCGACTCATCGGTTCTGACAAACAATGATGACTAATTTTTTAGAAAGTATAGAAGGTTATGTAATATTTTGAACAGCTAGTTTTCACTTCTAAATGGTTATAAACCGTTATTTGAAGGATCCAAGGATATTAATTCTCCACCAAAACTTATTGAAAAAAAAAAGAGAATCAAAAAGAAAGCAAAATCTTTCAAAAAAATCTTTCAAAAAGAAAACTTTCAAGAGAAAAAAGCCAAGTTCATAAAGAGTGTGACATAAATTCCAGCCACCAGCTTTCAAAGAAATTATCAATAGCATCCCAACGAGAAGATAACTCAAATATTTTATTTAGAGCTTCAACAACTTTTATTTTATTCTTTTAAAGAGCTTTTGGTTTCAAAATTTTTTGTACTTTGTTTCTTGTACCGTAACTAGTTTCAAAGGGATTGAAACTATGAGATAGGCTCATTCAAGTTTTATAATTAGATTGCAAGCTAAAGGATAGCTTGTTATAAGGTTGTCGTTGGTGAGCCAAAGGAAAAATCGATTGTGTTTTGATTTGTAAGCCCGAAAAATAAATCAACTATAATCTTTGAGGGATTATAGTAAAATGTTTAAGAGATACTTAGAGAGTGGACATAGGTGATTGGAGCATACCAAACCACTATGAAATCTTTATGTGCTTGCTATGCCTTGCTCTCTCTCTTCTTCTCTTTATAAACCTAGTATTCATCTTTAATTTGCTCACATATTTTGTCATGCATATACTTTACAGATGTAATACCCAAAAAAAAGGAAAGAATTCTGTCGGGAAAAAGGAGGAAGGAAGAGGCCCCAACCCTACCCTCCTAAACTATAAAAAGAACCCCCTCCTCCCTCACTTCATCACCCTTCCATACCACCTACCGCTGGCGAGGAAGAGCTTTGGTCTTCATGGATTTTGGTGATGGGTTTTTGGAAGTTCTCGATGGGCGGCAAGGAAGGAACTCATCGGGACTACGGTGAGTATGATTTTCCTGTTTTCTTCTCATTCCTCTTTGATTTTCAGTGATGTGAGTCACCGTCGATGGATGCCAGACCGAGATGGAGGTCGAGCCACCGTGGATCGCTGCTGGCCAACCCTTCTCTGACTGGAATATAGGAGTTTTGGGAAGAATGGGGGAGCGCAGGAGTTCTCCTGTTTAGCTGAGCAGAGGAAGAGGAGAGGTGGAGGAAAGAGAGGAGGAGAAGAAAAGAGGAAGAGAAGAGAAAAAAGGGAGGAGACCCCCCCTTATTTGGCGGAGAAGGAGGAGAAGAGGGAAAGAAAAAGAGAAGAAGGAGAGTAGAGAAGAAAAAAAAAGAAAAAGGAAAAAAGAGAAGGAAAGAGAAAAAGAAAAGGAAAAAGAAAGAAGAAAGAAGAAAAAAAAGGAGAAGAGAGAGAAGAAGAGAGAGAAGAGAGAGGAGAGAGAGAGAAAGAGGGGAGAAAAAGAAGAGAGATAAAGAGAAAAAAATATTGAAAAAGGAAAGATCGAAAAGCTTCTCTCTCTTGGAATTTGTGAAGTGAGGGATCGGTGAGTGGATCGCTGACAAAATTTGGATAAAAGATTTTGAATTTACAATTGCTATAGGATTATTTATTTATATTAAAAATTATTATTATAAGGGAACAGTCTTTTGAGCAGAAGAACATTGAGCGAGTTCCAAGTACAGACTGATATCGGGTTTATTTTGATTGTCTCTAGGAAGGTAAGGATTTCTAAATATGATCACCGATTTTATAAATATATATTATATGGCATGACTTGATCCCTAATTATAAGCATTAGCTTACATGATTATCTATGCATGATATATTTTAACTCTTTTTGATGGACAGTGTGATGGCTATTATTATTATTTATGTTCTTGTATACCATGTTTCATCATATAAAATTTTTTTTGGATGATTTGGATCACAATGTCGGTCATTGAAAAACTTAAAATGACATGACTTGAAAGTATGACATGATTGATAAAGTATTAATCAAGAGAATGAGATATTTGGACTAGCCATGCCATGGGCAGAATCATGGTTACTGAGATTGCCAGTCACAGGCTAGAGTGTGACACTAAGATTGCCAGTCAATAGCTAAAGTATGATAATGAGATTGTCCATCATAGGCTAGAGTATGATAATAAGATTATCCATCACAGGCTGGAGTGTGACAACAAACTTGCTAGTCATAGGCTGGAGTATGACATTGAGATTGCCAATCATGGACTGAAGCATGACCATGGTTAGTCTAGATACCTAAAAAACAAGGATAACTAAATGAAAATATATAAAGAAAATAATATTTTACTAAAGATTTTGTTATATATGATGTTGAGTTATTTTGGTTGCATGACATGATATTCTATTATTTTTTATTATTTTAAAATTATATTATTATTAGTATGACTATATGAAGTCCTTACTGGGCTGTAAAGCTCACTCCTCACTTTTCTAGTTTTCTTCCATAGATGCAGGATATACAGCAAGGGTCGGGCCAGGCATGAGATCGAGTACCAAAATTTTAGATTGTTTAGTTAGTTCTGTTTCTGATACTCATGTAATAAACAAGTTGACCATTTAGTGGTCTTGACTTGAACAAGTTGATTATTCGATTATTATTAAATTGTTTAACAAGGTTTAGTTAATTAATGTGATTTTTGGAAATGATAAAAATCTCATGTACTTGGACCTAGCATGATCTCTAGGATGATACCTAAGGTTTATGCGGCTAGTCACGTAGCCAATCCCGATACTGGATTTAGCATATGACAAAGTGGTATCAGAGAGGTATCATTGATGACATACTAATTTATTCAAGAAGCCCACAAGTACACGAAGAACACCTAAGAATAGTATTGCATATACTCAAGAAGAAGAGGTTGTATGCCAAGTTATAAAAGTGTGAGTTTTGGTTGGACAAAATCACTTTTCTCGGACATGTTGTCTCTAAGAAAGGTGTTTCCATGGATCCCAAGAAAGTTGAGATTGTAGTAAATTAGAAAAGACCCACTAATATATCTGAAGTTCATAGTTTTCTGGGAATATGAGGATATTATTAAAGATTTGTGAAAGGATGCTCACCTATTGCCATGTCTCTAACCCACTTGACCCAAAAATGAATAAAATTTGAATGGACAGATGAATATGAGCAAAGTTTCCAAGAATTAAAAAGATGATTGATGACGGCTCCAGTGCTGACTATCCTACTGAAACAAGAGATTTCATCATATATAGTGATGCATCTCGCAAGGGTCTTGGCTGTGTCCTAATTGAAAATGAGAAGGTAATAGCTTATGTCTTTAGATAGTTGAAGTCGTATGAGTCTAACTATCCTATACATGATTTGGAACTAGCAACTATAATTTTTTGCTATAAAAATATGGAGGCATTATTTATATGGTGGTTGTTGCGAGAATTTCATAGATTATAAAAGCTTAAAATATATCTTCACTCAGAAGGAGTTGAACTTAAGACAAAGAACATGATTGGAGTTGCTAAAGGATTATGACCTGACCATCATTATCATCTAAGAAAGGCAAATATTGTAGTAGATGCTTTAAGTAGAAAATTTTGAGTAAGTTGGTAGCTTTGCTTAGTAATCAGAAACATATCATATTAAATTTAAGGAGATCTAAGATTGAAGTACGGTTATATGATCCTAAAATTCAACTAGCTAATCTTACGATACGGCCTATCCTAAAGAATTAAATTAGTTCAAAAAGAAGATCCAGAGCTACGGAGGATTACGAAAATAATACAGTCTGGTGCCTAGTCTGAATTCTATATATATGTAGATGATATCTTGAGGTTTAGTAACAGATTGTGTATTTCCAAGGTTCTAGAATTAAAGAAAGAGATTCTAGAAGAGACGCATAGTTCAACCTATACGATCACTCAGGAGGTACAAAGATGTACCGAGATTTTAAAAAAAAATTTGGTGGCCTGGTATGAAGAATGATATAGCACAATATGTAGCTCAATGTTTGGTATATCAACAGGTAAAAGCCGAGCATCAGAGATCCACCAGATCGCTGCAATCCCTTATCATCCCTTAGTGGAAATGAAAATATATTACCAAGGACTTTATGACGGGCTTGCCCAAAATCCCCAAGGGTAATAATGCAGTATAGGTGATTGTGGATCGATTGATAAAATCAGCTCATTTCTTATCCTTTTGAGTCGGTCTCTCTTTGAAAAGATTAGTCGGCTTGTACATAGAATAGATTGTGAGATTGCATGGAATCTTGGCTACTATAGCATCAGATCGAGACAACATATTTGTTTCATAATTTTGGAAGAGCCATCACAAAGCTCTTGGAACCAAATTAAATTTTGGTACAACATTTCATCTTCAAATTAATGGACAATCAGAACAAACTATCCAAATTTTGGAAGATATGCTAAGGGCTTATGTCATAGACTTGGGTGGTGCTTAGGACAATCACTTATCATTACTAGAATTTGCTTATAATAATAGTTATCAAGCCAGCATTCAGATGGCACCTTTTGAAGTATTGTTTGGTAAGAAGTATAGATCTCCTATTTGCTGAGATGATGTAGGAGAAAGAAAGTTATTGGATTCAAAGATAGTGCAGCAGATGGTGGATAAGGTTCAAGTGATCAGAGAATGGCAACATATAACTCAGAGTAGGAAAAAAAGCTATGCTGACAAGAGGAGGGAGCTAGAATTTCATGTAAATGATCATGTTTTTTTAAGAGTATCTCCCACTAAAGGCATGATGAGGTTCGGAATGCGAGGCAAGTTGAATTCAAGATATGTGGATTCATTTGAAATTTTGGATAAGGTCGGGGAGGTTACCTACCGACTAGCACTACCACCAACCTTATCATGTATGCATAATGCATTTCATATATCAATACTACGAAGGTATATTCCAGACCACAGCCATGCATTAGAATACGGGCCATTGTAGCTTCATGAGGATCTGACCTATAAGGAGGTTCCCACATGAATCATCGACAAGAATGACCAAGTATTACGATACCAGACCATACCATACATAAAGGTATAATGGAGCAACCATAATGAAAGAGAGGTTACCTAGGAGCTTGAGACATAAATGAGAGGTAAATATTTGCAACTCTTCAAACTTTAAATATGTGAATTTCGAAGACAAAATTATTTTAAGGGGGAAAAATGTAATACCCTCCCAAAAAAAGGAAATAAGGGGAAGATGACTCCCGATGGGAGTTTTCCTCTTCTCCAATTCTATCAGAAAAAAGGAGGAAGGAAGAAGCCCAAACCCTACCCTCCTAAACTATAAAAAAACCCCCCTCCTCCCTCTTTTCATCACCCTTCCATACCACTTACCACCGACGAGGAGGAGCTTTGGTCTTCACAAGTTTCGGTGATGGGTTCTTGGAAGTTCTCGATGGGCGACGAGGGGGGAACTCATCGAGATAAAGGTGAGTATGATTTTTCTGTTTCCCTCTCCTTCCTCTTCGATTTATGGTGATGTGGGTCTCTACTGATGGATGCCAGACTAGGACGAAGGCCGAGCCGCCATGGACCACCACTGGCCAATCCTTGTCTGGCAGGAACATGGGAGTTTTGGGGAGAACAGGGGAGTGCAGGGTTCCCCTGTTCAATCGAGCAGAGGAAGAGGAGAGGGGAGGAAAGAGAAGAAGAAGAGAGAGGAGAAGAGAAGAGAAAAAAAGGGGGAGACCCCCTGTTTGGCGGAGAAGGAGAAGAGAGGGGAAGAAAAAGAGAAAAGAAGAGGAGAGAAGAAAAGAAAAGGAAAAGGAAACAAGAGTTGGAAAGAGGAAAAAGAAAGAAGAAAAAGAAAGAAAAAGGGCAGAAGAGAGAGGAGAGAGAAAGAAGAGATAGGAGAGAGAGAAGAGAGAGAAAGAAGAGAGAAAAAGAGAATAAATAAATAAATAAATATTGAAAAAGGGAAGATTGAAAAGCTCCTCTCTCTTGGAATTTATGAAGTAAGGATATTAACGGGTGAACCACTGATAAAATTTGGATAAAAAGTTTTGGATTTATAATTACTATAGAATTATTTATTTATATTAAAAATTATTATTATAGGAGAACTGTCTTTTGAGCAGAAGGATGTTGAGCAAATTCTGGGTACAGACTGATATCGGGTATATTTGGATTATCTCTACGAATGTAAGGATTTCTGGACATGATCATCAATTTTATAAATATATCTTATATGGCATGATTTGATCCCTAATTATAAGTATTAGTATGCATGATATATTTTGACTCTTTTTTATGGATAGTGTGATGGCTATTATTATTATTATATTTTTGTATACCATATTTCATCAAGCAAAATTATTTTTAGATAATTTGGATCGCGATGCCAGTCATTGAAAAACTTAAAATGATATGACTTGAAAACATGACATGAATTGATAAAGTGCTAATCAAAAGAATAAGGTGTTTGGACTAGCCACGTCATGGGCAGGACCGTTGTTACTGAGATTGTCAGTCACATGTTGGAGTGACACCGAAATTATCAGTCATAGGCTAGAGTGCGATAATAAAATTGCCAGTTATAGGATAGAGTATGATAATGAAATTGTCCATCATAGACTGGAGTGTGACAACAAGCTTGCCAGTCATAGGCTGAAGTTTGACACTGCGATTGTCAGTCATGGACTAGAGCATGATCGTGGTTAGTCCAGAACCCTAAAGAAGAAGGATAACTAAATGAAAACATAAAAAGAAAATATAATTTTATCAAAAATTTTATTATATATGGTATTAAGTTATTTTGGTTGCATAACATGATATTTTATTATTTTTTATTATTTTCAAATTATATTTGTTACAGCCGTGACAGTGACGTGGACAGGCTCAGGTATCGCCGAATGAGAGCAAGCCACGTGTAAGTTTCCCCGCCGGATTTTGCGCCACGTCCACAAAGCTAGGAGCGGCAAAGATCGCACCACCCTACGACTGTCTGAAGCAAACCGCCCTCGCCGAGGTCAAGCTCGGCCCGGAGTTCCTCTACCACTTCATCGGCGCCCGGGCCCGGAGGGTTCCGACCGAGTGAGGTCGGCCGAAGTCGGGCGGCCCCCTGCCGCCTCGCCAGGTGTCCACCCAGGAGGGGTCCACCTGAGCCGAGGTCGGCCGGTCCTTCGCCTTTTGCCAGGTGGCCACCCGGAGACGGGCCCACCTCGGCCGAAGCCAGGCGACCCCCTGCCGCCTCGCCTTTCGCCAGGTGGCCACCTGGTTCAAGACCGCAGCACTGGAGATCTACAGCTTGGACGAGCCCGTCGCCATGCTGGCCTTGAAGCGCGGACTCAAGACGTCCCGCCTAACCTATTCCCTGGACAAGAAGCCGCCCAGGACGTATTCTGAGCTCCTCCTCCGCGCCCACAAGTACATCCGAGCGGAGGAGGCCGACCGCACCCGTCGAGAGCTGAATGGGAAGACTCCAAAGAAGCCGCTCCGAGGGACATCCCGGGAGCTCGGAGGCCCGGGCCATCTGCCGAGCTCCGCCCAAATCCAAAGCCGAGAGGTGAAGCCACTCCAGAGCGGAGGTACACCCCTCTCCTCGCACCTCGAACGAAGATCCTCATGGAAATCGAGGACGAGCGCTACCTCCGCCGACCTCCTCCTCAGAACCCGAGAGTCGCCTGAGACAAATCGAAGTACTGCCAGTTCCATCGCGAACACGGGCACGACACGGAGGAGTGTCGCCATCTGAAGCGGGAAATTGAGGAGCTGATCAGCAGGGGTTACCTCAGGAAGTTCGTCAAGAATGAGGCCCCCTCTGAAGGGCAGCCGCTCGCGGCCCTACCGCCTGTCCCGGCGATCGACAACCGCCCAACGGAGAAGCCCGTGGGCATGATCTCGCGCGGGCCCGGCCGAGCAATGAAGAGAGCCCGGGAAGTTCCGGAGAATGTAATCCCTCCCGAGGGAGGGAAAATCAATGACAATGTAAACAACGATGCCGTGGTGGTCGAGATGACCATCGCGAAGCATCCTGTACATCGAATCATGGTGGATAGTGGAAGCTCGGCCGACGTACTTTTTACGATGCTTTCTCTCGAATGAACTTATCTCCCGATCGGCTGAAACCAGAACACATCCCGCTGGCAGGTTTTACAGGAGACTCCGTGGGGGTCGAAGGAGAGATCACTCTCCCGGTCACCGCCGGATCCCCGCCCCGGCAGGCGACCGTCATGATAACATTCACTGTCGTCAAGCTCCCTTCACCTTACAACGCCATTCTCGGGCGTCCCGGGCTCAACCAACTGGACGCCACCATCTCCACGAGGAGGCTGTTGGTGCAGTTCCCCACGCCTTCCGGGCCCGAGGAAATGAAGGGGACAATCCAACCGGTTCCGCTCTGCCTCCAGACGGTCCCAGGCACCAGGAGTGCAGAGCTCGCCCACGATATCGAAGATCTCGATCTGAGAGAGAAGGAACCCAGGGGAGGGCCCGTAGAGCGCCTGCTAACTTTCCCCCTCGGTTCGGACCCCATGAAGACGGTGCAAGTCGGGGCCCAACTCCCCGAGGAAGAGCGAACCCGCCTGCTGGAGTTCCTCCGAGCCAACACTGACATGTTCGCCTGGTCAGCGGCCGACATACCGGGCATCCCGCCCGAGATCATCATGCACAGCCTGAACGTGGACCCAAGTTGCCGCCCGGTCCGCCAGAAGAAGAGAAGCTTCGCCATGGAAAGGCAGAAGGCGATCAACGAGGAGGTAGAAAAGCTCCTCGCCGCCGGTTTTGTCCAAGAAGTCCAATACCCCAGCTGGCTAGCAAACGTGGTCATGGTAAAGAAGAGTAGTGGTAAGTGGAGGATCTGTGTGGACTACACCGACCTCAACCGAGCCTGCCCGAAGGATAGCTTCCCTCTGCCGAAGATCGACCAGCTGGTCGACACCACATCAGGGCATCGCCTCCTGTCATTCACGAACGCCTTCTCCGGATACAACCAGATCCGGATGAACCCGGAGGACGAAGAGCGCACTGCCTTCATAACTGACCGCGGGACTTTCTGCTACAGGATGATGCCCTTCGGCCTCAAGAACGCGGGGGGCGACGTACCAACGTCTGGTCAATAAAGTCTTCAAAGACTAGATAGGCCGCAACATGCAGGTGTACGTGGACGACATGCTGGTAATGAGCAAACTCGATTCGGACCATGTGGCCGACCTGACGGAAACATTCGGCAACCTCCGGCGCCATCAGATGAAACTCAACCCGGCGAAGTGTGCCTTCGGCGTCTCCGCCGGGAAGTTCCTGGGGTTTATGGTGACCCAAAGAGGAATCGAGGCCAACCGGAGAAGGTCCAGGCCATCCTGGACATGGAGCAGCCCGCCTCCAAGAAACAGGTGCAACAACTAACCGGCCGAGTTGCGGCTCTTAGCCATTTTATTTCCAGGTCGGCGGACCGCTGCCGTCCCTTCTTCAAGGTGCTGAGGAAGATGAATGGCTTTGCTTGGACCGAGGAGTGCCAGTAGGCCTTCGAGGAGCTGAAGAAGACGCTCGCGTCCCCACCTTTGCTGTCCAGGCCCGAGGAGGGAGAGGAGCTAACCCTCTACTTGGCGGTTACCCCGGAGGCCGTCAGCTCTGTCTTGGTCCGAACCGACGACCACGGGCTCCAGCGGCCGGTGTACTATACCAGTAAACTCCTCCGAGACGCGGAGCTCAGGTATTCCCGGCCCGAGAAACTTGTTTTTGCGCTAATAGTGTCTGCCCAGCGTCTCAGGCCCTATTTCCAAGCGCACTCCATCGCTGTCTTGACGGACCAACCGCTGAAAGCGGTGCTCAGCCGACCCGATACCTCGGGACGATTGGCAAGTGGGCACTGAAACTCAGCGAGTCCGACATTACATACCGACCGAGGTCGGCCATGAAGGCGCAGGTGCTGGCCGATTTCTTGGTCGAGTGCGCAGGCTTGGGCAAGGAGCCCGAGGAGGGCCCCCCGGCCCGGCCGATGGAGATCGGCACCGACGAGCCCGGAGAGGACGCCTGGATCCTCCATGTGGACGGGGCCTCAAACTCCGGCGGAAGCGGAGCTGGGCTCATCCTTGCCAACGGCGACGGGGTCGTCGCCGAGTGCGCACTCCACTTCCAGTTCCCCGCAACAAACAACCAGGCGGAGTACGAGGCACTTCTTGCCGGACTGAGAGTCTCCCGCGAGCTGGGCGTGACCAACCTCAGAGCTTTCACTGACTCCCAGCTCGTGGCGGGGCAGGTGTCCGGGGAGTACGTCGCGCACGACCCCAGATGGCGAAGTATTTGGAGCTCGTCAAGGCGGGCGCGTCCAAGTTCCGGCGCTTCAACATCTTCCATATCCCCCGCGGGGAGAACGCCCGCGCGGATGCCCTCTCTCGGCTGGCAACCCTGCCGGACACGATGCTGGGATGCGCTCATGTGGAGCGACTTGAGGTCCCAAGCCTCGAAGCACCGGTGGAGGTCCATCAGGTCAGCCAGGAGCCCGGCTGGATGGACAAGTACGCTGCGTACATCACCAACGGCACCCTGCCGGAGGACCGAGAGGCGGCTCGCCTCATCAGGAAGAAGGCCGTGCGGTTCGTCCTGATGGACGGGCAGTTATATCGAAGATCCTACTCTTACCCCCTCCTCAAGTGCATCGGACCCACAGAAGCCAAGCTTGTGCTCCAGGAGATTCACGAAGGCATCTGCGGGAAACCACGTGGGGGGCAGGGCATTGGCATACAAGGCCCTCCGTCAAGGCTACTTCTGGGAGACAATGAAGGAAGACGCCGCCGACTTTGTGAAGAAGTGCGATCGGTGCCAGCGTCATGCCACGGTGCAGCGGCAACCCTCCAACCCAATCTCTCAGCTCTCAGCCCCTGGCCGTTCGCCCAGTGGGGGATGGACCTCCTGGGCCCATTCCCGCCGGCGTCCGGTCAGCGGAAGTTCTTGATAGTGGCTATCGACTACTTCACGAAGTGGGTCGAGGCCGAGCCCTTGGCGAGAATCACCGAAGCAAACGTCGCCAAGTTCTTCTGGAAGTCCATCTGTCGCTTCGGCCTCCCCCACACGTGGTCACCGACAACGGACGCCAGTTCGACTGTCGGGAGTTCGGAGACTTCTGCAGCGACCTCGGCATCAAGCATCGCTTCACCTCGGTGGCGCACCCTCAGACCAACGGGGAAGCCGAAGTCACGAACAGGACCATTCTTCAGGGCCTCCGCACGCGGCTAGACCAAGCCAGGGGCAGGTGGGCCGACGAGCTTCCCAGCATTCTTTGGGCATACCATACTATCCCAAGGACGGCTACCGACGAAACTCCATTCAACCTCGTCTTCAGAGCCGAGGCAGTCATCCGATCGAGCTCAGCCTACCCACACTGCGCGTGGAGCAATATGACGAGACAGAAAACCCGGCCAGGATGATGCTCAACCTGGACCTTCTCGAGGAAACAAGGGACAAGGCCCGAATCCGAATGGCGGCATACCGGCAGCGTGTAGCCAGATATTACAACTCCCGAGTGCGGCCGAAGGTTTTTCGTCCCGGGGACTTGGTCCTCCGACGCGCGGAAGCCTCCCAGCCACGGGAATGCGGCAAGCTTTCACCCAACTGGGAAGGCCCATATCGGGTGGCGGAAGCCCTCCCTCATGGAGCATATTACTTGGAAGAATTGGGAGGTGCCAGGTTCCCCCGGACTTGGAACTCCTCGAACCTGAGAATGTACTACCAGTGATGTAAGGCTCCCAGTTTCTATAACAAAGCTTCCCCAGTTCACACACTCCCTCCAAAACTTCGACAAGAAGGCCTGAGGCATCGAGCTCAGTCCGGAAGATCCTGGGCTTCGGCCTGGAAGGTGGCGCCGAACCCAGTCCACGCCAGCCCGGAGCACAGCTCAGCAAGCGCGCAAGGTTTGAGAAAGCCTGCGGCATTGAGCTCAGTCCGGAAGATCCTGGGCTTCGGCCTGGAAGGTGGCGCCGAACCCAGTTCGCCCACGCAAGCCCGGAGCACAGCTCAGCAAGCCGCGCAAGGTTTGAGAAAGCCTGCGGCATTGAGCTCAGTCCGGAAGATCCTGGGCTTCGGCCTGGAAGGTGGCGCCGAACCCAGTTCGCACACGCAAGCCCGGAGCACAGCTCAGCAAGCCGCGCGAGGTTTGAGAAAGCCTGCGGCATTGAGCTCAGTCCGGAAGGTCCTGGGCTTCGGCCTGGAAGGTGGCGCCGAACCCAGTTCGCCCACGCAAGCCCGGAGCACAGCTCAGCAAGCCGCGCAAGGTTTGAGAAAGCCTGCGGCATTGAGCTCAGTCCGGAAGATCCTGGGCTTCGGCCTGGAAGGTGGCGCCGAACCCAGTTCGCCCACGCGAGCCCGGGGCACAGCTCAGTGAGCCGCGCAAGGCTTGAGAAAGCCTGCGGCACCAAGCTTAGTCCGGAGATCCCGAGTTTCGGTCTGGAAGACGGTGCAGAAACCGTGTTGTTCGCCCAAGCATGAAGGCAACCCAAAATCGGACCTGCTCAAGGTTTGCCTCGCTGCGACGTGGCTCAGCGGGCCCCATCCTTCGATTTGAGCAATGGAAGGACCAGGCCTGCAGTTACTTCAGGTGTTCCAGACCGACATCTCAGAAAGAAAAGAAGAGAAAAGTATAACGAAACGACGAACAAGGTTTCGATAAAGCTTGGATCTTCATTATATAAGTAGTCGTTACAAGCTGGGAGCCCCGACAGGCCGGGACTCCCCAAAGAACAAAAACTACAAAGATAGAACAAAAAGATGGTGCCGGGTCACTGGGGCGCGGGTTCGGAACCATCTGCCGGAGGCGCGGGCGCTGCTTCCTCAACCTCTGCGGTTGCCGGCTCCTGGGGCTGTTCCGGGGCCGCGGCATCGCTGGTCGACGGCGCCGCAGGCGTCGCTCTGGCCGCGCGGGAACCCTGCTCTCGCCTCCTGGCTTTCGGCCGCCGACGACGACCCCGCTCAGATCCAGGTGGGGGAAGAAGGCCCCCACCTTCTCCCGGCACATCCGGAACCCCTTCAGGAAGGAGTCCACGGCGGCCTCCCGGACCTCCACCGTGAACTCGTCGGAGGCTCGGAACTTGGGGATGGCTTCTTGCGCTTCCCGCTTGGCCGCCTCCAGGAGCCCGTTGACGTAGGCGCTCCGCTCTTTCGCCGCGGCCACCTCTCGTCGGGCCTCCTCCAGCTGGCGCTCCACCCAGTTGGAGTGGCCTGCAGGCGGGCCTTCTCCGCCGCCTCCTCCTCAGTTCGGCGCTGGTTGAGGCCCGCTCCTCCGACAAGGAGGCCTCCAGCTCCTTGTTCCGCTCCTCAGAACGCGCCAGGTCGGACCGGAGGGCTTGCTTCTCGGCTCGCAGCTCAGCCCCTTCTCCATCAGATCCTTCACGTCGACCGCGAGCTTGCCGAGCTTCAGCTCCGATCGGAGTCCCTCTTGGCATTCCCTACGAGGTAATTCCTCAGTAAGAGGACGTCGTTCCCGATCTGCAATACAAGGCAACACCTGTCAGAGCAGAGGCAGAAAAGCCTCGAGGTTGAAAAAAAGAAAGAAGAGGAAGCTCGCACTTACCGTGAAAAGCTGAGGAAGGATGCCGAGCAGGGCGTCCGCATAGTCTCGACCGCCCCAAGCTCGGTGGTCCGGGCGGTGGAGGCGTACTCCATCATCTTCTCCGCCAGTCCCCTGTCGAGGATGACCGAGTCCGGTGGGAGACCGGTGCCGAACCTTCGGGCCGACCCCTGCGGCAGCTGCCCCCTCGGTCGGAGCCACAACCGATGGGCCGGCGGTTGCCACAGACGGCGCTGTCGGGCTGGCGGCAATGACAGGCCCGGAGACAAGCGGAGCGGCGGGCGCTGGAGCTCTCTCCGCGGCGCCGCCAGGCCGCGTGGCCGAAGTACCAGGAACCCGCCCTGAGGTGGCCTGGGCGGGGAAATGGCAGCATCTGGGTCGGGCACGGTCGCCGCCACGACCTCCCGGCTCGCCTCTGTACGAGCCCTCTTCGCTGCGGGCTCGTCCACCTCCACGGCGTCCCGCTGGGCCGCCCCCTCCAGGAGGTTCTCCAAAGAAAACTTCATCCCTGCAAAATGAAAAGACAGAAGGTCAGACAGCTCGACCTTAAAGAAAGAGGGGGAGGTAGAAATCAATGCGGGGCCAAATCTCACCAGTCTCACGGATGGGACTGATGCCGGCCTCATAAAGGTTCTGCTCAGAGAGCATAACCTCGAGCGCCGAGACCACGTCACTCAGGAGCTGGGCGTAGGACTCTGGTCCGTAGACTCCACTCGGGAATTCCGGTTCGGCGACCGGTCCGGTTCGCTCCAGGCCCAATCGACGTCGTCGACCGAGACGAAGAAAAACCGGCTCTTCCATCCCTTGACCGAGGAAGGGAGGTCGAACCGGAGATACCTAGGCCGGGGCGAGATGTACCACCAGCCGTCATCGGTGGAGCACTTCTTCAGGATGAACAGGCCCTGAAGAGAGAAAAACGGGCAACAAACCCGTGAAAGTGGCAGAAGACAATAAAGGAGAAAATGACCCGGATGGCATTAGGAGCCAGCTGGGCCGGGACGAGCCGGAAGTGGCTGAGGAAGGAAAGAAAGAAAGGGTGCAGGGAAACGAAGACCCCCGAGGAGGAAGTCTTCGTAGAAAGCAATGCGGCCGGGGCTACTCATGGTGACGCGCTCCCCGGACCGCGGAGCAAAGAGACGGATAGACCCCGGATGCCATAGGCATCCCGGAGCAGGAAAGGTCACCTTCGGTGATGGTAGAAGCATGACCGGAGGGATCGGCGGGAAGAGATGGCGGAGCAGGAAGAGAAGGCAAGGCAGGAAGAGAGCGGAGGGCACGGCAGGCGCAACCGGAGGGGGCCGGATCCCCCTGGGGATGCCAATAGTGACACCCCGGGTTGCAAACGCCGGTGGACCTCCTCTGGGATTACCTCCTCATCGAGGAGGAAGAAGATGGAGTCCTCGGCCGGGATGGACCGGCCTCGTCCGGATTGGAGGAGACATGGCGACGGCGCGCCATGGAAAAGGAAAGGACAAAGAAATCGGACAGAGAATGCGAAAGAAAGAAGGAGGGGGGGCGAAGAAGGAGAAGGAGGCACTCACCGAAAATGCACAGACGAGCGCGAGCAGCAGAAGTTGTTAGCCTGCAGCAAACCGCCCACGAAGCAAGGGAAAAGGCCTCGTTCTGGAAAGTCCCCTCCCTTTCAAACTCAGCCGACAGCAGCCGTACCCATCATTCCACCTCCGACCACTGGATGGTCGCCACGTGGGCGCACGCCCGACACCGACGCCTCGTTAGCAGAGTAACGGCCTCTGCCTCGAAGCGACGCATTGATTACGGGCAAGTGGACGACGCGTGGCGGCTCCCCATAGGTCTTCAGCCGCATCGAGCCACGACGAGCGAGGATCGTGGCAATTATGATGCGAGATCTTCGCCTCCCCACGTCATGTCCGCTTATCCCGACGTCCCGTTCTACGACGTCCCGACGGAACGGCGGGCCGAGGGGCAACTGTTACAGCCGTGAGAGTGACGTGGACAGGCTCAGGTATCGCCGAATGAGAGCAAGCCACGTGTAAGTTTCCCCGCCGGATTTTGCGCCACGTCCACAAAGCTAGGAGCGACAAAGACCGCACACCCTACGACTGTCTGAAGCAAACCGCCCTCGCCGAGGTCAAGCTCGGCCCGGAGTTCCTCTACCACTTCATCGGCGCCGGGCCCGGAGGGGTTCCGACCGAGTGAGGTCGGCCGAAGTCGGGCGGCCCCCTGCCGCCTCGCCAGGTGTCCACCCAGGAAGGGTCCACCTGAGCCGAGGTCGGCCGGTCCTTCGCCTTTCGCCTGGTGGCCACCCGGAGACGGGCCCACCTCGGCCGAAGCCAGGCGACCCCCTGCCGCCTCGCCAGGTGTCCGCCCAGGAGGGGTCCACCTGAGCCGAGGTCGGCCGATCCTTCGCCTTTCGCCAGGTGGCCACCGGGGACGGGCCCACCTCGGCCGAAGCCAGGCGACCCCCTGCCGCATCGCCAGGTGTCCGCCCAGGAGGGTCCACCTGAGCCGAGGTCGGCCGATCCTTCGCCTTTCGCCAGGTGGCCACCCGGGGACGGGCCCACCTCGGCCGAAGCCAGGCGACCCCCTGCCGCCTCGCCAGGTGTCCGCCCAAGAGGGGTCCACCTGAGCCGAGGTCGGCCGATCCTTCGCCTTTCGCCAGGTGGCCACCCGGAGACGGGCCCACCTCGGCCGAAGCCAGGCGACCTCCTGCCACCTCGCCAGGTGTCCACCCAGGATGGGTCCACCTGAGCCGAGGTCGACCGATCCCTTGCCTCTCGCCAGTTGACCCCCGGAGACGGGTCCAGCTCAGCCGAGGTCAGACCACTCGTACGGAGAGGCCCCCGGGGAGAGAGACGGGTCCCGAGACCACCCCTCGGGCCGTACATACCCCAGACGGCGTCCCGTACGGAGGGCGGCGGCACGCGGAACGTCACTTGCATCGGCCCGGTAGGTCCCGCAGCCGAGAGACCCGATCCTGACAGAACAGGCCCCATAAACGGATGGCGCCCACGCTCGGGGAAGGGAGCGCTCTCATAGAGCCCGAGGCCTGACGACGGCCGCTCTGCCAGCGCCCCTCCCTCTTTTTCTCTCCTGTCTTTGCCTTTTCCCTGCTGGGCCCGGCGGACGAGGTCGGAAAGCCGCCTGGCCTCCTTCACCAAAAGGGAAAAGGAAGGAAACAGGGGAGGGGAGTTTCCGAGGAGGAAAAGGACAAGCGCACGATGGAGGGAGATAAAGAGGGAAGAATCTGGGGACTACAAGGTAAGCCAATTAGCCTGGGGACAAGGGAGGAGCACCGGCACAAGGCCTTGCATCGAGAGAGAAACCAGAGATCCCGAGAGGGGAACACTGGGCGTGAGTTCGGCAAGCAAGCCCAGCCGAAATTCCGGTCCCCAGAGCGCTTCCTTCACCAATTAACTCTCTAAATCTGGGACCCTCTCGAGGGCCCGGGTGGGAGAGTCTGTTCCTTCTCGTCATCTACTGACTTGACCGTCGGAGCTCCCTCGCCGGGATCCCGGCCAGGGTCTTCTAACCCTTTTTTGCAGGTTCCCGCGGGAAGGGAGGCTCCCTCGCCAGGCGGTCAGGAAGGATCAGCTGATCCGCGGCACGGGCGCGGCGACGAGAGCGGCAACAATATTATTATTGGTGTGACTGTATGGAGTCCTTGCTGGGCTGTGAAGCTCACTCCCAACTTCTTTATTTTTCTTCTAGAGATGCAAGATGCATAGCAAGGGTCGGGCTAAGCATTAGACCGAGTACCAAAATTTTAAATTGTTTAGTTAATTCTACTTCTGATACCTGTGTATAAATAAGTCGACCATTTAGTAATCTTGACTTGAACAAGTTGATTATTCGATTATTATTAAATTGTTTAACAAGGTTTAGTTAATTAATGTGATTTTTGGAAATGATGAAAATCTTATGTACTTAGGCCTAATATGACCTCTAGGATGATACATAGGATTTATGCGGCCGGTCACACAGCCAATCCCAGTACCAAATTTGGGACATGATAATAGGTTTTTCAAAAACTGCATATACTTGCTTAAATTTTGAAAAGTCCAGTTCATCACCCTCTTGGATTATCTTGCTGGGCAACAACAAGTGAATAAATTTATTAATAAACTTATCTGCTGTGATTATTGAGGTCAATACTAGGATATTGCAGTACCTGGGAGTTTTCATCACTGGTAGCAGACTTGAAGGGCAAAATGTGACCATGTGGATTGAGTGATTCAAGAACATTTGGAAGGATGGCGGGCCTGTACTCTTTTTCATGATGAGCAAGGTTATCTTAGTAAGGTCAATCATGAACTTCATGCCTATCCATCTTCTTTTAAATGTCATCTTGTCCAAAATCTTGGGACTAAGCTTAAGCAACATATTTGAAGATTATTATGGGGTTCTCGGCTTAGCAAAGGTGGCTTACACCTTTTGGCTTACGATGCTATGTGTTACGGTCATAATGGTGACGTGGCCGGTCTCAGATTCCGTCGGGCATGATTGAGCCGCATGGAGGTTTCCTCGGTCGAGTCAGCTGCGGGTCCCATGCCGCCGAGGTCGAGCTCGGTCCTTGCCCCCCCGGCTACCTCGCCAGGTGATATCCCGAGGCGTTAACGCCCAGGCCGAAGTCGAGTTCGGTCCAGGGCCCCTTCTGCCGCCTCGCCAGGTGTCCGCCCGGGAGGGATCCACCTCGGCCGAGGTCGGCTGCTCCCTCGCTCCCTCGCCAGGTGCGGCGCCAGAGAGACGGTCCCACCAAGGCTGAGGTCGAGCCGGGCCCCTTCGCTCCTTCGCCAGGTGGCCCCGAAGACGGGACCACCTCGACCGAAGCCGAGCGCCCTTCTGCCGCCTCGCCAGGTATCACCCAGGAGGGGTCCACCTCGGTCGAGTCGGCTGCTCCCCCGCTCCCTCTCCAGGTGGTGCCAAGAGACGGTCCACCAAGGCCGAGGTCGAGCCGTGCCCCTTCGCTCCTTCGCCAGGTGGCCCCGGAGACGGGACCACCTCGACCGAAGCCGAGCGCCCTTCTGCCGCCTCACCAGGTGTCCACCCAGGAGGGGTCCACCTCAGCCGAGGTCGGCTGCTCCCCTGCTCCCTCGCCAGGTGGCGCCCAGAGACGGTCCCAACGAGGCCGAAGTCGAGCCAGGCCCTTCGCTCCTTCGCCAGGTGGCCCCCGGAGACGGGACCACCTCGATCGAAGCTGAGCGCCCGTCTGCCGCTCTGTCAGGTGTCCACCCGGGAGGGTCACCTCGGCCAAGGTCAGGCCGACCGTACCGGGAAGGGGCCAAAGGGCGAAGCGCAGCTGTTTCTGAGGTTGGCCCTCGAGCCGTACGCACCACAGACGGCGCCCCGTACAGATGGCGGCGGCACGCGAAACATCACTTACGTCGGCCTGACAGGTTCTGCAGTCGAGAGACGCGGTTCTGACAAAATAGGGCCCGTCAATGGACAATGCCGGTACCTGGGAAGGGGAGCGCCCACACCGGGCCCGAGGTCTGACCGGCCGCCCTGCCGGTGCTACCCCCCTTCCTTTACCCTTTCACCACTGGGCTCGGCAAACGAGGTCAGAAAGCCGCCTGGCCCTCGAAACCAAAAGGGGAAAGAGAAAAGGATGGAAAGGGGACAACGAGAGCAAGGAGGGAAGCCTCCCAAGAGCGGAAAACAAGCGGACAGCGGGAGGAGATAAAAGGAAGGAAAGAGGAGGCGACCAGGTAAGGGGGGACTAGTAAGAAACAGAGGCTAAAGGCCCCGCTCCGAGAGTAAGATCCAGGGTCTCGAGAGAGGATTGCTCGGCTTGAGCTCGGCAAAGGGACCCCGCCGGGCTTCTGGTCTCTCCAGCACCTTTTATGCTAGTAAATTCTCTGAGTCTGGGAATCCTTTGGGAGCCCGTCCCGGAGAATATGTTCCTTCTCGCGCCTACTAACTTGACTATCGGAGCTCCTCGCCGGGATCCCCGGCCGGGGTCTTCTGACCTTGCCTTGCAGGTTCGTTCCATCTCCAGGAGGCCCCAGGAGCGAGGCGGTCTGGTAGGATCGACGGTTCCGAGGCACGGGCGCGGCGACGAGATCGGTAACAGATTAGCGCGCCAGGAAGGGGGGGCAGGACACAACCCCTAGTGGGAGCCAGCTTTCTGCAGGCACCGCACGCACTCTCCGACAATGATGGTCACTCATGGGTGCGAGGCGTCCACCAGCCGTGTGGTAGAGGTTCCCTCCCCTCAAGGGGCCCACAGCTCGGAGAGGGAGCTCCCAGCTCCTCCACCTCTTCCACTACTACCGCCGACCTCGCGGATGGGCCCCTCGCGGCCGTCATCCACCTCAGACTCTGACCTCGGCGGTCCAGCACTTCAACATCAGCAGCGGTCCCTATCCACGCAGCCGCAGCCGGGGACTCCCGCGGCTCGAGCCGCGGGCCACGTGGGAGCCTGCGATCCATTCAGGGCAGGTCATCCCACCCGAGGGCGGTCTCCAACCCCCGCGGGAGCCACCAAGCTCCCGCAAAAAGAACTACTCCGGTTTGGCGGATCACGAGAGTCGATCCTCGACCGATGAAGCCGAGACGGTGCATCGCAGCAAGCGACGCCGAGGCGTGACTTCGCACCGAGACCGATCGGCGCCCCCTTCGCCAGCGGCCTCGGTGGAAGACTCCACCGACGAGGCCATCAGGCGTCAGGCCGAGAGACCCTGGAGGAGCACGAGCGCAAGTTGGCGGAGTTCGCCCGTCGATTTGCCGACCTAGCAAACTCATCAGCAGACCCAGCAGGCTACGACTCCCGTCCTCCTTCTCTGAAGAAATCCAGGCGGAACCAATCCCGAGCCGGTTCCGCATGCCGCAGGTGGATCCCTACGATGGGACCCACCGACCCTCTGGACCATCTGGAGAGCTAAAAGGCTCTCATGAGGGTCCAGGGGGCCACTGACACCCTTTTGTGCATCGCCTTCCCCGCTACCCTCCGGAAGGCCGCTCGAGTCTGGTTCACACCGCCTCGAGCCCGGATCTATTTGCTCCTTCCACCAGCTGGAAGGGAAGTTTGTGGTGCATTTCGATGCTTGTCGGAAGGTGCCGAGAGAGGTGGATAGCCTCTTCTCCATCCGCCAGCAGGACCAGGAGCTGCTACGGGACTACATCACCCGGTTCATGATCGCTGCACTGGAGATCTACAGCCTGGATGAGCCCGTCGCCATGCTGGCTTTGAAGCGCGGGCTCAAGACGTCCCGCCTGACCTACTTCCTGGACAAAAAGCCTCCCAGGACGTACTCCGAGCTCCTCCTCCGCACCCACAAGTACATCCGAGCGGAGGAGGCCGACCGCACCCGCCGAGAGTTGGACGGGAAGACTCCGAAGAGGCCATCCCCAAGGGATCTTCCAGGAGCTCGGAAGCCCGGGCCACCTGCCGACCCTCGCCCGAATCCGAGGTCGAAGGGCGAGGCCACTCCGGAGCGGAGGTTCACCCCTCTCCTCGCCCCTCGAACAAAGATCCTCATGGAAATTGAGGGCGAGCACTACCTCCGCCGACCTCCTCCGCAGAATCCAAGAGGTATCCGAGACAAGTCAAAGTACTGCCAGTTCCACCGCGAGCACGGCCATGACACGGAAGAGTGTCGCAACCTGAAGCGGGAAATCGAGGAGCTGATCAAAAGGGGCTACCTCAGGAAGTTCGTCAGGAACGAGGTCCCCCCGGAGGGGCAGCTGCTCGCGGCCTTACCACCAGTTCCTGCAATCGATAACTCTCCCGGTCACCGCCGGATCCCCACCTCGACAGACGACCGTCCTGATGACGTTTACCGTCGTCAAGCTCTCTTCACCTTACAACGCAATTCTCGGGCGTCCCGGGCTCAACCAACTGGACGCCATGATTTCCACAAAAAGGGTGTTGGTGCAGTTCTCCACGCCTTCCGGGCTCGGGGTGATGAAGGGGATGACCCAGCCGGTCCCGCATTGCCTCCAGGCGGTCCCGGGCACCCGGGGCGCGGAGCTCGGTCCCAATGTTGACGACCTCGACCTAAGGGAGAAGGAACCCAGGGGGGGCCCGTAGAACGCCTGTTGACTTATCCCCTTGGTTCGGACCCGCTGAAGACGGTGCAGGTCGGGGCGCAACTCCCGGAGAAGAACGGGCCCGCCTGCTGGAGTTCCTCCGCGCGAACGCAGACATATTCGCCTGGTCGGCAGTCGACATGCCGGGCATTCCCCCCGAGGTCATTATGCACAGACTGAACGTGGATCCGAGCTGCCGCCCGGTCCGCCAGAAGAAGAGGAGTTTCACCGTAGAGAGACAGAGGGCCATCAACGAGGAGGTGGAGAAACTCCTTGCCGCCGGCTTTGTGCGGGAAGTCCAATATCCCAGCTGGCAGGCAAACGTGGTCATGGTAAGGAAGAGCAGTGGTAAGTGGAGGATCTGTGTGGACTACACCAACCTCAACCGAGCTTGCCCGAAGGACAGCTTCCCTCTTCCAAAAATCGACCAGCTGGTTGACACCACCTCGGGGCATCACCTCCTGTCATTCATGGACGCCTTCTCTGGATACAACCAGATCCGAATGAACCCGGAGACGAGGAGCACACCGCCTTCATCACCGACCGCGGACTTTTGCTACAGATGATGCCGTTTGGCCTCAAGAACTCTGGGACCATGTACCAGCGTCTGGTCAACAGGATCTTCAAAGACCAGATCGGCCGCAACATGCAGGTGTACGTGGACGATATGCTGGTAATGAGCAGACCCGATTCGGACCACGTAGCTGACCTGGCGGAGACATTCGGCAACCTCCGACATCATCAGATGAAGCTGAACCCTGCGAAATGCGCCTTCGCGTCTCCGCCAGAATCAGAAGCAAGAAGGGACAACAGGTCGTTCCTACTCCACACCCATTCAGGCAGCAGTCTAGTTATCAACCAACATTGCCTAGGAAGTTTGCACCCAAACAACATATGCTCTATATCCTCAATCCTGCCTTCACACCACTGGCATTGAAGAGGAGCTGTGCCAAGAATACAATAGCAGATATTCTTTCTTGCGCAAAGATCGGAATCATACCTCCAGCAGGCATTGTCTTCTGTTACCTAAAAAGCTATCATTTCTACTTTACTGAAATAGAGACTTTCATTGATACTTGAACATCAGACTTACCTAAACAGAGAATTCGTACCATGATTAGCAGACGCTTCTCAACTCTATCGATTTCAAGCAGACGAGTCTCCAAGTTCCTTACCTTGCAAAGCTATAGCGCTAGCCAGGTCAATACCCTATCCATCCCCAGCAGAAGCAGGAGGAGTAGGAAAAGGAGGTCTAATCAACTAGCTCTAAAGCATACTACTATTTCATTAAAAGCATACTACTGGCAAGATCTTAGAAAGTTATCCCAAGCATTGATAAGAGAGCGGCCTTACGATAGCTAATTGTAGCCGATTCGTGAACAGATAAGATCTGACACATTGCAATTATATGCTTCCTCTTTATTAGCAGCCGATTTGAAAGTTCCTTGCCTTACACTCTACCTTATAGTTGACAGAGAGGAATGGCTAAAAGTGAGACTAAGAGACACTGGAATTGATTTAAGCGCTTAACTCCTAGTAGTGCACTCGCTCCCTTTCAAGGTGAAGTAGCTGCTTTCAACTAAGCGGGCGATTCTATGCATGATGTCACATCAATGATTCGGAACTACTGCTTGAGACAAGGAGCTTTCTTATAAGCCACTCAACGTCTCGAAAGAAGAGAGAAGGGCTGGAAAGAAGCAAAGAGCCTCCTCATAGCACTACTTCTCAGAGATAGCGTTAACGGATCAATTCCATTTCATAGTGCTACGGTTCGTTCGCATGAAGAAAGGAAGGTGCAAAGCGTCTGGTCGGTTTCCCTAACAAGGGGGGCAGCACTCACAGGTTATGAGCCTTGCGAGCTGACCTAACTGCTCTACTCCGCGCATCTTTTCCTAGTCTTTTCAATCTATCATGAAAGCTCTTTCTCCTTTTTCTGGTGGAAACCGTACTCCACGAATGTGGTTTATACGCGAAAGCTGGCGCTTGGATCTTTACATGATAAGCGAACCTTCGCATCTTTGTTCCAACTTCTTCCTTTGCAGCAATCACTAGATCTTCCTTCTCAGATGCGTGGGTCGCCCAAGCCTTTGTTGTAGTTTCAGTCAAAATCTTACTATTAAATAAGGAATTTGTGATCCTGACTCGCGCAGCATCCCGATCGCGGTGAAGTCACTCATGAAATTCCCCAAAAGACAAGATTCAAGTGTGATTCTAGTGCATTCACAAAAGCTTTTTTCAGGGAGCAAAGCAATTCCTTCGGTGGTAAACAATTCCTTTTCAGGATTGGCAGTTCTTGGTTCATAGAATATGGGGAAGCCCTCTAAATCGATTAATCCCGAGTATTGATTGTGGGACATGGAATACTTCTTTTGTCTGGGCATATTCCTGTTCATAAAGTCTTTGTTTCGACCCCGGGTTCACTTTACGCAAGTTTTCCTGCTTAGACATCGACCATACAGCATTTGACTTACCTTGTGGAAGTTGATTAATCTCTTTCTATCCCGATATCATGATATTTAGATCACCTTGAGAAGGAAAATCCTAAAGTTGGTGAGAGAACGAAACAAGGTCTTTCTCGATGACTTGGGATGAATCGATGGACTCCGGGAAGCTTCGTTCCTACATTCTGCTCTCAAAGGCATTCCATTTTGTGTATTTTATACAGTTGGCTGGGAAAACAACAAGAAGGGGCTAAGATCCTCGTTGACAACATGAATTCGTACGCAAGATACCGAATTGGATCCCTAATTCATAGATGGGAATTGATGAATCAAAGAAGCAGTAGGAATGGGTCAATGACACTCCCTCCCGATGCTTTGCCAGAAGCTCGTTTTCCAACAGAAAGATGAAACTCCATCCCCGGACCCGAAAGGGGGCGTCTCGATCTAAACCACCTTTGTCTACCAAGAATCGATACATCGAGAAGGTAGCATGTCGAACTAGAATGCCCTAATTGAGGAAGGGTGCTAATCCTACCTTGATTGTTCTTCGCAGACCGGCCATGTGATCTCCTTTCCCAGGTCTTATTGCCGAACTGGTTCTCCCATCTGATATTGTAATTACAGGTAGAGCCTCAAAATAGGCAATTAATTGACCCGTTGACGGACAACTTTATCCTTCGCCGGTTGTTTCGAGAGCTAAGCTAATTCGCTTCTAGTTCTGTAGCTAGAGCTGGGAAAATCCCTCGGCGAGGCATAGAAAATAAGGAGAATCTTCCTCATCTTTGAAGTGGGAATGCTCAAATAGAGAGTCCAAATCATAATATGTGAAAGCTTCCCCGCTCGATGCTTTGTTGCGGTAAGAAGGAAGGGATTACTTGCTAGGATCAAAGGCTGTCTTTGAAGGAAGCATGCCCGCCGTACCTCTACTCAGTAATGCAATTGAAGCTAAGTCCACGGGCGTAAGATAAGTCTACCACTGCAGGGTTTGATCTGTCTAAAGGTGAGAATCCCAATGCCGCATATCGATTAACTGCAGGTTAGGAATCTGACTTTGATCTCCCACTTTCAGTAAGGGATGAGCGTACGACAAGCCTTGCAGCTAACTAATGAACTCGACTCTCGCTTCCTATAGTACTGCCCTCGGGCTCGGAAGTTAGCTACTTATTATGGAATGACATATATAATTATGTTGGTAGCTATCTGCCGAAGATGTAAGCTTTTCCTTATTAGATAGCTTGCATGTGTAGAGGATTATTTATCTAACTAGTGTGGATAGTTTGGCTGACTACCCTGCCTGCTCTGTGGTCTCGGAGATAGCCATGCTAGCGATTACAATGGCCTCTGTATCAGCCTTACCAGCTGCTATGGAGGAAGTCACTGATAGCTCTGATTCTTTCGGATTGGCTAACTGACTGGATTGGAACTATGCTTTGATCGGGAGGCACCCTCAGCTCCTGGATACATAGGCCTTCTGCATCCTTATCGCCCTGGGATAGTGAGGAAAAAAAACCTGACTTTTGTCCAATGGGTCGGATTCAGTCTAGCTGCTGGATGACATGAAGGATGTCGCACTTATCTGTTAGGAGTCGGATAAGTTAAGTAGGTACGCGAAGATACCGAAACGAATTAGCCACTCCTTTTCTCAATGGCCACCGAAAGGATATGCAAGAACATAGGCTTACAAGAGAATCTTCGTCCCCCTTCCGTTCCTCCTTCTAGTCTACCTACGTAATTATTTCTTTTGAAGCAGGAAAGATTCTTGTTCCCGAAAGGTAATGAAGTAAGCCTCGGGTGAGGGGCACGAACGTCTAAGAAGTCTTGCTTTGGTTGTTTAGGGAAGGCGTGCACGGACTCATAGACCTCCCCCGGAGTCCCCAAAAGCGTAGGGGGAGGGCATAAGAGGGAGTGAGCGACCGACCCAATCTGTTTAGGGAAGACAGAAGGTTATTTGTGGGGAAAGATAGAGCAGAGGATTTTCGACCAGTTAATGTACGAGCAGGGAAGGAGTCTATTGACTCTTTGTTGCAAGGAGGATTTTTTCCATCTTTAGAGAAAGAACCGTAAGCAGCCGAACTTCAAAAGCCAATAGCCCTTACTTGAGGAATGAGAGCAGCAAAGAAAGGCAATGAATATTGTAAAAATATCCACAGAATACCCTGGTTGCGCTATTGAATTCGGAGCTGCTATTGAATCAACTGTTTTGCGGGACAACGATTCTTTTATGAATCCGGAGCTGCTATTGCTTATGATTTCCATCACCACGTGTCTCGTCCATCTTATCGGTATCGGTAAACCCTATCCGACTTGGATCGATAGTGTACCATTTCCGCCTGGGTACGTAATGCCTCAATTCTGTATGTTCAACGCTTTGAGCAAGCCAGAGCAAGACTTGGCACACTTTCTTTCCCGTTGCGGAGAGACCTCTAAGAATGGAGCATTATGTCTTCGACAATTTTTGCAATCACTCGAAGGAGATGCCTTTGTATGGTATAGCAAGCTGCCTCCTGGGTTAATCCCTGATTGGGATAGCCTTGTAGCTCGGTTTCACAAACACTTCTACAGTACCCACAGGAGTGTAAGCGTGACAGAATTTTCGGAAGCCAAGCAGCGTCAACACGAGTCTGTTGATTACTTTATCGCAAGATGGAGAAAAAGAAAAAGGTAAAGAAACTGTTAAAACCCTAAAAGAACGAAAAGAAAAAGAATATTCCTTTCGAAATGAGGATGTTGAAGATTTCTTCACATCTTTATTAGAGCAAGGGTTGATCGAGCTTCCCGAACCTAAGAGACCGGATGAGGTGGGACGAGTAGGAGATCAAAAATACTGCTAATTCCATCGGGTTATTAGTCATCCGATAGAAGATTGTTGGGTTCTTCAAAATCAGATCCAAAAGTTATCAAATTATGGTGTCATTGAAATAGACCCTCCTAAGCAACCTGTGGTCACCTCAAATCCGGTATTTGTAATAGTTGGAGATATTCTTTGCCCGATAGCTGAGATCTCGCCAAGCATAGCCTATTCTAGTTCTAGCACCGGAAGAGCAATTCCAGAGGAAGAAAAAAGATCCAAATATGATGAAAGATATATTCAAGGAGAATGGAGCACTCGTGTTAGCCGAAGGAGAATCTTTCTTCAACTGCGCCCGAGGCTCAAGAGGCCTTGTTGGAGAAGCTGTTACTATCGAAACTATACAACAAGCCTAAAATCAAGAGTCTTCTGTTCCTCTCTCCTCGGTCTAGCCGGTAAAGGCTGATCGCGGTAAGGGCTGGTTACGATTGAAAATAAACACTATTTAAGCGCTTAAGCTTACCATGATGATTGCAGAAGAGGAAGTACGACGAGTACGGTATGAAATAGGTTGGCAAAGAACACAGAGTAGTTTTAAGGTCTAAAAACCCGACAGAACTCTTTCTTTCCAGGAAGCCTATCCCTCTTTTTATGTATGATACCAGTCGAGTACAAAAACGTAGCTTAAATTGCTTGTAATTGGCCGTTTCCCTTCATCGACAAAATACGTTTCCAGCGAGAGAACAGGCTCAGACGGGAGCAGAGCCGAAAGGAGATCCATACGTTGATCCAGTCAAAGAACTAGTGGATCCCAAACAAGAGTTTGATTCTAGTGTCTCGAAGAGTAAGATAAAGGCCTATTCAACCAACTACTCTTTCTCAACTTTAGGGATATTTCATACTTATTCCAACTACGGTAAAGAGCTTAAGAACTACATGATTCGCCCACTCGTCCCGGAAAGAATACAATTTAATGAAACTTAAAGGTAGGTTTACCGGATTGAGCTTTAAGCCTAGAACGCCAGAATGGATAGACTACCTTTTTTATTGCCGCCTACCTCTTCCTCAAGCTCTGTCTCCCACTTCTCTGTCACTGCTTGAAAAGAGCTTTTCACCTGAAGAGAGAGAGCCCGCTATAAGCCCGTGATCGGACCTTCTTACCAAGAGGGAGAGCCCACCTTTTCGCTTACTGCCTAACTAAAGCAAGCAATCAATCTTTGTCTTCATCGAAGGAGGTGAGCAGCTATCACCGTTGACCGGGCGATTCCTATTCAATGGAAAGAAAAGCCCATCAGATGAATTTCACAAGTTTTCCAGAGCAATTATCTTCTTTTTTTCGATCGGAAGGGCATAGTCAAATCTCTTCTTCTCCTTCTACCTTCAGCCGACTCTGCCTCAAGCTCATAGAATTAGGAATAGAGAATTTCTGGAATAGAGAATTTCTATCAAATAAAAGTCTTATTGCTGGAATAATGGTATCAGTTGTTATTTGATTTGATACATTGTGGTCGGTCACGTTGGTGAATTAACAGAAACGGAAAGAGAGGGATTCGAACCCTCGGTAAACAAAAGCCTACATAGCAGTTCCAATGCTATGCCTTGAACCACTCGGCCATCTCTCCTACATAATCTTATTATTGACCAGAAACCGAGTGAATAGCGAGTCATTCATATTATTGCAGTACAGGTATGACCGATCAATGGTTCCATAGGAATAATTCCTTTCAAATTTCCTATTTCTCAACACCAACTTCTCTCATCAGCTACCCCATGGATCTATTACAAATTCATGAATCGTCCCATGGATTTTGATTTCCATTGTATGGCATGACGTATACACGTAATGTAAACAAAACGGATGGTTACTCTACTCTATTTTATCATGGAATAATTATTATTTTTCCTCTTTGGATCATAACCAAATAAAAACTTCTCGAGTTATAAAAATCCGTAGTAAAAGAAAGTCCTTGGTTATTCAACTTAGATGAAATCTTAGATGAAATAGTAATAGTTCCGTTCATTGGTATACTACGAAATTGTAATGAAATCCAATCTGATTCAAATATTTCATATCTCTCCTTGTCCAAACAAAATGGGACAATTTGAGCGGAAGATCCACATTTTTAGAATTAGTAAAATTTAAGTTATTTCGTATTGTACAATTCCTTTGTTTGTGGGATCATTTTCCCCGAAGGGTAATGAAAAGAATTCTAATTATAGATTATAGAAAGGATTGCTAATTATGCCTAGATCTCGGATAAATGTAAATTTTTTTGATACATAAATTTACTCACAAACAAGAATTGGCATACTATGATACCCACTCTTACCAGTGTACCCACTGTCATCCAAAAGATGTTGCGTCCCGAAAGGGGATATATTGCCAAGATATGAAAATCCCCCGAAAGAGTCATGGGGATTACTGATGTAACCAGAGGAAGCGCAAGAATAAGACAATTAACCTTTGCAGATTTAATATATAGGGGGTACGCCAATGACTGTAGAATCTTAATATTTATAACACTCATTTTAGGATTTTACGTATGGTTCTTCTTCTGCATTCCCGAACCTCTGTTTGTAAAACCTGATCTCTGTTACTCGGAGGTATGGCCACGCTTAGTAAGAGAGGCTCTCAGCTCGGACTGGGAGGTGGGATGTCCTTTTAGACACTTAGAGGGTTATCATTGCATTCATCCTGCGGCTATTCATGACCAAGTCATGATTATGTTGGATGAAAGCAAGGAGGCCTTCGACCCGTTGAATATCAATCCTCAGCCTAAAGCAAAAGCTTTCGCAATTGGCATAGCTGCTGTGGTATTGGGAATCTTATTGGCTGAGTCTATCACTCCGGATGGAATTATCTACACTTAAAGGAATGAGCGTTATGGTTTCTTCAATGTGAGTGGTCCCAGATAGACCAAATCTTGTACTACAATCAAGCGATAAATCTATAGCCGTTTGTATTCATTCCTATTCATAGTTATGGTTGCGCCGACTGCTACTAAGATACTACCAATTCCCAGGAATGACTGGGAAATACAGACTTTAGCTATGGCATCATACTCAAAGGCTGCTTATTGGTCATTATATTAGAAGGCAGGTTCTCAGGCAAAAGCATATTTAGCTTACTTCTTATCCTCTGCTAGGCCATCCTTTGGCAAGTTTTCAAGCAGTTTGATTTTCATTGAAAGGAGGAGTATGTAAAGCGAAAGAAGGGTAAAAGTTATATTTATTAAGCTAGCTATGTTTATTGCTTTCCTTATGGAGGTGTTAAGCCCTTGTGTAAGAAAGTCTAGCAGTCTCTTTTTCTTCACTTTCTTAATTTCAATGTAGGGTTAGCCCATTAAAAAGTCGGGTGACAAGGCCAGCCAGCTAGTGGGTATTTTATCTACTTCTAGTCTAGGAGTAGTTGATAGAAAGCTAGGGGTATTATATAAGGTTTTAGGACAAGCAAATGATTAAGCATTATCTTTTTTAATCCATTAGGAGTTGCCTTACACGCATTTGCAGTTCCCATTGGTTGGAGTTCACTTGGATGTGGGTCCATACGAGCCGAGCCATTTTGAGTGCTAAGCCTTTGCAGTCCTTGTGTCTTCCCTGGTTTTTCTTGTTTCTTTCTTCTCTTTTAGTTCCAATTACATTTTGAATTGCTTTGCCCGTTACAGACAGTGGATTTAAGTCATGCATTTCTTTTCTTGTTCTCTTAAGAGAGTGTGAAAGCTGGATAGTCGCAAGTATACTTTATGCTAAGGAACCCGCCTACCCTTCATCTATCGAAGCAGCTCGTTTTCAAGTAGTCCTTTCCTGTAGGCAAGAGCAATCCATCAAGTGAGAGGTATCAAGCTAGGTCAATGGAAAGAGACTTTTTCAAGCAAGCGAGCTAGTAGTTTCCGTATGCTTCAAATTGGGGGAAGTTTCTTTTCGCCGCTCTAACGATCTCCGGGCTTGTCCCTTAATCGAATGGGAGGTCTCCTCCTATGCCTGTCTCCCCAGCTTTTCCTGGACTACTGCTGCCTAAGGGATTTTTGCATTTCCTTGAATATCCTCCATATACAGAATCTTTTTCTTTTTTTATAGAAATTTTTATCAGTCAAAGGAAGACCAAGAGGTGGATTTAAGAAGAGCGGTCGATAGGCTTCCTGAGGAGAGACCAACTAATCCCACTCAGTTGAGTAGGCGATAGATGGAAAGCTTATGATTGATATCAGTTAGAAGAGAAAACGACCCGGTTCCATTACTTTCTATTTTTTTCTGGATAAGCACGGCCGGGGAAATGGTTTTATACGCAATTTCTCAGTCCTAAAACGAATCTACGTATTAACAAGGTGTTTACTCATCCAACATGGAGAAAGTGCTTTCTATTTTCTTTAACAGGTCGAACCCTCTCTGAAGACCTTGTGACTGCTATTGAAGACCGAAACCCCTTGGTACTGAGTGAACGAATGAAGCGGGCTGGGGAGGTGAAAAACCACTTCTTCTTTCAAGGTCGAGCTTTGAAAAGTCTCTCATCAATCCACTACTTTTTTTTTGTTTTCTAGCCCGGTGATATCGAGCCTCGAAGCTACTGCCAAACTCTGAATCTTTCGCTTTCCTTTCCTTTTTCAGTCAGAGCAGAGTTTCTTTTCATTCGCAAAAAACTAAGAATTCTGAAAATCACCCTCTACCTGCTTCCATTGGGACTTCATTCCGCAACCCGGGGGAAGTGGACTGCCATTACGCTTTGTCACGGAAGGCTGAGGATTTTTGGTAACCTATCGGGATGGCCTTGACCTCCTTTTCTCCTGCGCACAAACACACTTTATGCCCAGGCTTCCATACCGATCCGGCCTTCATCATAGGCTAGCATAGAAGACAATCTAGCGAAATCCAGGAAGGGGGAGGGGAATGCCCAATCTGAAGCAAACCATTAGGCTAGTTCCCGTGGAGTGAGTCTAGTGCTTCCCTTTAACCTAGAAGCACTCAGTGAGTGTTCAACAATATCCTTCCTGGCCTGTTCTTTGAGTTGACCGAAGGGCGGCGCGGTGGGTGAAGGGAGCTTCACTTACCGAGAGGAATGAATTCGAGTAGTAGCCAGGGGAGGAGTTCTTTGAAAAAGAATGAAGTAGAGCCCAAATGCGCGAGCAAGAGCTAGAAAGAAGCCCTAGCCAGCCCTAGAGCTATAGCAAGAGCTCAGTAACTAATAGAAAAGGACGGTGGGTGTAGCGGATTTTTTCCTCCCCCTGCTCGAAGATCAGACAATATGCTATGTCATGAACGCCATAGGAGGGGCACTTGGGTTGAGCTGAGCCTAGCACCTGACCGGATGAACTTCCACTGTTGAGCCTAAATCTCTTCCGCAGAAAGGGGGTCGGCAGATCAATCGGAAAGGTTGAACCCACTCCCCTTTTGATATGGATGGAAACTTCCCTGTCAATGTAACCAACCACAAACAAAGCTCCTTCTCTTAGGGGCTCTCCCCTATCACTCGAAATTCGTTGGGAAGGAAGGAACCCTTTCTTTACTTACTATTTAGCCTATCGACCCGGTTCTGCTTATCGACCCGAATGAATCAGTCGATCCACTAATAAAGCATCGCATTGAAAGCAACAGGAACTACACCTTGGGGATTCCTCCCTGACCTGAGTCAATCAAAAAAATGCTTTTATCTAAAATCTCACTCATGCAGAAGCGTAGGGAATGAACGGAGCGCGGATGCGCGAAGTGAAAACTAGCAATGCACGTTGGGAATTTTTACCCTTCGATGTGGGACCAACCAAACCAAATGGAAGAAGGCGAGGGGGATTGCCCCGAAGCAATAGCAAGAGCTAACCTAAGTGCGCAAGCACACAGCTTAACAGAGCTAGGCGTACTTGCTCTTTTACTGGTCTCGGCTCTCACGGCTAGAGAGAAATAGCCCTTCTTCGTTGGCTCGAAAGAACCAGCAAAGGAAGCAAGAAAACGGGTGCTATAACGTGCAACGGCTTTCGCGTTCCCTTTACGTGAATTGGGCCGTTGCTTGCTCGCTTGCCCTTCCCCACCTTTAAAGCCCCCCGAAAGGGGGATTCATTAAAGGGATCGGCTCATTCCATTCCAGGCTTCACTTTTTGGTATAGATTTCGTTACGTTAGAATAGCCCCTTAGCGAATTTACCTTTGGATCGCACTACACCATATAGTAAAGTCACCCTTCCCCGGGTCGCTGTAAGCTCGTTCATATATACTCTCATCCAAATGCGGAGGAACTTCCACCCGCCTCAGCGAGGCGACCAGGGAGAGACTAAGAGACTACTGGTTGGACCATCTCAAACGCAACCGCCCTTCCAATGGCGTACGATACCAGCTGCTGGATATATGGGGAGGATCGACCTCTCTTTCGTGATTACACCTTCATCACGCCTGTCCACCTGGAAGAAATGAAGTGGAGACCCCCCATATATACCATACAGTGACGAAGGGAAAAGACCCTGTTAGGGGGAACCCCGTCAAATAGAGCGTACGCCCGTTATAGGCATTTTGGAGAAGCAGAAAGAAATTACCATATTTTCGAGAAGAGGTGAGAACCAACAGAGGGGGGATGGTGAGTAGTTTACCAATTAAATACTCTTAGAGAGAACAATTGAACAAAGTCTTCGAAGAAGAATCAATGAAAACTACCGAATCCAATCTTCCATACTGCGAGCGAAGTCATGCAAACAAAGCTGCTGCTGCGCGCTCAGGAAAGCAGTGATTCCCCTCCACCACATATATCCTATTGGCCGGATATCCCTCTCTCGAGATGAAAGGGCTGATCTCCAACTCTCAGCGTGTTCAGGGATGAGCACCCAAAACCCAAGGCATTCTTCTCGGTCGCCCTAAGGCATCAACAGCTAGCCTAGTGAGTCCTTCCCTTGCGTCTGGCCGTTCTTGTCCATCGTTCGGTTCTAGCCTAGCGGTTCTGTCTGTGATTCTCCTGGGATCGGTTCGGATAGCTCAGCTCATCTCGTGGGCTCAACTCCCTTTGTTCGTCCATCTTCGTCTGAGTGAGTAGGGACACCTGCTTCTGATTGGTCTTTCTCTTTTTTAGCATTCAATGGTGAAGAGTGAGGTATTGTTGGATATCTTTGACTGACTTTCGAGTGCAATGAGGAAGCTCATCACCCTTTCGAGGTCTAGGACCCACCCATCTGACTCAAAAGTCTGCAAGAAAGGGATTCGGGTCTCACACTTTCTCCAATGAGGAAGGAAGGGGCAGAATAGTGATCTCAGGTGCAGAGGAAGCAGAGTCAGTAACGGTGGGCAGCATATGTGGCACCTCCCTTTGAGATTGAGGCACGGTAGACAACTCTCCCTGAGATCGAGGCACTGTAGATGGTGGATCATATAGAGTTGCTTCATCAAATGTGACATGGCGAGAAATGAAAACTCGACGACGGCACAGAGAGAAGCATCGGAAGCCTTTATGATCATCACTGTACCCGAGAAAAATGCAGCAATCAGCCTTAGGCTTAAATTTGTGACGAATGGACTTCGAGATGTGGACGTAGCATAAACATCCAAAGGCCCGGAGAGATGAATAAGCTGGTGGAGTACCATGTAGGATTTCATAGGGAGACCTGTGATTTAGAAGTGGTGTAGGTTGGTTATTGATAACAAAAACAGCCGTATGAAAAGCTTCTGTCCAAAGATACATTGGAACCCCGGAATGAAAAAGCATAGAAAGGCCCGTCTCAGTGATATGCCGATGCTTGCGCTCACTGACACCATTCTGCTCTGAAGTGTAAGGGCAGGAGAATTTTTTTTGAATTCCATGCTGCACACAATACTCATTAAAGCTGTTAGAAGTAAACTCTCAACCACCATGACTTCTGAAATATTTTATGGGTTTCTCAAAATGCTTGGTTATAAGTGAAAGGTTCGAAAAACATCAAAAACTTCAGATTTGGCACGAAGAAAAAAGAACCATGTATAAATATAAAATAAATAAATAAAATAAATATAAAATATATAAATAAATATATATATATATATTTTTTTATTTACTTTTGGTAAACATTAGCACCTTTCTGAAGGGTGCTTAACTAGGTTAACACTACACCCCAAGAGAACCTACCTACACCTAAGGGTTTTACCTCAGGTGTAGTTCTCAACAAGTCGTACATCCTAAACATCAGCCCGTAGCGAAGGGTAAGTCTATCCTTTGCTTTGCGGCTAACGCTGTAACATACGACTGGAGGAGATAAAAGGTACTCAAGGGAAAGCGTATAGTCTAACCACGCCGAAGCATACCAATGAAGATAATGTATGTGCTGTTTGACCCATTGCTGAATCAAACGTTCAAACATACAAAACTCATCGTTGGGCCAGAACGTCTCTAATCTCCTAAACTCCTCCTCAGAGAAGTCCCGGGGTTTCTGACGCTCTAGGATCCACATCCTACACCAACCCTCCTGATAGCAATTAATTATGCCCTTCTCAGGCAACATTAACCACCACCGAAGGGGGTAAGGATGCATGCCACTAGGCGAGTGCTGCAGTAACCAATGCCTACGCCACCGACGTGCCTGATAAGGGCACCCCCGGTGGTTATAGACACGGTACGAAGCACCTCTCAACCTAAAACTAACTGAGAGGGAGACGCCCAACTCCTTAAAGAGATAGGCGCCAATGGAGTAGCGTAGCGACCTTCATTTTCGTATGGAGACGGGTGATAAGTCCGTCATTCCACGATCTGTTAAGAATCGTTTTGCAAACTCCATCGCTCCGCTCTTGGAGATTAGAGATTTCTCCTTTGATATAGAAACCTCACAATCTTCAATGAGTTCTGCATACTTCGCAGCCACCTTATCGTCGGCGATTACAATATCGTCGCCAAGGATAGCGTAGTCAAAGAAACGCTTTCCGGGATACACGCTCCAGGCAGCCCACCACACTAACATATGATGTGTAAGTGCGAAGACTGGCCAGGATGAGTAATATCCTAAAGGTTGACCCTTTGTAAAACGGTACACATGTTTCGATGCACCGACGTGAGAGCCTCCGGGCGTTCTGAAACCGGGACTAGTCATGATAAACACCCAAGATTGGGCAAAATCACGACCTAGTAAACCGGACAGCATCGACCCAGATAGATCAACAGGCAAAGAGTCTGTAGCGGCTTTGAGGTCAAAGGAGTAAAGATTAGTCTTACCCTTTAGCCTCTCAAGAGGTGCGGTCTGGTGGAATGTTCCGTCCGTTTTTAGCGTACGGAGACACTCCATCACCCAATCGTGCAAAGGTCTGAGTAAGGCCTGAAACACGGGGTTTGCAATCGCAAAGACTCTCACCTTTCCACTACCCTCTAGCTTAACGCCGAACCGCCCAGCTTCGGGTCTGGTCTTCATCGAATCCCACCACACTGTTTGTGCGGGAAGGATAAGACTATTGATCAGCCACCCGAATCCGAGTGCTCCGTTATGATCTCGCTGGATCGGGTTATCAAAACAAGAATCCACATAATGAACTCTGTCAGAAAACCAGAACTCAGCGATCTCACGAAGGTCCTCTGGACTATACAGAGTAAGCAAAGCAGTAGCCTCTACCGGTAAGGTATGCCACACACTAAGCTTACGACTCCAGAAGGACCTATCAACCCCTACCGCCTCTAACAATGGATTTTTATACGTATTAGGGGTGGAGGACCAGATAGGCTTAAAACAAAAGCCTAGTCTAAGCGGTATCGATTTGTAAGCAGGTACATAAGCTCCGAGCATCTGATTTTAATATATCGTCAGATTCTCTGCGAGCTCCATCACCTTCTTCCCTGGTTGATAGCCTGGTATATGTATGGTCTTAGGGGATATCTTAGGTCCCTTAGGCCACACTAATATCAGTTTCGACACTGAGCATATGCTCAAGACGAACTTAACAACCAGCGGGTTACTCCTTCTCCTTATAATTTAACGATAAAAAAAGGAGGAATAAAGCGAGGTATACCTGTACGCGTCAAGGAGACGAAAGTCTTCATAGCGGACTTCTCTGAGGGGACTCCTCCCCAATACCACATTAGGTGTAAACCTACGTGTTTCAGATACTGGCCTGTAAACAACAGACCAGACCGCTTTGAAAGACGAACAATCTCGATAGCCATTGCGTGCATCGCAAGGTAGTGTTCCTTGGTTAGTCTAGTAGTAGTCTCTTTAGTCAGTAGTTAGTAGTAGCATCCCTGTAGGTAGTAGTAGCAGTAGCATCCCTGAAGTTCCTTAGTCAGTAGGTAGTAGTAGTAGCACATGCAGTAGCATCCCTGTCACTACCGGGCCTGGTAGCAAGAGTAGAGGAAGGCCGTCGACCAGAAGAAATGAGAGAGATAGATAGGGAAACTTGTTTTCTAGTCCCGCGGGCCCTACCTACTTCATTCTCTCCTCCAGGATTGCAGCTTCCACAGCTGTCTCCACTCGGTCAAATGCATCTGCCTCTGTCTCTATCTCCACTGCTGGATCGAAAGAAAAGATTTCGGAGTTAAGTAAAAGAAGAAAGAGAGAAGATCCATCCTGATCTACTTTTGGATATACTTCCCGATCAACTGCTATTGGTGCTTGCTCTGGTGCTTATAGCCTCGTATACGGATTTGGATCACGATCTCGATATGGAAGGTATGCTTCTGGTAGTGCCCCTGCCTTTGCTTCAGAGTGAAGCCGCTGGTGGATAAATGCTAAGGGATGCTGGAAGAGGCAAGGATGCTGGCACTAGTCTCGCTGCTGGTGATGGCGGATGCTACTATTTGTGGTTGTTCCGCCTCAACCGAATCAAGAGAATCTACTGTTGAGGGTGGCTTTGCTTTGTGGGAATAAAGGCTTATATATAATATAAAGAAATTGAAGGGTTGATGAGATGGAGGAAAGCGATGTGGAGGAAAAAGACAGGAGAGAAAAGGAAAGGTATATGCGCCATCCCCGTGCTGCTTGTTTCGACGGCTATGGATCGGCCGACTAAAGAACAAAGACCGGGAGCATTAAAGAGTACATTTGAGTAGCAGAATTTTGAACCCCTACCCTCTTGCTTTGGCGGTTGCAGCTGGAGTTGCTGTGTGTGAGCGGCTTTAGCTGAGCCTGACATGCTACCACCTAACATTAGGGAAGTCGGACTAGAAGGAGGCCTAGGACGGAGTTGGAGACCATTAGCTTTGGGGGCTTGCTTGGTGTATCCAACCATCGACTTCCTGCAGTCACGAAGGACGGCAGCGATGTACGGAATGCCCGGGCTACTGCCTATAAGATCTTCCAGAATAGGCCTTAAGTCATTGATTCAAGTCCAGAGAATTTGACTGCAAGTCAAATGACTGAAAAGAAAGGTCCCATCATGTAATGTATAAGGAAGTTTCAGGCTGGAAGGTTGCGCAGAAAGCGGAGAGACAGTCAATCTACTTTCCAAAAGGAAGAACATCGATTGCGCCTTTCTTTAAGGTTAGTTAGTATAATTTATAGTTAGTTCTTCGATGGTTCCTTTTGTCCACAAGCTGTTACCACACGGAATCGGCAATGAAACCTGTATAGCCAAAGGGCCCGTGGTCGTCACTTTTTCCTTGTCGGCTGGCTGCAACAAGGTGCCTGTTTTTTTCAAATGAGCGAGTGAAGCGTGCAAGTTGAGCACAGTTGGTGTATTGGGAATCGTACTTTCTTTCAGCCTTTATACGCTTCTTTGAGTGTTTATACGCGTCAGCATATCAATTTGATAAAGGGCGTGAGCACTCCACTCAAGTATGTGGAAGTGGGATATCGCGAATCGAGATGTGGATGAAGTCATTGAGTCATGTCCAATCCGAGATGTGCGAGTGAGATATCGCGAGTCGAGATGCCTCTAATCCTTTAGTAGCGTATTTTGAAGTAAAGGCAAAGCGAATCCGAGAGTTTGGCGACACGAGATCATGGAAAGGGACTCATTAGGCAAGGAGTTCGATATGGCCACGGTGCCGCCGCCTTCCCGATGTCCATAATGGAAGTGCTTTTCGGCTCATTGTGCTTGCGAGACGAGACGATCCGAGGATCGGTGATTTTCAAAGTCTGTTGGGAACACGTAAATGCCACTGTACTATGCCCACTACCGGCCATATCAACAATGTTTCGGGCCCCATGATTCAGAGATGGATAGAAAGAATTTTTTAGATACGAGTCTCTCAGTATACTTGCAGGAAGGAGACCCCGAAACATCTTGTCCGGTGCTTCTGGCTCTGCCACCAAGGTTCACTTTTTTAACGTCGACTCTCCCGGAGAAGGGAGGTACCTTTCTTTCCTATTAGTAGCTCAACGGGCTAGAAAAATGACTATATGAGTGGTGGGAGGCGAGAAAGGCTCCTCAGAGGAGGAGCTGACCCAAATAGTCGTCTACGGCTATAGCTGAGCGAGAAAATCATCATCTTGAGAAAGCGTTCAGACTCGGCGGAATTCCGATTCACCTTTTCAAGCTGTGTTTTGATTCGACTGAACACTTATTTCTGAGCTGGTTGAGAAAGCCTAAGGCTAGTCACAGACGGATCAGGGAGAAAGGGACGAGAGAATACGACACACACACCACGGATCGTCGAAAGCATGTACAATAGGGGCAGGTACAGCCCTCACCTTGTCAACAACCAGAGTGAGAGTTGGAGAAAAGCAGAACCGAGTACGGATTACAGCGGGAGCGGGACCCATGGGAAGGAGAAAGACGGTTGGTGTAAGTGATAGGGTAGTGTGTTTTCAGGTACCAAGATCCGCTGCAAGAGTAGTAAGAAGTCATGGTGGTAAAGAGTGTGGCGAGAACTGTCACTATGATCCGCATTAGGTGCGCCAGAGAACTGTAAGTAGAACCGAACTATAGACCGAGATCAATAACCACCAACGGCAGATGCAGATGCAAATCTATAACCGGTGAATAAATGGACCTAATGCTCCTCCCTCCCGGACCCGGTGCGGGACGGGCGGGCGGAGGCGGCGCCCCGCTCCCGCTCTCCTGTTCCTTGGCGCCCTCCGGGGCGCCGGGGTTCTGTTCCGCCCGCCGTGTTATAGAACACCGGTTATATAAGCCGCAGCTAAGTTAGCCGGAAGAGCTATTGGGAACGCAACAAGAGCCATGGTCTCAAGCCAGTGACCCAAGAAACAATAAGAGAAATTCTTACCCAAAAAAAAAAAAAAAAGAAGCAAAGGGAAACGATGAACCCAAAGAGGAATTGAAGCCAACCCGAAGAAGGTCCAGGCCATCCTGGACATGGAGCAGCCTGCCTCCAAGAAGCAAGTGCAGCAACTCACCGGCTGGGTTGCGGCCCTCAGCCTCTTTATCTCCAGGTCGGCAGATCGCTGCCGTCCCTTTTTCAAGGTGCTGAGAAAGATGAACGACTTCGCCTGGACCGAGAAATGCCAGGAGGCCTTTGAAGAGCTGAAGAAGACGCTTGCATCGCCACCGCTGCTCTCCCGGCCCGAGGAGGGGGAGGAGCTCATCCTCTACCTGGCGGTCACCCCGGAAGTCGTTAGTTCGGTCCTGGTTCCGACCGACGACCAAGGAGTCCAGCGACCGGTGTACTATACCAGCAAACTTCTCCGCGACGCGGAGCTCAGGTATTCTCGGCCCGAGAAGCTCATTTTTACGCTAATAGTGTCTGCTCAGCGTCTCAGGCCCTATTTCCAAGCGCATCCCATCGCCGTCCTGACGGATCAGCCGCTGAAAGCGGTGCTCAGCCGACCTGACACCTCGGGGCGATTGGCGAAGTGGGCACTAAAGCTCAGCGAGTTCGACATCGCGTACAGGCCCAGGTCGGCCATGAAAGCGCAGGTGCTAGCCGACTTCTTGATCGAATGCACGGGCCTAGGCAAGGATCCTGAAGAGGATCCCTTGCACCGGAAGCTGAAAGCGGGCCCCGAGGGGCCCGGAGAGGATGCATGGATCCTCCATATAGATGGAGCCTCGAACTCTGGCGGGAGCGGAGCCGGGCTCATTCTTGCCAACAGCAACGGGGTCGTCGCCGAATGTGCGCTCCATTTCCAGTTCGCCGCGACAAACAATCAGGCGGAGTACGAGGCGCTCCTCGCCGGGCTGAGGGTCTCCCACGAGCTGGGCGTGACTAACCTTAAGGCCTTCACTGACTCCCAGCTCGTGGCAGGACAGGTCTCCGGGGAGTACGCCGCACACGACCCCCAAATGGCGAAATACTTGGAGCTCGTCAAGGCGGGCACGGCCGGTTTCCGGCGCTTCAACATCTCCCACATCCCCCGTACGGAGAACGCCCGTGCGGACACTCTTTCCCGGCTGGCGACCCTGCCGGACTCGATGCTGGGTCACGCTCACGTAGAGCACCTTAAGGCCCCAAGCCACGAGACCCCAGTGGAGGTCCATCAGGTCAGCCGTGAGCCCAGCTGGATGGACAAGTACGCCGAATACATAACCAGCGGCACCTTGCCAGAGGACCGCGTGGCGGCCCGCCTCATCAGAAAGAAGGTCGTGCGGTTCATCCTGATGGATGAGCAATTGTATCGGAGATCCTACTCCTACCCCCTCCTTAAATGCGTGGGACCCGTGGAAGCCAGACTCGTGCTCCAGGAGATTCACGAGGGCGTCTGTGGGAACCATGTGGGGGGCAGAGCGTTAGCCTACAAAGCCCTTCGTCAGGGCTACTTTTGGGAGACGATGAAGGAGGATGCCGCTGACTTCATGAGGAGGTGTGATCGGTGCCAGCGCCACGCCACGGTGCAACGGCAGCCCTCCAACCCAATCTCCCACCTTTCAACTTCGTGGCCATTCGCCCAATGGGGGATGGACCTTCTGGGCCCATTCCCGTCGGCGTCTGGACAGCGGAAATTCTTGATGGTGGCCATCGACTACTTCACGAAGTGGGTCGAGGCCGAACCCTTGGCACGGATCACCGAGGCAAACGTCGCCAGGTTCTTCTGGAAGTCAATCGTTTATCGTTTCGGCCTCCCCCACACCGTGGTCACTGACAACGGACGCCAATTCGACTGCCGAGAATTTGAAGAGTTCTGCGGTGAACTCGGCATCAGGCATCGCTTCACCTCGGTGGCGCATCCTCAGACCAATGGAGAGGCCGAAGTCACGAATAGGACCATTTTGCAGGGCCTTCGCAAGCGGCTGGACCAGGCCAAGGGCAGATGGGCCGAGAAGCTCCCCAGCATCCTTTGGGCATACCATACCACCCCGAGGACGGCGACCGACGAGACCCCGTTCAACCTCGTCTTTGGAGCCGAAGCGGTCCTCCCGATCGAGCTCAGCCTACCCACACTACGTGTGGAGCAATATGACGAGATAGAGAACCCCGCCAGAATGATGCTCAACCTTGACCTTCTTGAAGAGACGAGGGACAAGGCCCGAGTTCGGATGGCGGTGTATAGGCAGCGGGTGGCCAAGTATTACAACTCCCGAGTGCGGCCGAAGTCCTTTCGCCCCGGAGATCTGGTCCTCCGGCGCGCTAAAGCTTCTCAGCCACGGGAGTGCGGGAAGCTCTCACCGAACTGGGAAGGCCCGTATCGGGTAGCAGAAGCCCTCCCCCACGGTGCCTACTACCTGAAGGAATTGGGAGGGGCCAGGTTTTCCTGGATGTGGAACGCCTCGAATCTAAGGATGTATTATCAGTAATGTAAGGTTCCCCACTCCTGCAATAAAGTTTCTTTGCTTCAAACGCTCTTTCTCACATCGTAGGGAAACCGGTGCATGGCCCTGGGTTCGACACACCCGATCGTGGCCAAAGGCCGAAGGAAGCGAGAAGTCCCGGACTTCGGTCTGGAAGGCGGGGCAGAACCCAGTTCGCCCACGTGAGCACGGAGAATAGCTCGGTAAGCCGCGCAAGGCTTGAGAAAGCCTGCGGCCCCGGGGTTCAGTCCGGAAGTCCCGGGCTTCGGCCTGGAAGGCGGGGCAGAACCCAGTTCGCCCACGCGAGCACGGAGAACAGCTCGACAAGCTGCGCAAGGCTTAAGAAAGCCTGCGGCCCCGGGGTTCAGTCCGGAAGTCCCGGGCTTCGGCCTGGAAGGCGGGGCAGAACCCAGTTCGCCCACGCGAGCACGGAGAACAGCTCGGCAAGCCGCGCAAGGCTTGAGAAAGCCTGCGGCCCCGGGGTTCAGTCCGGAAGTCCCGGGCTTCAGCCTGGAAGGCGGGGCAGAACCCAGTTCACCTACGCGAGCACGGAGAACAGCTCGGCAAGCCGCGCAAGGCTTGAGAAAGCCTGCGGCCCCGGGGTTCAGTCCGGAAGTCCCGGGCTTCGGCCTGGAAGGCGGGGCAGAACCCAGTTCGCCCACGCGAGCACGGAGAACAACTCGGCAAGCCGCGCAAGGCTTGAGAAAGCCTGCGACCCCGGGGTTCAGTCCGGAAGTCCCGGGCTTCGGCCTGGAAGGCGGGGCAGAACCCAGTTCGCCCATGCGAGCACGGAGAATAACTCGGCAAGCCGCGCAAAGCTTGAGAAAGCTTGCGGCCCCGGGGTTCAGTCCGGAAGTCCCGGGCTTCGGTCTGGAAGGCGGGGCAGAACCTGGTTCGCCCACGCGAGCACGAAGGCAATCCCAAAGATGGACCCGCTCAAGGCCTACTCTGACGCCGCGCTGTCCGGAATGTCCCAACCTTTGATATGAGCGACGAACGGGACCAGGTCCACCCTCATTCCGGCACTCCACATCAACATCTCAAGAAGGAAAAAGAGGAGATGAGAGAGTGGAAAAGAAGGCGAATTCGAGACATAGACAAACTGTGTTTTCATTGATCCGAGAAGGATAAGTACAAGCTGGGAATCCCGACAGGCCGGGAGTCCCCAAAAAAAAAGAGAGAAAAAACAACAACAACAAAGAAAAACAAGAAGATAAATGGTTCAGTTCGGCGCGGTGGCGGGGCCCTCAGCCTGGGTCGCAGGCTCCACTTCCTCGCCATCGACGGCTGCTGGCTCAGGGGGTTGCTCCGGAGCTTCGGCCGTATCGCTCGCCGGGGCCGCATCTGTGGCATCGACCGCGCCGGAAGCCCTTCGATCGGGTCCCTGCCTCCTACCTCCGAGCGCCACCCCACTGAGGTCAAGCTCGGGGTAGAAGGACCCCACCTTCTCCCGGCACATCCAGAACCCCTTCAGGAAGGAGTCCACGGCGGCCTCCCGGACCTCCGAGATGTACTCGTCAGAGGCCCGAAATTTCGGGATGGCTTCCTGCGCCTCCCGTTTCGCGGCCTCCAGGAGCCCGTTGACGTAGGTGCTCCACTCTCTCGCTGCACTCGCCTCCCGTCTGGCCTCTTCCAGCTGGCGCTCCAGCCACTGGGAATGGGCCCGAAGGTGAGCCCTCTCGGCCGCGTCCTCTTCCGCGCGGCGCTGGTGGGAGTTCCTCTTCTCGGACAGAGAGGACTCCAGGTCCTTGTTTCACCCCTCGGCGTGCGCCAGGTCCGCCTGGAGGGTCTGGTTGTTCGCTCGCAACTCGACCCCCTTTTCCATAAGATCTTTGACATCGGTCGCGAGCTTGCCGAGCTTCTCTTCCTTCTCGACATCTTTCTTCGCGTACCCCACGAGGAAGTTCCTCAGCAGGAGCACGTCGTTCCCAATCTGCACAGCAAAACAATCGGGTTAGTGTAAAGGCTAACCGAGGCAAGACAGACAAAGGAGCCTAAGTTCGGACTTACCATGAAGAGCTGCGGGAGGATCCCGAGCAGGGCGTCGGCGTAGTCCCTGCCGCCTCGAGATCGGCGGTCCCGGGCGGTGGAGGCATACTCCATCACATTCTCCGCTAGCCCCTTATCGCGGATTACTGAGCAGCGGTTGGTGATCACCGGTGGCGGAGCCGTCAGGTCGGCTGCGGCGGTGACTGCCCCTCCAATAGGAATCGCCATCGACGGTGCGGCAGGGGTCGCGGGCCACGCTGTCGGAGCCACGGCAACGACGGGGCCGGCACCGGGCGGAACTGCTGGTGGTGGAGCCCCCTCGTCGGCAGCACCGCCGGGTCCGACTGCGGGAGCATCGATGGCCCCGCCCCGAGGCAGCCTGGGCAGGGGAGCAGTGGCCACCGGGCCGGGTACGGTCGCCGGCACGACCTCCTGGCTCGCCTCGGTATGAGCCCTCTTCGTCACAGGCTCGTCCACCTCGACGACGTCCCTCTGGGCCGCGCCCTCCAGGAGGTTCTCCAGCGAAAATTTCATGCCTGCAATGCAAAAGAGGATGAGGTCAGTCGGCTCGGCTAAAAAGGAGAAAGAGTACAGAAGTCAAGGAAAGGCTGAGTCTCACCCGACTCGCGGATGGGACTGATCCCGGCCTCAAACAAGTTCTGCTCCAAGAGCAGAACCTCGAGCGCCGAGACCACATCACTCAGGAGCAGGGAGTAAGCCTCTTGGTCCACCGACTCGACCTGGGAGTTTCGGTTCGGAGACCTGTCCGGTTCGCTCCAGGCCCAGTCAACATCCTCGACCGAGGCAAAGAAGAACCGGTTCTTCCAGCCCTTGATAGAAGAAGGGAGGTCGAACCGGAGACACCTGGGCCGGGGCGAGATGTACCACCAGCCGTCGTCAGTGGAGTACCTCTTCAGGGTAAACAGAGCCCTGAAGAGGGAGAAACGGGCAACAAACCCGTGGAAGTGGCAAAAAATAATAAAAGAAAAGATGATCCAGATGGCGTTGGGAGCCAACTGGGCCGGAACGAGACGGAAGTGGCTAAGGAAAGAAAGGAAGAAGGGGTGCAGAGGAAATCGAAGACCCCCGAGGAGGAAGTCTTCGTAGAAGGCTATGCGGCTGGGGCCATTCATGGTGACGCGATCCCCGGGCCGCGGAACAAGCAGATGGATTGATCCCGGAATGCCGTAGGCCTCCCGGAGCAAAGAGAGGTCGCCTTCGGTCATTGTGGAAGCATGACCGGAGGGACCGGCAGAAAGAAGAGGTGGAGCAGGAAGGGAAAGAAGCGGAAGAGCAGAAGTGACAGGAGGAGACCGGACACCCCTGGGGATGCCAATGGTGATACCCCCAGGTTGCAGTCGCCTGCGGGTCTCCTCCGGGATCGCTTCCTCCTCCGAGGAGGAAGAAGACGGAGTCCTCGACCGGGACGGACCGGCCTCGTCCGGATTAGAGTAAACATGGCGACGGTGCGCCATGACAAAGAAGAAAGCAAGGAAGATTCAGAGAAGAAGAAGAGGGGAACTAGGGAGAAAATGGAGGCACTCACCGAAAATACACCGAGCGAATGCAGGGCAGTGAAAGTTAGCCTGCAGCAAACTGCCCACGGAGCAAAGGAAAATGCCTCATTCCGGAAAGTCCCCTCCTTTTCAAACTCAGTCGACAGTGGCCGTACCCGTCATTCCGCTCCGAGCCACTTGATGATCGCCGCGTGGATGCACGCCCGACACCGACGCATCGTTAGCAGGGAAATTGCCTCTGCTTCGAAGCGACGCATTTATTATGGGCAAGTGGGCGACGCGTGGCGGCCTCCATAGGGCTTCGGGCGCACCGAGAAGCGGCGACGAGGATCGCGGCAATTATGATACAAGATCTTCGCCTCCCCATGTCATATCCGCATTTAATCCCGACGTTCCGTTATACGACGTCCCAACGGAATGGCGGATTGGGGGGCAACTGTTACGGCCATAATGGTGACGTGGCCGGTCTCAGATTCCGTCGGGCATGATTGAGCCGCGTGGAGGTTTCCTCGGTCGAGTCAGCTGCGGGTCCCATGCCGCCGAGGTCGAGCTCGGCCCTTGCCCCCTCGGCTACCTCGCCAGGTGATATCCCGAGGCGTTACCGCCCAGGCCGAAGTCGAGTTCGATCCAGGGCCCCTTCTGCCGCCTCGCCAGGTGTCCGCCCGGGAGGGGTCCACCTCGGCCGAGGTCGGCTGCTCCCCCGCTCCCTCGCCAGGTGGGGCCCAGGGACGGTCCAACCAAGGCCGAGGTCGAGCCGGGCCCCTTCGCTCCTTCGTCAGGTGGCCCCCGGAGACGGGACCACCTCGACCGAAGCCGAGCGCCCTTCTGCCGCCTCGCCAGGTGTCCACCCAGGAGGGGTCCACCTCGGCCGAGGTCGGCTGCTCCCCCGCTCCCTCGCCAGGTGGCGCCCAGAGACGGTCCCACCAAGGCCGAGGTCGAGCCGGGCCCCTTCGCTCCTTCGCCAGGTGGCCCCCGGAGATGGGACCACCTCGACCGAAGCCGAGCACCCTTCTGCCGCCTCGCTAGGTGTCCACCCAAGAGGGGTCCACCTCGGTCGAGGTCGGCTGCTCCCCCGCTTCCTCGCCAGGTGACGCCCAGAGACGGTCCCACCGAGGCCGAGGTCGAGCCGGGCCCCTTCGCTCCTTCGCTAGGTGGCCCCCGGAGACGGGACCACCTCGACCGAAGCCGAGCGCCCTTCTGCCGCTCCGCCAGGTGTCCACCCGGGAGGGGTCCACCTCGGCCAAGGTCAAGCCGACCGTACCGGGAAGGGCCCAAAGGGCGGAGGCGCAGTTTTCGAGGTTGGCCCTCGAGCCGTACGCACCACAGACGGTGCCCCGTACAGATGGCGGCGGCACGCGAAACATCACTTACGTTGGCCCGACAGGTTCTGCAGTCGAGAGGCGCAGTTCTGGCAAAACAGGACCCGTCAACGGACAATGCCGGTACCTGGGAAGGGGAGCGCCCACACCGGGCCCGAGGTCTGACCGGCCGCCCTGCCGGCGCCACCCCCCTTCCTTTACCCTTTCCACGCTGGGCTCGGCAAACGAGGTCAGAAAGCCGCCTGGCCCTCGAAACCAAAAGGGGAAAGAGAAAAGGATGGAGAGGGGACAACGAGAGCAAGGAGGGAAGCCTCCCAAGAGCGGAAAACAAGCGAGCAGCGGGAGGAGATAAAAGGAAGGAAAGAGGAGGCGACCAGGTAAGGGGGGACGAGTAACAAACAGAGGCTAAAGGCCCGGCTCCGAGAGTAAGATCCAGGGTCCCGAGAGGGGATCGCTCGGCGTGAGCTCGGCAAAGGGACCCAGCCAGGTTTCTGGTCCCTCCAGCACCTTTTCTTGCTAGTAAATTCTCTGAGTCTGGGACTCCTTTGGGAGCCCGTCCCGGAGAATCTGTTCCTTCTCGCCGCCTACTAACTTGACCATCGGAGCTCCCTCGCCGGGATCCCCGGCCGGGGTCTTCTGACCTTGCCTTGCAGGTTCGTTCCATCGCCAGGATGCCCCAGGAGCGAGGCGGTCTGGTAGGATCGGCGGTTCCGAGGCACGGGCGCGGCGGCGAGATCAGCAACAGATTGGCGTGCCAGGAAGGGGGGGCAGGACAACACCCCTAGTGGGAGCCAGCTTTCTGCAGGCACCGCGCTCTCCGACAATGGTGGTCACTCGTGGGCGCGAGGCGTCCACCAGCCGTGTGGGGGAGGTTCCCTCCCCTCAAGGGGCCCATAGCCCAGAGAGGGAGCTCCCAGCTCCTTCACCTCTTCAACTACCGCCGACCTCAGCGGACGGGCCCCTCATGGCCGTCATCCAACAGCTGCAGACTCTGACCTCGGCAGTCCGACAGCTTCAACATCAGCAGCGGTCCATAGCCACGCAGTCGCAGCCGGGGACCCCCGCGGCTCGAGCCGCGGGGCAGCGTGAGAGCCTGCGATCCATTCAGGGCAGGCCATCCCACCCGAGGGCGGTCTCCAACCCCCGCGGGAGCCACCAAGCTCCCGCAAAAAGAAACTACTCCAGTTCGGCGGATCACGAGAGTCGATCCCCGGTCGATGAAGCCGAGACGGCGCATCGTAGCAAGCGACGCCGAGGCGTGACTTCGCGCCGAGACCGATCGGTGCCCCCTTCGCCAGCGGCCTCGGTGGAAGACTCCACCGACGAGGCCAGCAGGCGTCAGGCTGAGAGGCGCCTGGAGGAACCGGGCCCTCCAGCTCCTTCGCCAGATGGCACCCGGATACGGGTCCACCGCAGCCGAAGTCGAGCACTCCTCTGCCACTCCACCAGGTGTCCACCCATGAGGGGTCCACCTCGGCCAAAGCTGGCGACCCCTCGCTCCCTCGCCGGGTGGCGCCCAGAGACGGTTCCACCCCGACCGAGGTCGAGCCGGGCCCTCCTGCTCCTTCACCAGATGGCACCCGGATACGGGTCCACCTCGGCCAAAGTCGAGCACTCCTCTACCGCTCCGCCAGGTGTCCGCCCAGGAGGGGTCCACCTCGGCCAAAGCTGGCAGCCCCTTGCTCCCTCGTCGGGTGGCGCCCGGAGACGGTTCCACCCTGGCCAAGGTCGAGCCGGGCCCTCCTGCTCCTTCGCCAGATGGCACCCGGATACGGGTCCACATCGGCCGAGGTCGAGCACTCCTATGCCGCTCCGCCAGGTGTCCGCCCAGGAGGGGTCCACCTCGGCCGAAGCTGGCTGCCCCTCGCTCCCTCGCCGGGTGGCGCCCAGAGACGGTTCCACCCCAGTCGAGGTCGAGCCGGGCCATCCTGCTCCTTCACCAGATGGCACCCGGATACGGGTCCACCTCGGTCGAAGTCGACCACTCCTCTGCCGCTCCGCCAGGTGTCCGCCCAGGAGGGGTCCACCTCGACCGAAGCCGGCGGCCCCTCGCTCCCTCGCCGGGTGGCGCCCGGAGATGGTTCCACCCCGACCGAGGTCGAGCCGGACCCTCCTGCTCCTTCGCCAGATGGCACCCGGATACGGGTCCACCTCGGTCGAAGTCGAGCACTCCTCTGTCGCTCCACCAGGTGTCCGCCCTGGAGGGGTCCAACTCGGTCAGAGCTGGCCCTGCATGGTAAGGCCTTCGGGAGGCAGGGGCGCGAGTTTCAAAACCACCCCTTGAGCAGCGCGCGCCGTGCCTCACGAGGAGCGCCACTACGGTCGGCAGTGATGCGCGAAACCTCGTTTACATCGGCCCGACAAGTTCCGTAACCGAGGAGCGGAGTCCTGGCAGACAGGAGCCAGCAACGGACATTGTCAATGCCTGGGAAGGAGAGCGCCTGCACTCAGCCCAAGGCCTGGCCAGTATCCTCCCTCTCCCCTTTTTCTCGCTAGGCTCGGCAAGCAAGACAAGGAGGCCACCGGGCTCCCGAAACCGAAGGGAAAAGGAAAAAAGAGAGAGAGGAAAAAGGTGAAGGCTGAGAGAGAGCCTCCCGGGGGTGCAAGCCGGAGGCAATGTGATGGGATAAAAGGATGGGAAGAGCGGATAACCAGGTAAGGAGAAAAAAGGCTGGAAAAAGGAAGGCACCGAGGGTAGGATTGATGCGGGACCGTACACTCTGATATCAAGACCGGTGTCGGACCGTTGATCGTTAAGAAACGATCTCTAGATTAGGGTGTCTAATTTAAATAAATTAAATCTAATTAAATAAAAATAACCAGCAATTGGGTCAGGTTATCAAAATGGATCTCACCCGAAAAAAAACACGGAATCTCACGAAATTTGGAAGAGGGAGATCGTCCTGAGATCGTCCAAAATCCGGACCAGTAGTTCATGAGTGAGGTGGATCAGAAGCCGATGGTCCTGGAACACCAAAAAAATACAAGTGAAGAATAAATTCCAAATAAAATTTAATTAAGATCCATTGCTTTGAAATCTGTGCTCTGGGATCTGTGCTCTCTGGGATCCGTGCGCTCTGGGATCCGTGCGGTGCAGAAATCGGCAGCAGAGAACGTGAAGGCTTTCACGTTCGTGCCGAGTTCTCTCCTTCGTTCGTTACATGGGAGAACAGGGGAGGCTGAAGGTCTGTGGTTGGGTTCGCCGGCGTCGACGTTGGGTGGCGACAGCAGGCGGCGACGGTGGAACGACTGGCAGGGATCACGGTGGCGGTCGGCGACTGTGGAGGACTCGACGGAAGGGATTTCGACAGTGGGGGGCGTGAGACGGGTTGCAGGCGAACGATGGCACCGGAGGAGGTGGCTTCGGGCGGAGCGTCGTTCACGAACGGCCGGGGCGGTGAGGCGTCGCAGTGGCCGTAGGCGACCACAGGCGGGGAAATGCGACGATCGCTGGGAGTGGCCTGGCGGAACCGGCGTCTAACTGGCGGAGGCGACCTTCGGCTGCAGTGACGCACGGTCGGGAGGGAGGAGGAAGACCGGCGGGGCTTCACCGGCAGTGGCGCTGGGCGGAGGCGGCGACACGGACGGGAGGGGAAGATGGACGGCTCGGGGCGGATCTGGAGATCTGTGAAGGCGGGGGAGATGTGACGGCCGCTGGGATCGGCCTGGTGGATCCGGCAGGTGGCTTCACGGGAGGTCTGCGGCGGAGACGCTTGGCGACGCCGTGCACGGGTGGAGGGGACGGCTGTGGTCCGAGGGAGATCTTCAGTCGTCAGGATGGTTGGCTCGGTTGAGAGGATCCGGGGAGATTCTCGATGATCCACGGGTTGGAGAAAGGAAACAGGGAAGAAGGGAAATCTGGGAGAGAACCCTGCGAGAGGAAAAGAGAAAGAGAGTCCCGGAGGAGAGAAGAAGAGGAAGAGAGAGGGAGAATAAGAAAGCCCACGGAGAAGAAATACCAGAGAATAATCAGAAGGGAAGAAGAAGGAGGAGGGAGGGAAGAACCGGAAGAAGAAGAAAGGGAGGAAGAAGGAGAGGGGAGCAGTCGGGATAGAGTTTTTCTCCAAAAAAAAAAAAAAAAATATTCTTCGCTACCTTTTCTTTTTTTTTTTTCATCCAGAACATGATCTTAAAATAAACCTAAAACAAGAAACTATCGCTAAAGCTAAATCCCTAAATAATCTCAAAATAATCGGAACTATAAGGGATTCCGATAACTCTAAATAAAAAACTAATCTCCGATTCGGAGATATCCCAAATCCCACGTACACCCATAATAAAAATAAAAAAAATACATCAAGATCCGTACTGGGCTGGCACCGAGATCTGGGCTGGCTGCTGGGTCTGAACTGGCTGGATCTGAACTGGCTCAATGTCCCCATCAAGGATCCAAGGACCCGAGAGGAGCCCTTTGGCGCAAGCTCGGTGTAGGAGCTCAACCCAATTTCTACTCTTCCTGAGACCTCTTTCGTTAAGATCTTCTCTAAGTCTGGGATTCCTTCAGGGACCCACCTTAGGGAATCTGTTCCATCTCGCCATTTTCTAACTTGACCGTCGGAGCTCCCTCGGCGGGACTCCTGGCCAGGGTTTCTCATCTTGTTTTGTAGGACCGGAAGCTCGGAGACCTCGAGGTGAAACGGTCCGAGACCGGTACCAGCTTTGAAGCTACAGGCAGCGGCGGTGAGATCGGCAACAGATTGGCACGCCAGGAACGGGGGGCAGGACAGCAACCCCAGCGCGAGCTAGCTCTCCGCGGGACGAAGCGCGCTCCGACCATGGTGGTAATGCGTGGGCACGAAGCATCCACCAGTCGAGTAGGGAAAGCCCCTTCCCCTTAGGGGCCGCGCAGCCCCGAGAGGGAGCTTCCTGCTCCACCTCCTCTCCCTCCGCAGCCATCCCCGGTGGACGGACCTTTCGCAGCTGTCATCCAACAGCTGCAAACCCTGACTACAGCAGTTCGGCAGCTACAACACCAGCAGCGGTCCCTGGCCACTCAGCCCTAGCCAGGGACCCCCGCGGCTTGGGCCGCGGGACCCCACGGAAGCCTGCGCTCCATCCAAGGCAGGCCCTCTCAACCGCAGGCAGTCTCCAACCCCCGCGGGAGCCACCAAACTCCCGCGAAGAGGAATTACTTCGGTTCGGTGGATCACGAGAGTCGATCCCCGGCCAACGATGCCAAGACGGCGCGCCACAATAGGCGACGTCGGGGCAAAGCCCCCCACCAAGATCGATCGACGCCCCTTGTTGGGAAATATGTCCCAAAGCCAATTACTACTGTAGACAGTTGTACATTTGATGTAATTGTATATGAATTATATTATTGAATAAAATATTTATTCTAGCAGTTCATCACTATTTCATCTTTCTGTAATGAGTTCTTGAGTGATGAAGTCCTTAGGACTATTTGTATGTGATATAGAGAGGATATATCATATAGTTCTAAAATTGTTCGCGACCAAATGATACACTTATTTCAGGATGATAGTATATCAAGTATAGGTCGATGTGTGCCATAGTCGTTGGTTGTCCTCTTAACCAAGGAGTGTGGAGACACTGGTATGGCATGCAGATATTGTGTTTGACATTTCATCGAACGTGACCCGTCTGTACTTTTTTCTGCCTAGAGTTTTGATATGGACGTAGTTATCCCTCATACATGAGATCGTCATGGTAGCTTGCGAGCAACTCACTGTACTTTGGTACTGGACTATCTGGATTTCTAATCCAGGGATGAAAGGTTTCTGGGTACAGTTAAGTACTCGTGTAGCAGTGATCGGATCAAGATGGGATTAACCCCTCCAAAGTATTTGGAGCAGATATCTTACTGTGTTTCAATTTAGCAAAACCTTGACCAGGGTAGTCTCTGTAATGTGTTAAGGACTTGTGAGATTGAGACACATTGTTGATGGACTTTATGGGTTGGGCAGTTTAACCCTAAGTCTTCCTAAGCATTGAGGTCAAAGGGATTAATTACTAGGTTTCCATATCTCCTGGTTCTTGATTGTTGCTCTGCAACTTCGACCTATCCGGACGTCGGGTGTCATTGCTAGATGGCGACTTTGACTGGTATTGGAAATGTTCCAGTGCTACCGGCTTAGTGTTCGAACCTATGGTGTCACACACCATAGGGGTTTCTACTTGATCTAGTGATCGGAGAACGATTGGAAATCGTTTGTGGACTCATAAAGGAAAAGTGTTTTTCTTTACCCAAGTGTCGACACTTGATATTCTTGAAAGTGTCGACACTTGTGTAAATGTCGACACTTGTTGATTTTGCAAGTGTAGACACTTGATGTCACAAAAAGATTATGACATAAAATTTTCACTAAAAGTTGGTGATGCATGGAGGTGAATTAAGTAATGTGATTACTTGATAGCCCAATTTGATTGAGCTATAAAAATCTGGAATGAATCAAATAGGATTTGGTTCAAAATAGGTTTGGGTCCAATTGGGTTGAACCCAATATATGCATACTTGACCCAATTGATTTCAGTTATGAACTGAAATCAATTAACACATTAATCTGAATTTAAATAAGTTTAAATTCAGTTTTGGAGAGTTATGTAACTTCCCATGACCATGGTGCGGGCACCAGACTCAGAAGAAGACTTCAGAGCTCCATTTGGATCTCTAATTGACATTGCCCGAGAAATTAGGGTTTGTAATAAAGGTTGACCTGGTCAACCAGTTTATTTATTTTATTTATTTCTTGAGTCACCATTTAAATTTTGTTGAGTCATGTTGACTCGGTGCAAGTCCCAATGTGGTTTCAATTTGGTCCAAAATGGTGCCACATTTCTCTTCCAATCAACTCAAGGTTCAAGCAAGTGGAGGCCACACTCCAAGCCACACGCCCAGCCACACTCCGAGCACACGCCAGAGTCCAGGAGGCGCCATAGAGGCATCCCAGTGTCATGGTCCCCACATCCAAAGAAGAAAAAATCAAATTGGAGGCTAAATTAAAGGAGGCGCCCACACCTGCCTAATTTACCTAAGCAAAGAAGGAAGAAAACTTCTCTTGGAGAAGAAATCAAAGAAGGACATCCAACCTACTCCTAATTGAAGTTCAAATCAAAATCAAAGAGCTTAACTTGGAGTGGAAGAAAAGAAGAAATACCATAAGAATAAGAGGACTCCAAATCCAAATCCAACTCCAAAGGAGGTGCCATAAAAGTTCCAAAACAATTCCTTTATGGCCGTCCCAATTTTCTTTTGGACTCTTGGTCGGCCAAGGGAGAGGATTTTCTACCTAATCTAGGGGTTGGAAGAGTTTAGTCCCACATGGGAATTTGTACAAGCTAGGAGAAAATTTTAGGTCTATATAATAGACCTCTCTTTGTAACTTTAGAAAATCAATGAAGAAAAATTATTTTTGCTATTCTCTTGTGTTGAGCAACCTAGGTTTCTCTTCTTCCGCACTATTCTAAGTGTTGAGCTCCGTGAGGGGGTAATCCGGGTTCCATTGGAGCCTTGAGGAGGTGAGAGATCTCCATCTTTATCCAAAACCCTAGGTTAGCCACTTGAAATTCCAAAACCCTAGCCACCTTTCATTATTTTCCATCCACCAAACCCTAGATCCATCCATCTCCCACGGCCTCTCTCTCTCTACAAGTCCAGGCCGTCCACCTTCATCCAGATCCAGTCCGGCTACTTCAGATCCAGAGCAAGTTCCAAGGAAAATCACATCAGCTTCCAGGAGAATCCAGTTTTCAGCAATTTCAATCTTCAAGTTCATCAACCTGGTAAATTCTTTCCTTGACTCTCTGATTCCATCAATTGTTTTTCTTCTCTTCCAGATCTTGAGTTCAGGAGAAGCCAACCCGCCAAAGGACCAGTATTGGAGGATCCATTACGAAGATATCTGAATCCGGGATCCAACAATCTGCTCGGGAGAGTTCCTCCACCAAAATCTGTGAAGATCATTGTCTGGTTAGATAAACCATCTCTTCTCTTTATTTCTGTTCTGTTGAAAGTTCGGAGCGAAACCCTAGGTCTGGGAGTTTCTCAACCCCCAGCGATCCGTTGCTTCTGAACTACTCTGATACTTTAGTTTCCTTAAAATTGTGCTTTCAATTATCATATTAGTCTCTTTCAATGTTAGGTTAACTTTTCTTTGATTTGAAGCCAACTTCTACAAACATATAAAAATAACAAAAAAATTAGTTAATCTTAATCTACTTCCGCATCGCGTCCCTTTATTTGTTCTGCATCATTTTTGGTATCAGAGCCCAGTCTAGGGTTTCTGATTTGCTTGCTTGCTTGTTTTGATTGTTTTCTCTTTTTATTTTGTCTGCTCGAAGTAGACTCCCCAGGACGTCCGGTCCTAGGAACTAAGCGAGGCGCAAGCCTCCTCCTCCCATTCCACGGGGTGTTCCTAGGGCGTGTAGGGGATCCATTGGGTTATAACTTCGTAGCAGGGATTATAAACGGAGAAGACAACATAGTTGCATCCCGTAATTGCCCTATTGTCTGAATTATTTCTCCCTGCATAAAACTCCTAATTGCATGATTTTTGCTTCGTTGAAACCAGTATAATTGAACCTATTTTCCATAATTTTTTTGTGATTTATTGGTTTCGGTAAAAATTCTGAGAATTAAAATACAGCAACTCTGTTTTTTTGTGCTCTGCAATTCAATTCTTTTTGGAGTGATCATCTCATAATTTACTTAAGGGCAATTGAGCATCTAAGATAAGGGGAGGAGTTGATTACCTCTCCTTAGCCCAAAACCACCATCCAATCATTCGAACCTAGACCTAATTTAAAATCAGTTAGACCTAATTTGCCCTAGTGGGCTAGGGACACCAATTGGTCGGGTCTAGGCTAGTGTTGAGTCAGTTTGCCGAGTTATTCTGTGTGTGCTTAGCACTCAGTGTCTAGAACGGTGGTTTAGGGACTACGTCCCGAAAGGCTTGTGTGCTGGTCCGCCTACCTGGCCAATCACTGATTGGTGTCTAGGATTGGCAATCAGGGACCTAACACTCCCCTTACACCTGCCTGGCTGAGTCCTGAGTTACTACAGGCTAGCTTGCCACTCTGATTGGGCATCTAGTTTGGACTCTAGGTCTAGTGATCCAGTAGTCGATTTAGTCTAGTCTCATTTTGTGTGCTTGCTTGAATCATCATGTCTACCAGAAACGGAGTGCCATATCAACCTGGTCAAACCCAACCTGATTTAGAGGCCATGATCAGAACTCTTACTGAAAGTATGGCTAAAATGAATCAGGATATGACAAACACTGTGGCCCAGTTTAGCGCACAAATTCATGAGGATCTTACCCAACTTAGGGACCGAGTCCAAGTACTTGAAGAACCTAGACATCGGAATTGGACTCCTGACCCCGATTTTAATGTGCCTCAACCTCACCCACATCAAGAGCCTAGAAGGCCTTTATATAGAGATCCCGAACCTAATCATAGGAGGCCTGACCCAGAGCCTGAAGATAGAGATGATAGGTTCATCAGGAACATCAAATTAGATGCACCCACTTTTGATGGTAGTCTGAACCCTAAGGTGTATTCTGATTGGGAGGGTGAGATGGATCAATACTTTGAGTGGTATGCTATGTCTGAGGAGAGGAAATACAAGTTTGCCAAGATGAAATTAGTGCGTCAAGCTAGGTTATACTGGGGGAACATTGAGCTAACCACTAGGAGACGGAATGTTGAGCCCATAACCACTTGGCAGGGTATGAAAGAAAAACTGAGAGATAAATACCTACCCATTTCATACCAGCAAAACCTGTTAGACCAATGGCAAAACCTGAAACAAGGAAACCGATCTGTCTCAGACTACATAACTACTTTTGATGAATACCTAATGAGATGTGATGTGAGTGAAGCCCACGAAGTCACTTTGTCTAGATTTAGGGCTGGACTGAGGGAAGATATCAAGAGAGAACTATTTCTGAGAGAGGTTACTGATCTAGACCAAGCCTACCAGATTGCACTGAACACTGAGAAATTTCAGAGAGGACCTATACCTTCTAGGGTTAGTGCCCCAATCCCAAGGAATGGACCTAGCCAAGTTATCCCTAGTAAACCTTTTCAGGGTACTTCTACCCCTAGGCCCATGGACAAAGGTAAGGCACCTGACACCCAGAGAACCCCTAGTTCAAATATCACCTGTTTTAAGTGTCAGAAACCAGGTCACATTTCTAGTCAGTGTACTGCCATAGCCTGTTTCATAGCCTGTTTCAAGTGTCATAAGGTAGGTCATGTTGCTAGCCAGTGCCCACGGAGATCCCTTTACATAGAAGAGGGAGAGAATGATAATTCCGAGCCCAGTGAGGAATTTGAAGAAGAAGTTTATGAGGCCGGAATGAATTTGGTTGAGGAGTATGAAGGAGAGGAGGAACCCAATGAATCTGACAAATTAGGAGTTGTAAGATGCATCCTATCCCAGAATCTAGTTCAAGAGGATTGGCGTAGGACTAACATCCTACAGACTTTTCTTAAATTAGGGGATAAGGTATGTAAGATCATCATAGATAGTGGGAGCTGTGTAAATGCCATCTCTACTAGCACTGTCAAGATGTTAGGCTTAATCCCAGTTCCCCATCCCAACCCCTATAAGGTTTCTTGGGTAGATTCTACCTCCATACCCATCCAGTCTAGATGTCAAGTCCAAATCCAAATGCAATCTTATCACGAAAAGATTTGGTGCGATGTCTTACCCATGGGGGTGAGCAGTATAATTCTCGGAAGACCTTGGTTGTATGATCATGATGCCACCCTCTTAGGAAAATCCAATACCTGTGTCTTTAGTTTCAATGGGAAGAAGATTACGATCCATTCCGTTCCCCCTAAGGACAAGGTAACTAAAGGAGCTGGTAAGGTTAAGGAGATGAAAACTGGAGTGAACCTAATCAGTGCTAAGGATCTAGAACAAGAAATTCATAGTGGTTCACCCATCTGGATATTGAATGCTAAGGAGCTTAGAACTTCGGAACCCTCAGAGCCTCCTCAAGAAGTTAAACCTGTGTTAAAAGAATTTGAGGATGTCTTTCCCGAGGATTTGCCAGACCACCTTCCACCTCTTAGGGATATCCAGCATGCCATAGATCTAATCCCAGGAGAAACTTTGCCCAACTTGCCCCATTACAGGATGAATCCATCTGAGCATGAAGAACTGCAAAAGCAGGTTGGAGAATTATTGAGGAAGGGGTTTATTAGAGAAAGTCTTAGCCCTTGTGCAGTCCCAGCCTTACTGACCCCAAAGAAAGATGGCACGTGGAGGATGTGTGTTGACAGTCGTGCCATCAATAAAATTACAATCAAGTATAGGTTTCCCATCCCTAGACTAGATGACATGCTTGATATGATGGCTGGTGCAATGGTTTTTTCTAAGATTGATCTCAAAAGCGGCTATCATCAGGTTAGGATTAGACCCGGGGATGAATGGAAAACTGCTTTCAAAACTAAGGATGGTCTTTATGAATGGGTTGTTATGCCTTTTGGGTTGTCCAATGCCCCTAGTACTTTCATGAGAATTATGACCCAGGTACTTAGAGCTTTCATAGAAAAATTTGTGGTGGTCTATTTTGATGACATCCTGATCTATAGTAAGACCCCAACAGATCACCTAGACCACCTTAGAGCAGTCTGCCAAGTTTTGAGGAATGAGAGGCTCTACGGTAATCTTAAGAAGTGTGAATTCATGACTAGTAGAGTTATCTTTCTTGGTTTTGTAGTAACCCCTGACGGCGTGGCGGCCGATCCTGAGAAGATTAAGTCCATAGTAGACTGGCCAGAGCCAACCAATGTGCATGAAGTTAGAAGTTTCCATGGCTTGGCTACCTTCTATAGGCGATTCATCAAGGGGTTTAGTACTTTAGCTGCTCCAATCACTGATTGTATTAGGAAGGGAGAATTTCATTGGACTAAGTCAGCCCATAAAGCCTTCCTAGATCTTAAGGATAAAATGACCCAGGCACCCATTCTGAGATTACCCGATTTTTCTAAAGTATTTGAGGTTGCCTGTGATGCTTCAGGTGTAGGAATAGGTGGAGTCCTAAGCCAAGAGAATCATCCCATAGCATTCTTTAGTGAAAAACTTAATGATGATAAGCTTAGGTATTCTACCTATGATAAGGAATTTTATGCGGTGGTGCAAGCTTTGCGTTACTGGAGACATTATTTGCTACCGCAGGAATTTGTACTATTTTCGGACCATGAGGCTCTTAGATTTCTGAACTCCCAAAAGAAGCTTAACCCTAGGCATGCTAAGTGGGTAGAATATATCCAGTCCTATACTTTTGTCCTGAAACATAAGGCTGGAGTTGAGAATAAGGTAGCTGATGCCCTTAGTCGCCGATCTCTGTTATTAACTTCTGTTAGAACTGAGGTCATAGGGTTTGAGCAAATCAAAGAGGAATATGAGTCTTGTCGGGATTTCACAACTGTGTATCAGGATCTAGTTCAAGGACCATCTAGTAATCACCAGGATTATACCCTTGTAGATGGGTTTTTGTTCTTCAAAAATAGGCTTTGCATCCCTAGAACTTCTCTTAGGGAATTTTTGATTTGGGAAATCCATGCTGGAGGTTTAGCTGGCCATTTTGGAAAAGACAAGACCATTCTAGCTATTGAAGACCACTTTTTCTGGCCTAGCTTAAAAAGGGATGTAGCTAATATTGTAGCTAGATGTCGAACCTGCGCTGTTGCCAAACAGCGAAAACAAAACACTGGCCTTTATACCCCACTCCCTGTCCCAGATCGTCCTTGGCAAGATGTGAGTATGGATTTTGTGTTAGGTTTACCTAAGACCCAAAGGAGACATGATTCTATCTGTGTCGTAGTCGACCGATTCTCTAAAATGGCCCACTTCTTGCCTTGTTCCCAAACTTTTGATGCGTCTAAGGTAGCCACACTTTTCTTCAATGAGATAGTTAGACTCCATGGCCTACCTAAGACAATCGTTTCAGATAGGGATGTCCGGTTCACCAGTTACTTTTGGAAGACCCTTTGGCATAAGTTAGGGACAAAACTTAAGTTTTCAACTGCCTATCATCCCCAAACTGATGGCCAAACTGAAGTAGTGAACCGTAGCCTAGGAAATCTGCTGAGATGTCTTGTTGGTGAAAATACCAGAAATTGGGATTTATACCTACCAAGGGCCGAATTTGCGTACAACGACTCGGTCAATAGGTCTACGGGTAAGAGTCCATTTGAAATTGTACATGGGTACAAACCTCACACACCTCTTGACCTAGTCCCTTTACCTGTCCACACTCGAGTCTCCGAATCTGCTGAGAATTTTGCACAGCATATAAAAGACTTGCATAAAGAAATTCATGCCAAAATAAATTTAAGTAATGAAACTTATAAGAAGTTGGCTGATACTCAAAGGCGAGTCAAATCTTTTGTTGAGGGAGACTATGTGATGATTAGGTTAAGGCCTGAACGGTTTCCTCCTGGAACCGTTAGAAAGTTACATGCTAGGGGAGCTGGACCATTTAGAGTGGTAAAGAGAGTAGGATCCAATGCCTATGTGCTCGAGTTGCCTCCAGAACTAGGCATTAGCTCTACTTTCAACGTTACAGACTTAGTAGAGTACAGGGAGCCAGCTGTGATTCCTAGTGAGCCTTTTGAGCCTAACCCTATCATTGAGAGTGATCCCGACCCTGTGTGTCCACCAACAAACTGGCCTGTGAGGAAAGAGCAGATTGAAAAGATCCTGGATGATCAGGTTATCTCTACTCGTAATCGAGGATACCAAAGGTACCTGGTCCGCTGGCAAGGAAGGCCAGATTCTGATGACTCTTGGATCTCCCGAGAAGAATTACAAGAATTGGACCCAGACCTCTTGGAGAGATACCAGAGCCAACTTGAGCCTTACTCGACAGGGTCGAGTTCCTCCCACCCTGGGAGAATTGGTGCGGGCACCAGACTCAGAAGAAGACTTCAGAGCTCCATTTGGATCTCTGATTGACATTGCCCGAGAAATTAGGGTTTGTAATAAAGGTTGACCTGGTCAACCAGTTTATTTATTTTATTTATTTCTTGAGTCACCATTTAAATTTTGTTGAGTCATGTTGACTCGGTGCAAGTCCCAATGTGGTTTCAATTTGGTCCAAAATGGTGCCACATTTCTCTTCCAATCAACTCAAGGTTCAAGCAAGTGGAGGCCACACTCCAAGCCACACGCCCAGCCACACTCCGAGCACACGCCAGAGTCCAGGAGGCGCCATAGAGGCATCCCAGTGTCATGGTCCCCACATCCAAAGAAGAAAAAATCAAATTGGAGGCTAAATTAAAGGAGGCGCCCACACCTGCCTAATTTACCTAAGCAAAGAAGGAAGAAAACTTCTCTTGGAGAAGAAATCAAAGAAGGACATCCAACCTACTCCTAATTGAAGTTCAAATCAAAATCAAAGAGCTTAACTTGGAGTGGAAGAAAAGAAGAAATACCATAAGAAGAAGAGGACTCCAAATCCAAATCCAACTCCAAAGGAGGTGCCATAAAAGTTCCAAAACAATTCCTTTATGGCCGTCCCAATTTTTTTTTGGACTCTTGGTCGGCCAAGGGAGAGGATTTTCTACCTAATCTAGGGGTTGGAAGAGTTTAGTCCCACATGGGAATTTGTACAAGCTAGGAGAAAATTTTAGGTCTATATAATAGACCTCTCTTTGTAACTTTAGAAAATCAATGAAGAAAAATTATTTTTGCTATTCTCTTGTGTTGAGCAACCTAGGTTTCTCTTCTTCCGCACTATTCTAAGTGTTGAGCTCTGTGAGGGGGTAATCCGGGTTCCATTGGAGCCTTGAGGAGGTGAGAGATCTCCATCTTTATCCAAAACCCTAGGTTAGCCACTTGAAATTCCAAAACCCTAGCCACCTTTCATTATTTTCCATCCACCAAACCCTAGATCCATCCATCTCCCACGGCCTCTCTCTCTCTACAAGTCCAGGCCGTCCACCTTCATCCAGATCCAGTCCGGCTACTTCAGATCCAGAGCAAGTTCCAAGGAAAATCACATCAGCTTCCAGGAGAATCCAGTTTTCAGCAATTTCAATCTTCAAGTTCATCAACCTGGTAAATTCTTTCCTTGACTCTCTGATTCCATCAATTGTTTTTCTTCTCTTCCAGATCTTGAGTTCAGGAGAAGCCAACCCGCCAAAGGACCAGTATTGGAGGATCCATTACGAAGATATCTGAATCCGGGATCCAACAATCTGCTCGGGAGAGTTCCTCCACCAAAATCTGTGAAGATCATTGTCTGGTTAGATAAACCATCTCTTCTCTTTATTTCTGTTCTGTTGAAAGTTCGGAGCGAAACCCTAGGTCTGGGAGTTTCTCAACCCCCAGCGATCCGTTGCTTCTGAACTACTCTGATACTTTAGTTTCCTTAAAATTGTGCTTTCAATTATCATATTAGTCTCTTTCAATGTTAGGTTAACTTTTCTTTGATTTGAAGCCAACTTCTACAAACATATAAAAACAACAAAAAAATTAGTTAATCTTAATCTACTTCCGCATCGCGTCCCTTTATTTGTTCTGCATCAGACCATAACTCCCCATAAGTACCCATTACCACTCCATTATCACCCATAACTCCCCGCTTTCCCTCTTCCTCACCATCTACTTAATGGGCTGAAATGGGAGGACGAAAATAAGAGAAAATTCAGCAAAGAAATGCTGGAAAAATCAAAGGGAAGAAATGGAAGAAACTAAGAAAGGTTCTAGTTTTATGGGTGTGAGGTTTTTGGAGAAGAGTGTGCATATTTGTACCTAGTGATCTAGGTTTTAGGATTGAGTGTTTGGGAAGGGTTCCAACGACTCATTCTCCACCTCTTGAGTTTCTTCATTCATACGGAGAGTCTGGCATCGAAAGAAGAAAAGAAGTTCCGATCAAATTGTTCCGCAACAAGCTGGCACTTGGAGTGGAAGTAGATTTTGAAAGAGCCCTGGTGTGAACCACCTGTAGAGGCCGGACACGTGTGCGGCTAAGCAGAGTTCTTCTTCCTCCTGGATCTTTCACAGTGGAGAGCGTCTCCACTACATACGAGGTATGGTTTTACATATATAGATATGTTGCTTTGAAATATTCATAGCATGAATTCATGATTTCATAGTTTATATTAATCATTCATGCAAGATCTTGGGATAAGTAGCATAGAATAGTTTTAAAAGCATGCTTAGATTAAATGTTAATCTTCTCGACAATGCTTTCGCTGCATGTTATTTTGAAAAAGTTTTAAAATAGATAGCATGCTCGCTACTAGTTTTCCTTTCACCCCCTTTCCCAGCGGCCTCGGTGGAAGATTCCACTGACGAGGCCATCAGGCGCAAGGTCGAGAGGCGCCTGAAGGAGCACGAATGGAAGCTGGCGGAGTTCGCCCGTCGATTTGTCGACCTGCAGAACTCCTCGGCGGACCCGGTGGGCTACGACGCCCGGCCACCCTTCTCCCAGGAAATCCAAGAGGAGCCGATTCTGAGTTGGTTCTGCATGCCACAAGTGGATCCCTACGATGGGACCACCGACCCATTGGACCATCTTGAGAGCTACAAGGCTCTCATGAGGGTCCAGGGGGCCACGGATGCTCTTTTATGCGTCGCCTTCCCCGCTACCCTTCGTAAGGCTGCTCAAGGCTGGTTCACCCGCCTCGAGCCCGAATCTATTTGCTCCTTCCATCAATTGGAAGGAAGGTTCGTGGCACACTTCGACGCTTGCCAGAAGGTGCCTAGAGAGGTGGACAGCCTCTTCTCCATCCGCCAGCAAGACCAGGAGCTGCTTCGGGACTACATTACCCGCTTCAAGACCGCTGCCCTGGAAATCTACAGTCTGGACGAGCCCGTCGCTATGCTGGCGTTGAAGCGCGGGCTCAAGACGTCCCGCTTGACCTATTCCCTAGATAAGAAGCCACCTAGGACGTACTCCGAGCTCCTCCTCCGTGTCCACAAATACATCCGAGCGGAGGAGGCCGATCGCACCCGGCGGGAGCTGGACGGGAGGTCCTTGAAGAAGCCAGCCCCGAGGGATGTCCTCGAGACCCGGAGGCCCGGGCCACCTGCTGACCCCCGTCCAGGCCTGAAGCCGAAGGGCAGAACTGCCCCGGAGCGAAGTTTCACCCCTCTCCTTGCTTCCAGAACGAAGATCCTCATGGAGATTGAGGGTGAGCACTACCTTCGCCGACCTCCTCCTCAGAATCCAAGGAACATCCGTGACAAGTCAAAATACTGCCAGTTCCACCGTAAGCATGGCCACGATACGGAGGAGTGCCGCAATCTGAAGAGGGAAATCGAGGAGCTGATTAAAAGAGGCTACCTCAGGAAGTTCGTGAAGAACGAAGCCCCGGCGGAGGGGCAGCCGCTCGCAGCCCTTCCCCCGGTCCCAGCGATCGATAACCGCCCGACGGAGAAGCCGGTGGGCATGATCTCTTAAAGAATCGGGCGTGCGATGAAGAGAACCCGGGAGGTGGGTGACCCGGAGGATGTATCCCCTTTTGAGAAGGGGAGTGAAAACAAGAATATAAACAATGATACGGTGGTGGTCGAGATGACCATCGCAAAGCATCTTGTACATCGCATTATGGTAGATAGTGGGAGCTCTACTAATGTGCTTTTTTACGATGCTTTCTTCCGAATGAATCTGTCTCATGATCAGTTAAGGCCGGTGCACACCCCTTTTATGGGCTTTACCGGGGGCTCGGTGGGGGTCGAAGGGGAGATCACTCTCCCTGTCACCGCTGGCTCCCCACCTTGGTAGACTACCGTCATGATGATGTTTACCGTCGTCAAGCTCCCCTCACCTTATAATGCAATCCTTGGTCGTCCGGGGCTCAACCAGCTGGACGCCGTGATTTCCACCAAATGGTTGCTAGTACAGTTCCCCACAGCCTCTAGGACTGGGGTGATGAGGGGGACGACCCAGCCCGTCCAGCATTGCCTTCAGACGGTCCCGGGTGCCCGGGGCTCTGAGCTCGGCCCCGACGTCGACGACCTCGACTTAAGGGAGAAGGAACCTAGGGGAGGACCCGTAGAACACCTGTTGACGTATCCCCTCGGTTCGGACCCTCAGAAGACTGTGCATGTGGGGGCCCAGCTCCCGGAGGAAGAGCGAACCCGCCTGCTGGATTTCCTCCGCACGAATGCGGATGTGTTTGCCTGGTCCGCATCTGACATGCCGGGAATCCCCTCGGAAGTCATCACCCACAGGCTAAATGTTGACCCGAGGTGTCGCCCGGTCCGCCAGAAGAAGAGGAGCTTCGCTGCAAAAAGGCAGAAGGCCATCAATGAAGAAGCAGAGAAGCTCCTCACCGCTGGCTTTGTACGGGAAGTACAATATCCCAGTTGGCTGGCGAATGTGATCATGGTGAAGAAGAGCAACGGCAAGTGGAGGATCTGCGTGGATTACATCGACCTCAACCGAGCTTGCCCGAAAGACAGTTTCCCTCTTCCGAAGATTGACCAGTTGGTGGACACCACTTCAGGGCATCGCCTCCTCTCTTTCATGGATGCTTTCTCCGGGTACAATCAGATTCAAATGCACCCGGAGGACGAGGAGCACACCGCTTTCGTCACCGACCGCGGGACTTACTATTACAAGATGATGACATTCGGCCTTAAGAATGCCGGGGCCACATACCAGTGGCTGGTCAACAAAGTCTTCAAGGATCAGATCAGCCGCAACATGCAGGTGTACGTGGATGACATGCTGGTAATGAGCAAGCCTCTTTCCGATCATGTTGGCGACCTGGCGGAGACCTTCGGCAACCTCCGACGTCACCAGATGAAGCTGAACCCGACGAAGTGCGCCTTCGGCATCTCCGCCGGGAAATTCTTAGGATTCATGGTGACCCAAAGAGGGATAGAAGCCAACCCGGAAAAGGTCCAGGCCATTTTGGACATGGAGCAGCCCACCTCCAAGAAGCAAGTGCAGCGACTCACCAGCCAGATAGCCGCCCTGAGTCGGTTTATCTCGAGGTCGACCGACCGCTGCCGGCCTTTCTTCAAAGTGCTAAGGAAGATGAACAACTTCACTTGGACCGAGGAATGCCAGGAGGCGTTTGATGAGCTGAAGAAGATGCTTGCATCGCCACCACTGCTCTCCAGGCCCGAAGAAGGAGAGGAGTTCATCCTGTACCTGGCGGTCACCCTGGAGGTCGTCAGTTCGGTCCTAGTTCGGATCGACGACCAGGGAATTCAGAGGCCGGTGTACTACACGAGCAAACTCCTCCGTGATGTGGAGCTCAGGTATTCCCGGTCTGAAAAACTCATTTTTGCATTAATGGTGTCTGCCCAGCATCTTAGGCCCTATTTCCAAGCACATCCTATTACCGTCCTGATGGATCAGCCGCTGAAAGCGATACTCAGCCGACCCAACACATCCGGGTGATTGGCGAAGTGGGCACTCAAGCTCAGCGAGTTTGATATCACTTATCGACCGAGGTCAGCCATGAAGGCGCAAGTGCTCGTTGACTTCTTGGTCGAGTGCGCAGGCCTGGACAAGGGGATGGAAGAAGACCCTCTAGACCGGTAGTCGGAACCGGGACCCAAGGAGGACGTATGGATCCTTCATGTGGACGGAGCCTCGAACTCCAGCAAGAGCGGAGCCGGTCTCATCCTCGTCAACGGCGAGGGGGTCGTCGTCGAATGTGCACTCCGTTTCTAGTTCGCCGCAACAAATAACCAGGCGGAGTACGAGGCGCTCCTCACGGGGCTGAGAGTGTCCCGCGAGTTGGGCGTGGCCAACCTCAAGGCCTTCACTGATTCGCAGTTGGTGGCCGGGCAGATCTCTGGAGAGTATGGCGCGTGAGACCCTCAAATGGCGAAATACCTAGAGCTCGTGAAAACGAGCACGACCGAATTTCGGCGCTTCAACATCTCCCATATACCCCGCGGGGAAAATGCTCGCGTGGACGCACTCTCCCGACTAGCAACCCTGCAGGACTCGTTGTTGGGCCGCGCTTATATTGAGCATCTCAAGGCCCCGAGCTACGAGACCCCTATGGAGGTCCAACAGGTCGGCCAAGAGCCCAGCTGGATGGATAAGTACGCCGAGTACATTACCAGCGGCACCTTGCTGAAGGACCGCACAGCGGCTCACCTTATCAAGAAGAAGGCCACGCGGTTCATCTTGATGGATGGACAACTGTATCGGAGGTCCTACTTCTACCCCCTTCTCAAGTGCCTGAGACCCGCGGAGGCCGCACTCGTACTCCAGGAAATCCACGAGGGCGTCTGTGGGAACCATGTGGGGGACAGAACGCTGGCGTATAAGGCCCTCCGCCAAGGTTATTTCTGGGAGACAATGAAGGAGGATGCAGCCGACTTCGTGAAGAGGTGTGACCAATGCCAACGGCACGCTGTGGTGCAACGGCAGCCCTCCACCCCGCTTTCCCAGCTCTCTGCTCCGTGGCCATTCGCTCAGTGGGTAATGGATCTCTTAGGACATTTTCCCCCGGTGTCTGGGCAGCAGAAGTTTTTGATCGTGGCCATCGACTACTTCACGAAGTAGGTCGAGGCCGAACCTCTAGCCCGGATCATGGAGGCAAACGTCACCAAGTTTCTCTGGAAGTCAATCATTTGTCATTTTGGCTTACCCCACACCATTATCACCGATAATGGACGTCAATTCAACTGTCGGGAGTTTGAAGAATTCTGCAGCGACCTTGGCATCCACCATCGCTTCACCTCGGTGGCGCACCCACAGATAAACGGAGAAGCCGAGGTAACGAATAGGACTATCTTGCAGGGCCTTCGAACGAGGCTGGACGAGGCCAAGGGCAGGTGGACGGAAGAACTCCCAAGCATCCTGTGGGCGTACCACACCACCCCGAGGACGGCCACCGATGAGATCCCGTTCAAACTCGTCTACGGAGCTGAAGCGGTTATCCCGATAGAGCTCAGTCTACCCACCTTGCACGTGGAGCAGTACGATGAAGCGGAGAATCCCGCCAGGATGCTACTGAACCTGGACCTCCTTAAGGAGACGAGGGACAAGGCTCGAGTCCGAATGGCAGCATACAGGCAGCGAGTGGCCAGGTACTACAACTCCCGGGTGCGACCGAAATCCTTTCGCCCAGGAGATCTGGTGCTCTGACAGGCTGAAGCTTCCCAGCCACGGGAGTGCGGGAAGCTCTCCCCGAACTGGGAAATCCCTTACAGGGTGGCGGAAGTTCTCCCTCACGGGGCCTACTACCTGGAAGAGCTAGGAGGGTCCAGATTCCCTCAGACCTGGAATGCCTCAAACTTGAGGATGTATTACCAATAATGTAAGGTTCTTCGAACTCCTACAATGAAATCCTTTTACTTCAAATGCTTCTTCTCACCTCGTAGGAAGAGAGCCACTTAACTCTGAGTTCGGCGAACATGGGTGTGGCCGAAGACTCGAGAAGGCGGGAGGTCCCGGACTTCGGTCTGGAAGGCGGGGCAGAGCCAAACTCGCCCACGCAGTCACAGAGAACAGCCCGGCAAGCCGCGCAGGGCTCGGATAAAGCCTGCGGCCCCGGGGTTCAGTCCGGAGGTCCCGGACTTTGGTCCGGAAGGCGGGGCAGAGCCAAACTCGCCCACGCAATCACGGAGAATAGCCCGGCAAGCCGTGCAGGGTTCGGATAAAGCCGCGGCCCCGAGGTTCAGTCCGGAGGTCCCGAACTTCGGTCCAGAAGGCGAGGCAAAGCCAAACCCGCCCATGCAGTCCCAGAGGACGAGCCGGCAAGCCACGCGGGACTCGCGCAAAGCGTGCTCCACCGGCGTCCAGTCCGGAAGTTCCGAACTTCGGTCTGAATGGTGGGGCAGGACTCAGTCTGCCAGCGAGCTTAGCTCGGAGCACACCACAGGACTTAGTCCCGGTGCCCGAAACCAACATTCAATTCCAAAAAAAAAAAAGGAGAAGAAAAGAGAGAACAAAGCCGAGATCTGACGAACAAGAGATTTCATTAACCTGGAAATGGGATTACAGTGAAGGAGTCCCGACAGGCCGGGAGTCCTCAAAAAAAAAAAAGAAAAAGAGATACAAGAAGGAAACATACAAAAACAAAAGAAGAAGTCCGCAGGGCCGGGGGAGCTACTTCGGCGCGGTGGCATCATCCTCGGGCTGAGGTGCGCACTCTCCACCTGCGCCGTCGACGGGTGGCTGCTCGAGGGGCTGCTCTGGAGTTGCAGCCTTGTTGCCTGCTGTTGCTGGAGCCTCTCCACTAGGCTCCTGCCTCCTGCCATCGAGGACTACCCCGCTGAGGTCGAGCTCGGGGTAGAAGGAGCTCACATTCTCCCGACATACCTGGAACCCCTTCAAAAAGGAGTCCATAGCAGCCTCCCGAACCTCTGCGATGTACTCCTCGGAGGCCCGGAACTTCGGGACAGCCTCCTGCGCCTCCCGCTTCGACGCTTCCAACAGCCCGTTGACGTAGGAGCTCTTCTCCTTGGCTGCGTTCAGCTCCTTCCGAACCTCCTCCACCCGGTGCTCCAGCGACCGGGACTGAGCCCGGAGGCGAGCCTTCTCCGCCGCGTCCTCCTCTGTGCGGTGCTGGCTCGAGATCCTCTCCTCGGATAGGGAGATCTCCAGCTCCTTGATGCGCCCCTCGGCGCGCACCAGGTCAGATCGGAGGACCTGGTTATTCCCCCGCAGCTCGACCCCTTTCTTCATGAGATATTTTACATCGGCTACGAGCTTGCCGAGCTTTTCCTCCTTCTCGGCGTCTTTCTTGGCGTACCCTGTAAGGAAGTTCCTCAGCAGCAGCACGTCGGTCCCGATTTGTGCCAGAAGAAGAGAGGTTAGTCAGAATCCAACTGGAACTTTAAAATGAAGGGCCCCGAGCTCGGGACTTACCGTGAAAAGCTGCGGAAGGATTCCGAGCAGGGCGTCGCTGTAGTCCCGGCCGCCCATCAGTTGGCGGTCCCGGGAGGTGCAGGCAAACTCCATGACCTTCTCCGCGAGGCCCTGATCGCGGATCACGGAGCAACAGCTGTTGAGGTTTGGCAGCGGGACAAACGGGTCGGCAGCAGTAGAGGCGACCATCCCCTCGCCGGGCAGAACAGCCATCGACGGAGCAGCTGGAGCCACTGTGGGTGCAGTAGGGGCGGCGGCTGAAGTAGACGCTGCCCGGGAGGGGGCTGGCCCCCCCTCTTCTACGACCCTGTCGAGGTCGACAACAAGGACGTCGGGCACCCGGGATCGAGGCGGCCTGGATGCGGGAGCTGCCGTCACTGGACCGGAGGTGGGGATCGGCACGGCCTCCCGGCTCGCCTCGGTACGAGCCCTCTTTGCCGTGGGTTCGGTCCCCTCGGCGACATCTCTCTGTGTGGTGCCCTCTAACAGGTTCTCCACAGAAAACTTCATACCTGAAACGAAGCAGAGGTCAGTCGGACCAGTCAAAAAGAAAAAAAGAAGGAGAAGAGGGAAGTGCGAGGTGAAGGGGAAGCCCGAGCCTTACCCAGCTCCCGGATGGAACTAATTCCCGCCTCGAACAAGTTCTGCTCCGAGAGCAGAACATCGAGTGTCGGGACCGCATCACTCAGCAGCTGAGAATAGACCTCTTGGTCCGCCGGGTCCACTTGGGAGTTCCGGTTCGGAGACCGGTCCGGCTCGTTCCAGGCCCAGTCGACGTCCTTGACCGAGGCGAAAAAGAGCCAGTTCTTCCAGCCTTTGATAGAGGAAGGGAGGTCGAACCTGAGGCACCTAGGCCGAGGTGAGATGTACCACCAGCCATCATCGGTGGAATAGCACTTCAGGGTGAAAAGAGCCCTGAAGAGAGAGAAGCGGGCAACAAGCCCATGGAAGTGGCAGAAAACTATGAAGGCGAAGATGACCCGGATGGCGTTTGGAGCCAACTGGGCCGGGATCAAGCGGTAGTGACTGAGAAAGGAGAGGAAGAAAGGATGCAGGGGGAACCGAAGACCCTCAAGGAGGAAGTCCTCGTAGAAGGCTATTCGCCCGGGGCCGCTTAAGGTCACAGGATCCCCGGGCCGCGGGAGAGAAAGACGGATCGACTCTGGAATACCATAGACTTCCCGGAGCAAAGAGAGGCTATCTTCGGTCATCGTTAAGACGTGACCGGAGGGACCAGCAAGAGAGATGGTCGGAGGAGGAAGAGAAGAAATCGGACAGGCAAAAACTACAGGAAGAGCCTAGGACCCCTAGGGACGCCTATGGTTACACCCCCGGGCTGGAGCCGCCTGCGGATCTCGTCCGGGATCACCTCCCCTTCCGAGGAAGAAGATGATGGAGTCCTCGGCCGGGATGGACCGGCCTCGTCTGGATTAGAAGAAACATGACGACGACGTGCCATGAGGGAAGAAAGGGTGCGGGAAGGTTGCTAAGGCAGAGAAATGAAAAGAGGAAGAAGACGCGGGCACTCACCGAAATACTCTATGTAAAAGGAGAGGCAACCCTGGAAGGTGAAGGAAGGCCCACTGCAACCGCCGGCGGAGCGCGAGAAAGTGGAGGGACTTCATTTCCAGAAAGTCCCCCTCCTTTTCAAATTCGATCGACAGCGTCCGTACTCCTCATTCCGTTCCGAACCACCTGGTAGATGCCGCATGGACGCACGCCCGACATCGATGCTTCGGTCTGATGGAAACGGCTTCCTTTTCGAAACAGAGCATTAATTGCCACCGGAAATGCGACGCGTGGCTACCTCTCATAGGACCTCGGGTGTAACAAGGAACGGCGACGAGGATCGTGGCAATTATGGCGCGAGATCTTCGCCTTCCCCATGTCATCTCCGCATTAAATCCCCACGTTCCGAGCAACGACGCCTTAGCAGAACGAGGGGATGGGGGGCAACTGATATGGCCGTTACGCTGATGTGGCGTGTCTCAGGTTCCGCTGGGCGTGATCCGAACCACGTAGATTTTTTCGGCAGAACGGGAACAGTCCAGCGAGGTCGGATGCGGGTCCACCGCGGTCGAAGTCGAGCACCCCTCTGCCGCTCCACCAGGTGTCCGCCCAGGAGGGGTCCACCTCGGCCGAAGCCGGCGGCCCCTCGCTCCCTCGCTGGGTGGCGCCCGGAGACGGTTCCACCCCGGTCGAGGTCGAGCCGGGCCCTCCTGCTCCTTCGCCAGATGGCACCCGGATATGGGTCCACCTTGGCCGAAGTCGAGCACTCCTCTGCCGCTCCGCCAGGTGTCCACCCAGGAGGGGTCCACATCGACCAAAGCTGGCGGCCCCTCTCTCCCTCATCGGGTGGCACCCGGAGATGGTTCCACCCCGGCCGAGGTCGAGCCGGGCCCTCCTGCTCTTTCGCCAGATGGCGCCCGGATACGGGTCCACTTCGGCCGAGGTCGAGCACTCCTCTGCCGCTCCACCAGGTGTCCGCCCAGAGGGGTCCACCTCGACCAAAGCTGGCGGCCCCTCGCTCCCTCGCCGGGTGGTGCACGGAGACGGTTCCACCCCAGCCGAGGTCGAGCCGGGCCATCATGCTCCTTCGCCAGATGGCAACCGGATACAGGTCCACCTCGGCCGAAGACGAGCACCCCTCTGCCGCTCCGCCAGGTGTCCGCCTATGAGGGGTCCACCTTGGCCGAAGCCGGCGGCCCCTCGCTCCCTCGTCGGGTGGCGCCCGGAGACGGTTCCACCCCGGCCGAGGTCGAGCCAGGCCCTCCAGCTCCTTCGCCAGATGGCACCTGGATACGGGTCCACCGCGGCCGAAGTCGAGCACTCCTCTGCCGCTCCACCAGGTGTCCGCCCATGAGAGGTCCACCTCAGCCAAAGCTGGCGACCCCTCGCTCCCTCGCCGGGTGGCGCCCGGAGATGGTTCCACCCCGGCCGAGGTCGAGCCGGGCCCTCCTGCTCCTTCGCCAGATGGCGCCCGGAAACGGGTCCATTTCGGCCGAGGTCGAGTACTCCTCTGCCGCTCCGCCAGGTGTCCGTCTAGGAGGGATCCATCTCGACCGAAGCTGGCGGCCCCTCGCTCCCTCGCCGGGTGGCGCCCGGAGACGGTTCCATCCCAGCTGAGGTCAAGCCGGGCCATCCTGCTCCTTCGCCGGATGGCAACTGGATACGGGTCCACCTCGGTCGAAGTCGAGCACCCCTTTGCCGCTCCGCCAAGTGTCCGCCCAGGAGGGGTCCACCTCGATCAAAGCTGGTGGCCCCTCGCTCCCTCGCCGGGTGGCGCCCGGAGACGGTTCCACCCCGGCCGAGGTCGAGCCGAGCCCTCCTTCTCCTTCGCCAGATGGTACCCGGATACGGGTCCACCTCGGCCGAAGTCGAGCACTCCTCTACCGCTCCACCAGATGTCCGCCCAGAGGGGTCCACCTCGGCCAAAGCTGGCGGCCCCTCGCTCCCTCGCTGGATGGCGCCCGGAGACGGTTCCACCCCGGCCGAGGTCGAGCCGGGCCCTCCTGCTCCTTCGCTAGATGGCGCCCGGATACGGGTCCACTTCGACCGAGGTCGAGCACTCCTCTGCCGCTCCGCCAGGTGTCCGCCCAGGAGGGGTCCACCTCGGTCGAAGATGGCGGCCCCTCGCTCCCTCACCGGGTGGCGCCCGGAGACGGTTCCACCCCAGCCGAGGTCGAGCCGGGCCATCCTGCTCCTTCGCCAGATGGCACCCGGATACGGGTCCACCTCGGCCGAAGTCAAGCACTCCTCTGCCGCTCCGCCAGGTGTCCGCCCAGAAGGGGTCCACCTCGGCCAAAGCTAGCGGCCCCTCGCTCCCTCGCCAGGTGGCGCCCGGAGACGGTTCCACCCCGGCCGAGGTCGAGCCGAGCCCTCCTGCTCCTTCGCCAGATGGTGCCCGGATACGGGTCCACTTCGGCCGAGGTCGAGCACTCCTCTGCCGCTCCGCCAGGTGTCCGCCCAGGAGGGATCCATCTCGGCCGAAGCTAGCGGCCCCTCGCTCCCTCGCCGGGTGGCACCCAGAGATGGTTCCACCCCAGTTGAGGTCGAGCCGGGCCATCCTGCTCCTTCGCCAGATGGCAACTGGATACGGGTCCACCTCGATCGAAGTCGAGCACCCCTCTGCCGCTCCGCCAGTGTCCGCCCAGGAGGGGTCCACCTAGGCCGAAGCCGGCGGCCCCTCGCTCCCTCGGCGGGTGGCGCCCGGAGACGGTTCCACCCCGACCGAGGTCGAGCCGGGCCCTCCTGCTCCTTCGCCAGATGGCACCCGGATACGGGTCCACCTCGGCCGAAGTCGAGCACTCCTCTGCCGCTCCGCCAGGTGTCCGCCTAGGAGGGGCCCACCTCGGCCAAAGCTGGCGGCCCCTCGCTCCCTCACCGGGTGGCGGCCGGAGATGGTTCCACCCCGGCCGAGGTCGAGCCGGGCCCTCCTGCTCCTTCGCCAGATGGCGCCCGAATACGGGTCCACTTCGGCCGAGGTTGAGCACTCCTCTACCGCTCCGCCAGGTGTCCGCCTAGGAGGGGTCCACCTCGACCGAAGCTGGCGGCCCCTCGCTCCCTCGTCGGGTGGTGCCCGAAGACGATTCCACCTTAGCCGAGGTCGAGCCGGGCCATCCTGCTCCTTCGCCAGATGGCACCTGGATACGGGTCTACCTCGGCCGAAGTCGAGCACTCCTCTGCCACTCCGCCAGGTGTCCGTCCAAGAGGGGTCCACCTCGGCCGAAGCCGGCGGCCCCTCGCTCCCTCGCCGGGTGGCGCCCGGAGACGGTTCCACCCCGGCCGAGGTCGAGCCGGGCTCTCCTGCTCCTTCGCCAGATGGCACCCGGATACGGGTCCACCTCGGCCGAAGTCGAGCACTCCTCTGCCGCTCCGCTAGGTGTCCGCCCTGGAGGGGTCCACCTCGGTTGAAGCTGGCCCTGCGTGGTATGGCCTCCGGGAGGCAAGGGCACGAGTTTCAAAATCACCCCTTGGGCAGCGCACGCCGTGCCTTGCGAGGAGCGCCGGTACGGTCGGCAGTGATGCTCGAAACCTCGTTTACATCGGCCCAACGGGTTCCGTAATCGAGGAGCGGAGTCCTGGCGGACAGGAGCTAGCAACGGACATTGTCAATGCCTGGGAAGGAAAGCGCCTGCGCTCAGCCCAAGGCCTGGCCAGTATCCTCCCTCTCCCCTTTTTCTCGCTGGGCTCGGCAAGCAAGACAAGGAGGCCACCGGGCTCCCAGACCCGAAGGGGAAAGGAAAAAAGAGAGAGAGGAAAAAGGTGAAGGCTGAGAGAGAGCCTCCCGGGGGCGCAAGCCGGAGGCAATGTGATGGGATAAAAGGATGGGAAGAGCGGATAACCAGGTAAGGGAAAAAAAGGTTGGAAAAAGGAAGGCATCGAGGGTAGGATCCAAGGACCCGAGAGGAGCCCTTTGGCGCAAGCTCGGTGAAGGAGCTCGGCCCAATTTCCACTCTTCCTGAGACCTCTATCGTTAAGATCTTCTCTAAGTCTGGGATTCTTTCGGGGACCGATCTTAGAGAATATGTTCCATCTCGCCATTTTCTAACTTGACCGTCGGAGCTCCCTCGGCGGGACTCCTGGCCAGGGTTTCTCATCTTGTTTTGCAGGACCGGAAACTCGGAGACCTCGAGGTGAAACGGTCCGAGACCGGTACCAGCTTTGAAGCTACAGGCAGCGGCGGTTAGATCGGCAACAGTATGTATTAAAAACTTAAATGATGAAGTCATGTCATGAAAAATTATTCAATTTAACCATTTCATACAAATCCAAATTTCTCTAGGGGCTCGTTGCATCGGTGTTGCACATGTTCATGCTTATGTCAATGACTCATTCTGCTCTTCACCACTTTTGTTTCTCCAGAGGTGCTTTCTTTCATTTCTGCAGGTGTAGTGATATTTCAGTTCATATATCTTGAGATCCACATTTTTAGGATGTTTGCCTCTCTTCTTCTGGACTCTTTGTTGTTGTATTTTCCAATTTGTACTAATTGTTAGCCATTGTCCCTTCTTATAGATTGCCCTTTTTTTCATGCTATCCATTAATATACCCTTAATCAGTGCATTTCTTATGCTTCTCTTAATGGTTGTGATGCACATCCACTTCAACATCTCCATGTCCAATGCTCATCTGTTTGGGCTATCTTTATTTTATAAAGCTCCTTTCCATATTCATTTAATGCTTTCCCCACTACTTCATCCAACCTGTTCTACTATAGTTAATTAAGGTTTCATCAACAGCGGATTTGGGCAGAACCTGTCATCTACCTTGTAAGCTCAGGGTCTTAAATTGTAGAATTAAGGTAGAGCAGGCCAAACATGACAGATATAATAATGTGACCCTGTTATTATGTTGTTGTTCAAGCACTTGAAACGCCTATTGCTTGACAAGTTAGTTCACTTTTCCAAATATTGATTAGAAGAGTAACACTTCAAGAATCAGAAGATAAAAAAGAGCTCCCTGCCAGGAAGTCCCACGTGTCCATGTTGTGTACCATATTTTTCATCAGTACTTCGGACTTATTGAAGATGGTCTCTTTTTTTTTCCTTTATTTTCCCTCATTTTTTAAAGTTCTTCCCCTCACTTTGGTTGTAAATCATCACCGTAGTCAGCAATTTTGGAATATCTGTCATCAGCTTCTTTGGGTGCGATTAAATATTGATCGGACCCCCAATTGTCATTTTCTTGCACATCTTGATAGGTACCTAAGAGGTGCCATTTATATCATGGATTCAAGTCCTGGCGGGATGTCCCGCTGGATACCTGGTTGAGGTATCATTTCAAGTGTCGGGATAGAACCATCCACCGTTATCCTAGCATCCCGATCAGCCTGTCTTGGGATATCCCCCGGTCCCAACGGTCAAAACAGAGCAGGACAGCAATGCATCGCGTCCCATGAAAAAATCGGGACAGTCCCATCTTATAGAATTTGAAGTCTTGATTTATGTTCAAGCATCTACATTGTTGGGTACGCATGCTGAACTTTGTCAAGACACTAGGTATTCTCTGTTCAACATTTGCAGCTTCTGCTTGCTCTTGGCACTAAATTTGAGCATGTCATTACTCGGTTGGCGAATGAGGTTGCCGAAAAGCATTCAGTAATTGAAGGTGATCTGGTAGTCAAGCCATCAAATGATCACTTCTGGATCCACCGGCCACATCTTGTACTGTACTTGGTTCACTTTATCCTCTCTCAAAATTCCTTCGAGATTTCATTTTTCTTCTGGATACTGGTAAGCATCGTAGAAGAATAAAATCATCTTGCATTTTTGTTCGTGATATTAGCAGACCTGCAACCTCTTAGCTCTTTTATGTTTATACAGTTGCAATCTTTCCTTGAGGATAAAACAACAGTAGATCTTTTCAGATGTAACTGTAAATATATTTGTTATCCAAGCCGATCGATTTTTCCATTCTGTCGCTATCATCAGATTTATGATTTAGCTGCCACTGTTAAGAGGACAATCTAATAACCTGTTTGTAGTCTAGATACTAAATAAACAACTAACAAGGTTTTCTTTTCCCCCTTCGTCAGTCTACTTATGGCTTTGATTCCTGCATGTTGGATCATGATGGTTTTATCATTGGGTAGCTAGCAACCTCGCACCCTTTTTTAATCTTAAAGAATTATAATTATATGGTTCATATTCTGAAAATTCATGGGTCCAATTTCTTTGCAGTGCCGTTTTCCAACATCCCTGCAGCTACAGTATGCTACCGCTGTATGCCATTGTCTCCCAGGTGAGCATGGTAAGAAACTATTAATTGTAATGAACTAATTGGCATGGTGCTGGCTTTTTTTTTTTTTTTTTCCTTTTTTGGTTGGATTAAGATGGGGAGTTCTTTCAAGAAGGCCATATTTGATGAGCATGTGCAAGAGAGCCTTGTTGGCTGGGCTAGGAAGGTAAAGAAGAGGAAGGGGCAAAAATAGGCAATGAGATTGCTGGATTTAGCCGTAGGTTCAGCAGAATCTTCTATCAAGATTGAGATGCAGGGAATTGTTAGGCAGAAGGAAGATGGGGAAGGTGGACATGCTCCCCCAGATATGTCTTAGCTAACTAGTACTGCTGACCCGTTAAGTGGTCAGCAACCATGATACTGTAACTTATATAGCCAAACTTGATATGCCAGTGTACATTCAGAACGTGTATCGCATGTCTTGCATATAATCTACTTGAGGGTGCATTCACTGAGTTATTTTTTTGAAGATTTCAGATTAAGATGTGGCAGGTGCGTTCATTAGAATTTGGTTCAACCACATTGTTATTGCTAATGTAGGGAGAGAGAGAGAGAGAGAGAGAGAGAGAGAGAGAGAGAGAGATGGCATAAAATGAAATAATACTCATAGCAGAAGACTTGCCGCATTAGATATCTAGTTTGGTTGGTTTGATTTTATTAGATATTTCAGTGTCTTGATCAACTCCTGGATACCCTTAATGGATCGTCACCTCAAAGACAATCATCATATGACCAGCAACCATAGATTTAGCCATTAATTTCCATGTGGTTATGAGTCTGGACAGGCTTCTTATTCATACCTGGATCCGACAGATTAATTGGATATAAAGTTCATATCCTAGCTCGTTTTAAATGGATACAAGTCAGGAAACCAAATATTAAGACCACCAAGTAAAAAATATCACCATGTAAAAGGTAAATGAAGTAAATAACATATTAATATAGTCATCACTTATTTATCATAAAAACCATATAAAATTATATAAATAAAACTGGATATTAGTCTGGTGCTCGAAGTTGTATCCATACCTGAATAGATTTAGATCCTAACAGGTATTATCTAGTGCATGGCACCATACTAGCACATCGTAGCTTCTGATCTGAAGGGCTGCGATGCCATGTTTATACCTTATAACATTTTATCTTAACAAATATTTCAACAACTTGGAAGCAAGAAAGAGTTCAATCATATAATTGCAATATAAACTGAAACACAATTTCACAGAGATGATTCTCCACATTTCCACAACATGGCAGAGGTAACCATCTAATGACAAGCATTTAAAAAGATTGTTAGGTTAATAAGAACATATCCAAGAACATAAGAAATATTGTAGTACAACATTTTGTTCTGCACAATGCTATATAATAAAGATCAGCTGACAATATTCCGGCGATGACAGAATCTTTGTCACTCCTACCATATTATCATTCTTCAGCAGCACTCGCTGCACTCAGATCCACACTGAGATCAACATCCTGCAGCAATAAGATTGTCTTATACACTCATTGAAAATAAATGCAAGAAAGAGCTCCTATATAAAATAAAGCAGAAATTTAAGAAACTAAAAATCTCTTATACACCAGGTAAGGTAAGAAGCAAGAAAGGCCCAGAAAAAAGAGAACAAAGTAACATCTTGAGAAGGTAAGAAAAACCGGGAGACAGGTTAGGATTTGGTTAATAGAACAGAAAGGAAGATCTACCAAAATCTGGATCAGAGTTTAAAGAACAGGTGTTTTGTTGGAAGATCTAGTGTTTCAAAGGAATGAACAAGCAAAGAACGTCACACAGATATCCCAGATAGCAGGGAGGCACTTGAAGCCAACCCATAAAACATAAATATTGATTATTGGTTGTGGTCAAGTAACTTAATATGGAGTTCTATCTCGATATTTATATAGATTTACAAGTGACCAAGCAGCAGCAGAACTTAAAGGCACCATATAGCACGGGTGTAGATAAGGCATCAAAAAGTTGGCAGTAACTGGGCCAGAGTATTCTAGGTCAGGCACCTTATTAGGAGGTTCTTTTGGCATGCTGGACTCATCACAATTGCGAAGATAACTGGGAAGAATATTCTAGATTGGGCACCATGTTAGGTGGGCTTTTGATATACTGGACTCTCCACAATTGCAAAGACAGTTGCTTAGAGAATAAAACATAAGGAGCTAATTGTGTAATATGTATTTATGTGTGTGGCCATACTTGGTTGGCTTCAAAGCATTACCCTGTAAGAGAGAGAATACAGGCAAATTGCATGCATGTGTATTATGGAAGACAATTGTTTAGAGAATGAAGCCCAAGGAGACAATAGTGTGACAAGTACTTATGTATCTTGCCATGCTTGGCTTGACTTGAGAGAATTATTTTGTAAGAATAAGAACGATTACAGAGAAATAGGACACAAAGACATGGCAAAGTCATTACCTTTCCCATGATCATGCGATACATGTGAAGCACATCCATGACAGTTGACTCAAAATGTGTCGTAGCATCATAACTCTGCAAACAGTACACTTGTCTATGAATGTCTGGAACATCAAAGCTAGGATAGAGATCATCAATACTTACAGTTGATATGAAGCAATTATCCAGTGAGGGTTCATTGACAGGTACAAATCTGTCATAAGTATCAAAAAATAGTTCATCTACAGGCCCGAGAAGGTCAATTCCTGGTTTTAGTTCCATCTCCGGATGATTGGTCTCAGCTTCTGTAGAGACAAATGCAATGAACTTCCCTTTTGGTGCAACATTGTGTGTATAAGAACAACAGAAGAGATACCTATAAAAACATATAAAATGGAAATCACTAATTAATTCAATGTATAACATGAAACTGATTAGTGCTTCATGGAAGAGGACTGACATGTCTGACTTGCGTCCCAGCTGCTTCTGTGGCAGAATAACTTGCACTGAATGAGAGTCATCAGTATTCGGGATGGGATGACTCATAAAAGCAATCGCCCTTGCAACCTTTCCAACCTTCCTGACCTGTGGCCAACAAGTGAAAGTCCTTTAGTTTTAGCGAGTGATCATTTATCTTCAAAACTCTTCCTATATAATCTATCTTTAGTTCTGCTGCAATATGATATTCTGAAATGCATATGCTGCTGATCAAAATCATATAGTGGGATATATTGTCCAGAAATAATGGAAACAAATTTACACCCTAAATAAATCCAAGATAGGGTACATTCTAAGATGGCATCAGATAGAGGTTAAAAAGAAAACAAGAATGTCTACCTTGTTTTGTAAGTAGGAAGGGTCACACACGACCTTCTTGCACTTAGCAGTTTCCCCTTCTGATGTCACACCACAAACTTTTCCTTCAACATCAAATTCAACCTGGCACAAGCGAACTTAATGCAATCTATCAGGAAAAATCTTCATTAAGCAGGACAAATCAGTATCACTCCACAATATTTGCATGATCATTTATAACTGCATTTATACTTTCATAAATCATTAGAGGGGTGTGGAGCAACAGTAAGGTTGCTCTATTGTGACCTAGTTGTCCTGGGTTTGAAACACAAAAGACAGCCCCACCTCATGTGGGGTAAGGCTGTGTACAACTGATCCTCCCCAAACTCTACGATGGTAAGAGCCTCAAGCATTAGGACACCCTACTTTTACTCTTTCATAAAACATTAAAACACATGATAAGCATGTATAGCGGTAATAAAACACCTTGCACTCTGGTTTATTTAACATGTACGTCCCACCATAAACAGCACTAAGGCGTGCAAAAGCCTGCAAGTCCAACAAACACCTCGAGTTAAATAGATGATATATTAAAAAAATTAGAATGCATTCTGTAAATAACCAAACCTGTGGTAGCTCTCCTAACCCATATAAAGGGTAGATATATGGTGACCCTCCTTGAAAACGAGCCAGAGATTCTGAATAAAGCTGTCACAAATGCCAGCCAACACCATTAGCAACAATTCTTTCCCAGAAATAATAGCTTTGGGTAGCAATGCAAGTAAGTTTTGCAAAGAATTTAAACCTATTCTCTGATTAGATACAAGAAGGATGATTCCTATGGAGAATACATTTTTTTATGCCCATGAACAAAAGGTAGTGATGAACTCAAAGCAGGTACTTGGCACCTCAGTTGAGTCCAGTAAGGTGCATGTTTTGCTAAATCGAAGGGTTTGAATACAAAGGCCTCCACTACCAAGGATGATTCCTAGGAAGAACACATGCCCATGAACAAAGGGTAGTGACAAACTTAAAGCAGGTACTTGGCAGCTCAGTTGAGTCCAGTAAGGTGCATATTTTGCTAAATCAGAGGGTTTGGCTACAAAGGCCTCTGCTGATAAGGTTTTTTTTTCCGAACAAAAAAGGGAAAATAGAAAAGCACCTATGAAGTATCCAACAAAGATCTATATCCAAAAAACAACTTGGAGAATATAAGCTAGATGGTACCATATTTCAAGATTTAAACCCTGGAACCTGAGAAGCAACTAACTATCCTAATTAGGGCATCAAGCCAAAATATGTCCTTAGAAAGCATTTCCACCTATGAGAAAGACTGCATTATAGAGTAATTGATTACATAATCCATGCACATTCTCAAAAAGAATTAAGATACATACGAGAGAAGCACAAGAAAAAAGTGTATATGTTATGCATCATATATTGATAACACATTTCATCTTCAGTTCTCCACTCTCACAAAAAACCTTGTTAACAAATACAAAGAAAAGATCTGTTGGATGAGTGAAAGTTACATCATTCTTAGAAGAAGGCCAAATCATTAACTATGATATACGGCAAATGGATTCACTCCCTTTGCTACTTTTGTGTCTTGAAATGTCCAAAGAAGCTACACAACTTATTTCCCTACTCAAAAAAACTCAGAGGGCTAAGTTTTATAATTGTTACCTATGTACGACAAAATAAAGATGATACATGCAACTAGTTCAATAGCTTTTCTATGATGTAATCAGGTAAGATGGAGGATGCTTGATGGCAATGGACTAAGAGTTGGGAGACATGACTTCATCATTTAAGTTTCTTATGCTTTGTGAACCTATTTCTAGACAATTAAGTTCTTAGCTGGTTGTGTATATTGGGTAAGTTTTATATACATTAAACCAACCGGAGAGAATGTGCTAAATAAAGAAAGAGAATGCCATCTTCAGGGACCCAAACATACAAAAGTTGAATTATAAATGGATAAAAAAATAAAAGAAAAACTTAACAAATACAAAAAAAAAAAAAAAAAACTATTGGATAATAGGGTTGCTTTGACCAATCTAGAAGAGAGTATGCACTTAGCAACAACCCCTACCTTCATCCTTTTTACAGTATCAAGTGCAGGTTCATCTAGATAGCGATCATCTCTGTGAAGAGCCAGTGCATGACCAATGAAGTCCACTGTATTGTCATCCAGCCCATATTTGCTGACCAAAAAAAAAGCAAACAAGGAAGCAGAATGAATTGCAAGAACAAAGCATAAATATCCTACTAGATCATATTGTGGTATCAAAACATCCGGCCCATTTGTTTTTACAGAAACTTACTAATGGACATGAAACAGGATAAATTAAACACAGAAATCCAATGGCAACAACACGGCAATATTCATCACAGATACATATAAAGGCAATCAGAATTTGGTTAAAATATTAGAGTTAAATTGCAATGAAGAGAACCTTATTTTAGATTGAGAGCATTTGACAAAAAGAGAGTGCCATGGCTGGAGGTATTCCTAAGAAAATGTGACATTCCGATATCTTATGAAGTTCAAAACAAGAGCAGAAATGCTTGATGGAAGGATGTGTTGCACTCTTAGTGGAACATGTGATATTATGATATCTTATGGAGATCAAACAAGAGCAAGAGAATGCGTGGTGGATGGAGGTGCCTCACTAGTTCTACTATACAGGATTTAAAGAAACTGCCTCAAGAAAATTTTGGTGAGGCATGATACCAGCTGAATAGCAGATAGCAGTTTCAAGAAAGGCAAGGTTGTATCATGATGGTTTTTCTTCTAAAGATTGCGACTTTATAAATAATTACACATAAGAGGTATTCTCAAATTACTAGGACTATTTCCCTAAGTGAAAAAGGTCGAAGCATTATAATATATGAGAAGAGAAAAGGATCAAAAGAAAACAAGACTGGGATGAAGAAGGGAGTGGTCTCCCTATTTCAAATTTACCCAGCATTGGAGGATCCTAGTCCAACAAGGACTCTCAAACTGAGAGGAGCAAAAATGTCTAAGCATTTCCTTTGGAATTTAAACAAACAAACAAACGAGGAAAGCAAGGAGAGAGATCTCTTTCTCAGGCTCCTAAAATCCTAATTCACTCCTCCGACCATATATCTTCTTCATTTTCTTTCTCTTTTTTGAAAATTTCAAAAGAGAAGACTAGTTCAGAGAGAAACTACCTCAACCAACATAAAGTTTTTACACGGATAGGGGAAACCCAATTTGCCTTCAGGGCTCTTCATTCTGAAAGCATGGATTGCTTCTGAAAGGCTATGGTTCAGATCCAATACAAATGGTTAATTGTATGGGTTCAAACTAGAAAGGGCTCTTAAAGGAAGATTAGTGACTGACCATGCTAAGGTAGGTACAGAGGAAGTCGACAAATATTTTCTTGTAGTTCATTTTTATCTTTTTGAGTCCTTGGAGGCTGCATCGAGTTAAGAAAAGAAACAGTATTCAACCATCTAAAGTGACTCACAAAGGGTATCGTTCTTTGTAGAAGGATTAATATTTAAATCTTTAGGGAAACCCTTTTGTAGTAATCAACTAGTAAAGTTAATATGTGATACGGGGTAGCCATCTCCCAACATCCAGACATGCAGGTTATCAAATCAAAAACAAGAACTTCTTGCCTAGTTTTATCATGCAATTCTGTGCTATAAAGCAAGGCATTTTAGTGCTAAGTGTCATAGCTGATGCAAAACCATTATTTATCCTGTGTCCCCCTAAAGATTCTTTCTTCTTGAATTCCTTATTTCATTTTCTAATTTTCTAGTTGATCCCTTTTAGCATATTCCTAAGGTTCTTTAATCTATATAAACATTAGTTTAATCCCTATTACTGTCCACTGCAGGGCCCTTGCTTGGATGGTATCACCTCTTGCAATTTGGGCAAGGGAGCGAGCTTCAGTTCTGGTTGGAGCCAGCCACCTGAGGGTGGGGTGATATAGGGCAGAAAATGTGGGGATTGCCACTCGTAATTTAAAATAAAAAAAAAACTATTACTTTCCTCACCTACCTTCAGTGAGTGATATTTTATTTTAGTCTGCAGTTTAATCTAAAATATATTCAGATTAACTGTAATGAGTTCCATGAATATTGATTGACTTATTAAATTGAGCCTTCCTTTTTTTTCACTTGTTAAAATGCCATGGTAATGTTATTTTTTCAGCAAAGAAATATGTAAGACAAACAAGGAATTCCACAGAATATATCACAAACAAACATTATATAGCAAAGAGCAGAGATTCATGGTGCAGAAGTGATAGATATAGGCAACAGTAATTAGGTACCCACGAGATAAGTTCTCTAGTTGTCACTCTTGTAAGATCCAATCCCTCATGTGTTTTTGGATCATTTTCAACAAAATCCTGAACATAAATGAAAAATTTCCGAGCTCGGCGCTTCTCAAACAAACCCATCAGTGGAGATTTGAGAGCTTCCATATCAGTTGCAGGAACTTTGTGAATCTATTCCAATGAGAAAAGAGCAGCAAGTATTAAACAAAAGCATCATTGAACACTAAGAAATGGTAACAAATTACCAAAAAGCTAGGTTGCTGAAGCATGGAAGCAACTAATAAAGCACAAGGACAAGTATACCTTTCCTTTATTAAAGACATAGCTCCCATCCACTGCTTTGAAGGAAAGGTATTTTGTAACATTAGTATGTATGAGAACACGAACCAAAGTACCATTTGCCATCATGAACTAGTCAGACAAACATTAATTAATCAGTTATATTATCAAAGAATAAAAGAATTATAATAGAATGCATGTACATCAACAACATTGTTGCAGGCACTGCTAAATTGAAAAGGCACTTGACAAAGCAAGTAAGCTTGTGCCCTTTGACATTCTGATATGAAAGTCCAACCAATAATTCATGGTTGCAAATACCATCATGGGCTTGCCCAAAATGAACATTTTAATCAAGCTAATTCTTTCATTATAAGGTGTACAATTTAACCACAATTTGCTTGCCCACCGATTATTCTTCTACAAAGACATCTACTTTATGAAAAATGAAAAAAAAAAATTCTATTGAAAATAAATAAGCAGAACCTTTGACTGATGGTGTTGTGGATCCCTAACATAACAAAGTATGCGCTGTATTTTGTTAACTCTACAAAACATATAGCTATTTAAAAGTTTTAAAAGCACTTGGTCATACTTTTCACTTGCAAAGTACTCTTTAACAGTACGGCACGTAAACAGAGTGTCCACATGCTATGCTAGACAACATAAATATCTAGCTTCATACAATCCAAATGGGTTTCGTGTAACATGTGTGGATTGTAATTCACCATAGCTCGCATGAAAATCCAAGCACAGTAGATTGAAAATCACTTCCCATTTTCTTCTTGTTGCTCCACCCAATTTTTTCATTTCTCCTTTCCTTCCCCACTTCTAAATCCACAAGTTATGCCAAGGATCTTTTGGGACCATACCTAGACAAGTAATTAAGGGTGCAAATGAATTGAGCTGCTCATGAGCTACTCGAGCTCGAGTTGAGTCCAAGCTCGACTCGACTCAATTATTATCGAGTTCAAGTAGCTCGAATAGTTTTTCGAGTCAAGCTCAAGTAGCAAGATACTCGGCTCGAAAACTCGTGAACCTATTTGAATTTATATATATTTTTAATAATATTATTTTTATTTATAACACACATATATATATTAATATATATTATTAGTAGGCTAAGGCTCGATTTCAAGCTTGAGTATGGCTCGGTTCATATTCAAGTCGATCTCAAATTTTTCTTATTTTTATCAAGCCGAGCTTGAGCTTGGAATATTAAGGCTCAATCAATCTCAAACCGAGTTTCAAGCCCGAGTATTTTGAATCGAGTAGAGCTCAAGCTTTCAATTACTTCACTCAACTCAGCCCGATTGCACCCCTACTGGCAGTCTCTCATTAAATCAGTCTGAAATGACTTAATACCTCAGTTAGTGAGCCTTATCCAATCTATAGTTGGTTGGTTTTATAGATTAAAGGCACACCAAAACTGCCCCAAAAACACAAATTTCTGAGTTGACACTCTCTACCTTTCCTACATCTTAATATATTCTGCTTTGTCAAACATTTCTCATCAATATGCCCTTCATATTGCCCACTGTTTAAATAAATATTCATAATTCGTGGGTATCCTGATGCTTTCAGTAAATAGAGAGTTGAAGATGAAATTCATGAATGGGTATAGTTTATTACAATACTCACTAACATTCTCACTTACATTCTACTCCAGCAATACTTGCCTAGAGTGGTTCATCCTGTGAAACTATGTCTTCCACTACAACGTTCCATCCTGAAGTGCCAAGTGACTATAAAGCCTATAAAGAAACAAATTATATAGGAAACTTTAACATTGAACATGGAATATAATAAATGGAAGTTCTTCAGGTTAAAAGTTTTAAATATCAGACGCCTTTCTGGGAACCTCATGTCCGTCACACTATTATGAAATGTACAAAAAGTTGAATTTTCCTAGTTTTTTTAAACCTAGTAATAAGGCGATCCAGGAAAGAAACGGAAGAGGGAAACAATACAAAACAAGAGTTTAAAATTTTATGGCACTACACAAACTGTATACTGGTTCAAGTGATTGTCAATCACCCTGCCCACCTCGTAGCACTAGTTTCATCATGACCGTTTATCACTTTTATATAAAACAACTTATCGAAGTAGTCTACAAGTATGTTAGATGAAATTCAGCTTTTACTACATTTGTGACATAATAAATCACGAATTGCAAGAGTGACAAACAAACAGACCTTTGGGACCATGTCAACATTGTAATCTCTGCTAGGACCTAGATGTACAGGGGGCTTATCGCTGCCCCTGAACCTTTTCCAGAGCTGCACAAGAAAGGATGCTTTAGTCAGTTAATATTGCTCATGATGAGAACATAAATTTGAAAAAACAAAAAAAAAACAAATAAATCTTTTTGATACATAGCATCAAGGATTTCATCTTGTCAGACATCTTGGTTAGTATCAGGCACCCACCTAGATGATAAATAGAATATATCAGACCTTATGATATAGTTCAATATAAAGTGATAGATTCCAAGACATCGGATGGTACAACATTAATATATTGGCCTATATTTTCCATCTACCTTCTTTTATTTCCTGAAATAACAAATAAATCTCCAAAATCCATGCGTAAAACAACTTCCAAATTTCAGCCTATCCATCAAGATTTTGATATCTTCTAATACATCAGCCAAGAACTAGGAAAATCTTAGATCTTTCCAAATTTTCTGACCTTCTATCAGAGCTGAGATAAATTAACATCTCAGTTCATATCAGTCTTGGTCACCCACCAAGATTATCGATATTTTACTCTTTAAAAGCGTAGACAGTGATATTCATCTTTAAGTTAAGAAAAAAATTACTTAATTATTGTAATTTATATGTTACAACAAATGGTCCAAATTATAGTCAATGACAGTAACTTGTTGCTTGCTTTAGTCTAGCAGTTTTTTGTCAGATGGTATGAGAACAACATAAGACCATAAAGGTGATAGATTTAAGCATGTGCATATATCGTGCAGTATGCATCAGCTATTTAATCATCAGATGAACATTTTTCAGGTCCTTGCCTGGATGAGATTAAGTGAAGATGACTCTCCTCCATAGTAATCATTCCTGTCCATGTGCAGGACCTGATGCAGAATGGCAAATAAAAATATTGTTAGAAACCAATATAGCAAACTGCAGATATAAATTCTATACATTTTAAAAGATTTTCATAATTTCTCATCAGAATAGCTGCACAACATCTTCTGTCAAATCATGTATATATGTTATGAACAGTAGCTAGAATAAGGTAAATACTTGGTGTCAGGTATTAATCCTTCAATCACTCTGCTGAATTAATATTTAATCTTCTGAAACAAGAGTCATAAAAATCAAACAAAGTCAAAAAGAAGTTTAGTTCGTTCCAGTCTTCCAGATAAATACATCAAAACTTTTCCTGGGCAGCAATAAAAGTGTCAAGCATCGGATTGCAAACATGCTGGAAACCAATAAATGACACAATTATGAAACACCCATGTTTATCTCAACCTAAGGTTCTTTTTAACTGTTTAAAAATTTAGAAATGTACTTCGATCTGATGATAATCTCTGATCATGGTGCACCTGTAACAGTACTATAATAATGGCGATGTTCCTTTAAATCAGCACATAAAACTGATCAAGTTATGATTCATAATAAAATGCTAAGTTAGCAAGATTGAGCACAGAAAGAAAAAAAAAAGATGTTATATTTATGAAGGTAGTAGAATAGCTTTTCATGGGTTCAAGCATAGCAATGCAAATATCATGAAGGAATTGAGAGAAATGTACATATCTTAAGAAAATAAGGTCATCAAAGAAAACTAAGGTTATATATTCACATACCAAAGAACATTCAACCAAGACTATACAGAATAATTGAAAGCACAAGCATCACAAACCAGCAACCAAACAAGAATCTGACCTCATTTTAACACTGCTATAGGCATCATAAAAAATCAAGTGATCAAAACATTTAGCCATTATGAAGCAATTAGAAAACCAAAAGACATAATAGGTACCACCAACAGAACTCCGATAACCTCTCATCCCACTTCTCAAGTATCAAGTGAATTGATAGATACCGCGCCCTTCATGCAAACGACTTTAAGAATACTTGCTACAGATTTTTCATGTAGATAACGGGATAGCACAAGAAACATCAAATCTATATCAAAACCAGAACATTCCGCTCCACAAAACACCCTGAGATGCAATCATTTAAGGTCATTTCGGCTATCAATCATAACAACCCTGCTAAAATAAAGAAACAATCACCAAGATGACAAAAAAGGAGCCGTCGGACAAGGAGATCTTTAGGAATCTAAACTCGATCGCCAACAGTGCCAATTACATGAACGGCATCGCCAGCAGATGACGAGAGCACCCAATATTCAAAACAATGGATCGCGTCAAATCCAAATAATACAACAGATCAAGAGAGGGAAAGAGAAGACCTTGAGGCCATCGACGGAGAGAAGGCCGCTGAGGATGCACTCCTTGAGCCCGGTTCCGAGGACTATCACATCGTACTCCTCATCCATGGCGAGGCCCTGGCCGAGGCGAGCACAGAGAGATGAGAGAGATCGAGGCGGAAAGAGGAATCAATAAAGGAAGAAAAAAGGGGGAAGAGACGAGGATGATAAGAGAGAACAAAGGCAAGGGAAAAGTGGATGCTTTGCTGAGCTACAGAAGAAAGCGGAGGACTCGATCAGACCGGGGAAGCCGATGGAAGGGGAGTTGACGAAAACACGGCGAATGATGGACAGCGCATCGGTTGGGGTTTTCTCAATAGGAAAAAAACATTGGTTGTGGTCACCGAAGGTGAGAATGCAGTTCTTCTCCATGACAATTTTTTTTTCCTTTGTGAGCACGCTAGTGGCCTAATATATATATATATATATATACTTCATATTTTATATAGAATTGCAAATACTTTTTCCGTATACATAAAATAGTAGTGCCCTACAAATCAATCATATTTTACATATAATAAATTTTTTCCTATAATTTTATTATTATTCAATAATAAATAAATAATTTTTTATTCATCATATGTTGTGTCTTATTTATTTTATTTTAAGATTATGATGAACTTCATAAATTAGGACAATGATTTTCTGATTATAATGAGTTCATAACGATGAGATCTAAAATCTTGAAAATTCTTGTCTAAAACATTTTCAGTCGTAGAATCATTAAGTTGGGGATCACTATTTTTGATAAGACTGGCACATCCTTTGTATAATCTCTGGAAAGAATGGTTGATCTTACAACCACTTATATAGAGATATCAATATAGAATGTGAGTGTTCGTTTAGAAATGAGTTTACTAAATTGATTCATCAAAATAACATCTTATGGAGCCTTACTTACTTGTCAAAAGATAGTTTTTAAGTGAAAGTTGTGCAAGTGATCCTTAGACTTGAGATCACCATGAATCTTGTATACATAAATTCATATTTTAATTCATACTCATTCATGACTTAGTCATGTACAGGATATTCTTGGAAATAGTGGATTGTGTATGAAGGTTGTGAATAGATCAACAAGGAATCGATCACTCCTAATAAGAGAAGATTTTGTCTCATATAATCTCATCATATGATAACTCGGAAAGATTTTGATTAAAGCAAGGTAAAATTAAAAATGGTTTCTAATCTTTTATCAATCGAGTCTTCATTATTAGATTGAGATTCATATAAATAAAGTATTAAGGTTTGATATATTTCCATACCTATCTCTTATTTGGGATAAAGGATGATCCAAGGATTGAACTGTATACTAACTTACTATTGAAGGTATTCTTGATATTTTTATCAAATTTTATTTCTTTTGGATATGCATAACACGTTGCTAGACGTCAATCATGTATTGTCGGTTTTCATGAATTAAAGTATTTAATTATGAGTCAATTAGAAAGAGTTCTAATTGAATAGCTTGGACTAACATGCATTTGACCTAAATTGATTAGATGGATTCTAATTGATTAAGTTAAATTTGCACCCGGATCTAATACTAGCTAGATATGGAGCCCTAAGGTTATATATAAAGAAATTATCCAAGAAGAAGTTTTGGTTGGTTGGTTAGACCAGAAGAACTAATTAGGATAGCCAGGAAATTCTAGCTCTTTAATCAAGTTAATTTGATCAAAACCTTGTTGAATTAATTAATCCAATTGATTTATTAATCAAGTTGGGTTAAGGTTTAACTTGGACAACAATTTATTAGATTTTATTAGACTTATTTCAGCCATTTGTGGTGCCATTTATAGAGTCCAAGTTGATTTGGACTCTATCATGTTTAGCACCAACATTAGATAAGGTTGAATTGTTTTGGCAACAAGGGGTCTTAGGAGTCCTTTAAAGATCTAATTTTAAGATCAATGTGGAAGCCCTCTTAGCCCTCCATCTTATTGGCACATTTATTAAAGTGTGTCATGGCATTTAATGGGTACGAGACACCCATTTATTTTTGTGCACACATTGAAAGGCCATGCCAAAAGGTGTGATAAGAGTCTTTTTATTTTAAGCAAAAGATACCACTTCATGCTTTGATTTATGTGCCATCATAAGACAAGAGCCTAGGAAAAGAATTGTGAGGAAATTAAAATTAGGAAAAGAGGGGTTTTAGTAGTCCAAGTCAAAGAGAGGCCAAGTCCAAGTTTAGGAGTGGATTTGATCAGTTTGGGTCAAACCAAGTTCTAAAGATTAGAACTTATTAACAAGTTTTGGAAGGAGTCATGTTCTTAAAGCAATTTCTATGTAGATCATCTTTGAAGGGCACACACTTGTATGCATGTGAAAATTCTGGATTTAGCATTAGAGATATTCTTCTTAATCCCCTTATGTTGTTATAATTAATTATTATCATCAAGCGATCCTGGATCTAAGGTTTCGGTTGACTAGGATTTTATTAATGAAAAAAATTTTAAAATCCGACCTTCCACTATGCAACCGTAACCCTACAATATCAACCTTCAATTTTGCACATCACTATAATATGATCAACCTTCTCCCAATATAGATCAATATTTATTGGAGATGCCTATGTGTCAACTGATGTGAATAGAGTTATATCTAACATGGATTTAGGATCCTGACATGGAATCAATTATTTGATGCAGAAGTTATCTCCATTAGAGTAAGGGTTAGGATTTAGGAGAAGGGGAATACAAATCATCTTTCATTTAAAGCAAAAATCATAGTATCATTTCTATTTTCTCTTCTAGACTTCGGGGTCAACAAATGTTCGAGCTCTCAGCTAGCCATTGGTCTAAATTTATCAAATCCATCAATCTAAATTCACCAAATCCACCAAGAAACAAGATAAAAAAAGAAATGGAAGCAATAATAAAAAAAAATGGATAGTAAAAAGATCAACAATATACTATAATGGTACTTGCTTACTCCATTGGAGCAAAAATAAGCGAATCTCAAATTATTCAATACCTATAACATCCTCTAAAGATTTCATAATAGTCGCACTCTTTTCAAGTCTCATTAGACCAATCCAATTGAAAGCCTTTCTTCAACACCAATATCCCTCCAAAGTTACTAGACAAAGTGCTCAAGTTTTTCCTATTCGTCTCTTGGTATAAGGCCAGCACCACCACAATAACTCACCATGGATTATTATAGTAAAATCTCATGAGATATCACTGCAACCAACTCACCCCTCATCAGTCGCTAAGATCCTAGCAGCTATACCATAAATGTATGCCAGATAGGGTTATTGCTCACCGAGACCTTGAAATCCATTGCATTGATCTGTGACTCCTTAAAAACTTGGATTACTTTTGAAAGAGGATAGGTGTCAATTAGGTAGTCACTCGGATGATTGCATTATGCACAACCCAGCTCAAGGCATTGCACTTGCCTCTTGTGATCTATCAATGTGGATTCCAACCACTATTCCCTCTCAGCCTCCATTTCCTTAGGTTACTTTTAGAGCTCAATAATGTAGACTATGGCATTGTTGAGAAGAGAGATCTTGTCCATCTTCAGGATGTTTTGCACTATGGCTATGAGAATATAGAACCTCTAGCTGAGCTTCTCCCTCCACTGGTCCTCAGCTTTAACATGATTGAGAGGCTCCTTTGTCTCATTCCCCAACTTCTAGCCTCTCTTTTTTGGCCTCTGATTGTACATTGCCCTCGGCCACTCTTCTTTACATGAAACCTTCATATCTAAATGCATTGATTCCATTGCATCCAATATAGCAACCCATAACATAGAAGCCTTCAAAGTCACCATACCATTAAAACCAATTTACCATGCATGATTGTGACTGTAATTATGATTACAGCTACTTTGGAGTTGGAAATTAGTTCATTCAAGGATCCTCCCTCATCTCATTGCTATAAGGAACAAATACCCTAGATGAGGGATCCACTTTGCAACCACCAATCATGATGACACCATTACCCAACTTTTGTTAGTGAGAATTTATAGCATGATTACTAGTCTGACTCCAATTCAGCCCATTAATAATCCTATTAGAGATCGGCATTGGCACTATCACTAGCATTATCTGGTGATGATGATTTCTACTACTTGGTTGGATCTCCAAATAAAGGGGGTCTTACACTGCCCCTTTTCTGCACCTCCTCCTCCTTTCATCCTCTTCCTCCACTGTTGCAAGACTACCATTGTTATTAATTTATGGCATCTCTTTCCGTTCTTTCAAACCCTAACTTTTGCTCTCATGGAGATAACTTCTATATCAAATAACTAAGTCTGCATTAAGTACCTGAGTCCACATCAGACATAACTCCCGCCATGTCAATTATCATATAGGCATCTCCAATAAGCCCTAGTTTGAATTGGGAGAAGATGACCATATTGTTGGAAATCAGGGTAGGGTTTTCTACGTGTTTTTTTTTATGAATTACCAGCAAAAGCAAATCAATTAAAACATTTTTAATCAAAAAATAAGTATTTAGATCAAGTCTAAAAAACCCTACCTAGGATCTAGAAGATGATATGCGAAGTAGTAGATTATTAAAATTTAAATCAGCATACATCGATCTTGTCGATACACACTGTAAATCAAATCTACAATAACTATGAGATCAAATCTCATACCTGAGTATGGGTCACTGATCTCCACTACTGATAAATATGATAAAAAATTTTGCAGGTCATCTCGTAGCTGCACAGTATATCCGGCCTCTACAAATTTTTACATGAAGCTCTAAAGTGATTAGTCTTTCTAGAATGCTAGCTTTGCATAAAGGTCTATAGATGACTAATTTATCTCCTTTTTCGAAACTTCTCGGACCCTTCAAATAAAGAAGAAGTGGAGATTTGAAGGATGATCAAAGATGTGAAAAAATAAAATAGAAAGAAGACTTTTTCTATATTTATTTTTCTCTCCCCTTTTAAAACCCTAGCGCCTAGAAATAAATCCCATGTCTAATGTTTTTTTATGCCAACTCCTCTCAATTTTTTTTCTCTTGATCAATTCCTTTACAAAATAATCAGTATTGCCGCCAAGATTGTCGTGGCCCGTAGCTGCTGTCGATGTTGGATCGTCCCTCATCTGCTCCGGGTTGGCCGGTGCTTCAGGACCTGCAAAACAAGGGTTAGTGACCAGAGCAGGGGATTCCAGTGGGGGCACTCCGACGCTCAAGTCAGTAACGATCCAGGGAAACATATCCTCCTAGTCGAGCCCCTCGTGATGGGCTCCATGCTAGGAGGAGTGGAAATGATATGAGTAGAGTAAGAGTGGGGGTGCAGGTGTGCCGGGAAAGGTGGTGGTCGAGGTGGATGGGTCCTCCTATATGGCCTCCTTCCCTTTTCCCCTTTGCTTGGAGCTTTTTTTTTCTGTTGCAGTTGTGTTGGTTGTTCGTTACCTTCTCCCCGAGCATGTCGAAGGTTCTTTTAGATATGGGCGATCGTTGAACGCCTATCTCGAGATCTCCCATGTACTGTCAGGCGTGTGCGACGGCGTTCCATGCTACGGATGGGACGTTTCTTCTGATACATATTGTCAGGAGCATGTGGCGGTGTTCCGTGTCGTGAACGGAACGTCTTTCCTGGTTGGTGGTGAGGAAACTGCTGTGCATTCTGACATTTCTTTTGGTTGTTCCATTCTGGGAAGTCTGACAGTGTCTTAATTGGAGGGAACTTCTCCCTCTCCTGGTGTATGCGGCATCCACAGACAGTTATTATGATTTGACGGGTGCTTCTTCATGGCCGTCGGGTAGCCCGCCGGTGCCCCGGAGAGGTGGCTCCGCTCTCCTGGAGGCCGGCGGCACTGTCCGAGATGGTTGCCAGCTGGAGAGCTGGGACTCGGCTCTGGCCCGGAGGGGGCCTGACCTCGACTTCGAAGAAGCTTGAACCGGTGGAGGAGGGTTCGACTCCTACTCAGAGAGCTCAACCTAGGAGGGGCTCAGCCCGGCGGAGGAGGGCCGAACTCGACTCCGGCACGGGGGCCTGACCTCGGAGGGGCTCGATCCGGCGGAGGAGGTCGACACGCGACCCTTGCCCAGAGGGCTCGACCTCGAAGGGGCTCGCTCTGGTGAAGGGGCTCGCTTGGCTCCGGCCTAGGCGACCCAAGCTCACGGGCGTCGACCTAGCGGAGGACAGAGCTCGGCTTCGACGGATCAGGAGAGCTCGACTTGGCAAAGGAACCTGAGATGGAGTGTCCACCGTGGCAGCTTCTCTGACATGGCATCTAATAGGGGTCACACATCAACCTTCCGCCGTATCAATTGGTAATCCTTCTCTATATGTGTGCACACCTATCAGGAAATTTAGATAAAATTGGTATGGAGATTCGATAAGGATTAGAGGAGATTTAGATAGAAAAGGAGTAGAATAAGGTTAAAAGTTTCAATCCTACTGAAACTCTATCATTTAAAATTCAAAATTCAACCAAATTTAAACCAACCTATCATAATCCAAAGAGGAATAAAGGAGGGTGACAAAACTTAGATTGACATGGGAATTCTTCATAGTAAATCCGAGTATGGCATGAAGAAGGATGTGGAGATATTTTAAGAGGTGCTAGGAAGGAATTTCAATCTTGACCTAGTCCAAATATGTCCTTATCTAAATCAAATTTGGTTTGGCACAATTAAATAACTTGAACCTAATCTAATTAGATCCTACTTAACTTTTACTCAAATCAGAAATTAATTGAGTCCAAGTTCGAATCAAACCAAAATTAAAAATTCTTAGTGATTAGATCATCATATAACTTAATCATGTAAGACATAATTAAATCCAATTTAATTAGACCTGACCTAAACCTCTTTACTCAATCAAATTAAGCTAATTAGCAATCTAAACACTAATTAATCCTCTTATAATTAATTAATATCTAATTAATTATTTTTATGATATTTGTATAAGGCTAATTATCAATCATATTGATAATTAAACTCTTGCATGATTCTTGATTATTAATCAACCATCATAATAAGTCAGAAACTTCTATTGTATATGATCTCATATGTTCGAACACTAAGTTAGTAGTATAGAAACAAATTTCTGAACTAATCGATGTGACCATCTAACAATGGTTCCCAAAGTCTAAATAGGTCGAATGATTGCAAAGCAATATTCAAGAGCCTAAGTATATGGTTACCGTATAACTCATCCTTTTGACTTGATACTCATGACAACTTCACAGTCAATTGCCAACTCTTAAATAGTTCATCTAGATATGTCTCAACCTAATAAATCCTATAACTCCTCATAAGAATTATTCTGGTTAAGGTTTTGCTAAATTGAAACACAACAAAGTATTATCTCCAGTACCTTGGAGTGGTCAAGCCCATCTTGACTCATATACTGATTTTACAAATACTTGACTGTACCCAAAAATTCATTATCATTATATTAAAAATACAGATAGCCCGGCACCAAAGTATAGTAAGTTACTTGTAAGTCATCATGGTAATCTCAAATTGGAAAGACACTTATATCCATATCCTTCTACAAGATACTCTTGATAGTGGAGTACTCAATAGAGTTGGTCATGTTCAGTGAAACATATACCTATACTCACATGCATGCTATACCAGTATCTCTATACTCTTTGGTTATGAGGATAACCAATCCATATGATACACAACAATCTACACTCGATAAGCATTATCGTCTTAGATAACAACATCTCATTCAATCACGAATAAATTTAAGAACTATACGATAAATTCTTCTTTATAGAATGGAAGTAGTTTTAAGGACTTCATCATAAAAGGATTCAAAAAAAAAATACAGAAAATGATGAACTATCAAAAAATTTTTTATTTGTTAATGATTTATGTATAAATTATAAAAAGTTCAACCATCTACAACCCAGATAATTGATTTTAGAACACATTTTCTAACATATATTGCATTAATTAATGAAAATATATGATTGATATGGTAGCAAAGAGATATTTATAATTTCATTCAAAATGTAGGGAGTATTTTTTTTAGCTAGTTGGTGTTATCCACATTATTTAAGTTCTCTTGAAATGTACATAACTTCTTATCTCCCCCATAGAGCTTAATGGTGCTTTGAATTATTGCCTGGTTTTTAAATGAATCATGATAGATCTAATAAATTATCTATAAATAATTTATGGTGTTTGTCCAATGATAGATAGAAATGATGATATATGTTTTAATTTTGTATTTGGTTAGAGTCTTGGCTATATGATGTAAGTAGGCATATCATAAGTTAGTGCTGGATTAGTCTAATCATCTGGAGCTAATAGTCTTACAAAATGTATTCTTTAGCTTTAGACAACATAAAAGGCTTCTCTATTTATATCATGCATGATAGGTTTTGCTATATAAAATGCATCTATATATAATCAAAATCTTTGATGATATATTTTACCTTGAATAATTGGAGTAAAAGAACCATTGATGAAAATTTTATGATATTAACAATTTAGTGGAGCACTATTGCACTATGTTGTTGCATGTGAGAGGTATTGTCTTTTTTTTTATTTGTTTTACAATAATCATGTCAATAATTTATATTTTTCAAGCAATAAAATTATTTTTAAAAATTTAGATAAGTTTTTTATTCTTGAAAATTTATCGGTCTAAACTTTTGATTCCGAGTCTTTTTAGTGTGGTTTAAACTTATCTACGCTATATTATTAAATGGGAGAAAAATATATCATTTTACATTCTAGCCGTAGATGACTACAATATGTTTAGTTCCTCCATGAATCAAAGTTTTTAACTTCAAGTCAACCTGAAACACAGCTAAGTCAAAGCAATATGATAAGTTTTCGAGTAGACTTGATACCTGAAACTTATTCAGGTTGTTTGACTTTGTGGAATCTTTGACACTAACCACAATCTATTTTAACATTATTTTCTCAAAAAAAGTTATTGGAGCCTTTTCATATTTTTATTATGAGATATAATAAGATAAGTCAAAAAAAAAAAAAATTGGAGGCTTCTATTCCTTACCTACTGAGAACCCATATCATGATGGATCTTTTCACGCACCCCCACAATCCCATTATTCCCAATTCCTTTTATTGGTTGAGGGGTTTCATTGGCCATCCCTTCCTAGCACTTGATCCTAATGCACATTAGTATTTTATAGTATGTGAAAGAGTCATTGATATCTTGATTTTTTATTTTCATGGTTAAATTAAAATAGTAATTGTATGCTAATAATAAATTATAGATTTAAGACTTTACATGTCCATATATATAAATATCTTTATTTATATCCTTTAAAAATCAATATTTAATAACAAATATGTATATTTAATAATAAATATCACATATATTATCAAGTCTCGATGTTTAGGACTCATTTGGTACTATCCCAGGTCTTTGAATTGGCTCAGCTTGGCAAACTTTCAAATGGATTCAACTTTTTAAGTTTTTAAACTATGCTGTGAGCATCTTAATTATTTGTTTTTGTCCATCAACTATGCAGTCTCTTTATGGATTCAATTTTGCATAAAAAAAAACTCTACCTATATTTTATCCATATCCCAAGCAATTAGAATCTTATTAATTTTTTTTTAAATAATAAATGGAAATATCAATTCCATTCTCTACTTCATGCATTCCATCCATCTTATTCCCTAATTCCTTGAACTCTTTTTTTTATTATAGTTTTTTAACATAATACATGCATTTGAACAGTGCTTGCAATTCGAGAAGAAAAGTCCGAGACAACTTTAAAAACTCTCTCAGTGTTGCATTTTTATTAGCAAAAAGTCAAAAACACTTCCTTTATTTGGCCACAACACTAACCTTCCCTTTTAGTAATCATATTTCTTTCTCAGACTATATTTCTATCTAATTTAAAGGTGCCAATAGATCGCATTAAACCTAGGTTGGATTGAAAGCCCTCAATCCATACTTGACTGATTAGTAACTGGTTTGAGAAGTATAAATCCATAATCAAATCCACTAATTTTATATGGATCCATGCTTGACCAACCAACTTATTTATGTTTGTCATATATCTCAAATAATGAAGAAAAATAGGACCAACAAGAAGGGATTTAGGGTTAAATATCTTGAATGAAGCTACTTTACCAAAAAAATAATAATAAATAAAAAAATAAAAAAATATCTTGAATGAAGCAAGCTTGGGACAAGTTAAAGCATAAAAGTTAAAACGAACACATTAAAAAATTGTGCACTCCATGTTTCTCCTTGTTGGCGCTGAACCCCAAAGATCAACTTACATCGTCATGAACCACTGAAACAGATCTTGACAGGAGTTTTTCTGGTGGGAGACACTTCGATGCTTAAGACAGTAGAGTTCCAGCAATATATATATAGTTATTAGAAAAGAGTAAAGGGTTACTTCCCTGCTTTCTTGAGGTTCTCTCTTACCCGTATTTATAGGTGAATGCCTCAACCATAATTAATTGGGATAACTCCTTGTAACTAATTACAAGTTAGAGGAGTGGATAAGCTTATTGCAACTAATTGCTGTTGAGGGGATTGGTTAGGATAAGCTCATTGCAATTAATTGCTGTTGGGGAAACTAACTAGAATAGACTTCTTGTAGCTAATTCATCCTAATCTTATTACACTGAATGAAAATAACGTCATGTTGTTATAGTAACCGTTTTTCCCATCAGCTCTTTTTATTTATTTGGCCAAAGAAGTTTGACCGTTGACCTGTTAGTTGGCCTTTTGAGTCGGTCAGACTGTAAACCGTTCGGATCAGTGAAGCTAAAGTTTATCCATTTTGCCCATCAATTCGATTGGTATATATAACACTCCTAATCTTAGATTCTCAATATTTCTACCGCTCTATCTTCATAGGAGTAGAGAATCCGTTGTTGTTTAGGCAAGAAAGTCAAAATAGAAGAGAACTTATCTTAGGATGGGCATACAACTTAGATATATTAAAAAGTTATATGCTCCGAACTTGACTACATGGCATTTACTATGGGCAAGTTTGCATTCCAAGTCCTCTCAAATCTATCTTATATTTATTTTTTTTTTCTCTACCATTATTTACATGAACCATTGTGATCATTTATGACAAACCTTTACTAATCCATATTTTATCATGTAATTGCCAATAATTTAGGCTCCCGGCACTATATTCTTTTCGGGAAAAATTAATGTTTTCACCCTCAACTTTTCCTAATTTCACCCACTCCTTCCTATCTTAAAAATTTTCATTTGGATCCTTCACCAACTCGAGTCTTTCAATAACATCCTGCCCTCCACCGGTCCTCCTCGCGCGACACGTGACCATCATCCGACGGCTAAGAACATCTTAAACTTCAGAGTAATTCTTTGTGCACTGCGTGCGGTGCAGCAAATCCAGTGTGACCTGCACCACATATTCTTATTGGTCCAAATATATTCGCTGTAGTATGATGGAACAGGAGCTGAGATGACTAGCATTAATTGAAATTTTCGTCTATACCAAAATATCTTTACGATATCCTAGTTCAAAACCTATGACATCCTAGTTCAAAATCTACGACACCTTAATTCAAAAAAATAATATGAAACAGTATTACGATATCCTAGTTCAAAACCTACGATACCTTAGTTCAAAACCTACGATACCCTAGTTCAAAAATAACGTGAAACAGTATTACGACATTTTAGTTCAAAACCTATAACATCCTAGTTCAAAACCTACAACATCCTAATTTAAAAATAATATGAAATAGTATTATGGCATCCTAGTTCAAAACTTACGATATCCTAATTCAAAACCTACGACATCCTAGACATTCTAGTTCAAAAATGACATGAAACAGTATCACGACATCCTATTTCAAAATCTACGACATCCTAATTCAAAACCTATTACACCCTAGTTAAAAAATGACATGAAACAGTATTACAGTATCATAATTCAAAACTTGTTTTAAGATATTTTAGTTCAAAACCTACGATATCCTAGTTAAAAAATATAGAAAATATAAATTAAAACCTGAAACAGTATTACGACATCATAGTTCCAAAGATACTCCATCCTACTTCAAAATCTACGATATCCTAATTTAAAAAATTAAAGAAAATGATATTTTGATCTGAATAAAAAATTTAAAAATAATTAAATAATAATTAATACCAGATACGTTGATATATTTGAATCAATAAAACGAGTCATGTTGGATTTACTGGCGCGGTGCACAAAGACTTCTCCTAAACTTTATCAAGAGCCTAAAATTGCTTCGAACTTGATCGCAAATAGGCATATAACGATGGCGGAGGACGAGGTGGCGGCGAGGCGAGTAGGAAAAGAGCTGTCAAAAAGTATATGGGAACCAAACTACAAGAACTTAACTCGCAGCAACAATTCAAACCGATCAATGGAGCGTCAACAATCGAATCTTTTAGGAAAATAGTATCCAGATATTCCTGCTAAGAACTAAATCCATCGGACTGGACCGTTTCTCGTAGAGGTGCCAAAATCAATTTTTTGTTTTTTTGGCCAAAAAAACTCACAATATTTTCTCTATCCAACGCCTTCGAATGGAACAGATTGCATCGCGGAAAGAAGAAAGGTGAGGGGCGGGATTTGGAGTCATCGCGGGGTTTAGGCACCTCTGGCTTCCATCGTCGCGGCGGCGGCGGCGGCGGCGGCGGCGATGCCAACGGTAACCGTGGCCGTTCCGCCGCCACGCGGGTCCCGCTGCGAATCTTGAGATCCCCATGGATATTGGATGTCGAGGAGCTGTACCCCGTCTTCCGCCGAAGAGACTAAAAGCATGAGCATGAGGACACCAAATGTTCGATGAAATACCACTGTAGCTGTAATAAACCTCTTGTACCGTTTGCAGAGGGAGCCTAGATTCTTTTTCTCTTCTAAATTATCCACTCCTCTTCCCTCACCACCTCCTTCCCTTCCGCACCCTGCCGCCATACTCATCCCCTGCGGCATCCTCATCATTGAGATGAACGAGGGTCGGGAAGTAGAGGGTCAAAGAGATGCTCATGGTGCCGAGAAGTGAAGACGGATGTGGTTGGGGCCTTCGGGATTGAAGGAAAAGCGGGAAGACTACCATATCCAGCGACAGTCTGTAGGCATCACCTTGTTCGAAGGATGGGTTCGGATTATTCTTTCCATATTGCTACTTATTTAACTTTTACCTCATTTTTTTGTGTGGTTTTGGTAAGATTGTAATTTTGGGCCATGTTTTCTAGTGTGAATGTTGGATGTTTGGTGGTTGCTGAGGCTTTAATTCTTATATTTTATTCTGATTCTAATTGGTTCAAGAAATTTTTTATGCATTGCTATTTTAAAGATCTTCTCTTTTTTTTTTTTGACTATATGATGGCGACCTGGATACTAGCTAATTTCTCTTGGAGTGTAGATATCTGTGTAAAAGTTTAATATTTTATTTCTTTTCAAGATTTTGAATTCATGGTTTTGGAGAAATATGCGTTGGAGAGTTATCTTTTAGCACGCATGCATACATGCACCCATGCCTACTTAAGAAAAATTTTGATGATTCATGAATTAGAAACACTAAAATTTAAAGAAAAAAATTGTGTCGATAGAATATAAAAATGTTATTTATGTTAAACAAAAGCTTATTCATACAATTAATCCATCCTGAGTATCAACTAATTACCCAAACTTAAATATAGCACAACTTCAAGATTTTCTACTAAAACACCATATGAGTTTGGTTTTGTTCACTTGAGCAAGGTTTAAAATAGGTTACTTTGGAGGCCTTGATTGTAAAACTTTGGGTAAAGTTTAGGTTTGATCCAGTTGATACCCTTGCAAAAAAATATTAGTTAGTCTTTGATTGGATTGGACAAACTGACATGCTATTGAAATTTGCATTGCAGTCAAATACCCAAGGTATCAACCTAAAGTTGATTCAAAATCAAATTTGGGTTGACATCGAGCATAAGCCAGGTTAGTTATATATTAACTTAATCCAGCCTAAATCACTAATTGGTCGGACCAGGATTGGGTAAACTTGGCACAAGCTGCACCTTGTGCAAGCATATCGGATTAACATGTTTTATAGGTTAGCATCCCTGGCTTCTCATGCAGCTCAGCTCTCAACAACTCAGCCATCCAACCAACATTACTCGTGCTAAACTTTTTATTTCTAAAATTTAATATTATCATGCATCTTGAATTTTATTGGGGCTTATGAGTGAGATTTCTTATTGTGAAGAGACAATACATTCATGAGCAGGTGAATCTCTTCAAACTTAATAGGTCGTGGGGGCTTTTATGTCCAAGAGAAATGCATAAGGATTGATTCCTTTGGAACCAAGTAGACGTTGATTTATTGGTTGATATATAATCACAAATGTAAGAATATTGTATAAGAAATAGCAATGCCTATTCTTAAAGCCTCTATAATTTAATTTCTTCACAAAGCCTATCTATTTCCTCCTCCTAGTGTCAAATAAATAAGAAGAAAATCCTTGTCTTTGTCTTTTTACTTATGAGATGGGCATTTTTAAAAAAGATTATAGTCTTTTCTAATCCCAATAGTAAAAAAATAGATGCAATTAGGACCACCCGTTATTTTTCTGAAAAAAACTCATGCATGGCATGCATCAACATCTTACCAATATCAAGAAATAGTAAGAGAATCTGGTGTTCAGATCTTATGGATAGAAAATATTAAGAAAATTTTTCTAATGCATCATCAACTAATAGCTCTTTGGAAAAATAGTTTTTCAATACTTAAAAAAAGATAGGATTTTGGTCATGAGCTTGACCAATTGATCCTATAGTGAGAGGATGGAAGTATTATTGTAGACAGAGAAGGGAACATGCAAGATTCCTTACCAATGAGATGGTTAGAGTTCTTTTACAATGGAAATCCCCCTATATTGTAAGGAAAAATTCTTCTAGGTCCGAATTCTTTGCAACAAAGATGGCACTACCATGTGAGGGAAGAAATGGAGTGTTCTTTGGAGAGGATTTTCACTAAGAATAGAGTTGGCTACTTTTGTGTATTAGAACACCAACTCTTGCAGTTAAATGCAATGGAAAGAGTAGAATTGCATCTAACATACCAACTCTAGATTGAATACTCTCCACATATGGAACCATTTCTAGAAATAATGGCAGTCACATATGGAATCGAAGGTCAATATTAATTTTCATTAATGAATCACAGATAGGTCAGAGATTTGGGAGTTGATTGCAGGATTTAGAGAGTCGGGGGTTGATTGAAAGACAAGGATATTGTGACTAGAAGAGTGATTAATAAGGGAAGCATGCTTTGAGACAAACTCTAGCTATTTTATCGAGCATTTTGGGAGGGGGATACTTTGAGAATATGAGCATTTCACACAGAAGAGACATTGGCACATTCATATAGTTTTCAAGATATATGCACACATGCATTTAGATATATATGTATATTAAATTAATTTATGTTGAATTTGGAAATAAGAAGTTTGTCGCTCAACTTGGATATAGTTCTTATATCAACCATGCTTTTGTTTTGTAAAGTGCAGGGAGCATAGAAAACAACTCTTGCATTATAACTTCTTTTGTATGCATGACCCGTTCTATATATAGTGTTAGATGGTCTAGGAACTAAAAGTAAAACAGTCAACAAAATGAAGGGTGGGATTAAAGTTTCTGCTTTAAAGGTTCTAAGCATAAAATGATAGTCAAACCAAGGGGCATAAATAAATTTCCCCTAGAACTTCCAAGGGTTGTTTGGTTGCCATTTGCTTTCATTTAATTTAAAATACCCTGGAGATTTTCTTTTATCCACTTCTTTAATAGCATTAATACGATGCTTTTGTGTTGGAAGGGTTTACTTTGGTCATATTGCTTGAACTTTGTCGGTTTATAGGGTTGTTGCCATCAGAGAGATGGACGTTGGGCATGTGTTGGTCAATGAACTGGTGAAGGAAAACCGTCAAAAGATTGTTGGTTCTTAAAAAGTTGGAAAGTAATACCGACGGAGAGCCCGAGGTTTAGATAACAATATTGATATTTTATACTAGGGAAAGGAGAGGAAAGCAATACAAGTTTCTTGAATGAATCATTCTTGAGCAAAACGGTCATTGTTCTATGGATTGCACCTGTTGGGGAAAAAGCCTTTTGTCAAGGAAATCACCCATGGCAGAGGAATCTGAGGGTTCTTGGAAAGATGAGGAATATCAGAGTGGGGAGCATAGGACGCTGGGGGGTTTATATTGGAGGTTTCAAAGAGCATTGGACTCTCTTGATTGGGAACTTGCTGAGAGGTTGATTTTGTCAGTCGATCTGCAATATTGTGACATTGGGCTTTGTATGGCGGTAGGTAGTATTTGGTTTCTATACACTCACCAAGATTTGGATAAAGCTACTCAATTGATAAAAAGGATTGTCTCAAATGGAGCGCATGATTTCACAAAGGTGATCTGTCAAACATATTTTCTTGCGTTGTGCATTTTGGCTACCCTAAATTGCACAATAAGCTTTTCAGATACCAAATCCGGCATGATTGAGAGGTAAAACCTTACTATTTTGATTCCTTTGCATAAATAGTCTTAGCAATCATTGTATTCTATATATAGTTTTATAAAATGACCCGCTCTTATTCTTGGAAGAGATCAAGAATTGACAACTGTTTCATGATACCCTGTGATTGTGAAGTCTCATCACTTTGATTTCCATGTACGGGTACCATAAAATGTGTTATCAAGGGTCATTTATTATGTATTTAGTTTTGTGGAGAACTCATTCAAATTCCTATGTATAAATGAAATATTTATTTTTTGTTACTGAATTTGAAGTGTTGTGCTCAATTTGCTACAAAGGGATATTTATACAATAATGGCTATGGAGGTTAATGTTCATGGATAATCGATTTGTTTTCCTTGCTAATTTTCTATAGGATCAAAGAACACCTCCAAGTGTATGAAGGCTCTGTGGATATGAAGGCCATTTGGAGTGCCAATCTCGAAAAATTCATTTCTTGGGCATTTAATTTGATAGAATTCCATTGGCACAATCAAGAAAATAAGGATAAAGATATCCATAAATCAAACTTCAAAACCCGACTACAATTGTCAGCATATAATTCTTTTTTGAATATTGCTAGAGAAAACATTACAGGACAGGACTTTGGTAGGGCCTTTGATGCAGCCTGCTTTTCAATCTCTCTCTTGTCCAACTCTGCGAACCATGGCTGGTCATCTGGAGTAGCAAGAGATGCTGTATTGGAGTTACTAGGTTTCTTGGTGGAGGGGGGTGCAGAAAATGTCAACGAATGCCTTATTAAAGCAGCTCGATTTGGGAGCACAGAACTTGTAAGCATTTTATTGCAGGTAAGGGTATCTTACTTTTGCACAAAAGCATGTTACCTATGGCAGCTCTAGTCATCCTTTTCTTTTTGGTGGATGGTAATAGTTGCGCAGTTAATTGCAGAAATTTCTTGTTAGATTTTGAAGTGGACATGATTATTTAGACAAGTGCTATTTTCATAGTTATCCATGCTTCAAAGAATTATCCTAATTTCCTAATTGATAGTACGATATGGGAGAAGTGGTAAGTGATTATCTCAGATCGTGATTTATCCTAGGTAGTTTAGGGTTTAGGTTTAAAGGTTTATGGTTGAGGGTTTAAAGAATTATCCTAATTGATGGTACGACATGGGAAAAGTGGTAAGTGATTATCTCAGATGGTGGGGGGGGGGGGGGGGGGGGGGCGCAGGGGTTGGAAGAAGTCACCACCTATTTTTAAAAGAAAACAAGGTACTGATAGAATGGGGCAAACAGGTGCAATGCAGTGACATTAACTGAGCTATAAAAACATTTAGTGATGAGAGTGGAAGGGAAACCATTCACAGCCTTTATCTAAGGTCAACTCATGTTTTGGCCAATGCATGTATGATATTCTGTTTTGGAGATAGGATAAGGTCATTAGGATAGCAGTGTATTATTTAGAATTTTGAACACAAAATATCAAATGATTTGTAAGGTGTTACTTGATGAGATAAGAGGACAGTTATTATTAAGATCATGTTGCCTTGAGATTTACTACATGGTTATGAAAATTAATTTTTTGATGTAATATCATGACAATTGTCTTGAGGAAGAGAAAGCTTAGATGGGCTAATGGGTCAACAGACATCTATAAATGAAACATGGTAAACTGAAAATGTTCATATTATGGTAGGGATTATAGGACTGTATTTATGTATACAGATGGGTTATCTAACAATCTTTGCAACTAGCTTGAATAAAGTTACTGCTATGTTTAAAATGGTCAATGATAGGCAATCCTGATGGATAGAAAAGGGTATGGCAAAATTTAATAAAACTAGGTAGAATTCAATTTGATTAAAGTTCTTTTTTCAAAATCGCCTCTAATGAGAGGGAAAATAAGGGACAAATGGAGGCAAAGTATGATCCTCTATTGGCATGAACAGGAGTCCCTAACACTATTATCATTCCTATTCTTTACTCAACTTTTATCAAAATATCTACACCTATCTGCTAGCCTCTTCTTTCTCTTATCAAGAGTTGGTTCATATATGTTATCAAACAACCAAGAGTTTTTCATTAGTTAAATGTGACCATTTAAACATTCATGCATGCATAGCATTGGTGATATTTCCATTTGTTCTTTACACCCATGTACTGGCATATTCGATGAAAATACGAAGGGAAACTCATTTTAACTTATCAAATAATAGTTACAGAGGGATCTTATTCTGACTGTTGAACAATATTTTATTTTTTGAGAAAATCCTCAAAAAAAGCCTCTTCATATAACAAATTATCTAACAAGGTTTGCAAGTATTCGTGTGTATTGCTCCATATCAGGCAACTATACCATACCAGTATGGAACCGATACTCAATATGGTGGGTGTACTAAGTGTCAATATATGAAATTGCCCATGTATCATGGTGGGCATACTAAATGTCAATATGCCAAATTGACCTATGTACCGAGCATTGCTAAAATTTACCAATATGGTACTGGTACAAGTCTTATACCATGACTAAAAACCTTTCTCCTTAATTCTAGAGGGCAAGCATCTCTCCACCTGTAACAAAGTCCTTGGCAATAGGAGAAATCCTAGTTGTGTTTGGTAGAATGCTAAAGTACAGGGGGTAGTTGCCCGCTCTTGCCTCCCTAGCTTAGCCAGTGAATGCCAATCTTACTTTGTTTCTCTCTCTCTCTCTAATGTGTCCATATGTTGAGTGTTTTGAAAGTCTCTTGCCTATGTATCAAGTAGACATAAAATGGGCAATTGTAATATAATTAGCAAGCTTAGCTAAATTAAAATTTTTATACTTTAATAATTCAAATCATTGATCATGATCTACACATGTTAAAACACATTCAAAATTGGATTGATTTAGATATTTTAAAATTACAATCAAATCAATATATGATACCATATAACATGAAAATTGTCCATTTTGTATTCACCTTGACTAATAAGTAAGGGGCCTCCAAAATGCATGATTTTTGTTTTCTAGGAAATTTAGACATTGTAGATCATAATTTGCAGTGTTCATGCTCATTTTAAAGTGCTACCAAAGATTTTACAGCTCTAGCATACACACACTCAAACACACACTGACAGCAGGTTACAGGTACCATCGATTCTCTCGATGAGATGAATAAATGCTGACTCACTGGACATGAACAACTTCAAACAAAAGCAATGACATCCAGAAAATAACTTTTTTCAGTAATTTACGATCTTTATTTGAGTCCTCTCTGAAAGGGGAAAAAGGAAAATTCAATAAACTCTTATTTCTGACTTGACTTCTGTTACAGATGGCTCATACTAGAGATTTGCATGTGAACACAAATCTTGCCCTTTATATTGCCTCTGAATACTCTAACATCAACACCATGGAGTGTCTCGTCACGGAGGGGCATGCGGCATCCTTCTTCAGGCCCCTGTTGATGGCTGCCAGGAATGGTTGCATGCCAGTTGTCCAGTGGTTTGTCAAGCGAGGATGTGCTGATATGGAGCTCTGTTATGCCCTCACTGCTGCCACATCATGTAACCAACTTGCCATCATCACCTACCTCCTCCAATGCATCCCCCAGCACATGCTGAGCCTTTTCGGCTTTGAACTCCTGAAGTCCGTGGGGGAGGAGAGACCTAACTCCTTCGAAGGTGTTAACTTTCTTATTAGTTCTGATTTTCTCGGAGACCCTCTTACAACGTATACATTTACCAACACAGTTGCGACATCAGATGAGGAGGACATCACACCTGAGTTGAGGGCTTTTTTGCTTGAACATTGGTCAGTGGCGGCACTCACTGAGGGAATGAGAGCTGGAGAGGACCATTATGTGAACATGATGAGGATTCTCAGGAGAGGCAGGTCAGACATTTGTCTGAGAGAGTTGCCGCCACCACTGGTAATTGCTATAGCATATCTGCCATTGTACAAGGAATGTTTGGCATCCAGTGGGTCATTGCTACCTCAGAGGCTGAGGGGGGAACTCGTGGTGGCTGCAAGAAGGCTCAGCAATTGGGCAGTGGATGAAATGAGCCTGAAGAGAGAGCTTTTAAAAATCTTGCAGCAGCACATGCCATGTTTCAGATTCCCTTGACGGCATTTGGTTCACATTTATCTTTTGATCTCATGGGTTAAGAATAGCATTGGTACAGTTCCTTGAGGGTTTTGTTTGACAATTTAAAGATAGAGTTGTAAGAGGTTTGTCTTAATCATCTACTCTGAAGTTTATTCAGATGTTAGTGCTATGTCTGACAGTTTAAAACAGTCTTATGTGGTTTTTCTTTCTTAATCATATAAATCATTTTGTCCAAAGCCTGCCTTAATAATCTTATATCATTAGAATGTGTGGTTAACCTTTTTAGGAGCTTGCTTGCAGAAAATAGATCGGAATCAGCTTTGGTGGATTATCTTATTTCTGAGTGATCCATTTTGAATATATCTTTTTGCTGGTTTAATATGCTAGTTAAAGTTTGCTTGTTATTATCATCCCTCGGTTATATTATCTCGGATCATGAAGCCAAAGGGATCCAAAATGGATGACATGTTTGTTGGTTTTATGTTTCTAAATATTACTAGTTTCATTTTTAGTGAAAGTCTGATGATCATGCGTTATTTTTTCCTTCCCTTCTTGTCTTAATATCATAATTGGTGTTCGCTTCTTGAGTTTTCCCCTCTAATGGTGTTCTATTTTATTTGCTAGAACTGTTCCTTGTAGACTCTCTCTCTCCGCCCCCTCTACCCCCCCCCCCCCCCAAAAAAAAAAAAAAACTTCTATCAATCTCTCCTTGAAGAAAAAGAGGGAAAATCCCACCTGAAAATTTATTGAATGAATCATAACAGATATATTACAATTCTAAGTTCTTATACAATTTAAACGATTTCCAACAGTAATAAACTATTGACAATTCTGGAGTCAGAAGGCAGATTGTCATTAAAAAGCTGGATACAATGGTTCAAAACAGCTGAAGGGATTTGTGTTCTAGCAAGAAAATCTGAGTTCTTTCTTTCTTTCCAGATAGCCCAGCAAAAAGCAAAACCAAAGTGATCCCAGGATGGTCTCCAAGATTTTGGAATTTTCCTTCTACTCCAAGTTGTCCAAAGAGAGATCAGAGAATTTTGGGATTCCATTAATGTTCTAAGTCTGAAGAATTTTCTCCCTTAGCTATCTAGTTACCGAGCAATTGAGGAACGGGTGGTCGCTGAGCATTTACCGATTCTGTAGACTTCTTAAACATATCTCTGACTCTTTTCCTTCAATTCATATTTTAATGGGTCGATCTCTGTGCTGTAGTGGCTTTCTAGGCTTTATGTTTGGATTCTCTCTTAGCCTTAATTAGTGAAGGACCGACTTGAGGGATGGGCATGCTCGCAAAAAAAAAAAAAAAAAAAAACCATTGTCCATTGTTTTGCTTGCCAATCTATCTTCTCATGAAAATTTACTAAGATTTCTGTGAGTGAAGGCATAACAGAATGTATTTCAAAATATGATTTCTGAAAAATTAGACCAATTGGTTCTAGGAAGCACTGGTTTCTTGCCATCCTGATAAGCAAATCAATCACCTGTTTCTTAAGCTATGGTAATGGAGGCGACTAAAGCTTTCATGGAGGGCAATTCCATACATTTAAAAATAAAAATCTTTTTTGTAGGATAACCTTGTTTCATATAAATTGCCTATTAGTAGCCATACCCCTTTCTTGGCCAACCAGATTCAATTTTTTGGTGATGCATTTCCAAAAATTTGGATCTTGATAATTATATTATAGGTGGGTGGGACTCCCTCCCTTTCCCGTGTAATATCAAAAAAAAAAAAAAAAAAAAGCTTTCTCTACTTTTTTAATATATGCACAACTGATGGAGTTGAAGAGCAGCAACGTAGGAAGATCAGCAGATCGCAAGGGTTCTATTTGAGCACATCCTCACCATGACTGCTAACAAGCCAATCTGCCACTCGATTAACCTCTCTGGGTTGCATAAAAAATTGAAGCGAGGATGGATGATACCATTTTGAGTGAAGGATAACGGATTCATGGTTTATTAATTCATTGACTGTCAAAGAATTTCCTTAATATCAAATGGCCCGGCACCTTAGGAATCATGTTGCTGCTATGAAGCCCTTCCATGCGGCTCTTAGCTCAGCCAATAGAACAGAGGCAGAGTAAAGCACCCAAGAAGAAGCATGTAGTAGATGTCCTTTTGGAAGAATTGAAATTGACCTTCATAATTTATTGGCGTGGGGTATCCAGGAGACAGAAGTTGTACTCCAAGGGCTGCCAATGTCCCCATGACAAGAACATAAGCTGTTGGAGAGAGCATTTGAAACCTCATGAAAGTCACCAGGGAGACATAAAGCAAGATTACTCAAGTATTGAGGGGTCATATAAACACCTTGAAATAACCTCTCTATTTTTGAACAAAGTAAATATCTCATCTAACATATAATGGACTATTAGTGCAGCATTGTAAGAGTGACTCCTGAATGAAACACAAACAGGAGTGGGTAGCCTTTGAATGATGAACAATCAACAAGCCAAAGCCAATTGGCCACCAATAAGGACATGCTCAACATCCTACTGAAGCTGGCAAATATCGCACTTGCCACCAGTAATCTCCTGCTTATTTGCCACTAGTAATCTCCTGCATGGCAGCTGGCCCCAAAAAATTTTCCGCCAGAACAATACTTTTTACGTTATTTATTAGTTAAATGTATATTTGTAATATTCTCGTGTCATTTCATTTGCGAGGAGTTGGTTGAGAAAAAACTCTCATATCCGGTTCGGTTCTGCAGTAGAGATGGAAACAAAGATGGAATTAAGAAAGAACCATCCACCATAGCCCAAAAAGAACCACATTTCGTAAACAACAAAGAGAAACAATGGAGGGAATATATTGTTGAGGCAATCGTATTTGTTTTGGTGAATACACTGTTCAGGCGCTCGAACTCGTCCAGCTAGACTCTGTTTTATATCGGTTGACCACAAGAGTTACTCATTGATTTAGATATTTCTTTGAAAAGGATTAGTTGTCAGGCTACAACAAAAAGACCTTGATAGCTGGCCTTTATTTGGAAGAGGATAAGGTTAATGGCGATGATTCATCATCATAAAATACGGGACAATCAAGCATAAGTTTGATGTCGTGGAAGCATCATAAAAATATTAAGTTGCTACTGCATAGGTGGATCAAGGTGGAGGACTTCCATGAGATGAAAAGGAAAGCCAACGGTCATCCTCCAGAGAATTTAAGCATCTGCATTGGAATGCAAGTGAGGTGAAGTGCACAGGGAGTATGGAGGGGAGTGGGGGGGATCCCGTATGGGTGAGGTTCGGTGCACAGGGAGTACAGCAGTCTCGGGAAAGAGCCCTGCCGTCCCTCTGCTTCCGGAACCTTTCAAAGGTGGGGGATTGGTTGGATCGACTAACAGTGTCCAGCTAGATCATGGCCAGATATGTAACAAGCTGAAAACTGCTCTTGCCTCCGTAGGGACTACCACAGGAAGGCCGGGTTCTCTCGGTGAAGCCGGGAAGATGGAGGAAAACACTCCTGCAAGCTCGAAGACCGACGTTGCCATGCAAGAGGAGGATGTCGGACTGGGATCCGACTCTCATGTTTGACTTTTATCTTTATGAATATTTTTGTGTGGAATGTTAGGGGGCTAAAAAACCCTCCTTTCTATCTACTTATCGCAGGTATTTACAGCTTTATAATCCTTGGATCCGTGTGTTGCTGAAGACAAGGATTACTGGTCCAAGTCTCGATGGCCTCAAGCGTCGGTTCTCCAGGGATTGGGGTTTCTTTTCTGTGCCTTCCCAGGGGCTGGCTAGGGGCATAATTATCAGTTGAAACAAGGCTACAGTAAAGGTTAATGTTTTCCACCGTTCCACCCAACTTGTAGCTATAGTTATTACCGAGCCTGACCGGCCTTCTTGGCTTCTCTGCGGCGTTTATGCAAGTACGTCGTACAGAGAGAGAAGGACGGTCTGGGAGGAAGTTTCTGTATTAATTCAGCAGGGGATCCCCACGGTGGTAGCTGGGGATTTCAATTCTATTGATAGGCCGGAGGACAAGCGGGGAGGTAAATTCTTCGTCCAGGATGTGAGCTCAAAGGAGCTTTCCAGTTTCATCCAAGATAATGGTCGGTTGGACTTAGGGTTCCTAGGTTCTCGCTATACCTGGTGTAATAACAGATCAGGTCAGGCCAGAGTATGGGAGAGACTGGACAGATATTATGCTACCCCTTCTTGGATTTTCGGCTATCCTAAGCATAAGGTACCCCATCTTAGTCAGATATCCTCTGATCATGCTCCTATTCTTTTTTCTCTGAATACCCCTCCCAGGAAATCGCGGCCTTTTAGATTCGAGAAGTTCTGGCTCTCCTATCCCAAGGCAAAAAATATTACTAGAGAAGTCTGGGCAATGCCGGTGTGAGGCGATGCTGCCTATAAAATCTCCAGGAGACTCAATTTACTCAAGAGACGGTTGATCAACTAGAACAAGGTGGAGGTTGGCAATTTTATGAATAATATCAAAATGGTGGAAGCCTCCATTCTTTCTTTGCAGGTCAAGGAGGGCACTGATGGCTTATTGTCCGATGACGACCTGGAAGCTCTGCGAGGCCTCTTAGCTCGTCATCACTCTTTGTTACAGAATCAAGAGGTGCTCTGGAGATAAAAATCCAGGATCCAGTGGCTACGGGAGGGGGATAGGAATACTCGCTATTTCCACAATGCCACTATTATCAGGAGACATACAAATAGGATCCGGGCTCTTTACTCCACCAGATGGGATGGATGGAGGAGGAAAAGGACATCAGGAGAAAATTTCAAAATTACTTCACTGCCAGGTGGTATGCTCCTTCTATATCCTCTTTTACTACTTCTTTTCCGTCTTGGACTTCTGTTTCTGCTATCCATAATTCTTTACTTCTGACTCAGGTTCTTGAGACGAAGGTAAAATTGGTGCTCTGGTCCCTTGCGGAGGATAAAGCTCCTGGTCCTGACGGCTTTCCTCATTTTTTTTTTCGGGCCTTCTGAGATATTATTCACACTGACATGGTTGCTGCAATACAGCTTTTCTTTAACACCGCTACTATGCCCTCTAATTGGAAGCAAATTTATATTGCCCTTATTTCCAAGTGTGCTGATCCAACCCAGCCATCTCACTTTCGGCCGATCAGCCTCTGCAACATTCTTTATAAAGTGTGCGCCAAGTTGCTGGCTAACAGAATGAAAGTATTTCTTCCTCAACTGATTAGCCCGGAGCATGGTGCTTTTATTAGAGGTCACAGTATATCGGACAATATTCTTATAGCTCAAAAATTTATGCATGATCTTCACCGAGCATCCAGGAGATACTGTCTTATGGCTAGCAAGCTGGATATGGAGAGGGCTTATGACCGTGTTAATTGGACCTTTCTTCACAAAGCTCTGGAGGACTTTGACTTTCACCATGCCTAGATCATAAAAATTATGGCCTGCATTAAGGCTCTATCTTTTACTAATCTGCTTAACGGCTCTTCCTTGGATTTCTTTCAATCCGCTCAAGACCTCCGACAAGGTTGTCCCCTATCCCCTTATTTATTTATTATTTATGATGACTACCTTTCCAGATCTCTCTCGGAAGCAGCAAGGGCATCGAAAATTTATCCTTATATCTCTGTTCCGGGTGATTATCCCATCTCGCACCTCCTATTCGTGGATGACTGTTTACTTCTTGGTCCGGCATCCCTTACTAATGCTAGGGGATTCAGGAGACTAGTCGAGCACTACTGCTATGTATCTAGTCAGAGGATAAATTTTAGCAAATCGAGAGTTCATTTTAGCCCCAAGACGCCTTCTAATCTCAGGGGCAGGATCCTCCACATTCTGGATATTCAGGAGCGCCAGGGGCCCCTCCATTATCTTGGCATCCCCATTTCTGGAACTAGGCTCTCCAGAGATGAGTGTGCTCCATTATTGGCGACGGTGACGGATACGATAGGGGGCTGGCAGGCTCGATCGCTATCGGCTATGGGCAGGCTTACTCTCATCCACTTGGTCCTTGCCTCTCTTCCCATTTATATGCGCTCTAATGCTTTCATTCCCAAGGGTGTTATTAGCAAGATTGAGCAGATGATTCGTTCCTTTCTTAGGATTATTCTGTGGCCCGGAGGAGAATCCACCTAATGAGATGGGAGATTATTTGCAGGCCGACGCAGATTGGACGGCTAGGAGTTCATTCTCTTATTGATAGGAGAGAGGCCTTGCTATCCAGACATGTCGCCAGGTTTCTTTTATGCCCGGATAGTTTCCGGTCTTCTTTCATGAGGGCCAAATATGGTCCTATTCTGACTGATCTGGGGGATCTCCCTTCTTCTCCTAAGAGATCTTCGATGATCTAGCGTGAGATGCTTGCGAGAGCGCCTCTCATTATCCCTTAGCTTTCCTAGATGATTGGAGATGGTCGATCGATCAGTGTCCTGTATGATCCGTGGATATCGAACATTTCTTTGGCTCGCTGGCCAACCTACTTATCGGTTCTTATGCCCCCTGATACTACCATAGCTCAGCTTTTTCTGCCAGGATAGACTGCATGGGATAGGGGTGTGGTTTTATCTATGTTTGGAGATATTCTCGAACTTAGGGTCCTTTCCATAGCCCTTCCTGTCTACCCGTGCTCGGACACCAGAGTTTGGTGGGGTTCCACATCTTCCCGGGTGCTGATTGCGGACCTGATTTCTCCTCCCTCCTGGGAGCCGTATACGGATCGGAGCTACCGGTGGATTTGGACTCTACCTGTTCATCCCAGGATTTCTCTATTTATCTGGAAACTTGCATGGCACAGGCTCCCTACTCGCGAGTTCCTGATATCTAGAGGTATTCATATTACCTCTGATTGCCCTTTTTGCCGGAGTCTGGGGGAATCCCAGTTGTATGCTATATTTCGGTGCGGCTGGTCTATCATGATATGGAGATTGGCAGGCTTCTCCGACATATCCCTTCAGCCAGATCATGCTCTCCACTCCTTCTATACTCATCTTATAGGGCCTTCGACGATTCAGACCTCCTTCATTGCCTACCTGGCTTATCACATATGGATTTCCAGGAACGAGTATATTTTCGCCTCAGTGAGCAGCTCTCCCAGGATGATCGTGGAGCGAGCTAGGACTGCTGCTGGGGAGTTCTAGAGGACGACAGTGACTTCTTCGGAGACCTGGGGCTCCCATTTCGTTCGTAGAGCATCCCGTAGGATTTTTATTACCTGGGAACTCCCTCCTCCGTCTTTCATCACCGTCAGCTTTGATGGGAGCCTTCGAGGCAGATTGGGTGCGGTGGGTTTTGTTCTTCGGGACTCTCGCCTTGGATTCCTGGCTGCTGGAGGTCTTCCTCTTCTGGACTCTTTGGTTCCTACTGTTGAGCTCCATGCGGCGTGGGTCGGGATCAGGTATGCCAGGCAGGTGCTTCACCTCGATCGACTCATCATAGAGGGCGACTCGACTACGGTCATATCCTGGATTTCTCATTTCTCGATGGACCCGGGGGCTCACCCCATTATCTGGGATATCAGGCGGCTTCTTCAGGGTTGATCCTGAATTTTGATTAGGCATATTTTTAGGAAGACCAACTCAACTGCTGACTGAGTGGCCTCCTTGGTTGCTCAGCACTCGATTTTTGTATGTTGGTCAGATTGGCATGACATCCCTGCACAGCTTGGGGACCTTCTTTTGTTAGACTTTTTAGGATTGTATTCACTCCCGTTCTGTGCAATGAATATACCGTTTCATCAAAAAAAAAAAAAAGAAGAAAGAAAAAAAGACCTCCTGAAAGACCAGTCTCGATTTTCCTTGCTCGGAGGGTGATGAGATTTGTATTTCCAGGAAGCTCTTTGATGTAGTGTAATTTTGTTTATTCTGCAGGGGCTCTATGATACTACTCTTGAATCTCATTCATTTTTCATGCAAACAATAAATCCCATTTGGATTCATTTAACCAAATAACAAGAATTCAGCTGGCAGCTTGAGTTCATCCTTGTTCCTTTTACAATCATCTGCCAATCTAATTTCAACCTACTAGCTTTTCATTGGACTGTGATACCATATCAGTTGTAAAACATTCTTCTGATAAAATGCACTTTGAGAAGGAAAAGGTGATTGGCTTGCTGTTAGGACAAGCTGCAATCACTGGATTGCATACTCCGCAGACTACCAAGTCCAGCAATCCCATTCATCTCAAAAAAAAATTACAATTTATAGGAGCTAATACATGGAATAGTTGATGGAGCAAGAAATGAGATCTATTTCTTAGAGTTAAGAGCAGTGCTAACAATGGAAGCGCAGGATACCCACACTCAGCAATGAGACAGCCAACAAATCTTACCATAACCAAATCATACTATTTTTTTAAAAAAAAACAAGTAGACTATAAAAGCTCCAGCCTATTAGGAACATGGTTTCAATCTTCAGGCACTTCTTCTTTTTTGGGTAAAGATCTACAGGCACTTTAATTGTGCCTATAGGCCACTCAGTTCATCTCCAGTGTTTAAATTATCTGCCTTCTCTTGAGTTTTACCTCGTTGCTGGTAGAATGTTATACATCTACTCTCTTTTTTCACCGCATTCGATATTCATAGCATATGAGAAAAATAAATAAATAAATAATAACAACAAGCAACAGATAAAAATCCCACTACCAGAGCTTGCTAAAGATCTTGTGGATTTTTTCTTGTTTAAAGCAGTTTTTTGAGTAAGGTTGGATGGTTAGTAGCATCAACGGAAGCATGGGGTACACTGAAATGTGAGAGACTGATCATGCTCTTCATTTCTGAAGACAGACCACCATCAAAAACTATAAAGAAGTTAATGCATCCAGATGTAATCAAAAGGATTAATGACAAAAATTGGATGAGAATGCTGAAAGTATTAGTAGGCATCAACATGAAAAGAAGGAAAAAAAAATATATTGGGCACTCTACTCATGTGAACTGAACATTTTTCTAGCTCTCTACAAGTAAGAGGAGGCAATGTTCCGCATGTCGGATGGCATAAAAGCCAAGACCATTAGCACAACTAGTATGCCTACAGGAAGCAGTAGTAGCAAGAAAGGTGGTGGAGGCAATGGTGGCAGTATAAGTGGAAGAAGTATCATTGATGCTGTAAGGCAGATCAGTGCCAGAAATTTTTCTATGCTGAAATAACTCGATGAAAAGGATTTCCCATGATTGCTCTGCAGTTGAGGCCTCTTATACTCCAAGTTTGGTGCACTGGCCAATGTCGTCCTCCTTACTCTGCTTTCCATTTCAACACTGAAAGTAGCCTTGTACCAACGAAACCTTTTTAAAATTGCTACTCAGCACCCAACGCCACAAAGTTCATTTACATTCCCAAGTAAGCTAAGTGAAGGCTTATCAATCTTTCAGAAGGTAAAAGATCTGTTCATCAAGCTTATAAATTCCTCTCTGATATTGGACTTTTAAGGTTCTTGCAAACTTGAGTTTGTTCTTTGCCTCTATGTAGCTTGCAATCCAAATATATTTATTGAATTTCTGACCCAGTATCCCCGGCTGGTGATGCTGTTTTGTGACAAAGCTTTGACCAACTGAAACTTTAACCACGGACAAGCAAGCAAAGCAGTCCTCAACGAAACTGGCTATCCACTGCTGTTGAGAAGGGGATTAGACTTTCAACTTTCAATCTTCAACCTGTCGATAATGGATGGAAAATGGATCCCCATCAACCAAATAAAATCGAAGACTTAATTTTCAACAATATATTATGCGGAAAATAAGGTAAATAAATATCAAATAGCCTTTTTTGGCAAGGAGGGAGAGACCAAAAAGTTTGAAAACAAAACACAAACTGGGCTCTTGGAGTTTGAATAAATTAGCATGCAGGCAGTTCTATTGGAATTTTCTTCTCCTTTATATATAGATGATGATGGACAGCTCAACCTAGCAAATCCCCCCCACCCCCAACAAAAAAAATCCAAGAATGGATGGAATTATATATATATATATATATATATATATATATATATATATATATTCAATCCTTCCATCAAAGCCTCTGGCCTTTAAGACCTCACCAGATGATCAAAACGATACAAAAGAACCAACTTCTTGAGCAAAAATAAAACATCGATGTCAAACATTTATGATATGAATCGGAGCTTTCTTCCAAAGCCCTTTTGGATTCAGACCAAACTGATTCCGTAAAAATGCTATAGAGAAATAAAAAGAAATCAGGCATTACCTCGGCTGGATTTGTTCTCGTCACCATTGGAAAAGGGCCCTCCTTTGCATTGCGCAGCATGTATTTTTCCCTTGCAAAGCCAAAAAACCAAAACATCAATGAAGAAATGACATGGGAGTCCAGCACATGCGATATCCGGGGCTCCTTTTATTTTATTTTATTTTATTTTATCAGGTAGTAGGAGGGCACGGAATAAGGAAGAAAGAGGGGAGGAGAAGCGTGGTATGGAATGGTGTTTGATGGGGGAAGTGCAATTGATAAACGTAACGCTAACACCTCGCTTGGAAAGAATCACAGATAAGAAGAGCTGCGATGCTGATACGGCTGGGGTTGGCTTATTATCTATCCCTTTATTTATCTTGGGCCGTGCCGAGCCGGTGCGCGAGAAAGTAAGGGGCGGATGCACTGTATTCCATACCCTTCAACCAAAGTGGGGGCGGTGATGGAGATTTCCTCTTTCCCTTTTCTTTCTTTTTGTTTGTGTGTTTTTGGTAACCGGGCATTTCCTTTTCTTCGAAAGAAGGCAAGCTCGATACGTTCAACCAATGTTTCAAGGTTCTTCCCCCCTGGCCTCCTCCGGCAATATTTTGTCTCTTCGCCCCTCACCATGGTCAATATTTAGTTACTCCTGTCCCAAAAAGATCCGGGTTGTTTTATTTACGGTTTCTTCGGCTCTGATACGTTCAACCAATGTTTCAAGGTTCTTCCCCCCTGGCCTCCTCCGGCAATATTTTGTCTCTTCGCCCCTCACCATGGTCAATATTTAGTTACTCCTGTCCCAAAAAGATCCGGGTTGTTTTTATTTACGGTTTCTTCGGCTCTGATCGATGATTTTTACCAGCCTGCTCTTGTTGAGATACGCTCATGCTCCTTAACCAAAATAATGATAATAAAATAGTAGTGGCGGTAGTGATAATGCAAACAATAGCGGATCCGAGTACCGTTTCAAAATTATTTTTTTTATCGCTAGGATGGTAACCCGATTGATAGAGATAATGTCTCATTATCAACAGATCGATGGTTTGAGACATGATCCCGCGGATGGCTCGATTAAATTCAAAATTTTTTTGAAGTCCTCGATAGTTGACGTGAATGAGAGATCATGGTCTCCCCCTTTATCCTCGATCTACTGGCCGATTAGGTAGGGAGAGGCTACGCGAATATGAGCGCCTCATATCGAACATTACCTGGCGGGATGGGAGCCTGCGGGGATAGCTACACCGGGATTTATCCCCTCCTATTCCTTTTTTTATCCAAAAAAATGATTCTTTTTGGAATCTAATATATATATATTATATCTAAATAAAGATAGATTTTTTAAGATTTAGATCTCCAATATTTTAACATCGAAGAAAAAATTTTTTTTTTCCAATATCTAAAATTTAGATCTATTACGAGACATCGATTACAGGTATGCTCGTAAATCGATTCCTTATCAAGATCTCATAAGACCAATGCCCATTGTTGTTTCCTTCTGCAAGAGATGGGAATGTAGTTGACAGAGATATTTTGTAATTAGATCTTGTATATTGGTATATTTGCATTTCATCCTAAGCTCGGAGATATTGTTGCCATTGATCGTGATGGTGGCCGGTGGGCAATATCATTGGCTTTGTCATCAAAAAAATTGAGAAAAAAAAATATATATATATTTTTTAATGATGGACTTACAAAATTACTTTACTAAATATAATTGCATTCTATTGCATCGATTTTATTAATGATACCGATCATTCTTTTCACATTAGTAAAATATATATATATATTAAATTAAACTTCGATAAAAATATTTATTAATAAAATAAATATTTTATATATTCATTAAATTATAATAGTTTTAAACAATATGATAATAAATAAATAAATTATATCTAAATATAATATATTTTTAAATAAAAAAAATATCTCGTCCATTGCACAGGGTATATGCTAGTTTATAGTTACAATTGAGGTTATGGGAGCTCTTATATGCTATTGTTGGCATTTGGCAATATTTCTCCCTCATGGATTAATACATGTAAAATGGGATTTGGTGGATGAAATATTCTTGCATGTTGGATTAGTGTTTCCTCGTTGCATTTGTATCATGAAATCTCTTAAATTTTTTAATATTTTGTTAAAAATATTATTATTATTATTATTATTATTATTATTATTATTATTTAATTTTTTTGATATAGACGGGTGGTCAAATAATTCGGATGCCAGAGCTGTCCAAAATATCATTAAATCCTCCGGTGGTCTATGCGAAAGGTGGTAAACTTTGCATACAAATATATATTGGTTTTCATCACCTAAGCATGTGATCATGGCGACATAACACATGGGCTCATATGATCCGCATGATCCAGAGCACATGTAAATAATATACTCGGATGCTTTTGTAGGTTCAATGTCTCCATATGGGATGCCATCAAGTTTTCTATTTTTGGCGCAACGCAAGGCATCGCACTTAAAATTTTCTTTCCTTTTTTTTTTTTTTTTTTTTTTGGGGGGGGGGGTGTGGGCGCGGGGGGTCAAAGACGTGACACTTTTGGGACTTGACGTGTACAAGGAAGCTCATATGATGCATTGCATCAACTGATAGATACTTGCAACCATAACTTTTAAATAAAACAAATACACGAATTTTTTAAATAATGTAGCAATGCCGTATCATACCTCTTGGTATTTTGCAAAAATAAAGGTGATGATATCAAGTAAATAATATTAATACAGAGATAATTCAGAAGAAATCCATCCAGAAATCAAGCAGCTTCCGCGACAATACAATCAATATGATATGATTACGGTGATAATGGATTGGCAACTCAGATGATATTATATCTCAAATTTTCATATTTTTGTTTGTTTTTAAGGAGAAAAATAGTCTTTTGTTATTTAAATTAAAGTAAAAGGGTTTCATGATGTGGGGATGTTTGGAAGCAAGAAGCTGCAGGCAAGTTGCAAGGAAGGGAAGTTGCATGGAGTCATATGCGATGGGCGGAGGACCGGATTCAGAGTTTTCGGCTGGGGATGGGGGGATATGCTTAGCTATTAGATCACGCTTCCATTGTATCATTTTCTATATGTAATGCACTGAACGTTCTTTCCCACATGTCTTGTGGAATAGGGGTCAATTTTCTTGCCAGCACAAGCCTCTTGTTCGGCTTCACAAACTTGGATTCCTCTTCCCCCAAGGAAAGAGAAGTCATCTCTCTCTCTCTCTCTCTCTCTCTCTCTCTCTCTCTCTCTCTCTCTCTCTCTCTCTCTCGTCCTTGCATCTTATGAATGATCCAAGAACTTATCCTAGGATTTTCCTTGTATCTTGTGAATAATCCAAGAACTTATCCTAGGAGGGATGAAATCCCAAGTTACTCATTCACCAATGGTAAATAGTGAGTACAATAATACATGATGGTTCTAGGAATTAATGAGAATGATAGTGACTTTAGGAACCGCCTTAATTAAATTAACTTTAGATCATACTAACCAAATGTGGATTCAAATATGAACTTATGGATGCGCCAGCTTATCCTAACTTAGAACAATTATAGGGATGGCAAAACTTGACCGGACTCATCAACCCGACCCGCGTTCGACCCATCTTAAACAGGTTTGGATTAAGCCTAAACGGGTTCGGGTCGTAAACAGGTCAACCCGTTTAACCCATTTAATATACAGGTCGGGTTCAGATTTCAGATCCTCGACCTATTTAACCCATTTAACCCGTTTAATATATGGGTCTAAACAAGTCGGATCGGGTTGGGTTATTAACTTGATTAATAAAATCCAACGTTGGATTTTAGGCCTAGCCCATTAGTGGGAGCGCCTGCCGAGTGCCGGCTACCGTGGTCCATCTCTTGATTCTCTTCATCTTCCGGTCCTTGCCTCTTCACGACTTCACCTCTTCCACTCTTCAGTCTTCTCGACTTCTAGGGTTTGGCTGCCATTTCGATTTCCTCGCAGCCCGCCTCCATTCCACTTGTCCCCCTCGGCCCCTCTCTTTCTTTGAGCTTTTGAGCTTCTTCCATCCCCAATCTCTCGGTCACGACGGTGCGCGGTGTATGCCTTTTCTCAGCCCCCTCTTCTTTGGGCTTCTGACCGCCTCCCACCCCTGATATCATGGTGGTGCACCTCATCTCGGCCCCCTCTCCTTCTTCGGGCTTCTCCCATCCCCGATCTCATGGTGGTGCACGGCGTGCACCTTCCCCTGGTCCCCTCTCATTCTTCGAGCTTCTCCCACCTCCGATCTCATGGCAATGCACCGTGCACGGCGTGCATCTCCCCCCGGGCCCCGGCCCCTTCTCCTTTTTCGGGCTTCTACTCCCTCTCATGGTGGTGCGCATCCCCCCGACCCCCTCTCCTTCTTTGGGCTTCTTCCCTCTCTCATGATGGTGCGCATCCCCCTGGCCGGGCTTCTCCCCTCTCTCATGATGGTGCGCATCCCCCCGGCCCCCTCTCCTTCTTCAGGCTTCTGAGTTTCTCTCATCCCCGATCTTACGATGGTCGGTGGTGCACGTCATGCGCCTCCCGTCGGCCCCCTCTCCTTCGGGCTTCTCCTCTTATCTCACAGGCAATGCGGTAGTGAGCATCCCCTCTGGACGGCTAGACCTCTCTCCTTCAGCATTCTCTCCTCCATCTCACGGTGGTGCGCATCCCTCTCTTTCCCTTCCCCTCTTCCCTTATTAGATTTTTTTCCTTTCTCTGTTCCCCTCATGTTTGATGCATAACTACAATTGGACTGTTGGAGTGCAAGCAGGTCTGAACTCTGAACTCTGAAGGTAATTTTTTGATATATTTTTTTAGATTAGCCTTGTGCTCTGATATGGATTGTAAGGTTTTCTTCTAATCTAGAGGAATGTAACATTTGTTTTGTTACTTTTGTATCGATTCTCTTTGCTGGTCATGATCTATGATTCATGATCTTGTTGTTGTTGGTAGTCCTTTCGTCATGTAGATCTACCTATTTTGTTATCTTCTTCTTATCAAGTATTGACTGCTGGGAGGGTAAAGAAGCTTTCTAACCTATTTTGAAATTGGTTTAATGTTTGTATATGGAGGCTATGATAATTTTGGGATATATGTTTTGTTGATTCAACTGTTTCTAATGGTAGCAATCTTGGATGGCCTTCTTTTGTAGGCAACCGATTATAGTCATTTTAATTTAGTTGCAGATTAAATAGTAGATCTGAGCCTCCTTGTTCTTTTCCTTTATTTATTATTTTAATTTTTTGATGATTAAATATCATATTTGATCTTCTGATATAATTTAAAATTATATGATATAAATGGATAAAGATCTTGTCGTCAATGTGGATTTAGGAAGTGATGATGATATGGCCAATGAATAGGTTCCCATGGATTATAATATAGCTATAGTAGGTGATTCTACACATGACAAATGTAAAAGAAAGCTAACTTCAGCTATTTATCAATTCTTTCATATAAATGAAGCAACTAAAAAATGCAAATGCATAAAGTATGGTATGAGTATCAATTTGGAGGCAAGGTTGGGACTAGAAATTTGAGAAGACATTTAGAAAGTTGTAAAAAGAATCGTATGTAGGACAGATGATTTTATCACAATCTCATGGATCTATATCTATGCAATCAAGTAAATTTAATTCCAAGAAAGTACATTAATTGCTAATTTATACAATTATCAAGCATGATCTACCTTTTCAATTTGTTGAGTATGAAGGCATTAGATCTCTATTTGCTTATGTTTGTAAAGATATCAAGTTGATATCACGGAATACTGTAAAAGCAGATATATTGCAGATATATAAAAAGGAAAAGAAAAAATTAGAATTATGGTTATAGTCAATTCCTTATAAGATAAGCTTGACTTCAAATTTATGGACTTCTATTACTACTGACGGATATTTGTGCTTGACCGCCCATTTTATTGATGAAGAATGGATACTGCAAAAGAAAGTTCTCAACTTTCATTTCATGCCTCCTCTACATAATGGCATATCTTTGTGTGAAGTAATTTATGGTCTGTTAATTGATTGGGAGATCGAAAAAATAATATACTGTATGACTTTGGATAATGCATCGGTAAATTATGTTTTTGTTGACATGCTAAATATCCAACTTAATTTAAAGGATGCACTTTACTCAAATGGTGAGTTTTTTCATATCCGGTGTTGTGCTCATATCCTTAACTTAATTGTGCAAGAGGGATTAAAGGAGTTAGATGAACCTATTTTCAAGGTTCGTAAAAGTGTTAAATATGTAAGAGGTTCACAAGTTCGAAAACAAAAGTTTTTGGAATGTGTTAAACAGTATCTTTGGAAAGCAAAAATGTTTAAGACAAGATGTTCCTACAAGATGAATTCAACTTTTTTGATGTTAGAAAGTGCTCTTACTTATCGCCGTGCTTTTCTTCATCTGAAATTAAGTGATTCTAATTACAAGCATTGTCCATCTAAAGAAGAGTGGGGCAAAGTTGAAAAAATTAGCAAGTTGTTAAGTATATTTTATGATGCTACTCTTGTATTTTCTGGTATTAAATATCCTACAGCAAACTTATATTTTCTTCATGTCTTTTTTATTGAGCTTATTTAAAACAAGAGATGGAGAGTGTAGATATTTTCATGCAAAGAATGGCATAGTAAATGTATGGAAAATTTGAAAAGTATTGGTCAGATCATTGTTTAATCTTAGCCATGGCAGTTATTTTGGATTCTTGATATAAATTTCAGTTTGTTGAGTATTGTTATAAGAAGTTATATGGATATGGTTGTACCGAAACCCTACGCATCCGTGAGCAGTTATTTTCTCTCTTCAATCAGTATACGGTTTCATTTTCTAAAGCTTCAAATATTAGCACATCAACTCATGGAGATATGGATAGTGATACTTTTTGTGAGATTTCCGAGCAATGTAGAAAAGCAAATGTTTTTAAGGTAATATAATTTTTTCATTAAAATAAATTTACTCTTTATATATAGTATTATTTGATTTATTTATGATAAATAACATATTTTATTTTTGTAATAATGTAGGATTTTGATACGTTTGAAAGTTTTGTTTTTGTTACTGCTATATAAAAGTCTCAATTGGAATTATATTTGGAAGAGCCTAGAGTTGATAGGAAGTCTAATTTGGATATCCTTGAATTTTGGAAAGCCAATCGGTTTCGATATCCTCAACTTTCTTTAATGGCTCGGGATATTTTAACTATTCCAATATCTATAGTTGCTTCTGAATCGGCTTTTAGTGTTGGAGGGTGAGTACTTGATAAGTATCGTAGTACACTTAAACCAGATATTGTTGAAGCCTTGATTTGCACTCGAGATTGGATGTTTGGAAAGAAAGATATATCACTCATTAATTACATTACTATTATATTTTTAATATTTCATTATTAACCATTGTAATATTTTAATGTAGATGTTTTGGAACCTGGGTTAGATGAAATTATGGAAGATGTGATGGACTTAAGTTCCATTAATGAAGTCCAATCAACTCAAGGCTCGGCCAATATTGATGCAAAGCCGTATTAAGATAAATTATGGTCATGTATACTTTTTTGGATTATAATACTCATATTATTTAGACATATTATCTTGTTTGTAACTTTTTTTCGGTTCTTGTTTGAATATGGATATTGTTATGTTGCATTTTCTTTAGAACCCTTTTCAAGTACCTGTTTCATATTAGAATTATTTTAAGGTTTGTATGTGGAGGCTATATGATTTCAGTATATGATTTTACTAATTTAGCTATTTTAAATGGTAACAATCTTGGATGGCCTTCTTTCATAGGCAACCGATTGTAGTCATTTGATTTAGCTACATATTAAATATTGGATTTGACTTTTGAGCCTCGTCTTTTTTATCTTGTGCAACTTATTGGTTTGAATTGATACTGATAATTTTAAGATATCGTTAAGGTTTGTATATGGAGGTTATGATGATTTTGAAATGTCTTTTTGCTGATTCATCTATTTTTGATATCCTGTATATCTCTTCAGACATACTTTAAAGCTTTCATGTGTGTAGCATAATTTAATTTGATCAACTCTTGTATTTTTTCACTTTGTGGTATCATCTCAATTACTTTTATAAGCTGATACTTTGTTATATTTAAATAGCATAAGTTTTTATTATCCGTTATAAGGTTAAATGCATTATATTAATACATTTATGAGTTCTAGTGTTTTAAAAAAAAAAAATTCTTTTTATGCTTTCCATGTGCTACTTATACTTTTTATTTCAAACAGGTTAAATAGATTTGGTCGGGTTAACAGATTAAATGTTGGATTTGACTTTTGGGCCTCCTCTTTCTTTTATTGTGTGGCTTATTGGTTAATAAATTGATACTGATGGTTTTGAAATATCTTTAAGGTCCGTATGTGAAGGTTATGATGATTTTGAAATATCTTTTTGCTGATTCAACTATTTCTGATGGCAACAATCTTAGATGGTCTTTTTATAATAGGCAACCAATTGTAGTCATTTTGATTTAGTTGCAGATAAGATACAAATCTGAGCCTCATCTTTTTCTTCCCTTCTTTTTGGTTTAAGCAAGTGACTGTTTTTTCTATACAGCTTGATATCTTTAAGGTTTGTATTATACATATATTTTTTTGTAGCTTATTAGTGGATACTGATTGAGATTTTTTTGATATACTGACTTATCTATTGACTGTTATGCAAGGAGGATTTATCTACAATTTTACTAACTTAGTAGTATAGATGAAGAAGTAGAATGTTATGCAAGGACTAAGGAGGGTCTACAAACTTCAAAGTTTTCAAGTGTATAGTAGAATTTAATTTGATAATCATCAACTCTTGTATTTACTTTGTAGTGCCATCTCAATTACTTTTGTAAGCTGCTATTTTGTTATATTTAAGCAGCATAAATTTCTATTATTCATTGTAACTTGTAAGATTAAATATGTTCTATTAATATTTAATACAGTTCTAAGTTCTAAAAAAAAAAATTCTCCATTCCTGCTTTCTATGTGCTACTTACGTGCTACTTCTGTTTTTTATTTTAAATAGGTTAAATGGATTGGGTTGGGTTGGGTTAACAGTTTATCTACATAGTAATAGATTAAACAGGTTGGGTCGGGTTGGATTGTATTATTAGGTTATTTATTCATTAAACATGTTAAACAAGTCGGGTTGAGTGGATTAGTAGGTTACCTGTTTAATAAATGAGTTAAATGGGTTGGGTCGAGTAACCTGTTTATTAAATAGATCGGGTTCAAGTTTTAAATTATAACCTGTTTAATAAACAGGTCGGATTCAGGTTGAGACTTTTCTGACCGGACCCGAATCTGATCCGACTCATATATACCCGATCCAACCCGATTGCCATCCCTGATCAATTGAGTCTCAAATAGACCAGATAAAAAATGATCCATGATATTAAATTTTGTTCATTATATATGATTTGAGCCGGATAACTTTCGATGCCTAAAAACAATTCATGCAAACACGATTAGATTATAATTTGACTTGAGTGGTCCAACTCACATGTCTCTAAAGTATCATATTCACTTGATTCGAAGTTCGTCTTGCAACTATATTTTGTCCTAAAAATTTATAAGATTTGTTCTTAATTTCTCTATATTTTCGTAATATTTTAATTATGGCCGTGAAAAAAATAATAATAATAATAATAATCCATCAAGCAATATTTGCTTCACGCTATTACAAACATTAATTTTATATGTAAATCAAAAATATTGAAAATAAATTGAGAATCTTAGTACCTACCTCTTGTCATATCAAATCCCTCCATCACCAATTGGCCACCTAACCTAATCCATCTCACGGAAACGACCAAACTTGGTGGTGAGCTGGTGTCTGACAACACCCCTTGCTAAACGCATCATCCAATCTTATCCCTTGTAACCTCAATTTGTCATCTAAGCCATTTTACCAGACTAGCCTAACATCATGATGATTCATCTTTTCTTTTACGGCACAAAAATCTACCACCAAGAAATCAACTGGAAGATGAGTTGCTGAAGAAACCAACCTCTAACCTATCCTGCCAACCATATTAGGAGCATGCTGAGCATAAAGCTCGATAGCATATATCTAAAAAAAAAATATGTTTCATTTCTCTCTCAAAAAATTATTTCTTTTTTATAAAAATAAATTATTATTATTATCAAGATGATAATCCGGTTGATTAGGATGTTGTCAATAGATCATAGATTCGGGACATGCGGGGATTGTTATGTTAAATTTTTCTTCCTATCCCTTTTTCTTTATTATTCTATATATTTTTTTTAAAAAGACAAAGTTTGGAGCCGCGTAATTCCGATGCATGATTCACGACCTCAGGTTCCGGTAATTAGAAGGATAAGATCACCTTGGAAGACTACATGGAACGCACCTGGACGTAACGGTAAAATCCTCGTTCAAAGTTAAGGATAAGATCACCTTGGAAGACTACATGGAACGCAACTGGACGTAACGCTAAAATCCCCGTTCAAAGTTTCAATTTCATTAAAGGCCCATTCTCCCAGCAGCTTGCTGACCGTTGACTCCATCAAATTTATGGACAGGAGAATGACGTATCTAAATATAATTTTTTTTTTTTATATTTAATCGAATCATCTACGATGATCATATCTCAAATTTGAGATCCATGGATGAGAAGACTAAATCTTTACCGATCATGCTACTATCTTAGCAGTAAGAGATAGCGTTTTGCTGGGAAGTACCTATTTTATATTGCTAGTTGCAAGATATGTACCTAACCGGGATACCGTGCTACCTTCGCGGCATGGCTGATGGTTTGGTGATATTCCTGTTCCCTATTTTCATCTCATCATCATACAAATGTGAGCCATCGATCTGGCTGTTGTTTTGTCTTGCATTTGGCATCGCAGCTCGAATCCTGTTATACCGTGGGATCTTGTCCAAGGCACTTACCAAGAATCTTAAGATAGTGTTTGAATTAAAAAAAAAAATTTCTTGAAATAACAATATTAATTTTTAAAAATAATTTATTTTTATTTTTATTTTATATTTTTATTTGATTATAAATATGGAATAATAATTTTATTTTAATATAATAAATATAGTATTATTTTAAATATTATTTCCTTGATATAGAAATAAGTTTTTATTTCATGAAAAATAGAAAATAAATTTTTAAGAAAAACCAAGTTTGCCTTGATCAATTTGAAAAGAAGTGATTTTTTTTAGAATAAATATGGAGGCAGCATCACGATAGTTGCCAGTTAGGAATGAAATGAGGAGTCGGTGACTCGGCGAGAAAGAGTGGCGAAGGAGATGGTGCGAAGAGGTTGGCGGTTGGAAAGAGATGAGTCGGTCAACGGCAGCTGACGGGTGGGATTTTGGGATTGGAGAAGGTTTTAGTACAGGAGGCTAGGAGCACAATGAATGGGGTTTGGAATTGGGTCGCTGTAGGTAAGTTGTTCACTGTTGTTGTTTTTTTTTTTTTTTTTTTTTTAAGATTCTTTGGGACTGATTTTTTATAAGATTCATGGATTTTTTTTTTTTTTGAAATTTTTTTATTAATTTTTTAAAATTTTTTAGGTAAAATTTTTTTTTTTACGAAGGCAAATATCTAAAATTTTAAAAAAATTTATAAAATTATAAAAAATAAAAATTACCAAAGAATGTGTGTGTGTGGTGGGGGGGGGGGGGGGGGGGGGGGGCGGCGCCCCGGCGGTCCGCCCTGGACCGCTGCACTTAACCAAGAATCCTGAGAGTCCGTTCTGGAACAACTTCAGAAAACGTGTTTCTTTCTTACAAAAAAAAAAAAAAAAAAAAAAAAAAAAGAAAGGAAAGGAAACGCGTTTCAGAATAAATACGCGCAATGCTCCTTGGTAAACTGATTTAAGAAAAAGGATTTGATTGTGGAATTTTTCTTTCTTGATTGGTTGTGTTACCTAACAGCCAATTACGCCGGCAACAAGCTTGGCTCTTTGTACCTATACTTTGCCATGCATTCTCGCATCTCACACATTTGTATCCATATCCATGCCATGAAATTGGCGTGCACAATCCATAGCAAGACCAAAAAGAAACGTGTTTAGAGTGACTAAAATAAATTGATTTTTGAAGTCATTTTTACGAAAAATAAAAAAAAAAAATAGTTTGAACCAGGTTCATAGCTAAGTTGACCGATCCAACCAGAAAACAAAATGGACTACCATACCTCTCGGACTCCCTTTTTCTCCCACTTTCTCTATCCATATATGCATACACGTTGCTTTCCGGTTGAACTGATCCACTGCCGAGTTGGAGAATCAACGTAGCAGCCACCTTGTCCGATCAATAATGCCAAGAATTGCCTCGTAGGAGAATCGACGTGGCAGCCACCTGTGAACTAGACCATTGGTTTGTTTTCTAGCTAGCATGGAAGCGCTTGGCAGTGCTGCTTATCATGTTTTGAATATTATATGAGGGATATGCCAAGAATTGCATCTTAGATTGGCTTACGGTTTGTGTTTACTTCTTCTTGTTAAAAATTGAAGTATTAGCCGTGCAGATTAATTGTGTATAAAGAAAAGCCTAGCCGTGCGCAAGGGTCAAATCATGAAATGGCCTTCAAATCATAAAATTAATTGTTTGATCTGCACAACTTCTGACGAACTGTCTGATTGCTGGGAATAAATAAAATATATTTTTATATAATGCAAAAAGATAAGAGGTCATGCTGGGATACGTCGGTTTAACTAAGACTAATTCCCGGTTCAAAGATCTGATCGGGTCTCTTTCAAACCGGTCATCCGTACCAGAAGAATCGAAGATGACCCAACATCGAAGACACCGGTTTCGAAGCCTATCTTTCAGCTATTCACTATCGAGTGACCGGTCGGTCTTCTTCACATCGGTCCGAAGAAAACCGATCCGAAGAAGACTATTCCGAAGAAGGTTAGTCCAAAGAAGATAATCACTTTATTTCTCCGATTGTTCCAAAGAAGGCAAGTACGAAGTAAGCGATCCACCCACTCCGAAGAAGTCAGCTCCGATGCGAGTGGTCAAGATGTCTTCGGCCTACTCCGAAGAGGATAAGCACATGAATATCAACCAGCTCGACTTCGGTCCTTTCTGAGGAAGTGGCTCTAAAACAAATCTCCAACTAGCCTCGAATCTCCAAACGTGGATACGGTTGTTGTAACCAACAACGTGCCACGAACTCCAACTCCAGCAGCATCAAAGTGGCCACCTCACGCAGCAACCACTTTTGGTTAAGGGGGGTTAAGTTAACTAACCCCGCTTAACCAAGGACAAGTGGAGTCGACTGTAGTTAGACATGGCCACCACTATAAATATTCGTAAGAGGGGACACTCACGGTAAATCAAGTTAAGTAAAGCCAGAAAAGCTAAGCTGAGAGAAACGAAGCTAAGGCTGTTCACTTTTGAGCTACTTTCATTCTTTTCTCCTTGAGAACTCTCCATTCTGTTGCTAGAACCCTCACTGACTTAAGCATCGAAGTGTCCCCAACCTGAGAAATTTCGATCAGAGACCTATTTTACAGGGGTCACGGGAGGCGCATCGACGATCTTGCCATTCTGTTCGGTCTGCGAGTGATATGGCTACGTTGCTGACATGGAACGTGTGTCAGATCCAGCTGGATGCCTCCGGTGCCACGTGAATTTTTCTTTCAAAATTCCCGGCTCGGAAAGTGGCGCCCCCGCTCCCTCGCCAGGTGGCGCCCCAAGACGGGTCCACCTCTGCCGAGGTCGAGCCGGGCTCTCCTACTCCTTCGCCAGGTGGCACCCCAAGATGGGTCCACCTCGGCCGAAGTCGAGCCCCACTCTGCCACTTCACCAGGTGTCCACCCGGAGGGGTCCACCTCGATCGAAGCTGGCGGCCCCCTGCTCCCTCGCCAGGTGGCACCCCAAGACGGGTCCACCTCTGCCAAGGTCGAGCCGGGCTCTCCTGCTCCTTTGCCAGGTGGCACCCCAAGACGGGTCCACCTCGATCGAAGTCGAGCCTCTCTCTGCCACTTCACCAGGTGTCCACTCAGGAGGGGTCCACCTCGGCCAAAGCTGGTGGCCTCCTGCTCCCTCGCCAAGTGGCACTCCAAGACGGGTCCACCTTTGCCGAGGTCGAGCCAGGCTCTCCTGCTCCTTCGCCAGGTGGCACCCCAAGACGGGTCCACCTCGATCGAAGTCGAGCCTCTCTCTGCCACTTCGCCAGGTGTCCACCCAGGAGGGTCCACCTCGGCCGAAACTGGCAGCCCCTGCTCCCTCGTCAGGTGGCACCCCAAGACAGGTCCACATCTGTCGAGATCGAGCCGGGCTCTCCTGCTCCTTCGCCAGTGGTGCGGGCACCAGAATCAGAAAGAGACTCCAACCAATTCAAGCCCATTCCAAATCTTTATGGTTGGACTAGAGAGTCCGGTAACCTTTCTTTAATTTTGAATCCAAATAATTATGTAATTCGAGTCCATTTCAATTTTATGTTGGGACTAGTCCAGCCTGATTAACCTTGTATTTGAGAGTTGGGTCCAAATGAGTCAAGTCCAATCCATGAAGAATCAATCCAAACCACATTTGAAGACTAAAGAAGACTCAAGACTTATACTCCAAAGCAAGACCAAAGCCACCTCAAGTGGGGACCACATGCCACATGACACATGCCACCTCATCATCCAAGGTTGCTGCCACATCACACATGCCACCTCACCATCCAAGATTGCTGCCACATCACACATGCCACCTCACCATCAAAGGTTGCCGCCCAAGAGAAGAAAAGGGAATTTGAATTTGAATTGGCTACAACCTCCTCCACAACTTCCTCCACTCTTCATGGGATGCCCCATATTTTTCTCCACAAATTTTTCTTCATGATATTTGGTGTAGTTGGAATTCAAAATGGTTTAATAGTCTATAAAAGACTCTTAGTCTTCTTGTAAAAAGGGATGAATGAATACAATTTTTTTTTCAAAAATTTTCTATGTGTTTCTATGTGCCTATGTGGATCTTTGTGCCTAAGTGAACCTCTTCCTCTCCTCCATCATTTCTTCTCCATAATCCTTCTCTTTTACTCTTCATCTTCCAAGCAATCCTCTTCCTTCAAAGCGAATTAAGGACATCCTCACAAGAAAAAGATCAACACCGACACAAGCTTCCACCATGGCGCCAAGGATCATTTCCAACAAACTCTCCTTTTGAGTTCCATCAATCTTCTCACTTCTAATTAAGTTTCTAATCATCTTGGTTTCTTTGTTGCAGGGTTCTCTAGGCTCCAGATCAAAGAGGAAGGATTACTTGCTACAAACCAGAAAGTTAGAAGGTCCATCTTATGTGGTATGATCTTTCATTTGAGAACCTTAAGAGTGAATCCCTTGTGCTTGAGATTTCAATGCTTGAACTCCTAGTATTTTAAGATCGGGATCATTAAATAGGGCTAGCTTGACTTGTGTGCGAATTCTAACCTTGTCCTATTTCTTTAAGATTTTGATAGTCCTCCTAGCTAGGTTTAAGTATAAGCATTTAGGGTTTCTTATTTAGATCTCCTTGATCTTATATGTTGAATCACTCATATGCAAGTAGGAATTGCTAGTTAAATTTTGGTTAATCTCCTTTAGAGTCACATGATTGCATCCTCATCATGCATACCACACCAATCTTGGTATCAGAGCATGGTAGAATAAGTTCCTGATTGCATAGCATTAAGTCCTTGAAGTACTTGGATCGGGGGCGTTACCAGGCCGTCCGGTCTTAGGAGAAAGTAGGGTTTAAACACCCTCTCTTCCCATTCCACGGGGATCTCCTAAGGTGTGTCGGGGTGCCATTGTGATTGACCCGTGAAAAAGAAAGCCAAAGGACTTCTTAGATTTCATTTGTGAATTTTGTATTGGGCACGTTCTGTTTTTTTTTCTGCTTGCTGTATTTTCTGTAGGCTGACTGTAATCCGCCTGCAACTCCAAAGGCAAGTATCACATTCCTTGTTGGAATATTTTTTTTCCTATTCCATTTTAAGTTGTTTATCACCGTTTTAAATTTCAATCTGAGAAAAGAATTACAAAAAAAATGAAAATTCCTGCAGTCCATCAGTGTTATTAAGGTGTCTGTTCTGTTCCTTTTCATTATCTTCATTTCAGAATCTACCTAGAATAGTACATATTTTATTTTGAAATTTCGTTTCATCTGGTATGTCATCTATAAGTTAGGAGTTTTTTGTGATTTTTTTAGATTTTTCTGACATTTCTTTCTGCACTTATCAATATCACTTTTAAACTGCAACACACTACTTCTGCACCTGAAATTTGAAATTTGCATGCATCTCATGACAAATCAAATTAAGGGCATAAAATTGACATAGGGTCAGGATTTCATCACCTGTCCCTAGCCCAAAAAATCATCAATTGCATATCGATCCAATCCCTAACTAAAATTGATTAGACATTAATTGCCCTAGTGGGTTAGGAACATCAATTTGGTCGAGCCCGGGTTATTGTCAACTCATTGTGTCAACTAGTCTTATGTGTGCCCTATTACTTGGTGTCTAGAATTGGGACTAAGGGCTTGGGTGCTGATCCGTCTATCGGGCCAATTCCATCGGGCCTAGGTAGGCCAGAGACAGGATCTCACACTCCCCTTGTTCTAAAACCTGGCCAAGTATAGAGTTACTACAATCTAGCTTGCCACCTTGATTAGGCAACTAGCTTAGAACTCTAGGTCCAGTTCAATTCAATTGGAAAGCTTGTGCAACCCATTTCTTCATCTATTATTGGAAGCTGGTGTCAAGGATAGAGGTTAAGTGGCTCAAGCCTAAGCGGTTATTGTAGTTTTTAATTAGGACCCAGTGAAAGCTGGGGGAACCTCCCACAGACCCACCTCCTGACTGGCCAGTGGAAGAGACTAGCTGTTGATTTGATTATATCTAGTCAACTCAGTTTATTTGGACTAACCGGTTTAGAAAACTCGTAGTTCGGGTCTGAGTCTAATTGTTTGCATGACAACTAGGTCAGGCACACCTTACCACCCTTCACAAGCCCAACCTAGTTCATCCATGGATACTAGTATGGAAAGCCTTATGAGATCTATGATCGAGAAGATGGACCGTTTGGATGCTAAATTTGGTCAGTTCGAGAAAAGGGTAGGAGCCCTAGAAGAAGCTAGGTTGACCCCAACTGAACCACCTTCACCCAGATTACCTTCAGTTCATCCTAGAGCCCAACGACAGGAACACACCTGATCCAATTCAAAGAAGACCGCATCAGGATTATGTTGATCATACTCCAGAGCCACCTCCTAGAAGGCCTCACTATGATACTTTTGATCAGGATGATCGGGCCCTAAGGAACATCCGTCTAGATGCACCAACCTTTGAGGGAAGCTTAGATCCTAAGGTGTACATAGACTGGGAGGCTGACATGGACCAGTATTTTGACTGGTATGATATGTCTGAAGAGAGAAGATTTAAGTTTGCCAGAATCAGACTAGTTCGTCAGGCTCGATTATATTGGGGAAACGTGGAACGCATATCAAGGCAAAGAGGAGATTTACCTATAGCAACATGGAGAGATGTGAAGAGGAAACTTAGAGAGAAATATCTGCCTATGTCTTATCAGCAAAGGTTATTAGATCAGTGGCAACGATTGACACAGGGTAACAAGACCGTTTCTGAATACGTTGCTAAATTTGATGAGTTTGTGATGCGATGCAACATAGTCGAGTCTGAAGCAGCCACTTTATCAAGGTTTAGATCAGGGTTGAATGATGATATAAAAGGAGAACTATTTTTAAGGGAAGTCCATGATTTAGATCAGGCATACCAAGTTGCCACGGACTATGAGAGGTTTCAAAGGAGAGCTACATTTAGACGACCTGAACCTATTAGGTTTAACCCTCCTGTTAGCAGGCCTAGTTCAGTCCCTGGTACAACCAATAGACCAAGATCCAGCTCGAATCCAACCCCTAGGCACAACCCTGCCATTCCCCTAATTCCTAGAGAAGACAAAGGAAAGAGCCCTGAAGTTCGAGGTGAGAGGGAGCGAGTCTGCTATAAGTGTCGTAAACCAGGTCATTTCATGAGCCAATGTCCCTCTAGAGCTTTACATATAGGGGAGGCAGAAGAAGGTGAATCAGAACCCCTGGAGAATGATGAAGAGGAGGTTTATGAAGCAGGGGATTGCTTGGCTGATGAGTATGAAGGAGATGAAGAGAACATAGACTCATCAGATTTGCTAGGAGTTGTGAGACGTATCATGACACAGACCAAGGAGCAAGAAGACTGGCGTAGAACTAGCATCCTACACACATTTGTTAGGATAGGAGAAAAGGTCTGTAAGATCGTCATCGATAGTGGAAGCTGTGTCAATGCCATTTCCACTAACGCAGCCAAAGTCTAGGATTACCCATTGTACCACATCCCAATCCATATAAGGTATCCTGGATCGATTCCACTTCTATACCAATCAAGTCAAGATGTCAGGTTCAAGTCCAGCTTCAATCCTATCAGGGAAAGATCTGGTGTGATGTGCTTCCTATGGGGGTAAGTAGCATCATCTTAGGCAGGCCATGGCTGTTTGATCATGATGTGACCATCTTTGGTCGATCAAACTCCTGTGCTTTCAATTTCAATGGCAAGAAAATTGTAATTCATCCAACCCAGTCTAAGGATAATGTCAAGAAAGGAGCTAGCAGCTTGAAAGATAAGAAGACTGGATTAAATTTAATAGGTGCAAAAGAATTAGAGCAAGATATCATGGAGGGAGCACCTATTTGGGTAGTAGCTGCTAAGGAAATTAAGGACCACAAGCCTGTAGAACACCCTCAAGAGGTGGTCCAATTATTGAAAGAATTTGAGGATGTGTTTCCAGAAGATCTCCCCGATAACCTCCCACCTTTAAGAGACATACAACACGCAATAGATTTAATCCCTGGAGCGACTTTACCTAATTTGCCTCACTATAGGATGAACCCAACTGAACACCAGGAACTGCAAAGGCAAGTGGGTGAACTTCTTAGGAAGGGGTTTATTAAGGAAAGCTTAAGTCCATGTGCAGTCCCTGCTCTGCTGACCCCTAAGAAAGATGGCACCTGGAGGATGTGTATAGATAGCCATGCCATTAATAAGATCACTGTAAAGTATAGATTCCCAATCCCAAGACTAGACGACATGTTAGATATGATAGCTGGATCGATAATTTTTTCCAAGATAGACCTAAAAAGTGGCTATCACCAGGTTAGGGTTAGGCCTGGAGACGAATGGAAGACCGCTTTTAAGACTAAAGATGGATTATATGAGTGGTTAGTCATGCCGTTCGGTCTGTCCAATGCACCCAGCACTTTTATGAGAATAATGAATCAGGTGTTAAAGGTTTTTATCGGAAGATTTGTAGTGGTCTATTTTGATGATATACTTATATATAGCAAAACAAAGGCAGACCACTTAACCCACCTGAAGCAAGTTTGTCAAGTCCTGAGAAAAGATAGTCTCTATGCCAATATCAAGAAGTGTGATTTCCTGACAAATAGAGTTATATTTCTAGGATTCGTAGTCACATCTGAAGGGGTGTCCGCTGACCCTGCGAAAATTCAGTCAATAGTAGAGTGGCATGTACCCAAGAATATCCATGATGTCCGTAGTTTCCATGGTTTAGCCACCTTCTATAGGAGATTCATTAGAGGGTTCAGTACGATAGTGGCTCCAATCACTGATTGTATTAGGAAGGGAAATTTCGAGTGGACTAAAGCAGCAGGTAAGGCCTTCCTAACAATTAAGGAGAAAATGACACAAGCACCTGTCTTAAGGTTACCCAATTTTACCAAGGTGTTTGAGGTTGCTTGTGATGCTTCTGGGGTCGGAATTGGAGGTGTCTTGAGTCAAGAGAATCACCCAGTAGCATACTTCAGTGAAAAGTTAAATGAGGCGAGGCTAAGGTATTCCACGTATGATAAGGAACTGTATGCTGTCGTTCAAGCTCTACGATTTTGGAGGCATTATCTTCTACCCCACGAGTTTGTCCTGTTCTCTGATCACGAAGCTCTTAGGTTCCTTAGTTCTCAAAAGAAATTAAACCCTAGGCACGGGAAATGGGTAGAATTCATACAAGCTTACACGTTCGTTTTGAAACATCGTGCCGGTATTGAAAATAGGGTTGCCGATGCGTTGAGCCACCGTTCTATGTTGTTAACCTCTGTGAGCACTGAAGTAGTAGGGTTCGATAGATTGAAAGATGAATATCCCACATGTCCTGATTTTGGTCACATCTATCAATCCCTCCAACAAAGACCATCTAGTGAGCCTAGTGATTATACACTGTTAGATGGATACCTTTTCAAAGGAAATCAGTTGTGTATTCCCAAGACCTCTGTTAGGGAATTTCTGATCTGGGAAGTCCATGCTGGAGGTTTAGCGGGACATTTTGGCAGGAACAAAACCATCCTAGCAATGGAAGAACAATTTTTTTGGCCTGGTCTTAAAAAGAACGTTACCCAGATCGTAGCTCAGTGTCGGACCTGTGCTGTTACAAAACAGCAAAGACAGAACATCGGTCTGTACACGCCCTTACCTGTCCCTGATGGTCCATGGCAAGATATCAGTATGGATTTTGTGGTAGGTCTACCTAAAACTTCTAGGAAACATGACTCTGTTTTTGTGGTTGTCGATCGTTTCTCCAAAATGGCACACTTCATCCCGTGTTCTCAAACTTTAGATGCTTCAAAAGTGGCCAAGCTTTTCTTAGATCAGGTGGTTAAGCTTCATGGTTTACCCAAGACCATTGTGTCAGATAGAGATGTCAAGTTCACTAGCTACTTCTGGAAAACCCTCTGGCACATGTTAGGTACTAAGCTGAAATTCTCTATGGCCTATCATCCTCAAACCGATGGCCAAACTGAAGTAGTAAACCGAAGCTTAGGAAATCTCTTAAGATGTTTAGTCGGCGACAACCTAGGAAACTGGGACTTACTACTTCCTCGCGCTGAATTTGCCTACAATAGTTCGATTAATAGGTCTATTGGGAAAAGTCCATTCGAAGTGGTCCATGGATACAGACCTAGGAAACCTTTAGACCTAATTCCATTACCAGTACATACACGAATATCTGAGTCTGCTGAGTCATATGCACAGCATGTTAAGGGTTTGCACAAGGAGATTAGTCAGAAGATTCAAACAAGCAATGAACTCTATAGGCATATGGCTAATTCACATAAACGGTTAAAGGAATTTAATGAAGGAGACTCTGTAATGATTAGGCTTAAACCAGAAAGGTTTCCTCCGGGAACTATGAAAAAACTCCATGCCCGGGAACCGGACCCTTCAAAATAATAAAGAAAATTGGACCTAATGCTTATGTAGTAGACTTACCACCTAGTTATGGCATTAGTTCTACATTTAATGTTTCCGATCTGAAAGAATACAAGGAACCTGCATTGATACCGGATGAACCTTTTGGTCCTAACACTTCTCTTGAGAGTGAAATACCAATTGAGTGTCCACCACCAAATATTCCTGAGCGAAAGGAAAGAATTGAAAGGATCTTGAATGACCAGATCATCACTACTAGAAATAAGGGCTACCAACGCTATCTGGTTCGATGGCAAGGATGTCCTGAATCTGAAGATTCCTGGATCACCAAAGAGGACCTACAATAAATCGACCCAGATATATTAGAAACTTATCACTCGACAGGGTCGAGTTCATCCCACCCGGGGAGAATTGGTGCGGGCACCAGAATCAGAAAGAGACTCCAACCAATTCAAGCCCATTCCGAATCTTTATGGTTGGACTAGAGAGTCCGGTAACCTTTCTTTAATTTTGAATCCAAATAATTATGTAATTCGAGTCCATTTCAATTTTATGTTGGGACTAGTCCAGCCTGATTAACCTTGTATTTGAGAGTTGGGTCCAAATGAGTCAAGTCCAATCCATGAAGAATCAAACCAAACCACATTTGAAGACTAAAGAAGACTCAAGACTTATACTCCAAAGCAAGACCAAAGCCACCTCAAGTGGGGACCACATGCCACATGACACATGCCACCTCATCATCCAAGGTTGCTGCCACATCACACATGCCACCTCACCATCCAAGATTGCTGCCACATCACACATGCCACCTCACCATCAAAGGTTGCCGCCCAGAGAAGAAAAGGGGAATTTGAATTTGAATTGGCTACAACCTCCTCCACAACTTCCTCCACTCTTCATGGGATGCCCCATATTTTTCTCCACAAATTTTTCTCCATGATATTTGGTGTAGTTGGAATTCAAAATGGTTTAATAGTCTATAAAAGACTCTTAGTCTTCTTGTAAAAAGGGATGAATGAATACAATTTTTTTTTCAGAAATTTTCTATGTGTTTCTATGTACCTATGTGGATCTTTGTGCCTAAGTGAACCTCTTCCTCTCCTCCATCATTTCTTCTCCCTAATCCTTCTCTTTTACTCTTCATCTTCCAAGCAATCCTCTTCCTTCAAAGCGAATTAAGGACATCCTCACAAGAAAAAGATCAACACCGACACAAGCTTCCACCATGGCGCCAAGGATCATTTCCAACAAACTCTCCTTTTGAGTTCCATCAATCTTCTCACTTCTAATTAAGTTTCTAATCATCTTGGTTTCTTTGTTGCAGGGTTCTCTAGGCTCCAGATCAAAGAGGAAGGATTACTTGCTACAAACCAGAAAGTTAGAAGGTCCATCTTATGTGGTATGATCTTTCATTTGAGAACCTTAAGAGTGAATCCCTTGCGCTTGAGATTTCAATGCTTGAACTCCTAGTATTTTAAGATCGGGATCATTAAATAGGGCTAGCTTGACTTGTATGCGAATTCTAACCTTGTCCTATTTCTTTAAGATTTTGATAGTCCTCCTAGCTGGGTTTAAGTATAAGCATTTAGGGTTTCTTATTTAGATCTCCTTGATCTTATATGTTGAATCACTCATATGCAAGTAGGAATTGCTAGTTAAATTTTGGTTAATCTCCTTTAGAGTCACATGATTGCATCCTCATCATGCATACCACACCAGCCAGGTGGCATCCCAAGATGGGTCTATCTCGACCGAAGTCGAGCCTCTCTCTGCCACTTCTCCAGGTGTCCACCCAGGAGGGGTCCACCTCAGCCGAAGCTGGCGGTCCCCTGCTCCCTCGCCAGGTGGCGCCCCAAGGCAAGTCCACCTCTACCGAGATCGAGCCGGGCTCTCCCGCTCCTTCGCCAGGTGGCACCCCAAGACGGGTCCACCTCGGCCGAAGCCGAGCCTCTCTCTGCCACGTCGCCAGGTGTCCACCCAGGAGGGGTCCACCTCGACCGAAGCTGGCAGCCCCTGCTCCTCCACCAGGTGGCACCCCCCGATGGGTCCACCTCGACCGAAGTCAGCCTTACTCTGCAAAGCCTCGGAGAGGCAGAGGCACGGTTCACGAGGTCACCACTAGAATTGGGATTTGCCGCGTCCCGTACAGGATGCCAGTATGGCTTGCAGCGGTATGCGGAACCTCATTTACATCAGTTAAGCAGGGCCCCGCAATCGAGGAATAAGATCCTCGCAGGCAGGGGCCTGAAACACTGGAAGCCCACTGTCAACGTCCCGAAAGGAGGGCTCCCGCGCTTAGCTCGAGGTCCCGCCAGTTTTCCCCCTTTCGTGACACACGGTGGACGAGGCGTGCCGGCCACTTAACTCCCAGACTTGAAGGAGAAGGGGGAAGGATCGAGAGATCTCCAGAAGTCTCCGAGGAGGGGACGGGGGCTGAAGGCGGTTCGGTGGTATAAAAGAGACGATAAAAACAAACGAAAAGGTAAGCGGATAAGAGGGAAGAGTACTGAGAGAACGATCCTGGGACCCCGAAAGTCCTTAGGCACGGGCTCGGTGAACCCAGCACAGGAAGCTGGGCTTCAACCCCTCTCTTCCTCACACTTCTTTCATCGAAATCTCTTCTAAGCACGGGGATCCTTCGAGAACCCGCCTTAGTGGACCTGTTCCATCTTGCCTTTCTCTAACTTGATCATCGGAGTGCCCCCGCCAGAACCCCCGGCCCGGGTCTCTGACCTTGTTTTGTAGGACCGGAGGCTTGGAGATCTCGAGGTAGGAGAATCCGAGAACCGGTGCTCACTCACAAGCTACAGGCCACTGCAGTAAGATCAGCGACAGCGAGGGTTTGACATCAACAGATTGGTGCGCCAGGAAGGGGGCACTAGCTACCAAACCCTCTCTTGCAAAGGGGAGTTCTAAAAACTCACAATGGTAGAAGGTAAAGCTCAAAATGCTTCGACAAGCAGGGATGTCCTCCCTCTCAAAGGAACAACCCCCCAGTGGAGAACAATGTCTCACCTCCAACCTTGGTCATGGGACAGCACCAATTCGAAGCCCTTCTGAACCGGGTTGATTCTCTCACAACCTTAGTTCAGAACTTTCAGAAGGCTGCTCTCTAGGCGGGGCACCCATCGGCCGTCTCCTGACACAACCATCGGTCTGGGGAGAAGGGAGACCATCACCATGGTTCTACCCGACACTTCCTCCGGGATCGACCTTCCCATGAAGGCCAAAGCTCTCGACATCCGAAGTAGACTGGAAGCCGACGAGTGAGGGAGAGATCTAGGCAATCTCCCTCTGACTCTTCTGAAGACTCTACTCCCGAAGATGTTGGGCTAAGAAAAACCCATTATGATTATGAAAAAAAAAATTAAGACACTTGAGTCGCAGATCGCGAGGATCCATGATCTGAAGAGAGACAGCGAGCACAAGACCTACAACTCACGGCCTCCGTTCACCTCCAGGATAATGGTGGAAGTCGTCCTTTGGCATTTTAAGGTCCCTCAGATGGAACCTTATGATGGGACTACTGATCCCCTAGATCATCTCGGTAGTTTCAAAGTCCATAAGATGACCCAAGGAACCTCCGATGCATTGTACTGCTTGGCTTTTCCCGTTACCTTAAAGAAGGCAGCTTGAATGTGGTACTCGAGCATCCGTCCAGGTACTATCGACTCCTTCTCTGAATTAGAAAAACTACTCATCTTATATTTCAAGATTTGCCGGAAGATGCCCCAGAATATGGACAGCTTATTCCTCCACCAAAAACGAGGGAGAAAGCCTCGAGGACTACATTACAAGATTCAATTCGGCCACTCTCGAGATCCCAGATCTCAACGAGCATGTAGCCATGTCCGCTCTAAAAAAGGAGCTCCGGTCATCCAAGCTCATGTTCTCTGTGGATTAAAGGTTCTCGACAAGCTACACTGAGCTCCTGACAAGGACTTAGAAATATGCTGATGTCGAAGAACAAGCAGCTAATCAGCGTCTGATTGAAGGGAAACCTGTTCCCAAGAAGAAGAATGACAAATGGCCAAATCCCTCCACTCTCCCAGCAACGACGATTCTACTCAACGACATAGCCCCATGCCCAAAACACTAGATGGAAAATTTGATTCATACACCCCCCCTCAACCTCTTAAGGGAGAGGATCCTGATGGAGATAGAAAAAGAAAACTATCTCCAACAGCCATGTCCTATGAGATCGTCCTCTTCTGCAAGGAACAGAAGCAAGTACTGCCAGTTTCATAGGGATCACGGCCACAATACCGAAGACTGCATCCAACTGAAGGATGCGATAGAGTACCTCATCAAGAGGGGGTACTTGGAGAAGTACATCGGACATCTAGAACCTCGACTTGAAGCCGCCGCCTCTCAACGGGCCATTAAGGAAGCTGAACTGCTCCATCAGAGGCCCACTGACGGGAGAGTGGGCATGCTACACCGACCAACCAACTGGAGGAGAGCTAAAGAAGATGCTTCTAAAAGGCTCAGGAGCGACAACTCCATATACTTCTCTGATGACGGCCTCCAGGGAGTTCAATTCTCCCATGACGACCCCATTATAATCTCGTCTGTTGTGGCCAACTATGATGTACGACAAATTTTAATAGATAATGGGAGCTCTACGGATGTTTTACTGTATGATGCATTCTCTAGAATGAGTCTATCCAAAAACATGCTACAGAGATCTCCTGTACCTCTGACTGGGTTCAGAGGAAACCAAGTCAAAGTTAAAGGAGAAATAACATTACCGGTAACCCTCGGCACGGAGCCCCGCTAGAAGACGATTATTGCCTAGCGAAGAAGCAACCCAAGAGGGGAGGTGAATTGGGTTTTATAAAACTATTTGCAATGATTTAAGATGAACTAAACAAGTATGTGCTAATTGCAATTAAGTGCTTGTATTTTGCTAAAGTGTTTGTGTCAAGGTTCCTGGTACCGGTATCGGAAGCTGTATTGGTGGGAGGTTGGTACGGTATGGTACGGTCCATACCGTACCATACCGACAGGTGTACCACCCATTTTTTTAATATAAAAATATTCCCCCTCCTAAAAATATATTTAAAACATAAAAAGGACCTGAACCGAGCCTGTACCGGGCTGAACCAACCGATTCGTACTGGTACGGTACCGTATCGGTATGAAAATTATTTTTTATATTTTTTTAACGGTCTGGATGCCGGACCATTTTAATGGGCTGAACCATACCAGCCAGCTACCGGTACGGTACGGTACGCCCCATACCAGATGGTACGGGACGGTACCGCGATCCCTGGTTTGTATGTTTCAAAATAATATGCAGCATAATTAATAAAGTAAATACACAAAGAAAACAATCACACAAACACAACAAATTTATAGTGGTTCGGTGCACTCCAAGGCACCTACATCCACTTCCCAAGTTTTCCTTGAAAATTCTACTATAATCACCAAGATTATAGCCGATTAGTTTTTTGGGCTCACTAATCAAAACCCAACTTGTTTTCACCGGGCTCACAAGTCAAATCCCTTGGTTTTCCAGGCTAGCCAAAAACCTTGTTTGTTTTGCGAGCTCACCAATAACCTAGTTGATTTTGCGGGATGACCAACAACCTAGTTGGTTTTACGGGCTCACCAACAGCCTTGTTGGTTTTGATATAAAGGCTAACCAACTATCTAAAGTTGGTTTTTCACAAAGGCATACCAACAACCTTGAGTAAATAATGTAAGAACAATATGAAAGAGTACAATAAAAACTTTCTAAAATAAAGCAAATATCTCTTTGAAGCTCTTGGATGATGTTGAAGAAGCTTGTCTTCAATTTGTTGAAGCCTTTGATTACAGCTTGATGATGTGAACTTGGATCAACTCTCTTATCTTTGAAAACTTGAAGGCTTAAACCATTCAACTCTTGAATTCCTGAAGGATATTCAATAATCTCACCAAAGGATTACTTTTCCATTTGATTTTTGGTATTTATATAGCTCTCCAAACCATAGATGACTGTTTATGACCGTTGAAATGAAAAACTAGTCGTTTCAAGCAAATTGGAGTCAATTCTGCACTTCTGAAAAACTAGATGTTGCCACCAAGATCGTCATGGCCCGTAGCTGCTGTCGATGTTGGATCGCCTCTCGTCCTCTCGGGGTTGACCTGTGCTTCAGGACCTGCAAGACAAGGGTTAGTGACTCGGGCCGGGAATTTTGATGGGGGTACTCCGACGGTCGAGTCAATGATGATCCAGGAGAACAGATCCTCCTGGTCGAGCCCCTCTTAATGGACTCCATGCTAGGAGGAGTGAATGGTGTGAGAATAAGGGTGTGAGTGTAGCGGGAGAGGTGGTAGCTGAGGTGGGTTAGCCCTCCTGTAAGGCTTCTTCTTCTTTACTCGCTTGGATAATGTTTTGCGATTAAGCTCTGTATTTTCGTGCGTACCTACCCCCTCATTGGGGGTGTCGAAGGTTCTTTTAAGTTCAGGTGATCGTTGGGCATCTACCTTGGGATCTCTCCCGTGCTGTTAGGCACGCGCAGCGGCGTTCAATGCTATGGATGGGATGTCTCTCCTGGTCCGTACTATCGGGCACGTGCGGCGACGTTCCATACCATGGACAGGATGTCTTCCTTAGTTTGTGATAAGGAAAACTGTCATGCATTCTGACATCCCTTCCAGTCATCCCATTTCGGGAAGCCTGGCAGTGCCTCGATCGGGGGGCCGCCACCCCCGAAATTCGAATCTCCTAGTTGACTTCCTCTTTCGGGTGGTGCAAGTGGTTGGTGGAGAGCGTGGCACCTTGGTCAGGGAGCTTCTCCCCCTCCTGGTGTAAGTGGTGGTCGCGGACAGTTATCATGACTTGACAGGTGCTTCCTTGCGGTCTTCGAGCTGCTCGCCTGTGTCTCGGGGAGGTGGCTCTACCCCCTTGATGGCTGGCGGTACTGTTCGAGTTGGTTGCCAAACTGGAGAGCTGGGACTCGACTCCTACCTGGAGGGCTCGACCTCATAGGGGTTCGACCTGGTGGAGGAGGGCTGAGCTCGACTCCAGTCCAGGGGTCTCAGCCTCGGAGGGGCTCGATCCGGCGAAGGAGGACTTGACTCCTACCCGGAGGGCTTGACCTCGGAAGGGCTCGACCTGGCGGAGGAGGGCTGAGCTCGACTCCAGTCCAGGGGTCTCATCCTCGGAGGGGCTCGATCCGGCGGAGGAAGTTGACACGCAACCCCAACCCAGAGGGCTCGACCTCGAGGGGGCTCGACCTGGCGGAGGAGGGCTGAGCTCGACTCCGGCTCAAGGGGCTCAGCCTCGGAGGGCCTCGATCTGGCGAAGGAAATTGCTCGGCTCCGGCCTAGGCACCCCGGGCTTGCGGGTGCCGACCTGGCGGAGGACGGAGCTCGGCTTTGACGGGCCTCCTCGTTGATCTGGGGGAGCTCGGCCCGGTCAAAGGAGTTCGAGATGGGGTGTCCACCATGGCAGATTTTTTGACATGGCATCTGACAGGGATTACATGTCAGCACGTCAGCTTCTTGCCACATCACTAGCCATTACACCAAGTGTCGATACTTGCACAGTTCATGAGTCGACACTTGCACTATTTATGAGTCGACACTTACATAGTGAGTCAACAGTTGTATAGTTCATGAGTCAATACTTGTACAGTGAGTCGACACTTGAGGTCAGCTCAAGATAAAAATTTTGGATTTTTATAGTTATGTATTTTCTTGTTCTCAGGCCTTGAGTCAACACTTAAACTTCTTCATGAGTCGACACTTGAGTGTGCCAATGCTGAAACTTACTGAAACTTCTTCAAAATCAAATTTTAAGTCCTTTCAAGTCTTGCTTATGTTCCAAAGTCCTTATAACTTGAAATTTCATGAATTTGAAGGACTTCTTCAACTGAAATACAAGCATTTCTTCATTCAACATGAATGAGTACTAAAATCTGATAAACATACTAAAATATACAATTAGTACTCATATATACTTAAGTATTTTGTCAATCATCAAAATCAAGATCAGAGTCAACAATCTTCTCCTTTTTGATGATGACAAAACCTTTAAGTATATAAATAGGGTAAGCTTAAAAAGATTAACAATAAGATAAACATGTAAGCTCAAAAAGAATATCAAGCTCCCCCTCAAAATATGATTTCAAAATATTTTCAAAAATCATTCAAAATTTTTAAACAGTCTCCTCCTTGCTAATTCTTCTCTTAAGATTATAATATTTTACTTTCTTCTTCCCCTTTTGCCCTTTCTTTCATTTCCTTATAATTTTTTATGTTTATCATATCTTTCCCCTTTTCATACTTAACATATTTCTTCCCCTTTTTGTCATCATGAAAAAAGGTGAAAGGCAATACAAAATAGGAATGAAGGTAGAAAGAATAGCAAGTAGATCATCAAAATCAATACTTAAAATCAATCAATCATGATACCAATTAAATATGATACTAATTGAACATGATACCACAAAAATGACATACACATGTAAAAAATAATTTAATATATATTAGCTCTAATATACATAACTGATAGCATGATAACAATCCTTCACCTCACTTGTTCATGAGATAAGGCTACAGTGGCATCCCAATACATTATAAGAGATCCCATTAAATGAGAATAGAGGGTCTTTAAATCTTACTTAGCTCCTACGACCGGACGGCCATGGTGACTAATCCAATCCAAAGCAGTTACTAGGAGCTCTTCTCTCTCTTTTTTTAAGATTTTTAATAAATTTTGATATCAATTGAATGTAACTCCCCTCAAAGGATTAGATTTGAAAACAAGGAGTATCAGAGCAATATAAGTACGATATCAAGAAAATATTGAAAGCATCGTATATGACAACAAATCTTTGGCTGACTCCACCTAAATATTATTTTTTCTTAAAATTAGCATCATCAAGGAATAAAACATGAAAGCATAAACATAGCATAATTTAGATAATTAATAATATAAACATATCATACTAAGTCTGAACATCAAATATTTGACATTTCAAGGTTATACATTATCTTCAATTAAAACAAGAGATTGATTATTTAAAGTAAACTTTAGCTATTGATTTAAAACATACTATTTGAAATGGATTTGATATCCATACAAATGCTAGGGAAGAAATTATGAATTAGTCAGCTATTGAATTAAGGGTTTTTTGTCTATGCATATTTTCTCATAAATGTAATCCTTAAACTATCATTTTTATTACTGTTGAATCAAATCCGATTCTAGTCTAAGCATGGATATAAGAATGAAAATAATTCATGTAACATTCCTTGATTTGAAATGATTTTAATTATCCATACAAATGTTTTAAAAGTAATCTTTTCAGTACCAAGTTTAGCTACTGGAGCAAGGATTTACAATATGCATACCTTCTGTCTTAAATATAATCTATAACTACCGGTGTCTGAAATAGTCTTGATCCAAACATTTCTAACTTAAGCAAAGATGGCCAAAAAATTATAAACACTTTTCATACAATATTTTACTTGAAATAGTTGAAACTATAAATCAAAATCAAGTGTGAAAGTATATAATAATCACAAGTTTGAAATCATGAGAGCATGAAATTCATAACAACAAAAAGTTCATGATCACAACAAATGACTATTAGTCTAAACTTGATTCTAATTAATCAATTGAAATAATTTTCAAGCAATATGCAACTTTATAAAGTTTTCATGAAGTAATTTAAGATACATTAATCAAAATCAAGTAAAGGTCTTTATTATCATAAGTTAATTATGATAGCATGAAATTCATCAACATCAAAAAGTTCATGATCATAACCAATAACTATAAGTCTAAACTGATTTATTTAACATCTAAAAATTTTTTTTTTTAAAAGTAGTTGATGCAACATTTGTAAACAAATCAAACTACATTTTAAATATGGAAGAAAATGTTTAGAATTATCACAATATGTATAATCCTTCCTTCACCATTTAGTTCAAAATATAGCGTTGTCCACTCTTTTGTATTGTTTTGTATACAGCCACTTTTCAAAACTTTCTTTCTCAGTTGGACAGCAAGACCTCTGCAAAATAAATTAGGTGGCAATTTTGGTACCCAAACTTTCTTGGATCCTTTAGGGTTCGTAAATATGGTTTTCTTTTAGAATCAATTTTTTTTTAATTTACGAGGATATGCATTATGCCCAATTTTACAATATTTAAAACAAGTCCGATTGGAAGATGCATCAACAAAGAAATTCTTGTTTTTCAACTCAAGATTTTTGTTTTTCTTTAAAATCTCATCATTTGATACAAAAATTTTGGATCTTTTTAGAATTTCTATTTCATTTATAAAATATTTTTCTAATTTGAAAACTTATTGCATAATTCTTTCAAATCAATTTTTTTTTTCTTTAGAAAGATTATTCTTATTAATTTCTAAAACATCATCTTTACATTAAATCATGAGTTTTATTGGCAGATTGGTATTCTCAAGAGAAAAAGAATCCACATATCTTTTAATTTCTTGTGCTCATTTTTTAATACTTTGTATTCAGCACAAGATCATTAAATGCATCATATAACTCATCAAAGATAAAATCATATTCATTTTCAGAACATACATCTTCCTCATTGTCATGAAGCAAAGATAAGCAACTTCTTGTTCATTATCCAAACTTAATCTTCGCTATCGCTCCAAGTTGCCGTCATTGTCTTGAATTTCTTTTTGACCTTGGGCTATTATTATTTTTTTTCTTGATCAGCAACCACTTCTTATGCCATAAATTCAACTCATGGACCATGAGTGAACCAATAAGTCCTCCAAGAGATAGGTATCAATATCTTTGGCTTCTTGGATCGTCGTCACTTTGGATCCCATGATATTGGCAAAGATCTAATAATTTTATAACTAAATCAGCATTAGTATAGACTTTGCCAAGACTTTTCAATTCATTAACATGTCATAAATCTAGTATACATATCAGATATAGATTCAAAATGTAGCATTTCAAACATTTCAAAAGAATGACAAGCGTATTAATTTTAATATTTTTTACTTTAAGAGTATCTTCATGAGTAATTTCAAGTGTGTCCCATATCTCCTTCGTCGATGTGCATGTGGAGATCCTATTGAATTCATAGAGAGTCCAATGCATATAACGCAAGTTCATTGCTTTAGCATTAATTTTAGATGCTTAATGTCATATTCATTCCAATCCTCTTCGAGCTTTGGAATGGAAATGCCATTAACCAAAATGGAAGGAATATGAGGACCATTATTATAACTTTCCAAAGATAATAACTAATAGATTAAATATAGATACACATGCGAGTTTTCTAAAAAGTATAATTAGTGCTATTGAAAAATAGTAGTCTATTAGTGAATGTCCTATAGCAAAATAAGCACCTTCTAGGGCTGCCATGATCTTTTAACTCTCAAATCGTTGGATTCTTTGCAAAGCACCAAGTTAGATACCAATGATTTTGGGTTCCAGACTCTGATACCAATTGTTGCCCAGTGAAGAAGCAACCCAAGAGGGGGGTGAATTAGATTTTATAAAACTATTTGCATAATTTAAGATGAGCAAACAAGTTTGTGCTAATTACAATTAAGTGCTTATGTTTTGCCAAAGTATTTGTGTGCTTCAAAATAATATGCAGCATAATTTAATAAAGTAAATGCACAGAGAAAACAATCACACAAATATAATAAATTTATAGTGGTTCGGTGCACTCCAAGGTATATACATCCACTTCTCAAGTTTTCCTTGAAATTTCACTATAATCACCAAGATTACAGCTGATTAGTTTTTTCGGGGCTCACTAATCAAAACCCAACTGTTTTCATCGAGCTCACAAGTCAAACCCCTGTGGTTTTCCAGGCTAATCAAAAATCTTGTTGGTTTTGCGAGCTCACCAATAACCTAGTTGGTTTTACGGGAGGACCAAGAACCTAGTTGGTTTTACGGCTCATCAACAACCTTGTTGGTTTTGATACAAAAGCTAACCAACAACCTCAAGTTGGTTTTTCACAAAGGCTCACCAACAACCTTGAGTAAATAATGTAAGAAACATATGAAGAAAGAGTATAATAAAAGCTTTTCTAAAATGAAGCAAATATCTTTGAAGCTCTTGGATGATGTTGAAGAAGCTTGTCTTCAATTTGTTGAAGCCTTTGATTGCAGTTTGATGATGCGAACTTGGATCAACTCTCTTATCTTTGGAAGCTTGAAGGATTGAACCCACTCAACTCTTGAATCCTTGAAGGATATTAAATAATCTCACTACAAGATTACTTTTCCATTTAATTTTTGGTGTTTATATAGCTCTCCAAATCATAGATGACCATTGGGGATGAAAAACTAGCCATTTGAAGCAAGTTGGAGTCAATTCTGCACTTTGAAAAACTAGTCGTTACACCAAGTATCGATACTGTACAGTTCATGGTCAACACTTGCAATGTTCATGAGTCAATACTTGCACAGTGAGTCACATGTACAGTGAGTCGACACTTGAGATCAGCTCAAGGTAAAAATTCTGGATTTTCACAGTTCTATATTTTTCTTGTTCTTAGGCCTTTAGTCGACACTTGAACTTCTTCATGAGTCGACACTTGAGTATGCAAGTGGCTAAAACTTGCTGAAAACTTCTCCAAAATCAAACTTAAGTCCTTCCAAGTCTTTCTTATGTTCCAAAGTCCTTATAACTTGAAATTTCATGAATTGAAGGACTTCTTCAACTGAAATACATAGTATTTTTCATTCAACATAGATGAGTACTAAGATCTAATGAACATACTAAAACACATAATTAGTACATATATATACTTAAGTATTTTGTCAATCATCAAAATCAAGACCAGAATCACAACGTTCCCTATCAATTTTGTGGTGGTCCGAATCCCATCGGCCTATAATGCAATCTTGGAATGGCTTGCCTTGAACAAGTTCAAGGCCGCAGTCTCCATGTATCACCTTCTGGTGCACTTTCCCACCAGGAATGGGATTAGAGAAGAAAGAGGAGATCAAGGGCTGCCCGACAATGCCTGATGATACAAGATAAACAGTAGGCCGATCTTATAACCTTGGATCAACTAGACCCAAGAAATCTAACGAGAATTTAGGAAAACCAGTGGAGAAGACTGTCTCGATACCTTTGACCAAAGACGATCCCACCAAAACGGTGCAGATCAGAAGCCTACTTGATGAAGGAACGAAGGCAGTACTGATTCAATTCCTATGAAACAACGCTGATGTCTTTGCTTGGTCAACTTCCGACATGTCGGGAATTCTCGTCAAAGTAATTACTCATCGGCTGAAAGTTGCTTCTGGCTACAGGCTGATTCGACATAAGAAGAGAAACTTTACCCCTAAAAGGCAAAGGGCGATAGACAAAGAGGTAGATAAGCTCTTCAAAGCTGATTCAACAGGGAGGTGTGTTATCCCAAGTGGTTAGCTAATGTTGTGATGGTAAGGAAGGCCAACGGCGAGTGGAGGATCTGTATCCATTATATAGACCTCAACAAAGCTTGTCCGAAGGATAGCTTTTCCCTACCAAAGATAGACCAATTGATCGATGCCACTGCTAGCCATCAGCTACTGAGCTTCATGGATGCATTTTCTGGCTACAACCAGATACAAATGATCCTGAGGATGAAAGAAGACCTCCTTCATAATGGAGAAGGGTTATATTGCTACAGGAGGATGCCATTTGGTTTGAAGAACACCGGGGCACATTTCAAAGGCTGATCACAAGGTGTTCGAGAAGCAACTAGGAAAGAATATGGAGGCATATGTTGTCGACATGATCATGAAGAGCCTCCTTAAAGAAGATCACATCAAATACTTAGAGGAATCTTTTGATGCCTTACGATGCCACTGGATGAAGCTGAGCCCAGCTGAGTGTATCTTCGGAGTGACCTCTAGCAAATTCCTGGGATTTCTTATATCAAACAGGAATAGAAGCCAACCCCGAAAAGATACATGCACTCTGAAGCATGAGACATCCCTCTTGTAAGAAGAAGGTGCAGTTGACCGGAAGATCACTTCTTTGAGTCGATTTATCTTCGGTAGCCAAAAGGTGTCTCCGCTTCTTTAAAGTCCTTCGCCAATCACAAAACTTCGAATAGTCCGAAGATTGTCATCTCGCCTTCGAAGAGCTGAAGAGGTACTTAGAGAGCCCTCTTTTACTTTCGAAGCCTCAAAAGGGAAAAACTCTTTATTTGTATCTTTCTGCTTCAGACGAAATGATCAGTTTCAGTTCTTGTCTAGAAGGGAGCCGACGACCTCCAAAGGCCGATCTACTATATCAGTAAGGTCTTACATGATGCAAAAGTGAGGTATCCCAGAATACAAAAGCTTGTATACTTACTGGTAGTTGCAACGAAATGATTGCGATGTACTTTTAATCTCACTCTGTCATCGTCCTGACAAACCAACCTTTGAAGGCTATCCTCTAGAGCCCAGACACTTCAGGGAGGATAGCTAAGTGGACCGTAAAACTTAGACGGTTCAACATCAGCTTCGAGCCCAGAACGGCGATGAAAGCACAAGTGCTGACTTATTTTATAGCCAAATATACATGGGCTCAGAAGGTGACTTGCAACAAGCTGAAGAAGATGAGGCCATCCAAAGGGATTTGGAGTCTATGTGGTTACTCCATGTAGACGGGGCTTCAAACTCGGCAGGATGCAGAGCAGGCCTCATACTAGCTCGCCCGAAAGGGCCCACTGTGGGAATACGCACTATGATTTTCCTTCCAAGCTTCCAATAACCGGGCTGAATTGAAGCCCTTCTTGCTGGACTCCGAATCGCCAAGAATTTGGAGATTCGGAAGATCCAAATTTTTTTAGATTCTCAACTGGTAGTAAACCAAGTAAAAGGTAAGTTTGAAGCGTGAGATCTTGCCATGATCTGTTACCTGGAGAAAGTGTAGGACTTGGTGTCACAGCTCGATTTCTTCGAAATGCACATGTCCCATGGACGAAGAACTCCCGAGCCGACGCCCTTCCAAACTCGCCACCACCACCGTAGATTCTCTCGGTGACACCTTCATGGAGTAACTTGAAACTCCAAGTATAACGGAAGAAGCGCAAGAAGTGCATCAGGTTGAGCACGAGCCAAGCTGGATGGATCCTATTCTAAATTCCTGAATGAAGGCACACTACTTGAGGACAAGATCGAGGCCAAGCAAGTTCGTTGGATGGCATCCCAATATGTTATCCTAAATGGAACATTGTATAAGAGATCCTTCAGTCAACCTCTGTGCTGAAGTGCTTGGAGCCCACAAATGTCGACTACGTCCTAAGAGAAGTGCACGAGGGTATATGTGGAGATCACTTGGGAGGAAGATCTCTGGCATACAAGATTTTATGTCAAGGATATTATTGATCAGAAGGATTCCGCTAATTTCGTCCAAAGATATGATCGATGCCAGAGGTATGCCAACATTCAAAAATGACCCGCGAGCCAGCTCACCCAGTTAACGCACTATGGCCCTTCGTTTAGTGGGGCATGGATATCCTTGGCCCATTTCCACCAGCATCCGGACAACGAAAATTCTTGTCATAGTTATCGACTACTTCACCAAATGGGTCGAGGCTAAACCCCTGGCACATATCATTGAAGGGAAAATCGAAGATTTTGTCAGGAACTTCATCATTTTACGATTCAAAATTCCGTACGCCATAATCACTGATAACGGGAGACAATTCGACAATCCCAAGTTCAAGGACTTTTGTGTCCAGTATCACATACTCCATAAATTAACATCTATCGGTCATCTCCAAGCCAATGGAGAAGCCAAAGTCATAAATCGGACCATCCTCCATGGTCTGAAGACTCAACTAAATGACAGCAATGGGCTTTGGGCCGAAGAGCTGAATTCAGTTCTATGGGCATATCGGACAACTCCTAGAATGCCAACTGCCAATCCCCATTCCATTTGGCTTATGGAATAGAAGCAGTTCTTCCTGGGAGGTTACCCTGCAATCCTTAGAATCGACTAGTACAAGGAGCCCGAGAATTGGAGCACCGAAGGATGGATCTGGACTTGCTACAAGGTACCAGACTTTTTACTTAGATGAAGATGGCGGCATATCAGCGAGAGTCACCAAATATTACAACTCTAGGTGAAAGAACAAACTTTCCGATCCGAAGATCTAGTACTGCGAATATCTGAAGTGTCCAAGCCAATGGAATAGGCAAGCTCTCTCCTAACTGGAAAGGCCCCTACCAAATCAAAGAAGTCATACGTCTAGGGATGTACCGACTCGAAATTTTAGCTGGCATTGTGCTACCTTGGCCTTGGAATGTAGAAGATCTCCATAGTACTATCAATGAAAGTTCCCACCAGGGAAGACTTTAATAAAAGTCTATTTGAAGATGGATCTGGTTAGCCTGTCTTATTGTTAATCATGACACAAGGATGGTCTCAGTGACCCACCCAATGAACCAACCAAAAAAAGTGCAAAGGTGGGTCTGATCTACTCACCTTATCGGTATGTCCGACGAGCGTAAAGGAGGACCTAATCAAGCCATCTTATGATCAATAACAAAAAAGCACAAAGGTGGGTATGATCCACTCACCTTATCGGTATGTCCGACGAGTGCAAAGGATGGCCTAATCAGGCCACCTTATGATCAACACAAAAAGTGCAAAGTGGGGTTTAATCCACTCGTCTTATCGTATACCCGACGAGCACAAAGGAAGGCCCAACCAGGCCACCTTATGATCAACAATCAAAGGCGCAGGGATGGTCATGTACCTACCATACGGTGAATTAGCAGACGCACCGAGATGGTCCTAATCAACCTGCCTTAACATCAATCAAAAGGCATGGATGGTTCACATAACCTACCCTACGGTAAATCTACAGACATGCCGAGGTGGGCCTAATCAGCGTGCCTTAACATCAATTGAAGGCACAGTGATGGTCTAAGTGACCTACCCTATGATAAATCCGCAGACGTGCCGAGATGGATCCAAACAACTCACTATGTTATCAACAGATGCCCCGAGGATGGCTTAATCGGCCTACCCTAGCGATTCTTCAGCCGAACCCACCGGTTTGCTAGTTGAGGAAAGGTCCAAGTTCAGATGGGTCTTCTTGATCTCCCCCAAGCAATCCCGGTGGTCGGCGAGATAGCCTTCCACCCCAACCTCGTGCATCTCATCCTTGAAGGCTTGAGATGTCTTGTAGACCTCAACGGCCTGAAGAGCATTCCTCTCCGCCTGCTTCGCCCTCTGATGAGCCAACAAGACGTCTGCCTCTAGCTTGGTGACCTTATTCATCAATTCGGCCTTTCGGGCCGCTTCTTCTCCGGTACTCTGAAGGCACTCTCTTGACAGCAGTTTCTAGAAATCACTTTTTTTCTCTTCTTCTACAGCTCCGATGCTATTTCAGCTGCGTACCCCTCAAGTATCCTCGGTTCTCTTTTCAAGAAACTATTCACGGCAATGGCTTTATCCACTTGTTTCTCGGTCGCTCCTCTCTCGGCTATAGCCGAAGCCAACTGGCTCCGAAGGCTTTCTTCAAAGTCAATCGACTCGTGGATGCTCTCCTCCAATAGAGAGACGTCCTGAGCAACCTGTCAAAACCAAGCACGCATGAAATCAGTTCAACTGTAGTTGATATGCATATGATACTTACGCAGACACTTACTTGCAGAACCCTGGAGAGAATGAGGGAGAGAGGATCCCTCGACCCTTGCACCTCGGTCTCCTCCCTGTCCCTTCGGGGGATGGCCGAAGACCTTCCCAACCCCAGGCTGTCAGGGCTAGTGCCGGTGGTAGGGACATTATTGTCCCTCAACTTCCTTCTCTCGAAGACCCGATGTTCAGGTTTGGGGTCTTCATCTACAAGGGGAGCTCTACCCCTGGCCTGTGGGCTTGGCTCCCCAAATAACCCTACCGTGGCAGGTGTTGCCGGACGCCCAGGAGAAAAGGCATGATCTCTCTCTGGAGAAGATTCTACGTCAATCGAAGCCCTGCCTCCGGCTAGGACCCGTGGGAGTGCCAAGACTAAGTCTGCCTCCGATCGGATCGCCTCACCGGAGTGCTTGTGCTCCACCCCTTCTAGCTGCCTGCTGGGACTTCGCTGGGTCTGCCCTCATGGTTTGAAAGAGCTGTGGGGACTGATTGGAGAAGGAAAGAGAAGGAAAATCGCTCGGGGGCAACGACGCCAAAAACTTGAAAGAGTTTCACACCTTCAAAGGTACCAAGTCTATTTTATATAGATTGCTAATAGCCCAGATTGATTGCCCATATGCCGAACGACCTTCCAATCATGCCACATGCACCTATCCTGGTAATAAACCCTCGGTCCACAAAAAGTTGGATGCAAAAGGTTCAAAAGTAGCGACTGATCCGATTCCTGATGCACACAGCCTTAATGATCCTGGATGTTACAATCCCATGATTTGGGTAATAACTGCCCCACTAATGATAATTAGATAATCGACAGAGATGAAGTGACGCATTGATGGGTGAAGTGAAACCCCCTTCAAACTCCAAGATTCCTTAATCATGGATTGGATATCAAGGAATTTGACCCGTAAAGCGGGAAGAAGGTGATCTGACCAGAAGTCGGAGTGATTGCTTCGTTTCGAGGCTAATGGTCTCGCCAGAGTCAAGTTTGAGAAGTCCTAGCTGACAAAGAAATTCATATTCGGCCCAAGGACTCATCTGTGCCTGAAGAAAGCTCTCTCTCTAAAGACACGGCCTATTTGAAGACCTCATACTTAGAGAATTTTTCTATCCAGGTTGAAGGTCATCTCATTTGCTGAAATAGCTATATATATCCGAAGACCGTTCAGGTTTATCCGAAGAGTTTACACTTAGAAAATTTTGAAGCCCTAATAAAGGCTACCATAGGCAGAAGATGGCTATCCGCAGGAAAATTCCTTGTTTGAACAAGTTTTCATTTAAGGCATAAGTTAATATATCTTTCAAGAAATGGCTGCCCACTCAAACGTCACGCATGTCCGAAGACTTCATACTCAAAAAAATTTCATGCAAAGAAAAGAAAAAGTGTGTCTTCATTGATACTCGTGTAAATCTGATTACACACCATTTTCTTACAAAACAAGGTAAACAAAAGGAAGAGGTACAAAGTCTATTCTCCAACTTCGACCGCTGGGAGACCCTCCAAGCCAGCCGCCAGAAGAGCCTGTACGGCCGTAGATGTAGGGAGGGCCTCTTTTGCTCGAGTCGAATTGGCCGTAACCGACTCTCCAACCTGCTCCTACTCTTCAACCATGACCGGTACCTCTTCAGCTTGCACCTGCTCCTCTTCGACTTCGACGGGGGCAGCAGGATCGGCTTTGATGGGAGAAATAGGATTGGCTTCGATGGGAACCACGGGTTCTTCCTTCTCCTCGATGATCACGTATGCCGGGATGTTTGACAGGTCCAAATCGGGGTAGAGCTCCTGCACCCCCTTCAGCCCATCATTGAAGCCATATTGGTAACTGAACATGCTTGATTCAGTTGCCTCTTTTTTGAACGTCGAAGACTTTTTATAATCTTCGACTGCTCCGGCTGCCCGTGCCTTCCAAGCTTCAATCTCCTTAACCGCCTCGTCGGCCTTCCTGACTGATTCCTCGGCCTTTTGCTGGAGCTCTTTGGCAAAGTGTTCCAAGGAGTGCACTTGCTTCTTCCTCTTTTGGAGTTTAGCCTCCTGCTCAAAAATCTTCAGTTGAGCCTTCTTCAGCTCACTCTTCAGACCCTGAACTTCAACGTCCCTAGTAACAAGCTTCTCTTCCATGGCTGATTTCAACTCCTCAGCCACCTCCTTCTCGGCTTTCGCCATTTGAAACTCCTCCTTCAGACTCTCCAATAAGGTGTCAAATCCCTCCAAGCTTTCTTCCATGCTGGCAATGTCATGGACCAGTTGTATCAAGTCACCCAGAAATGAAGATCAGTTGCGCTGAAAGAACCATAAGAAGATAAAGGAAGATAAGGTATCTTACCTTTAGCATGGAGGAAAATGCTAAATCAGACACCTCCATGAAGCACCGACTCCCAGTAAGTGCCCAGTCACGGGGCAACAATATGGCTTTCAATACTTTTCTAGCCATACCAGGAAATGTGAGACCACTCACATCAGAAAAAAGAGAAAAATCTACCTCACAGCCCCTATCCAAAGGGGCACTCCCCATCGGACCCCCTCTGCCTTGAGGCGCCTTATCGACGGCGGGGGCTGCGATTGGGCACTCCGGGATTTGTATCGGAGAGCTCTCCTGGAGAGGATACCCTATCGAGGAACTTCATCCCTCTCCGACGGCTCCCTCGTAGGAGCGACACTCTTGCTGCTACCCTCCTCTCAGGCTTTTTTCGAACCTCTGACTCCGATGAAGAAATTGGGGCTGTCCTCTTCTTGACAAATGACGAAGTAGGTTGACGTCAGGCCTCATCCCGCTGCCTGTCAATGGAACATGTCTCAAGGTCAGTTGACCAGAACAACTATAAAGCTAAGTAGAAGCCAAAGCTGTCTACTGGAAATACCTAAAGAAGGAAACTCGCAAATGCGGGCGAGGTGAAGATTCTTCTTCTCTAAAAGTTCCTGGATATAGGCGACCTCAGACCCAGTCAACAGTGTGTAGTCTGATTGTCAGCCTCTGAAACCTTCTTACCGGAGTTTGCATCCAGATTGGGCTCCCTCCACTCAGTGTTGAAACCCCAAGGTTGAGGGGAAAAGGCGAATAGAAAGTTTGGCTTCCACCCATGAATGGCGCTGGGCAAGTCCTTCAATATCTTACGACCAGGACATGGGCCGATGACCCACCATTCGAAGCCGTGGAAGTCTCTCTTCAATACAAAGAGAGAAGCAAATAAACCGGTCCTCGGCCTTACGTTTGCTATATGGCAACGAACCAGGAACCCGGAGATGTTCCGAATGCCATTCGGAGTTAGCTGCGCAGGGACGACACGGTACATATGGAAGACCTTAACAAAAAAGGGGTGCAACAGAAAGCGAAGACCATCTTTTAAGTGGCCTTCATATATAGTGATAGCACTCAACGAAAATCTGTTCACTCTCTCGTCGAGCTTTGGAAGCAGCAAAGGCATGTTGTCAGGAATGTGATAACGCTCCCGAATGCATCTAATCCTTTCAAGAGATAGAGAACGATATTAACTCCAGACGAGACTTGACTACGGTCTTCTAGCTGGCTCAAGGCCCCGGAAGGCTCCGTTCCCCCTTCATCGGAGGAGGTCCTACCAACGACAAAGAGCTCTAGTATCCTAGCCATGGCAAAGGGAGGAAAAAGGAAAAAGAGGAGGCTCTACCTGCAAGAAGAAGTGAAAAAAACAAGGAAAGAAGAGAAACTGAGACTACGGAAAGCAAAACAAACAAGGCAGGGAAACTTCCTCCGCCAGCCTGCTCCCCTTATATAGGGGGCAGAAGGCACCGATCACGGATACGAGGCCCCATAACGATGCCAGTCGTTACAACAGGAATAAAACCAACCTGTCAGCCGCGATTCGTGTGACCACATTCGACGGTGGGGATGAAGTGCATACCTGGCATTTGATGGACAGGACGATGCCACGGCATCTGCCCTAATCGAAGCCGAAGAGTCTGCCGAACCCTCATAATGGGAGGAAGAAACATAGTGCGTCGACTCAACGTCTTCCTTCCGGGAGCCAATAACAGGGTGACACCTGTCCTGCGCACGACTATCGAATCAAGGGGGGAGTTATAGTGGATGACTGAGTCAAAGATTTGCCATCATTGGTTATGCCTTTTTCGCCAGCAAATGACAAATCATCAGCACTCCCACTTTTCGAAGCAGATAATTGCTTCGTTAACTGGAAGTGGGGGGCAACTGTTGGGATACGCTGGCTCAACTAAGGCATTCTGGTCGGGTCTCTTTCGAACTGGTCATTCGTGCCAGTAGAATCGAAGATGACCCAACAATGCTCAGCACCACTTTAGGGTCAGTCTTTGGCCTGAGCCGAAGACACTGGTCCTGAAGCCTATCTTTCAACTATTCACCATCGAGTAACCGGTCGGTCTTCTTCACATTAGTCCGAAGAAGACCGATCCGACAAAACTAATCTGAAAAAGGTTAGTCCAAAGAAGATGATCACTTTATTTCTCCAATTGTTTTAAAGAAGGCAAGTATGAAGTAAGCAATCTAGCCCACTTCGAAGAAGGCAGCTTCAACACAAGTGGTCAAGATGTCTTCGGCCTACTCCGAAGATGATAGGCACAGAATGATCAACCAGCTCAACTTCGGCCCTTTATGAGGGAGTGGCTCTAAAGCAAATCTCTAACTGGCCTCAAATCTCCAAACGTGGATACGATTGTTGTAACCAACAATGTGGCCATGAACTCTAACTCCAGCAGCATCAAAGTAGCCACCTCACGCAGCAACCACTTTTGGTTGGGGGGTAAAGTTAACTAACCCTGCTTAACCAAGGGCAAGTGGAGTCGACTGCAGTTAGACATGGCCACCACTATAAATACCGGTAAGAGGGGACACTTATGGTAAGTCAAGTTAAGTAAAGCCAGAAAAGCTAAGGTGAGAGAAGCGAAGTTAAGGCTATTCACTTTGAGCTACTTTCACTCTCTTCTTCTTGAGAACTCTCCATTCTGTTGCTACAACCCTCACTGACTTAAACATCGAAATGTCCCCCCATCGAAATGTACCAATGTAGTTATAAGTAGAAATCAAGTGTTTTTAAAAAACTCCATTAAAATACTTTGATAGATAGTAGTCATCATTTCATACCTTCAACCAGTATCATATGCATATATCCATTTATCTAAAAGAATATTACTTAGCCATTGAACAGCTTGTAGTTTAAATTTTTTAATATTTCTTATATATTTTTAAAACTTTCTAACTTATGTTTGTATTCCAGCTTTTTTCACTATATCCTTTAATTTTGAATTCCAAAATCTTGTATTGAAATTGCTTGCTACATGGCGTAAGCAATCAACATGATATGCATTTGGTAGCTGCGAACCCAAATACTCATTTTTTATTGTAGCTAATATACCAAGATGTCGATCTAAAATTAGACAAATATTTTGACATAGGTTACAAAATTTTTATACAAGCTAAAAACTAATCCCAGTATCAATAAACTCTTCATCCATTATAGCAAATGCAAGTAAAAAAATTGATTATTCCCATCAATAACAATTATAATCATCAACTTCTCTCGATATTTTTTATAAAAGAATATAGCATCGATATTCATCACCGATCGGCAATACCTAAACGCTTTAATCAAGGGTATAAAAGTCCAAAATATGATCAAATTGCGCACATGTTTGATGACTCGTAAGAGTATTGATGAATTTTATCAGAGAACCGGGATTAAATTCCTTCATAGCACATAACTACTTGGGTAATAATTCATATAATATTTCAATCTCCAAATATCATGATTATTGTTTTTTACTGGCCTTCCAAATTTTTTATAACTGGACAAATAATTGAATATATTCTTTATCACTACATCAAGTCTAGTGATAGAAATTGTAGATACTTCTTCTACCATATCACGTATTTATTGGCAATTAAGATAGAGTTTAATCTTGAATAATCCTGAGATAGCATAGCAGATATACATATATGGGGACCAATATATCATATGATCTCAAAGTAATCATACCGCTTAATTGCTCTCAGCATCCATCGATATCCTGACTCTCTATTTCATAGCTTTGGCTTTGACTCAATAATCTTGAATTCGTAGTACTATCAATTGAATACCGCTTCACTGTAGTTTGCAATTCTACTTTATCTACAAAATGAAGTCTTTTACGTAACTTTTTATCTCTTTTACATACAACACATTATGCTTGCATTAAAGAATTCATCTACATATTAGCAGCTATTCAATTAATCTAGGAATGTTCTCGAAGGAGCTTCAAAATATCATAATTTGGAACAGCTATTTCAGATAAAATTACTGTCATGTGGACTTTCTATAGCATGTGATGTGACAGCTTCGAAAGCTTCATATTCACATTATCTTCACTTGCTATATTATCTTCATAAAAAAGTTAATTATCTACATGAATCATATTATTAGTAACTATATATAGTGATACTTATCTAATAATACTTTCTAGCACATCATTATCACGGTACAAAATTGATTCTCTGTATATTTTGAACTAGTATTCGCTGGAACATTATTCATATGTTTGGACTAGAATATGAAATAACATGTTCACTGATATAAGTTGTTGATATATTTTGAATAACTACTTTATAATAATCCCGTTCATAAACAGGTTGAGGATCTTCAATGTGTTGCACATCTATATGCAACTCTCTGCACCTGATAAACATTGATGCAAACCTATAGTTGAAAACATTATCTCCATGTCTTCATAAGCGATAATTAAAATAGGTTTATACTTTACTAATGTTGGTTGCATAACTTGTGGATATCTATATATAATCATCATTTTACTTATCATTCCGTCTATACCGAAGATTCTATATAACTTGTTCTCCAACTCTTTATATGTCATTTCATATTTAATTCTAATTACTTTTTTGGTCTGCGATTATACTCAATATCACATGCTCCATTAATGATAAAACCATTATTATAACATAAAATTATGATTATTTTCTCCATATTTGACTACATGTTTATAAATAAAATAAATTAGGCATACTATCAAAAAATAAGATATATATATATATATATATATATATATATATATATATATATATATATATATATATATATATATATATATATATATATGAAAACTAAATTTATAATTAGCATTGCTTATGCTTGTGATTTGATCTTGAAATATCTCTTATTTATAAATGCTAACTCTAAGTAAAATCAGTCATCTTAGCCCCTAAGTTAAATATGATTAATTTCTTCCACTCTTATATGATGGCATGCATGGCAAATCAAAATGAAATGCCCAATTATGCGAATACAATATTATGCATACATACAATCTGAGAAACTAAATCTTGATTTCATGTTGTAAAAGCATAATTACATCTAATATATTTCTACCAGAAAAAATAAATATGTTGGGAGATTTATATCAAAGATTGCTGTTATTAAGCTTAGAAATGTTTAGAAGCTTTAAAGAGGATCATGCAATGCAAAATAGTCCAAAAATCTTGTCTTTAAAATTAACAGCAACAACATTATTAAAAGAGAGAGAGAAAAATAAAAATAATCAAGAATTATTCTTCTCCGGTGGAGAGGGAGGCAACTGGAGCAAGGGGGGGGGGGGGGGGGGGCAGGTGGGATGCCAAGATAATGGTCGGTCAGAGGGGGCCGAGCTAAAAAAATAAGATCATGGGATCAGGCAAAAAATAATCCGAGACAAATTTGCATGTTCAACTTATTATTTCTTTTAAAAGTCATAGTTGAATATGCGATTCCAGTAAGAAATCATATTTTGGTCGGCGATTTCATGAGCCACATATAATCTGTCATTTTAATGCCACATGTAACTAAACTCGCATGTTTAACATGCAATTCCCAGCCAGGAACTACGATAATCTATAATAAATTTGAGCGAAGATAACTTTGTAAATAAATAATAAAAGTAATATTTTTTAAAAAAAATTCTGACATCGTAGCTCAAGTCTTGTTATATTACAAGATCTTGTCCCTGGACGGGGACGAACCATACCAAATATAGATAAAACGAGTAGAGACATGAAGCTCTAGCGTCGGATCATGGATAGGAGTTCTGGACAGAGAAAGAGCCGACGACGGGTAGCCGGATAGGAGCGGTGATTGCTGGTCGGGGAAGAGAGGAGAAGTTGACTGTAAGAGAAACGAAGCCGCAAATGAGACAGTGGGTGGTTGGTAATCGGTGGCGGGTGGCCAGTCGGGGATAGCGATGGGTGAAGGCAGCATCACGATAGTTGCCAGTTAGGAATGAAATGAGGAGTCAGTGACTCGGCGAGAAAGAGAGGCGAAGGAGATGGTGCGAAGAGGTTGGTGGTTGGGAAAGAGATGAGTCGGTCAATGACGGCTGACGGGTGGGATTTTGGGATTGGGGAAGGTTTTAGTACAGGAGGCTAGGAGCACAATGAATGGGGTTGGAATTGGGTCGATGTAAGTAAGTTGTTCACTTTTTTTTTTTTTTTTTTTTTTTTTTTTTTTTTTTTATAAGATTCTTTGGGACTCATTTTTTATAAGATTCATGAATTTTTTTTTTTTTTTGAGATTTTTATTAATTTTTAAAATTTTTTAGGTAAATTTTTTTTTTTACGAAGGCAAATATCTAAAATTTAAAAAAATTATAAAAAAATTATAAAAAAAAAAAAAAAAAAAAAAATTACCAAAAAAATGTGTGTGTGTGGGGGGGGGGGGGGGGGGGGGGGGGGGAGGCGGCGCCCCGGCGGTCCGCCTGGACCGCTGCACTTAACCAAGAATCCTGAGAGTCCGTTCTGGAACAACTTCAGAAAACGTGTTTCTTTCTTACAAAAAAAAAAAAAAAAAAAAAAAAAAAAAAAAAAAAAAAGAAGAGAAGAAGAAAGAAAAGGAACGCGTTTCAGAATAAATACGCGCAATGCTCCTTGGTAAACTGATTTAAGAAAAAGGATTTGATTGTGGAATTTTTCTTTCTTGATTGGTTGTGTTACCTAACAGCCAATTACGCCGGCAACAAGCTTGGCTCTTTGTACCTATACTTTGCCATGCATTCTCGCATCTCACACATTTGTATCCATATCCATGCCATGAAATTGGCGTGCACAATCCATAGCAAGACCAGAAAAGAAACGTGTTTAGAGTGACTAAAATAAATTGATTTTTGAAGTCATTTTTACGAAAAAAAAAAAAAAAAAAAATAGTTTGAACCAGGTTCATAGCTAAGTTGACCGATCCAACCAGAAAACAAAAATGGACTACCATACCTCTCGGACTCCCTTTTCTCCCCTTTCTCTATCCATATATGCATACACGTTGCTTTCCGGTTGAACTGATCCACTGCCGAGTTGGAGAATCAACGTAGCAGCCACCTTGTCCGATCAATAATGCCAAGAATTGCCTCGTAGGAGAATCGACGTGGCAGCCACCTGTGAACTTGACCATTGGTTTGTTTTCTAGCTAGCATGGAAGCGCTTGGCAGTGCTGCTTATCATGTTTTGAATATTATATGAGGGATATGCCAAGAATTGCATCTTAGATTGGCTTACGGTTTGTGTTTACTTCTTCTTGTTAAAAAATTGAAGTATTAGCCGTGCAGATTAATTGTGTATAAAGAAAAGCCTAGCCGTGCGCAAGGGTCAAATCATGAAATGGCCTTCAAATCATAAAATTAATTGTTTGATCTGCACAACTTCTGACGAACTGTCTGATTGCTGGGAATAAAAAAAATATATTTATATAATGCAAAAAGATAAGAGGTCATGCTGGGATACGTCGGTTTAACTAAGACTAATTCCCGGTTCAAAGATCTGATCGGGTCTCTTTCAAACCGGTCATCCGTGCCAGAAGAATCGAAGATGATCCAACATCGAAGACACCGGTTTCGAAGCCTATCTTTCAGCTATTCACTATCGAGTGACCGGTCGGTCTTCTTCACATCGGTCCGAAGAAAACCGATCCGAAGAAGACTATTCCGAAGAAGGTTAGTCCAAAGAAGATAATCACTTTATTTCTCCGATTGTTCCAAAGAAGGCAAGTACGAAGTAAGCGATCCACCCACTCCGAAGAAGTCAGCTCCGATGCGAGTGGTCAAGATGTCTTCGGCCTACTCCGAAGAGGATAGGCACATGAATATCAACCAGCTCAACTTCGGTCCTTTCTGAGGAAGTGGCTCTAAAACAAATCTCCAACTAGCCTCGAATCTCCAAACGTGGATACGGTTGTTGTAACCAACAACGTGCCACGAACTCCAACTCCAGCAGCATCAAAGTGGCCACCTCACGCAGCAACCACTTTTGGTTAAGGGGGGTTAAGTTAACTAACCCCGCTTAACCAAGGACAAGTGGAGTCGACTGTAGTTAGACATGGCCACCACTATAAAATTCGTAAGAGGGACACTCACGGTAAATCAAGTTAAGTAAAGCCAGAAAAGCTAAGCTGAGAGAAACGAAGCTAAGGCTGTTCACTTTTGAGCTACTTTCATTCTTTTCTCCTTGAGAACTCTCCATTCTGTTGCTAGAACCCTCACTGACTTAAGCATCGAAGTGTCCCCAACCTGAAAATTCGATCAGAGACCTATTTTACAGGGGTCACGGGAGGCGCATCGACGATCTTGCCATTCTGTTCGGTCTGCGAGTGATATGGCTACGTTGCTGACATGGAACGTGTGTCAGATCCAGCTGGATGCCTCCGGTGCCACGTGATTTTTCTTTCAAAATTCCCGGCTCGGAAAGTGGCGCCCCGCTCCCTCGCCAGGTGGCGCCCCAAGACGGGTCCACCTCTGCCGAGGTCGAGCCGGGCTCCTACTCCTTCGCCAGGTGGCACCCAAGATGGGTCCACCTCGGCCGAAGTCGAGCCCCACTCTGCCACTTCACCAGGTGTCCACCCGGAGGGGTCCACCTCGATCGAAGCTGGCGGCCCCTGCTCCCTCGCCAGGTGGCACCCCAAGACGGGTCCACCTCTGCCAAGGTCGAGCCGGGCTCTCCTGCTCCTTTGCCAGGTGGCACCCCAAGACGGGTCCACCTCGATCGAAGTCGAGCCTCTCTCTGCCACTTCACCAGGTGTCCACTCAGGAGGGGTCCACCTCG